>OZ026529.1:65219049-65825716 GCA_964019695.1 Loripinus fragilis
CAGAATCGTGTGTCAGTGATAACTGGATTCACCACGAACGCCCACGAATGACCACGAATACTACCACGGTGCCACTAGGAATCATCCCGATCCCGCTTCGGTAGAGCTACGATTTAGGCCACGCCCACCATCGAACACGATTCACCCCAACGAGTTTAAACGGTTTAAACTCGTCGTAGCCTTGTCGCGGAGTTTGCCGAATCACCTAGAGTCTTCACGAATCACCACGGTACTACTAGGATTCGCGCCGATCTCTCTACGGTGCTGCTACGACTCATGCCGATGCATCACGACTTGATAAATCTGGGTGAGTCGTAGCTCCGTCGTGGCCAAAATCGTGACAGTGTAACTGAGGCTTAAAATAAAAAAAGATTCAGAAGTTTTTTTTTTTCTACTTTCTGAAAAGTTACAGTAGGAGGGTTTGTAAATCAACTAATAAAAATCTGTTCCAACTACAGAACTACATAAAGCAAGGAAGAAGACAAATATCAGGAATCGATACAATCAAGTACCACACCTGAACCTGAACACCATATGGGAAAGTTACAAGAATACAAGAAAACATCACACACAAGAAGGCCAAGAGATCAGCCTTTTCCCAGCAGATGACCACAAGGCTTGTTCATGTCTACATGCTAATTGAAACAATAAAATGTTAAGTTTTTTGTGATAATGTCAGTGGTGAAAACCTCCCAGTAAAAAGGCATTATGTTGTTGGTATACATTGGAATTGCCTCAAAGAGGCATAGAAACGATTTCATTGTGTACCGACTATATAATGCTACTGAACAAATAAAGTAGACTTATGAAAGCAGTTATAAAGAACCATGCTCATTGTATTTGCCTCTTTACAATATGACAAACTGTCAATTATTAAACTTAAAAAACTCTTACTATATGGCGATTTTACCTGGCAGCTACAATGCCCTCTTAAAGTTAAGCACTAGCATAAGTAAGTATTGATTCTTAAGGATGCGAAAAATAACGTTTCAAACTTCTTTTCATAATGTAGACCACAATGACTTTGGCCACATGAAATACACCGAACCTGGAAATTTATTAAACATTTGAAATAAAGTGATCAAAATAAGTTAAGCTCCATATCACTTTTTTCCATAACCATAATGTTAAATTTCCAAAATTTAGTTATTTCAAAAATAACGAAGGTAGTTGAAAATTCTAACTCCACCTAAGTTAGACAACAATATATTAGGTGTAATAACACAAAGTTTCAATTGAAAATACCGATTGTCTTTGGGTATGTGCTAAATTTTCCAAGAGTATCCAAATTTTTGCCAATTTAACTATATGAATGATAGGGAACGAAATTGGACATTTACTGATATGTGTGGAGCTCCATAGAAAACTTATCAATAAATCTGATACCTAGCAATATGTTTAGAGTAAACATTACTACTATTTCGCTGAAAAGTTTATGGAAAAATCTTTATTCAGTAAACTATTATGATAAATTAAACATGAATGTACTAACATTAATTCTATGAGTAAAAAATCTGGTTGGGGCTTAATTTAATTTGACCAGTTTAAAATGTTCTTAAAAGGGTTTACATGTTTATATACTAACACTTAACTAAGATAGTACTTAACTTTGAGGAGGCATTGTAATTTTGGGCCCTTGTACTTTGCATAGTTGAAAAAAAATGATTATTTCTATATTGCAGAGCTTTTATTTTCCAAGAATGGGCCGCTCTGGACAAAACACATTACAGGAAGAATCATCATGTTGCTCAGAAGGTGTACGCAGTGTATATACGGCAGCGAAAGGAATGTTTGAAATCTGTCCGAATGAACAACTGTGCTGTACGGGTTTAGAAGAACGGTCAAAGCGCTACAAGGATTTAGTCATAACTGACTGTGCACCGGTAATGATATATTCTTGCACACAGGGTCAGATTTTCCTCCGCTTCTACCCATACATGTATGCTCATGTACCACGTACCAACCCGTGGGGAAAAAACGAGCAGCCGCATGTCGCAAAACATGTGACGTCATTGCTATATTAAAGTGACGTTTCTAACCATACATGTATGCTCTCATACCAGGCACCAACCCGTGGGGGAAAAGCGAACATCTGCACGTGGAAAACATGTGTCGTCACTGTTATATTAAAGTTACGTCATCATATTTTGTCGCATCTCAGCATATGAAATACAGTATTATATCTTGTTGATGGTTGGCAAGAAAAAGAATCGAGGTTGGATAGAAAAATCCATTCCTCGAGATCACCGTTTGTCATCACTCGGCAAGCCTCGTGATGCCAAAGGCTGCTCCTTGGGACAAATTTTTCTATCCCACACTCATGAAATATTCTTATATTCGTCAACCCCACACAAAAACTGAAATTTCAAAAGATGAACAGGTAATGCCACAATCACGGATCATTTGGCAATTACGCAAGCAACGGTGTAGCATTTCAGGTCCACGAAACAACTCAAGATAGATTTCAATGACGTCAAAAGTTGGGATCTATTGTTAGTTTCTATACTGAGGGAAAAGTTGCGTAATAAGTTATAATGGGATTTCCAATAGGCGATCTTTTTAGCATTATATATTTTTATCAGCAGGTGCGCAGACATTTTAGTTATTTGAAAATGATCTAATAACTACCCGCAAAAAGTCAAAAGAAACAAAATTCCGATTCCATAGCGAGGATTTGATCTGCTGAGCATTTTAATTTCAAACGCTATTTAATTAAAAAGGAAGTAATTTTCGACTAAAAGGTGCGAAAAGGGTGAACAGACAATTCACTTTTAAACCGGTTTTCACTTAATTATTTGCTTTTAGATCTAAACATCTGACGGAAAATGAAACTTTTAACAAAAAACCATCGAACTATTGACAGATAACTGTTTTAGCAAGGGGACTTAAAATCAGACTCTACTTTTTTACATAATGTGAAATGTCGAATGGCCAATGTCATCGTACTCATAAACTCAACATATATTTTTCATATTATGAAATTAAAAGTCCTATTTCTTCTGAACTGTGAATCCCCAAAGTATATTGCTAAACGTTTTCCCTCAGTATATATGTAGCTGGATATTACAATAATAGACTACCATATTTGTGCTATAAACAGCTGATTTTGAAATGTTTCTATATGTAGCTTGATATTACAATAATAGTCCACCACTTTTTGCGCCATTTACAGCTTATTTTTAAATGTCTCTAAATGTAGCTTGATAGTACAATAATAGACTTCCATTTTTGTGCTATTTACAGCTTATTTTGAAATGTTTCTATGTGTAGCTTTATATTACAATAATAGATCAGTGACCTATATAAGTCTTATATAGGTCACTGAATAGATTGAATTGTTGTGCTATTAACAGCTTATTTTGAAAAGTTTTATTGGCATGGATTGCTAAATTGGTACTTGTGTTTTTCATGTGCGGATCTAGAATATTTCCGTCAGGGGGACCCCAGGGGCGTAGCTAGTCGAAAATTCAAAGTACGCACTTGTGGAACAGGCTGAATGCATGCGAAAAGGAAACATATACAAACAGCGTAGACCCAAATAAGACGCCGCAAAACATGGTCTCTCATCATGGTCTAAACGTCGTATGATAAAGATAAGTTTGAACTATGGTTGATACTTAGCCTAGTTGTGTTTGAACCATCGCTGAACTTAAATACAAATAAGTTTGAGCTTAGGTTTACAGTAAGCACAGCTGAGTTTGAACCAAGATTGATACAAAGTGCAGGTGTATTTTAGCCATAGTTGACGCTAAATACATTTGATTCTGAACTAAGGTTAACAGTAAGTGAAGTAGAATCTGAACAACTAAGGATGCACATTCCTAATATCTTGAAAATTCTTTGGCTAATGAAGTCTCGCTAACACAATAAGTCATACCTTCATAAGAACAAATAAAAGGTCAGGGCTCAGTGGCTAATTCTCTTGAAAATACGATGCATTGTCCTTTGATACAAAGTTTCAAAGAGCTCTGCCCTATGTAAAAATTTAATGTTTAGTCAATCAATGTCTTAAGATATATCAGGGCTATGGGTGGGCCAATTTTAATGGTTTTGAACTACTAGTATGAATAGTGGTCTTTTAATTAACCAATAGTGAGTCTGAACTAAGGATGACAGAAAATGCAGTTGTGTCTAAAACAAAGGCTGGCTGTTTGCGGGTATATAAAAAGCATTGCTTATATGATTATTTTTTGTTCTTTTTTCCAGTTTGAAGCCTCAAAGCTGAACAAAATACGAGAATTGATGACGGAGAAATAGATGTCTTGACGTCACTTCCTGTTGGGAGCCCCTTCATCTCCGTCACTATGCATTATTCGCATCATCTTTCATCTTACCAGGAATATATGTACCGCATGAAAGTTTGAGAACATGAAAAACGTGTTTTATGTGTGCACAGTAGACATTCACATGTTAAGATAAAAAATATTTCAGTGTAAAATTGTAAATATTTTCTGACCCATCAATTTTAGCATATGTTGTGTGTGCTCAAAAGAACCGTCTCATTGAGACGGTTCTTTTGAATACCCACAACATATGTTTTGGTTGAGAAATAAGAAAATTAAATTTTCGTTACGCGCTCTTAACCAAAGTTCTGGACATTTCTGAGATATTCAACTGCTTTAACTTTGTACTAGCTACAACAAATATACAGCAGCCAACTTTACAAATAAACATACAAAATCTTAAAAGTCAATATAAAATATTACTATCAAATAACGTTGAAAAACATTATGGCCAAAGTAGATATTGCTCTTTTTAAACAATATCTACTTCGGCCATAATATTTTCAAAAGTGACGTATTATGCAGTTGCTTTGCACTGAATTGTTAAGAAGGCGGGTTTTGCTTTTTTGGTGTCAAAGCAACCCCCCCCCCCTGCTTCAGACACAAAGACACTAAAGGCGTGTCTATTGGACTTAAAGGTCGTTCGGAAGTAAAATTACTAATACTTTATAAATTTGTGCAAATACTGGATAAGTTAGCTAAAAGTAAGTGAGTATGATCAGGATATACCACAATCACTGCAGACCAACCCCCGAACCAACGGCACCGTGAGGAAGAGCCACAGAACATTTATATTAACAATACATCTGCAAGACAATACTAGCAAAAGCATCCAGCTTTCTCTTCCTCTTCAAGATGAATGCAAAATTAGAATGGACTCAAATTAATTCATAACAAAACAAGGGCAAAGAAACTAAGTATAGTTTTATTTTGTTTGATCGAGAGTTGATAACATAACATTCAACAATTCTTCAGTCATCTCAGGACGTTTTTTCTTTGGTTTGAACTAAACTAAGCAGTCTAGGGAGAATATTTGCCGCCAGTACAATGCATTTAAGCCCCACCACCCCCCCCCCCCACACACACACACACACAAATTGGCTTACTAGTAGGCTGCTGTCCGTTCTACGGCGGTGGTTCTGTTGTTGTTGATTTACTGTTTTATGTACGTCCCATTGTGTGTTCGTCTTTGAATTGTTATGCATTACGCAGTGTCCTTTCTAGTTTCGCAATCATCTTGACGAGGAAGAAAGGGAGTCGCTTTATTTACTCCTGATGTATTGTGACTTAGTGTTCTGTGGCTCTTCCATACGGTGCCGTGGGTTGGTCTGCAGTGTGTGATTGTGATATTTCCTTATTGATATTCACTTACTTTTTGTGATACGAGGGTCATTCAATAAGTAACTAGCCTACCCTTCTTTCGATCGAGATAGGTCGCTTTTTCTTTTATGAAATTAATCTCTAGCAAGATACTCTTCGACCTAATGTTTGAAAAAAATGTTATCTAATAATTTAGCAAAAAAAGTGTGCTAAAAAGACTTGGAAATATGCAACACTACTATGTTTAAGAGTCATTTTCAAACGACAAATTGCACGATTTTTACTTGTATCTAAGCTATCATTGAGGCCAATAGAATATGTTTTCAATTTTTAAAAAATGAGAATAAGTTCCAGTGCTGTTGAAAAAATTCACAGTGTTCAAAATTAACAGTTATAGTTTTCCTTAGAAGAAATGAAAATTTCATTTGTAAAAAAATTGAGAATTCAGAGATTTACTCCTTTCTATTTTGAAAAATATATTTATAATTATATTCGGATATCAATTGATATATTACATAAATGGTTGTTAAAAGTGTTAATTTCTGAGAGCTGCCAACATGTCTAAAAAGAGCTATGTTCCAGTGTCCTTAACCATATACCACTAAGTTAGTATTGTGATTTATCAAATTATTCAATCTTGTCGTTTTTATGCCACCATGTAGGCCACAAATTTTCTGTTCCATTCATATATTACATATGCACACATCATGTTTCATATTAAAGATATTTATCAAATAGTAAAATTTACGTAACAGCCATAATCGACGAAAACAAATCGTTTGACTCAGTGGTCATGCTTGAAGACGCGATAAATTCCCAAATAATGAACCAATGGTGCTTAAATGGTGATCGAACTCACTGTGAAAATCTTGACTGTGTCCATCAGTTAGAAATAGGTCAGGCTGGTTACTTATTGAATCCCCCTCGTAGAAGTCTTTAAATAATGGTATTGGTGATGAATTTTCCCTCTCCAAGCGAGGTAAAAAAATATGAGTTATTTTTATAACTATTGCCATATGATGTTAAGTACTACACTTTGATGTGAACTACTGCAATTTGATGTGAACTACTGCATTATGTCTGTTTAGTGTTAACGATGAATCAACCCTTGTGGGTCATTAGCAACAGACGATATCAAATTAAACATCATTTGGATTGAAAAATTAAAAAAATAGAATATATAAAGTAAATGATGACTACTGTATTATGATGTTAACTACTGTAATATGATGTTAAATGCTGCACTATGGTGTTAACTGCTTCAATATGATATTAAGTACTGCAGTATAATGTTAGCTACTGCATTATGATGTTAAGTACCGCATTATGATGTTAACTACTGCAATATGATATTAAGTACTGCACTATGTTGTTAAGTACTGCATTATGATGTTAACAACCGCATTATGATGTTCAGTACCGCATTATGATGTAAACTACTGCAATATGATATTAAGTACTGCACTATGGTATTAAATAGTGCACTATGGTGTTAACTACTGCAATATGATGTTAAGTACTGCACTATGATGTTAACTACCGCAATAAGTGGCATTTTGCACAAAATTATTTGTCTTCGTATCATAGTATATTGTAAGGTTACACCAAAATTAGTGGCAGTACAGCTGCCAACAAATTTGATGTAAAGTTACACTAATATTCGGAGTGTATAGGACTCTCGTAGTATGCCCCCAGTAGGCAAATGTTCAGTAGTTTTTACGTGAGTGTATGCCTGTATATATAAGAACATGCATGAACGTGTGTGTGTGTATGTGTGTTTCCGTCCATAGATATCATATATAGCAATAACACACCGGAAAGAGGGCAATCGAAAACGTTATTCCTATCGACTAACGTAGATCAAAAATCGCTATAACATAGTTTTCGATTGCCATTTGTCGCCCGACTGGCGACAAATGGCAATCAAAAACAATGTTTCTAGCAATTTTTGATCTGCGTTCGTCGATTGTCAAGAGCGTTTTCGATTGCCGCCTACCCGGTGTGTATCATATAGCAATAATTTTCCTGATTCAATTCTCACACCTGGTAGGCGACAATCCCCAAAATGCAAAAAAAAACTACTTTCGCTTCCATAGTCAAAAACAACGTTTTTGATCGCCGAAATACGAAGCCCGGCGATCGATCATGTTTAATTTTCGTTCGACGATCGCCTTTTTGCATTCGAAAGCGATTTCTTGAAAAGCAGTTTTTGGTGATTTCCACCTACCGGGTATAATACAAAGCAAAGACTTACCGCATCTGCGAGTAGCAAAAGCTTAGACGAGCCTGCGCACCAGAGATCGTTTCTCATATACATAAAGTATTGAAGTAAAAGACTTCTCAGACCAACAATTGTGCCTCTGGTCCCACAAGGTAGCTTTGCAAACATGTTTAAATAGTGATTTTACGCTCGTGCGATAAGTACTAAAATCTTCAGTGCTGGTCAGGACAGTATAGCGTTCTTTGGTCACCCTCTAAACAGACTGTAATGTTCGTATTCATTTTTTATTTTTTTTGTACTGAAAACTTGTATTCGAAATTGTTACTTTTATTTTAGTCAATAAATCAGGTCCCTGGGTTATAAAACACTTTTCTTGCTCAAATCAGCTGAGCATGAAATCATAACTTTTCATAGAACCTAAAATGATAGAAGATTTTCTTGCTTTAAAACTCACAGATGTTGTATTTATCCCGCTAATAAATATTAATAATGCAACGATTGGTGGTATAGATATACATTATGTATGAGAGAACGATTGTTGGTATTTTAACATTTATGAGCAATATAAATTTCGTGCTCAGTTGAGTTGAGCATGGTAAGGTTTTATAACCTGGGGGCAAAATCATCAAAATTTTGCACTAATCAAATCAGTGAGCAGTAACGGCAAAGGCATGCCTATGCAAACGAGCAGGCCTACCAGAGGCATCGCTACTCGCATTTACCCAAATTATGGAATTAGATTAAGGCTCAGGAAAAACTATAGGACTGTATTCCAGCTAGAAAGCTATGCATGCGCAATTTCCGCTATATACTTTCTATTTGGTCATAATAAAAGGCCCCGAGATTATGAAACCTTTTTCATGCTCAAATCAATTGAGCATGCAATTTCAACTGCTCATAAAAGCTAAAAGGCTGAAGAAAAAACTTTTATTACTCTAAAACTCTTAGATGTTGTATTTATCATGCTAATAAAAGTTAAAATGCCAACATTTGTTGGCATTTTAACATTTATAAGCATGATAAATTTCATGTTTAATTGAGTTGGGCACGAAAAAGTTTTATACCCTCAAGGCAAGATTATTTCGCGAAACGCCTATCGGCCCATGAGCTACACTTTGATGAAACTTTTGAAACAAGCATTCCATTCATCAAAATTAAAAGGTAGAACTCTCTTTGCTCTTTGTGTTTTTATTCTATCCCCTCAACCCCGATCAGAAACAAGGTACAGAATAATCTGTTTAAAACTGCCACTCAAAATTAGACAAAACAACGTTCTTAATGACAAAATGTAACTTAATGAAGGTCAAAAGTATTGCAGAATGCTCCAATACTTTTGAACTGCAAAAACCGATAATTAGTCTTGAAAGTAGGTAAGGGTGCAAAGATCAGGAATCGATACAATCAAGTACCACACCTGGCCCAGGATACCAATGGGAAAGTGACAAACTCACAGTTAGACGAGAGCCAAGAGGTCAGCCTTTCCCAGCAGGTGACCACAAAGCACATATAGACAGACGCGCACAAAGTCATTGCAAACACAAGACAGAACAAAAACATAAAAGATCAGCAAAAGAAGTACCGCCTTGAAACGGTCAGTAAAATATTATACTGGAGGGCTTAAACCGGTTTAACGGCACCAACCTCACCCTTAATTCAGATGTGGATCATTTGAAAACATTTTTGGTCTTTTTGAGAGTGGCCGCTTTACACGGGTTTTACTGTACGCGATATCGTGGTGAATGGACCAACCTTACCAGCAGGAATTCTGGACCCCACCATCCACGCAGGGGAGTGGCCTCAATATGACACAGAAAGTGAGTGAACCTTAGCTACTGTCAGATTAAACTGGACCAATGACCTTATTAAACTGCTAAGCAGTATTGTCACTGAGCTTAAAAGACTTGTCAGTTACTTATAGGTATTTGCCAGAACCAATCAAATTAGAGATAAAGCCTCAGAAGCTCCTGTAAATGTTAACTCCTTGATGGCAATTGAGAAAGTGATGAATCAGAAGATAATGTTGCCTTTTATAGTCCATTTATTCTAAGCTATCAAACTATCTTGTAATGTGCAAGGTCTCCACTGATATAAAATATACAGTTGGACAAAAGCTAAGCATCACCCAAACATTATTTCAGAGACGTTTTTCATGTACAAATTTCTTCAGAAGAACAAAAAAAAAGAACAACTAATTTGTAATATTTTGTTACCCTAGTCTTTCTTGGTCTGCCGAACATATCAGAATGTCATTTGGTCATTTTGCTAAAGTTCTACGGTGTCCTGTATACAGCAACCCCTATTTTGGGGTATACCCTTAGCAGTGTCACATCTTAACCAAATGTGCTTACTTTGAATCCAAATAAACGCAGAAATAAAATAGACCTATTTTTCAAACTAGTGCCAAACTGATTCTGTCGAACTCAAGGTTTTCATGTCAGTTATAGAGAAAGTTAATCGCGTGTTTATAATTTTTGCATTTTCACTATATATAAAATGCCATTCTTTACATATCCATAACTTTTATTCTTTTAGAGAATACGAATCTGAAATTTCAGACATAACTTGTCTTAAATATTAAAACAATATGACAATATCTCTTTACATGTCTATGCGTTTTTAAAATATCATAATGAGGTAAATGATAGGGACATTTTTAGGGGTAAGTGTGCATTTACCATGCCTGGTTGTTTACCTCAATGATTATCGAATCCAAATTTGCTCTAAATTGTCACCATTTTATCTTTTTTCATAAATAAAACAAGAAAATATTAATTACTGGAAAGCTTCCTTCGTTTTCTTAGAAAACTATTCAGGCGATGTTTAACTTATGTCTGACTATACCATGGTTGCCAACCTGCATGGCTGTGCAGGCATAATCCACTAGGTTTATCTACACTCAAAAGCAGACAAACCATGATAAAACGTTAACATGATTGTACGTATTAAATTGGCCAATTTATGTTTATGAAACACGTGCGACAATGACATACACAATGTATAGATATACCATGACCTCTGTTTAATGACCTTTGGGTCTTTCTATTTCAAAAGATTAATGCAGACTGCGTAAAATGAGCCATTCAGAATGAAACATCTGTGTTTGTCAAAGTTTTTATAGTAAATATAAATAAATGACTGAAATCTTTCTTTCTAGAACAACGTATCAATATTGTAAATACAGTCACGCTTCAAAGCTTTTGGTTTACCTGTAGTAGATACTGTTAAATAGTCACAAAATGCTATGACGCAGACAGAGTTGTCTCGTCAAGGTTTGCCCAGTATGACTTCAGAAAGCGAAATAACCTACAGAATTTGAAAACAGGGACTCGGTTTTATTGAGTATATTTATGTTGATTCTATACGTCCCAGTCAACTATTTTCAGTCATGCTGGAACGTTTGTCAGTTTTTCTGGCTTAGGCTGCTGTCCGTTCTAAGATGGTTGGTTCTGTTGTTGTTGACTTGTTGTTTATTGTTACTCCCATTGTGGGGTCTGTAATTGTTCCGGCTAGGTTTTGTTGTATGTTACTTTATGTCCCTTCTAGTTTCGCAATCATCTTGATGGGGAAGAGAAAGCTGGTTGCTTTGCTTAGTATGTCTTCCTGGTGTCTCGTGATTGTTGTGTCGCTCTACCTCGAGGTGCCATGGGTTTGTCTGCATTTTGTGATTGTGGTATTTCCTGATCATACTGACTTACTATTTTTGAGCAGCGGATAAAGTGCCTTGGCCAATGACAAAATACTGCTGCACTAGAAATGTATCATAACAAGCAAAATGTTCTCACGACACCCCACTGCAGAAAATGCAATATTCGCTTTTTAATTGGCTAGGAATTAGAAAGGCAATTGTAAGACAATCGTAATGTTCGTATGCCGTTCTCAAGCATTTGCAAGTACTCAAAACTGTTGGCAAGTCGTTCAGAATCCATTCCCAACGCATTCTCAAGAAATGTTTAAACAATCGTAATCCATTTGCTTTAGTCACACTGGATTCGCAAGTACATTCACAACCATTCGATTGGCATTCTTAAAGAAAAGTCAAGGCGAATGCTAGCAAATGTCTTACTATCACTACAAATGTCTTGCCATCAATAAGACTTACGAATATGTTGCGAATATGCTTTTCTTGCGGATTTTAGGAGCATGTTTGATCTTCGCAAGACCCAGATAATGCTTACGGACACCTGCAAGTTTCTTGTAATCATTGCAAACTGGCGCCAAATTGCATTTGTAAGCACATTCACAAGCATAATTTCATAGGTGTGAGAGCAGCATTAACGACTTGATGATTGTACCTTATAGATATTACAAATATTAACAAAATATGTGATTAAGTTAAGCAAATTTTTTTAATTTCTGTGCAAACTGATTGGTTGTGAAGCACGGTAAAGGACGGAATGAACCATGACTTACTTTAGGGTATTCGCTCGTTCTTTTCTGCTAATATGCTTCATATTCTTTGGTCTGGACGAAGGGAAGCAAATCTGATTGTGACACTACAGAGTGGCAAACATGTTTACTGCATCACAGAGTGCAAAATTCGATTGCAGATATTGGTACACGTACATTGCAAACTGTTTTTCCACAGCGGGAGAAAATGAAATCTGTGTAAAAAAAACTATATTTTGATAAAAAAAACTACAATACTTTGAATACAGAGTGTGAAACGCCTCCTTAAGCTAAAATATGATAAGATCAATTTTAGGTAAAACCCCGCATTTTTCTCCCTTTCATTTTGTCGCAGAAATACTCCACCTGGTAAAACCCCATGTGTTTTTGTTTTTTTTGTTTATTTTTTTTGTTTAGAGGCACGATATAATGCTGAGAGATTTTGCGTCTTTTATTTTGCTTTGTAATGAATAATAATTTAAAAAAAGTTGATTTGATATTAATTTTTCAAAAATATATGCAGGGTTTTTCTTCCATAATCTGAAATGAGAGAAACAACCCGCTGGGGGATTATAGTTTGGAATTAAAGTTTAATGTTAATTTTCTTCAAAATTTACAATCAGACATACATCTATGTGTCTTGATACACATCTGAACTAAGGGTGAGGTTGATGCACCGTTTAACCGGTTTAAGCCCTCCAGTAAATTATTTTTTACTGACCATCCCAAGGCGGTGCTTCTTTTGTGGATCATTTATGTTATTTCTGTCTTGTTTTGTTATGTTTTCATGCACGTATATTTGTTGATGCCTTGTGGTCACCTGCTGGGAAAGGGCTAACCTGTTGGCTCTCGTTTGTGATGTTTAATTGTTACGTTGTCACTTTCCCATTGGTATCCTGAGTCAGGTGTGGTGCTTGATTGTATCGATTCCTTATCTTTACCCTCTTTCTTACTTTTATACATATTTCTTGAAAAAGGTTTAATATTTATATTTTCATAAAAATCATGCGGTATTTAGACTGACCATTTATTCACCATGATGGCATACATTTTTAGTCATAATTATATACGATTTGCTCCTTTTTGTCTGTATTTATGTATTTAAGAGGTTTTGAGTCTTCCACACCACTAAAAAGATGTGTTGTGATTTTGCCAAGTTCTGGTGTTGCAAAAGAAAACTGGTGGCAGTAATATCAAAATGATATTATGATATTTCAAAAATGTTATTGAAGTGTTTTCACACTATGCAAAAATGATATCGCCTCCACGATATCATTTTTCATAGGAATCTTCTTTTGCACTCAGATGTGAAATTTTTCACAACTTTTTTATACAAATTCATAATTGGTGAATCTTATTTATAGCTACATCTAATAGCTGCATGAAATTTTAATACTCTAAGTTAGTATGGGTGCAAAGATCACGAATCGATACAATCAAGAACCACACCTGAACCAGGATACCAATGGGAAAGTGACAAACTCACAGCCAGACACCACAAACGAGAGCCAATAGGTCAGCCCTTTCCAAGCACAACCTCACACTTAATTCAGATGTGGATCAAGACACATAGATATTTGGTTTGCATGAAAGACCCTTAACTTATCAATTTATCATCTCTTCAAACATATATCTCAAGATATAACAAGGAGATAAAGCAAAGATAAGGACTCGACAGTAAATAAAAACTGAATACCGGAGCAAAAGAAATCCAACAGGTAAACCCTGGTGGGCCCTACACACAGCCAAAGCATCAGGCCCCTGCCATCTCATCAATAGATAAGTCTTTAAGTCGGAACCATCATAGAGTCTGAAGTCCGACTAGTATGCTTAGATAGCAGCCAATTCAATGAAAAGTATGTAATGGAAGATGGCAGTCGAAAGCCATGGAAGCAAACGGCTTAACATTTTAAAAAAGACAATGTTTGAATACAATCTGCATACGAGGGATGTTAGCGAAGTTTTGCAAAGTTTTGATGAAGTGGAACAATGGAAATTGATTGCAATTAACCCATTTTAGCCGAATGGAATTTCCCACTGTTATCAATTGTACCATTCCATTTCCGTTTTAAGGATCGTAGGATGGTATTGTTCTTATTTTTTCAACTTTTAAAAGAAACTTCTGTAACCAAAAAGTGGAGAACCTGATCAGCCGCCGCACTTTGCGTCGTCTGATCTGGTTTTCCACTGTTTGCCAATGTCCCACAAAAAGGACGCTAGGCTTATATGGGTTAAGCTTGTTCACTTTCATTCAAAACGCACCTGCCACTGTAAACAAGACAAAATGGACTTTGTGTTACGGTTTTAATATAGGGACTGTTCAAGAGATCAAATAAATGTCATATATATATATGAAATAAATACAATAAAGGAAAGTTTTGTAATTATATACAAGTTTGAAACGTAACAGATCTTTTTGAACTTTTGACGTCTCAAATAATCACACATTATGTCATATTTTTGATGTCGTACCATAACATGTCTATCTTCCAAAACAAAAGCCACTGTAGCTGGGGTAAAGAAAATGAACTTTTAACAAAGCCCAATAATTTGATTACCAGAATATTCTAAGGATCAATTAATTGAAAGCTTATATGTACACTTTGTGTTTTTGTTCACTGGGGTTTGAATATCTAATGTGGCTCAGGTAAGTCAATGGAGAAAGTAAAGGACATCTAATTGCACAGATGGGAAGAGATAAAAGTTTATTATTTTATAAAATAATTTTCATTATTAAAAATGGATATAATATTCAAGTATTGCGAAAGACTGCATGCTTCGTGGTCAAACTAATCACGGTTTACAACTTTGCTTTCCTCTATAATTGAACGCTGGTGAGTCGGACCTTAGACTCTATGATGGTCATGACTTAAAGACTTATCTATAGACGAGAGGGTTAGTGCCTGGTGTCGTGTCTTTGGCCAGGCCCACTGGGGTTTATTTGTTGAATTTATTTTTCTCCGGTATTCAGTTAAGTCCTTATTTTGTTATAGCTTCGCTTTGAAAAAGTGGGGCTATACTCAATTTGGGTTGTCCGTCATTCCATCTGTCATTTCGTCTGTCATTCCATCTGCCATTCCGTTCGCCATAATATTGTTGTCGCTTAAGATATTGAGAATAACTTGATTGTATTTTACCAAATTTGTATATGCATTGGTATCGACAAGATCTCAGTTTCACATCATTGTTCGCACACTTGTAACAGAGTTATGACCCTTGAGTGATAGCTGAATTTCGAACAAAATTTTGTTTCCGCTCAATACCTTGAAAACTAATGATAGAATGTGACTAAATTTTGTACGTTATTGATATTGACAAGATCTAGGTTGTAATTGTTACCTTTCATTTTTCGCAAGTTGGTAACAGAATTATGACCCTTGACTAAATATACTGAGAACAAATTGATAGAATGTGAATAAATTTTGTACTTACATGGATATTGATAAGATCTAGGTTGGGCTAGGTACCTGATATTTTTTCGCAAGTTTTTAACAGAGTTATTGCCCTTGATTGATGTCTGAGACATTAACAGTGTGGTTAATCTACATCGACATTTTTGGTTTCGGCACCTCAAAATATTTTCAGGTAAGGTGTTCAGATAAAAAAAAAAGTGAGTGGCTGCTGCCAGACGTCTGGCAGCAGCGAAAAGTCGAGTAATTCGCTGGTGACAGACGTCTGGCAGCAGCGACAAGTCGGGTAAATTGCTGGTGCCAGACGTCTGGCAGCAGCAAAAAATCGGATAAATCGCTGGTGACAGATGACTAGAAATCAAATGGTCTGTAAATGATACATGAATTACGTGTAGCTGCCAGCAGACGACGGTACGTGACCCGTTTTCTAGTATTTCTATTGACAAAGACTACTAGTATCGTGACCGTGACGTAAAATGCGAGCATTTCTGCCGACGATCCACGCTTGATCATGCCTTAGCAAGATATATGTGACACATGTAAGCGAAGACAGTTGTTGAACGCATTTTGTACACGTACTGAGAATCTCCTAGCCCAAACACCCCATCCCATCTTGGCTTGGTGCCCTGTACCTCTGTCGCTAGAGTCTATGTCATTGCTTAGAATCATTTATTTTGAATCATTGTGCGGCGAAGGCGCATGCGAGGACACATTGATCTTTTCGCAAGAAAGCCAATGAAGGTTTTCTTAAAACTGAACATTATGCGTTTTCTCGCACTGACCTGTATCTGAGGCTCAGGAAGGGGGTCCCTGGTATTCCATATCTGTT
The DNA here is from genome assembly GCA_964019695.1 of Loripinus fragilis. NCBI lineage: Eukaryota > Metazoa > Mollusca > Bivalvia > Lucinida > Lucinidae > Loripinus > Loripinus fragilis. Next base: position 65,235,499 of record OZ026529.1, read on the forward strand.
TAAATATTTTGAAAAGTATCCCATAGCCCTGAAAAGAAATTCAACTAGGCTTTTATGTCTGTAGTTCTTTTCAATCCTTTCTGCATTTAATAAGCATCTTCTTTCTTTTCCATTTACTTAATAATGATGATTGAGGGTCGCTAGTCTGAGACTCTCCAGGGCACTGTGTTGATTCCTTGAGTAAGACACTATTATACAATCTGCTTACAATACTACTGGTTCAAAGACAGAAGTCATCCCGACGTGATAGAAAAATGTTGAATGGGATGTAAAGCATCAATGCAAACATACTTGTAACAAACTGATATCGCTACGACTGCAAAACGTAAGTTACATGTAACTATCAAAAATGCGTTTTGATATTATTTTGTTGGGAGCCGGACAAAACATCCCATTTCATTTTTTGCCACCCCGTACATAACATCCCACAAAGATTTGCCACCCTGGACAAAACATCCCATGATGTTTTTGTCATCCCGGACATAACGTCCCATGCTGTTTTTGCCACCCCGGACAAAACATCCCATGCCATTTTTGCCACCCGGGACAAAACATCCCACACTCAGACTGCTCTTTCAGGGTAAGTCTCATTTGGGACATTCATCTACTATTACATGTAAAGAGCAGTGAATGCCCTAGTAAGACTGTCCAAAGATATAAACTAGATCTTAAATTGATTGAAATGCAGTTTCACAGTTTAAATGAATTTAATAAAAGATAATTATATCCACTTGTGACAAACAACTCAATTTGAGTGTTAAGAAGCCAATTACATGTTAAAAGAAATAATTTTACAGTTTGGGTCAAACAAACTATTATAATTGGGAAACATATGTCTAATTAGTCTTATTATCTACCTACCTTTGATCTCCAATCATTTCAATAGGTATGGTACATTTAGAATATTAATAATAGTGACAATCAACTGAATGGGATATTTAATGCACTTTCATCTAGGCTTTAAATAGAGTGTGGGATGTTTTGTCCAGGGTGGCAGAAATGGCATGGGATGTTTTGTCCGGGGCGGCAAAAATGGCATGGGATGTTTTGTCTGGGGTAACAAAGACCACATGGGATGTTTTGTCCGAGCTGGCAAATCTCTGCAGATGGTTTTGTCTGGGGTGTCAAAAAAGAGTGCAGGACAAAACCCACTAGGACAAAAGCCCACTAGGACTAAAGCCCACTGGGACAAAAGCCCACTAGGACAAAAGCCCACTTATATGCATTTTACAGGGATAGGTTTGAACTGAGGGGGGGGGGGGTACTCTCATTTTTCTTCATACATAGGCTCAGGCCCAGCATCTACCGTTCACCCCCAAAAATATCAAGAATTTCAAGCACCCCAAATAAATATTTGAAATTTTAGCAACCCAAAAAATATCCTCCATTTTGTACCTTGACCTTCAGAAAAGACCCTAAAATGCATCGTATAGTCCAAATTTGTGATGACCCAAAAATATATCCACAAAATCTTCATACCCCAACAAACATTCAGTTTTCTGAAAAACCCGAAAAGTATTGAAATTAAAAATTTTGAACCCCCAAAAATAGCCCGAGCCTACGTATGGGGGGGGGGACAGACAGACTGACCTAAGATGAAGAATCTCCCTTCTCAAATCTGAAATTTCAAACATCTTTTTTAATTGGCACCTCTCATAAAAGTGCATGCTAATTGTTACTGACAGATCAAAGGGCATTTGGATTAATTAGACATATGTTTCCCAATTATAATAGATTGTTTGACCCAAACTGAAAATTGATTTTCTTTAAATATCAATGGCTTTTAACACCTAAATTAAGTTGTTTGTCACAACATACAGGAGAAATGATAATGCCAGTGAAAACACAATGCAGGTGTGACTTACCCTGAATGGAGCAGTCTGATCAGGGTTAACAGTTTTATAAAAGACTTAAACCTATTTTTTCCAAAAAAGTGGGCTATTGTCCACCCTGCCAAATTAAGCAGTGGGCTTTTGTCCAGTGGGATATTGTCCAGTGGGCTTTTGTCCTAGTGGGCTTTTGTCCCAGTGGGCTTTTGTCCGTTCCCCGTCAAAAATGGCACGGGATGTTTTGTCCCGAGATGTTTTGTCCTACATTCTATTTTGTTAATGTTGTTGTTATTCGGTGCCTTTATTTGCTAGTTTTAAGGTAGTGATAAGATAACCTAACAACAGTAACAGTTATCCAGCTCGAATGGTTTATTATTTTTTGCTAACGTACTAGAATTGGCGTTCACAAAACTTTCTTCTAGTGTAACAAGAAATCTCCGTGACCAGTTACATTTTGACCGTCTGAGGACAAGTTCCACCCATTCATGGAACATATATTCTATCAAAATGACCTTTATTTGACCAATCAAGTCTCTGATGCTTCAGATGATCAGCTTTTATTGTTCGCAAGCATTCCCCTTACATTGTTCATAAATGAAAAAAAAAATCTTAATTTTCATGAGGACTCAGGTTCAGATTATATGGAATTTTCCATAGAGCAATACACAATATAAAGTCAGGATGGTCCATTGTATAATTCAGGTTATGAATTAAAATATTTTTTTTTCTCTGAAGATCGATTTGTATAATCAAACAATGTACACCCTGATGAAATTTCGCCATATGTGGCATTTAATCTGGGTTTTCCCTGCTTGTAATAGTATCCGTTTAGGGGTGTCTAATCCGCAGAGGATTAGCAATCATTGACCACCAACTGATCACGTTTTATGGCTTAATCACTTCAGAGATAACAGTAATAGAATTAATATAAGACATATTTTGGTAACCGACGATTTCTACATGAAGATAATTGATTATGTGCCATATTTACCCTTATTAGTCTAATAATTATATTCCTAGAATTTGGGCAAATTCACATGTACTAGCGTGATGAGGTGTGAATAAGTTAGGTAGGAATGACAAACAGTGTAAACGGTAATAAAAACACTCATTGGTTGGTCTGTAATTAAACTATCTGCCGAATATTTAGAATAAATATGGTTATTTTCAAAACCATAGAAAGTTATTCTGAACTTGGCAGTTTTATCTTCAGCTGTATCTAAACATAACAAATCAGTCAAACTCGAAATAATTCATTTATGTAAGCATCATGATAGTGTTTCATGAATTTTGAAATATTGAAATGGCTTTTATTAAGAATTATCTCGTTATAATAAATCTAAAAAAGGCATTGAGTCTGTGGGGTTATTGGAGGATCATCGGCTAGCAGCAAATTGTGTCGTCTGCTGATAACCTTCACGAATACTGAGTTTGGACCACGGCCAGGCGCAACAGGACGTCGGATCTGAGCTGTATCCAAGCTGTTTTGGCACTCTGATTTGATTCTTGAAAGAATGTAAATGCGTGACTGACTTGCTGAATTCAGCGAGTTGCGCATCAGCAGATTTATAAATACTTAAAAGCCTATAAATATTTTATTTGATTGTAATATTTGATTTTTGATAAAAAAAATATTTTACAGATAATGTTATTATCATGTCTAACTACATGCAAACAACCAGAATATCTGAATTATAGCTTAGTTTGGTACAATACAGGGTGCAAATATTAAAACATCAGTTTGTTTTTATATATTGACCAGCGCGCAAAGGCCTCTTATTGCGTTTCAGAAAGATCGCATATATTTTGGCAGGGATTTGAACACAATTTTGCAACGCAACATATGTAAATTATCACTAGATAAATTTCGGGTGCAACATGAGATTATATTATAGTATTTTCCCTGGTTTAATATTTCTCATAAATTATGAAAGTACTTTGTAAGAGAAATCATTTTTGTCTTAATTCGGAATGCTTAGTGATTCACCAAGTTAATGGGTTTCACCAAAGGTCACAGAACGCAACAACTGATCGGGGTCTTCACTGACTGCATATATCCAATACTTTCAAGTGGATAAGTAGACTAGGATCATAATGTTGCACTTCACTATTAAATTTCCATAGAAGACAATTTTAACGTTTCGCCACTTTATTAAAACACTGTACATACAAATCTTAACAAACCTGTCTTATTTTAAACAGCCATTCTATCCGATCAATTTCATATAAAATCCATCATATGTTTCCCTGGTCAGGGGCTGCCATATTGGATGGAGTCTGACAACCACCAATTTGTACCTGAAAATTTGGCATATTTTCTACAGTGGGGATCAGTTAATGAAACCAACCCTATTTCCCTATAATAAAATCATTTCAAAATTAAATATGCCTATTAGTAACTGACATTGGTTGGTCTGTTTTTATACTACAAAATAATGAACATGCATGATTGACAGATGACGGCATCCATCTTATAATGTTAGCCTAATGCTCTCCCCACAAAAGGCCGAGCCAAGCTTTGTCTATATTTAGTGGTGTGTACCCTAAATTGAAATCGAATTTGGTCCCAAAATGTTTGTTTTGTAATAAAAATGCAAGTAAGTACACTTATAAAGAGAATTGTAAATTGTAGAGTCTTTGTTTTTGGTTTGTTTCCTTCTGTGGGAGGTTCAGTGTCACAACCCCTAATCCTCGGCAACGTCATGAGAAAATTTTGAGTAAAAGAACAACTTCAGGTTCTCACCTTGGGGATTCAAAATGTATATGGTACAGCAACATCTCCATCCATAAGTTTGCTTCGTGTGCCTCTACATTTTCTAATAAGCATTGCTTTTGACTATTATAGGAGGTGAAAATCTTCACATTTTTAGGCCTACCCACTATAGGCTATGAGCGATATGCAATTTCTTGCCAAACATGGCAAATGAGTATAGAAAAATACTTAAAATGGATAAATTTTATAAATGAAGTCAAGTTTAGTTATTATTCTCTTAGTAAAAAACCTAATTGAACATATTCTGTTATGAGTACCAGAAACATGTGGCATAGCCAGTACCAGGTATCAAATCCAGGCTCGGAACTCCTTATACAAGGACAAGCAGCATGCAAACTTCATTGGCTACTATAGGTTTTCTTGTACATGTATCGGAAGGGTGTCTTGTTTCACTGATGAATTATTGTGTGTCAAATGAGCTCAGAGTACTGATGAAAAATAGATACATGAAAACTTACATAAAAAGGTAATTATAGATGATACTGGTTTCAGAGTGGATAGTGTATCGGTATGATGGTTCAACAGAAGTCTAGTAGCTGTTTTTCTCTGTCTGAGCAAAGAACAGTGGTTTGTTGGTAGAGTTCACCATCTAGAATCTATATAAACCCACTCCTTGAACAACACCACTGCAAAATACCAGTAAAACAATGCAATTAAGTGCATAGATAATGTTTTCAAAGTGGAAACTTGTTTTTGTATCTACTTCCTCTATCAATCAAAAATAGTTTTAATTTTTAGGCATACATGCAATAAATTGCCAATGATGTTTTTTGCAACAGTGGGTACTCACCGTCTCAATGAGACGGTTCTTTTGAGCACCCAAAACATATGTTCTTCTTCTTCTTCTTCTTCTTCTCCTCACATTTTTCACATTTCTCCACTTCAGATCCGAGATTGACACTTACAGACTATTGCATCTCAGGCTTACCGCCATTATGTGGAATGATGCATTTGCTGAACATTCTAGATATTCACCAAACTGCAGTTCAGGCTTCTTAAATTGGGATATTGACAGGGAAGTAAAAATTGGCCTCTGCTGGAGAGAAGCCCTGAGCTTCAGTAAATGCCAATACAAAAGCAAAATATACAAACTCTATGAGGAGCTTCAATGCACCACAAGAGGACGTCGGCCAGCTAAACTAAACAGAGGATTACACATTGGACTCAGCTAATCATCAATTGGTCCAGCAAGCCTCGTGAAAATTCTTTGCAGTATAAACACTCCCCCAACGTCCATCAGTGGCATGCAGAAGGCTGGGAATCTAGTGATGAGCACTATTACAGATGAAAACAAAAAAGACATGCAAATGCGTTGTCAGGGTTTACGCGACCTCAACACATTACACGGGAAAAAAATCATGGGTCTATCAATATTCAGTCAGATGGTTGCTATAAAAATGCACTATATTCTGGTGTTGGTAGAACTCCATTCCAGCCTAGCACCCAAGCAATTTATCTTTTTGCTGAGAATAAAACATACAGAAATCAAATCATAAATTTGCAAACCATTTCCAAACTCTGCTCCAAACGCAGAAATGGCTTCAACATTGAATGCCATCATGTGGGGAAATGTTTTGCAAACATTGCAATGGCTACCAGCATTGGCAATGAAGAACAGTGGGCAAAACAAGGTCTCTTGGATCTGTCTAATGCTGGACTGGAAGCGGAGTTCATACGATCTGATCCATATTCATCTGCATATAGAGCTGCCATGACCTTGTATGATCAGGGAATTACTTCTATTGAGCCGAGCCACCTTTATGACACCCGCCACATAACATAGAATCATAGAACATTCATAAAAAATATGACAGAACTGACCGCGCATATGCCAGGCAGAGCTAAAATTGAAAGACAGAAAACACAAAACAAATTCGCAATCGATCTTGCTCCACAATGCCAAGCAGAATTTAATCAAGCTTTTCGAAAGTTAAGAAAAAATGTACCTAAACTCAATTCAGTTCTGTCCTACACCTGTGATTCTGTGGTAGAATGTCACCATGGCAACCATGCCCTATGCAATACCTACTCATTTGTATGCATGGCTAAAAAACACCGCTTGGCTGCAACGAAGCCATTATTTACATGCTGACTTCACGGTCAAACCTGGTGGTGATAGTTTGGTCATGCTACGCAAATGTGTAGAATATCGCCTGGGACAAGGAATGCTTGAAAAGACTAGGCTCAACACAAAAACTCAGAAATGTGAAGCAACCAATAGAAGTTTCCGAAGGTCATTGCCAAAGTACCTTACCTTTGCTCACATTTTTCTGGTTGGTCCCACAGTGCAGTGCATAACATCAACAATGGTCCAGGGGAATCAGTCTTTAAGCTCTGTAAAGCTGCCGGTTCTACCATTCATGGAGGGACGATGGTTTGTCAAGCCCTGAAACAACAACAAAAAATCAGTCATAGCAACCGCAAACTTAAAACAACGCAAGCATACAAAGACGCTTTATGCAGAAAGAGACGTGCACTGTATCGTTATATGAAAAAAAAATCAAGAAGAAATTAATTACCGTAAAAACATGATGCTGGTGCCTATACACAACAAAAAATGCCACCGTGACCATACATACACAAGAGCTGATGGTCCAAAAGCCAAACAGGCTAAATGTGAATATAATGTGCAATATGATCAGTCTGATCTGAATTAGAAGGTATTATTCAAAAATTTACCATGCCTTCAAAACAAACAGAATGGCTCATGTAATGCGCTGCACTGTCCCCGACTCTTGCAAAGGGTTCGTTCCATATTTGTCTCGTGGCTCTCTAAACAAAGGTGGTCTGTGTTCGCACATAGGCTATTGTGACATAAATGGGACACTTCTTGTTTTTTTTCCTTGACAAATCTTCTCCTTCAAAACCTTGTGCTCAGTCATGTATGCAACTTGGTGTGCTCTTTCTTTGCATTTACTACCATCGGACCAAGTAACACGAATGCAACCATATTTATTGTGCTCCTTAGCCCCCACCCACATATCACAAGCCAAAGTCCCAACCCCAATTTAAGTCTTCTTATTCAGTTTTTCTTTTAACTTTCCCCAAAATGCCTCCATTTTTAAAGAAAATCTACCCGAAGGTCAAATAATGACATCACACAGCACTTCCAGGAAGCAATCAGCTGATTTTTAAATAATCAATTTTCTGCCTTTAATTGAAATCATATTTGGTCCAAAATGTTTGTTTTGTAATTTAAATGCAAGTTAGTACACTTAAGCTAGTATCTCACTGGGATGCGAGCAATTTGCGACTATTTCGAGACTAATTTGAGACACGTTTTGGCGACAGAAATACGACATTGCAACCATAATCACATTGCGGTCACACCGAAGAGGTGAATAAGACATATTTGCGACAGTCGCACGAATGTCGTACGATTGTCGCATGAATCATTGGCGAATGTTTCACGACATTTCGCGCGACATTCGTGCGACATTCGCGAGACACTCCCGCGATGTTCGCCCGATGAAATTGCGAGCAATTATTACCATCGACCGCCTTAAGACGTTCTCACGAACGTCGTGCGACTGTCGCGCGAAGGTCGTGCGACTGTCGCACGATGGTTTTGCGAGAAATGATAAACCACGAAAAATAAACATTCTAGCAAGCATTGAAACCTCAGACTAGGAAGATACTACGCTGTTCGAAGGAACTAGAGGGCTGGAAGGAGCTAGATTGTTGGAAGGTGTCACGCTGCTGGGTGGTGTCGGACTGTTGAATGGTAGCACATATTGAGTTAGCTCGTTTATTGAGTTAAATCGTTTAAACTGCACAGTTAATGATGGCCCATCAAGCAGCTTAAGAAAGTCAGTCGAGAGCGCACATGCTCTGATTGCCCATACGTATGGCATGATGAGCCAATTCAAATATAAATTGCAATGAGTTCAGATGAGCCTCGCCCTGTGAAAATCTATTTTATACAGTTATGCGCACAACAAAGGCACAGATCAGACTTCACGGATGCGCAGTCTTATCAGAATCTTAGTTGTCTGCTGCAGTGATAATTTGTTTATAGGGTTCTGTATGCCAAATTCAAACCTTAGAAGGGCTGCTGAAACTAAGCAGGCTGCTGTAGTCTAACCAAGACACAATAATAATACCTTTATACTGTAATAGAAATAGTAAACATTTAAGTAGGCCTTATAAAACATACATAACACAATTATCCTCTCAGAATGCAGAACCATTTTTAATAACTGAAATTACTCCAATCAGTATACATGTAAGTAAGCCTAATCAATATACATGTACCATACTTATATGAAACTATCCTCTCAGATAGCAAGAGAACTTGACAACTAGAATATGCCTAACCAAGATCTCGTACTAAGAGGGAACTATCATCTCAGATAGGAGGAACTCTTTTAACGAACCTTTGGCGACATAAATGCGAGTAATTTAAGATACTCGCGCGATAGTCGTGAGACGTTCGTGCGACTGTCTCAAGACGTTCGCCAGAACACCTCTTAGTTAAATTTACTCGCAATGTTGTCGCGAAGTGTCTCATTTATGTCGCAATTGGTTCGCAATTCAGTCTTAATTGTCTCGCAATTATGTTGTGTTCCAAAATGATTGCGACTAAATTGCGAGGGGTTGGCGACGGGTTCGAGACACCCGCAATGACTTGCGACCATTTTGCGAGGAATTTTGTCGCATAAAATTTTTGAACATGTTCAAAACTTTCGCGACTACTTTGCGCCACTTGGCGACACATGCGAGGAAATTACGAATCACTGGCGACTGTTTCGAGACAGCTTTGCGACCCACTCGCGATGTCTGTCGCCAGCTGTCGCAAAACAGTCGCAGTCCAGTGAGATAGGGGCTTTATAAAGAGAATTGTAAATTGTAGAGTCTTTGTTTTTTAGTTTGTTTCCTTCTGTAAGAGGTTCAGTGTCACAACCCCTAATCCTCGGCAACGTCATGAGAAAATTTAGAGTAAAACAACAACTTCAGGTCCTCACCTTGGGGATTCAAAATGTATATGGTACAGCAACATCCCCACCCTAAAGTTTGCTTCATGTGTCTCTACATTTTCTAATAAGCATATAAAAATTGCTTTTGACTATTATAGGAGATGAAAATCTTCACATTTTTAGGCCTACCCCCTATAGGCAATGAGCGGTATGCAATTTTTTGCCAAACATGGCAAATGAGTATAGCAAAAAACTTTAAATGGATAAATTTTGTAAATGAAGTCAAGCTTAGTTATTATTCTCTTAGTAAAAAACCTAATTGAACATATTCTGTTATTAGTACCAGAAACATGTGGCGTAGCCAGTACCAGGTATCAAATCCAGGCTCGGAACTCCTTATACAAGGACAAGCAGCATGCAAACTTCATTGACTACCATAGGTTTTCTTGTACATATATCAGAAGGGTGTCTTGTTTTACTGATGAATTATTGTGTTTCAAATGAGCTCAGAGTACTGATGAAAAATAGATACATGAAAAACTTACATAAAAAGGTAATTATAGATGATACTGGTTTCAGAGTGGATAGTGTATCGGTATGATGGTTCAACAGAAGTCTAGTAGCTGTTTTTCTCTGTCTGAGCAAAGAACAGTGGTTTGTTGGTAGAGTTCACCGTCTAGAATCTATATAAACCCACTCCTTGAACAACACCACTGCAAAATACCAGTAAAACAATGCAATTAAGTGCATAGATAATGTTTTCAAAGTGGAAACTTGTTTTTGTATCTACTTCCTCTATCTATCAAAAATAGTTTTAATTTTTAGGCATACATGCAATAAATTGCCAATGATGTTTTTTTTTTTGCAATTTTAGCAATAAAATGGAAAAAAAAAACATCAGCTTGTTTGTATTTTACTATAAATCTCATTCCAACGTTATTATGACGTCACAATATGCTTCCATAGCAACCGTAACGTTACAAAGCTATAGTCTTAGCTCATAGTAACATAGTGAAATGGTATTCAAGAAAAAATCACGAGGAGACCTCAAAACAAGATTCAAAAGAGGTCGTGTCGACCCAATGAAGGGTAAAACCTTCAAAATTTGTTGGGAAATTAAATGTCAGCCTTTTAAAAGGCTTTTCAAGGAGGAAACACAAATTCTTCAACAGGAGGATGACCTACAAATCAGGCTTCTGCGGCAGAAAGCGAACAAGACTACAGAAGTGGAGAAATGTGATAGCAAAAGTGTTGGGTAGGGTATTCTTCTTCTTTTCTTCTTCTTTCTTCTTCTTCTTTCTTCTTCCTCTTCTTTTCTTATTCTTCTTATCTATTTTTCTCCTTCTTTTTTTCTTCTTTTTTTTCCTTCTTCTTCTTTTCTTCTTTTTTCTTCTTCTTTTTTTCTCCTTTTTCTTTTCTTCATTTTTTCCTTCTTCTTTTCTTCTTTTTTCTTCTTCTTTTTTTCTCCTTCCTCTTTTCTTTTTCATTTCTTCCTCTTCTTCTTCTTTTGCTTCAGTTAAATTTGAATAAATCAATTCCTATCATATATGCCTCATGAGTTACTAATCTTAGGGAAAGAAATGTAGACCTTTAAAAATTATGCAGGGAAAAATATTTTCTTATTTCTCAACCAAAACATATGTTGTGGGTACTCAAAAGAACCGTTTCAATGAGACGGTTCTTTTGAGCACCCAAAACATATGTTCTTCTTCTTCTTTTCCTTCATCTCCTTCATCTTCTCCTCACATTTTTCACATTTCTCCACTTCAGATCCGAGATTGACACTTACAGACTATTGTATCTCAGACTTACCGCCATTATGTGGAATGATGCATTTGCTGAACATTCTAGATATTCACCAAACTGCAGTTCAGGCTTCTTAAATTGGGATATTGACAGGGAAGTAAAATTGGCCTCTGCTGGAGAGAAGCCCTGAGCTGCAGAAATTTGATGTTTGTTTTGTGATAAAAATGCAAGTTAGTACACTTATAAAGAGAATTGTAAATTGTAGAGTCTTTGTTTTTAGTTTGTTTTCTTCTCTGAGAGGTTCAGTGTCACAACCCCTAATCCTCGGCAACGTCATGAGAAAATTTTGATTAAAACAACAACTTCAGGTTCTCACCTTGGGGATTCAAAATGTATATGGTACAGCAACATTTCCATCCATAAGTTTGCTTTATGTGCCTCTACATTTTCTAATAAGCATATAAAATTTGCTTTTGACTATTATAGGAGGTAAAAATCTTCACATTTTTAAGCCTACCTCTTATAGGCCGTGAGCGATATGCAATTTTTTGCCAAACATGGCAAATGAGTATAGCAAAATAGTTAAAATGGATAAATTTTGTAAATGAAATCAAGTTTAGTAATTATTCTCTTAGTAAAAAACCTAATTGAACATATTCTGTAATGAGTACCAGAAACATGTGGCGTAGCCAGTACCATGTATCAAATCCAGGCTCGGAACTCCTTATACAAGGACAAGCAGCATGCAAACTTCATTGGCTACTATAAGTTTTCTTGTACATATATCAGAAAGGTGTCTTGTTTTACTGGTGAATTATTGTGTGTCATATGAGCTCAGAGTACTGATGAAAAATAGATACATGAAAAACTTCCATAAAAAGGTAATTATAGATGATACTGGTTTCAGAGTGGATAGTGTATCGGTATGATGGTTCAACAGAAGTCAAGTAGCTGTTTTACTCTGTCTGAGCAAAGAACAGTGGTTTGTTGGTAGAGTTCACCATCTAGAATCTATATAAACCCACTCCTTGATCAACACCACTGCAAAATACCAGTAAAACAATGCAATTAAGTGCATAGATAATGTTTTCAAAGTGGAAACTTGTTTTTGTATCTACTTCCTCTATCTATCAAAAATAGTTTTAATTTTTTAGGAATACGTGCATTAAATTGCCAATGATATTTTTTGCAATTTTAGTAATAAAATGGCAATAAAAACATCAGCTTGCGTATATTTTACTATGACGTCACAATATGCTTAAATAGCAACTGTAACGTTACAAAACTATAGTCTGCTCATAATAACATAGTGAAATGGTATGCAAGAAAAAATCACGAGGAGACCTCAAAACAAGATTCAAAAGAGGTCGTGTCGACCCAATGAAGGGTAAAAACTTCAAAATTTGTTGGGAAATTAAATGTCAGCCTTTTAAAAGGCTTTTCAAGGAGGAAACACAAATTCTTCAACAGGAGGATGACCTTTAAATCAGGCTACTGCGGCCAAAAGCGAACAAGACTACAGAAGTGGAGAAATGTGATAGCAAAAGTGCTGGGTAGGGTATTCTTCTTCTTCTTTTCTTCTTCTTTCTTCTTCTTCTTTTCTTCTTCTTTTCTTCTTCTTTTTTTCTCCTTCTTCTTTTCTACTTCTTTTTTCTCCTTCTTCTTTTTTTCTTCTTCTTTTTTCTCCTTCTTCTTTTCTTCTTTTTTTCTCCTTTCTCTTCTTTTCTTCTTTTTTTTCTTCTTCTTTTTTTCTCCTTCTTCTTTTCTTCTTCTGATTCTTCTTCTTCTTCTTCTTCTTCTTCTCCTTCAGTTAAATTAGAATAAATCAATTCCTATCATATATGCCTCATGAGTTACAAATCTTTAGGGAAAGAAATGTAGACCTTTAAAAATTATGCAGGGTTAAAAATATTTTTATTTCGCAACCAAAACATATGTTGTGGGTCCTAAAAAGAACCGTCTCAATGAGACGGTTCTTTTGAGCACACAAAACATATGTAATTCTTCTTATCCTCCTCCTCCTTCTTCTTCTTCTTCTTCTTCTGCTTCTTCTCCTCACATTTTCACATTTCTCCACTTCAGATCCGAGATTGACACTTACAGATATTGCATCTCAGACTTACCGCCATTATGTGGAATGATGCATTTGCTGAACATTCTAGATATTCACCAAACTGCAGTTCAGGCTTCTTAAATTGGGATATTGACAGGGAAGTAAAAAATTGGCCTCTGCTGGAGAGAAGCCCTGAGCTGCAGTAAATGCCAATACAAAAGCAAAATATACAAACTCTATGAGGAGCTGCAATGCACCACAAGAGGACGTCGGCCAGCCAAACTAAACAGAGGATTACACATTGGACTCAGCTTATCATCAATTGGTCCAGCAAGCCTCGCGAAAATTCTTTGCAGTATAAACACTCCCCCTCCGTCCATCAGTGGCATGCAGAAGGCTGGGAATCTAGTGATGAACACTATTACAGATGAAAACAAAAAAGAAATGCAAATGCGTTGTCAGGGTTTACGAGACCTCAACACATTACGCGGGAAAAATTCTGCTGCCATCAATATTCAGTCAGATGGTTGCTATAGCAATGCACTGTATTCTGGTGTTGGTAGAACTCCATTCCAGCCTAGCACCTGAGCAATTTATCTTTTTGCTGAGAATAAAACGGACATAAATCAAATCATAAAATTGCAAACCATTTCCAAACTCTGCTCCAAACCCAGAAATGGCTTCAACATTGAATGCCATCATGTGGGGAAATGTTTTGCAAACATTGCAATGGCTACCAGCATTGGCAATGAAGAACAGTGGGCAAAACAAGGTCTCTTGGATCTGTCTGGTGCTGGACTGGAAGCGGAGTTAATACGAACTGATCCAGATTCATCTGCATATAGAGCTGCCATGACCTTGTATGATCAGGGAATTACTTCTATTGAGCAGAGCCACCTTCTTAACACCCGCCACATAACACAGAATCATAGAAAATTCATAAAAATATGACAGAACTGACTGCGCATATGCCAGGCAGAACTAAAATTGAAAGACAGGAAACACAAAACAAATTCGCAATCGATGTTGCTGCACGATGCCAAGCAGAATTTAATCAAGCTTTTCGAAAGTTCAGAAAAAATGTACCTAAACTCAAGTCAGTTCTGTCCTACACCTGTGATTCTGTGGTAGAATGTTACCATGGCAACCATGCCCTATGCAATACCTACTCATTTGTATGCATGGCTAAAACAAACACCACTTGGCTGCAACGAAGCCACAATTTACATGCTGACTTCACGGTCAAACCTGGTGGTGATAGTTTGGTCATGCTACGCAAATGTGTAGAATATCGCCTGGGACATGGAATGCTAGAAAAGACTAGGCTCAACACAAAAACTCAGAAATGTGAAGCAACCAATAGAAGTTTCCGAAGGTCACTGCCAAATTACCTTACCTTTGCTCAAAATTTTTCTGGTCGGTCCCACAGTGCAGTGCATAACATCAACAATGGTCCAGGGGAATCAGTCTTTAAGCTCTGTAAAGCTGCCATTTCTACAATTCATGGAGGGACGAGGGTTTGTCAAGCCCTGAAACAACAACAAAAAATCAGTCATAGCAACCGCAAACGTAAAACAACGCAAGTATACAAAGACGCTTTATGCAGAAATAGACGTGCACTGTATCGCTTATATGAAAAAAATCAAGAAGAAATTAATTACCGTAAAAACATGATGCTGGTGCCTAATCACAACAAAAAATGCCACCGTGACCATACATACACAAGAGCTGATGGTCCAAAAGCCAAACAGGCTAAATGTGAATATAATGTGCAATATGATCAGTCTGATCTGAATTAGAATGTATTATTCAAAAATTTACCATGCCTTCAAAACAAACAGAATGGCTCATGTAATGCGCTGCACTGTCCCCGACTCTTGCAAAGGGTTCGTTCGACATTTGTCTCGTGGCTCTCTAAACAAAGGTTGTCTGTGTTCACACATAGGCTATTGTGACATAAATGGGACACTTCTTGTTTTTTCCCTTGACAAATCTCCTCTTTCAAAACCTTGTGCTCAGTCATGTATGCAACTAGGTGTGCTCTTTCTGTGCATTTACTGCCATCGGGCCAAGTAACACGAATGCGCCCATATTTATTGTGCTCCTTAGCCCCAACCCACATATCACAAGCCAAAGTCCCAACCCCAATTTCAGTCTTCTTATTCAGTTTTTCTTTTAACTTTCCCCAAAATGTCTCCATTTTTAAAGAAAATCTACCCAAAGGTCAAATAATGACGTCACACAACACTTCCAGGAAGCAATCAGCTGATTTTCAAAAAATCAATTTTCTACCTTTAGGTTGCACTTCACTATTAAATTTCCATAGACGACAATGTAAACGTTTCGACACTTTATAAAAAAACTGCACATACAAAGATGAACAAACATGTCTTATTTTAAACAGCCATTCTATCTGATCAATTTCATATAAAAACAATCATATGTTTCCCTGGTCAGGGGGCTGCCATATTGGATGGAGTCTTACAACCACCATTTTGAACCTGAAAATTTGGCATATTTTCTACCGTGGGGGTCAGTTAATGAAACCAACCCTATCTCCCTATAATAAAATCATTTCAAAATTAAATATGCCTATTAGTAACTGACATTGGTTGGTCTGTTTTTATACTACAAAATAATGAACATGCATGATTGACAGATGACGTCATCCATCTTATAATGTTAGCCTAATGCTCTCCCCACAAAAGGCGGGGCCAAGCTTTGTCTATATTTAGTGGTGTGTACCCATAACACCCGTCTTTATAATAAACAAGATTAAGATAATCCACAGTAATATGGACTCCATGCGGAGCACGCTTATCAGTACAGTTGCCATGTACATAGCTCCTGATCTGCATTCAAACCGTTTAAATCCCTATTTTAATGTTAATTAAAAAAAAATGACGATAATAATGAAATAATGCGTTTTAAAAAGAAAACACATGTGAGTGACGGTTATATATGAAGTTTATGTGTTGTTTTTCTCAATATTTAATAACGTCACTTTGACGTCCATGCGACGTTGTTTTAAGGTTGTGTGGTTGCTGGTTCTAATCACAATCAAAAACGATTGATCATACTGTTCTATTATGATTGTTTACCCAGTTCGTGAGAGTTTTGTATACTGTGAGCAGTGAAGACTCAGACGAGAGCTTGAGACCTACTGCTTGTAAACACAAATTAGCGTCACAGACGAAGGTTCAGATCGAATATCAGGTCTCTAGACCCACTAGATAGTCATACACGGTGTTTAAAAAGTGGTTTGCGCATATGCGGTAAGTAACCAACGTCTGCTGAGCTGGTTAAGAGTTTACATTTTACTTCTCAAGTGGTCGTATCCGGATCCTAGCGTAGTGTACATGTATAATTATGTTCAGTATATAAAATAATATCGCCGTGGACTCATTGTCATCAGAAAATAATGCATTTTTCGCTATTTTGCTTTTGTTGTTCTAATTAGAGCATGTGTTTCCCGCGCAGACTTACTGCTCGAGCCAGCCTGCTCTAAATTTGATTATGACGAAAAAGTACTCGCTAAAATAATGCGGCTAGAGGACACAGTGACCGACTTGGTTAACAGGGCAACGAAGGTAGAAACGACACTCAACGAGGCTGCGAATAAGAACGAAGTACCAAAGGCGACCTGCCCATCTTCCTATATGTTCA
The DNA here is from genome assembly GCA_964019695.1 of Loripinus fragilis. Lineage (NCBI taxonomy): Eukaryota > Metazoa > Mollusca > Bivalvia > Lucinida > Lucinidae > Loripinus > Loripinus fragilis. The sequence continues at coordinate 65,252,482 of OZ026529.1, forward strand.
ACAAAGAATTCAACCTTTGCTGGAGGTACCAGAAAACCCCCAACTCAGAATTGGTTTGAATCTGAGAAAATTTGCCAAAAGGAAGGAGGACATTTAATGATATTCACTTCCTCAGACAGTGCTAAGTTTATTCGGGAATATCTGAGAGCCTCTGATTGTGCAGGGGTATACCTTGGAGCCAGTGATATACAAAAGAAGGGCGAATTCAAGTGGAACAATGGAAAAAGTGTACAGGAACTTCCATGGCACAGTAGCCAACCAAATGAAGGAACTTTAGGAAACTGCCTGGCAATACATTCTGTTTGGGACTACAATTTCGGTGATATTACCTGCCGTGCCAAATATGGAATGCTATGTCAGATCGACATGCATCTATGAACCAGCATTTGGAAGAAATAAAAAAAACGCATGCGCGGATCCAGAGGGGGTGGGGGGCAGGTGGTCAGGTATAAAATCACAAGTGGTTATAGGTTTCCTTAGAAACACTGGTACGGACCCCCTCCTCGTGAAGCAATAGGACCCCTCGGATCTAATTGCTTCGCGAGGAAGGTCCGTACGACACTCTGTGAAATACGCTGATGACTAAAAAAAACAGACAAAAAACAAACACAAAAACAAAAAACAACAACCTCAGGTCCCCCTGACGGAATTTTCTGGCTCCGTGATAAAGGTATACAATGTCAATACTGTAAAACACTTAATTTTCGCGGCATCAAAATTTGGCGAGTTAAAAAGACTGATATATTGGCGTAGTTTAATTTTAATTTGGCGGCTTTTCAATCCAATGCACTTTAAAATTATTTTCTGTCCTTATTGGGGCTACTCTTACTCCCCATGGGGAGCATATTCTTTCGTTTAATAGTAGCCCTTTTAAGGACGTGGTTTTCTCAGCATGGCAATAGACATTGGTTTATTGTTATACATGACGTGTGTCCTTTTATTGCTTATTGTGTAACTAAATTCTCAACTGTTTTTGACGGTCACTTTTATGGCTATTTTTGTTTATACGGCCAATAGCGCAAAAAATGCCCGCCAAAAATAAGTGTTTAACAGTATATCGCTTCTCACAGAATAGGTAAATACAGTAAAACCTACCTTAAGCGGCCGCTCAAAAAATTACCAAAGGTCAAAAGTATTGCAGAATGCTCTCAGTACTTTCAACCTGCATTAAGCTACCATCTCTATTTAATAGCTTTGTTTTGTCTATTTTTAAGTGGCCGCTCAAGACAGTAAACTGTAAAGTTGTAATAAAGAAGACGATAAAATAAAGAATTGATGCCAATATCGAGACATGTTCTTCTTGGTTTAGCTGAATGTTTCCAACAGCGGACTGCGTTACACTGTAATAAAATAAGCATTACTTCACACCAAAGTTGGTGGCAGCTAAACTGACACTGATCTTGGTGTAACCTTTCAACTGCTTTCAAAGTTATGTTCTATTCGATTGTATTGATCCGAAGATTAAATAGAACCATAACAGGTAGAAATGTTAGCCCTGACAGCAGGTTAACTCTTTGTATTCGGGAAACCCTAAACGAGTACCTTTGCAAACAGTGGAGACCCAGATGAAATGCAGCATGATGCTGCATTTCATCAGGGTCTACACTGTTTGTTAAGGTAGAACAGATCGTCGGACAAATAAATGCAATGTTTTTTTGAAAATTATAACCTGGGTATGTACAATGGACTATCCAAAGTTTATTGTATCAAACCAGAAGGAAGGATCCATTAGTATAAAAAGGGTTAAAAAGTATTCCAAATTGTCGTGTTTGTGTTTCCGCTTATCTTACATATTCTTTTGCTTTAACTCTACAGCTGCTACACAAATACAAAATGTCGTATGCTGCATGCAAATAAGACTAATTTCAAGATAAAGGCAGACAGTGTTGACCATATTTCACCAATTGCAAATGCTTATCAGTATAAGCGCTGTACATTCATAAATTCATTTTATTAAGTGCACTTGCCATTTAAGGCTGTAGCGTACATGTGAAATTATATATTTTGCAGATATCCAACTATTTATGATCTCGATTGTTTCTGCTTTGTTTATATACTATTGACATAAAGTTAAACATATTCTATCAGATACATGTAACACCACTTAGGTTTTAGAAATGATAAGAACGGAAACTTTTGAGAGATACCAAAATTTATTGTGGTAGACAACAAAAACAGAATACCAGCAATTTGATGAAGAAAAGTTGTGGAAACTCTGGCTTGTTTATAGGCTGCAAACACCTTACAAAATTACCCATAAATTTTACAAAATTCAATGAAAACAGCATGGATGTCAAGAGTCAGCCAATTTTTTACAATAATAATTTACCCCGATAGTTGTAATTTCTTCAACACTTTCTCTTTGGAGCAAACACTAGTAGGATCTGGTGCAAAAAGTCACGCAATGGCTCATAATAATCCACTGCTTCCGGTTTATGGTGTGTATAGCCTTCACACTGTCCAATAATAACCTGGCAAATTTTTATCATTCAAATCACAGGGTACATGCGTTCAAGACATGAAATGCTGTCCCACTCATTCAGTAGAGTCTAGCAAAATTCACAATGGTTTTGATACGGCTGTTCCCGGTTTCAAACACGTCAGCCGAACTTGTCCCACACGCCGTTTGATAGGGTTCAAGTCCAGCAACAAGCCCGGCCGTGGAAGACTAGCGATTTTCGGTTGATTTTTGTATTCCTCGATGTTGCGAGTACAGTGAGATCTTGCAATGGCATCTCGGAGCACCATGCTCTGGCCATCTAGCGAGTCCAAGAGTGACCTAACACCAGATTCCGGGATTTTGTCCTGGTACTTTTGAGCGTTCAAAGCCCCAGTAACCATCTGTAACTGTATCAGGTGGTCGCCAGATAATGCACCACGTAACATAATGCTTCAGTAACAATTCCTTGCACTCAAGAATCAATGCAAACCGTTTCCCTTTTCTAATACTGCCACTCTCTCTATGTTCATTCAAAGGTCTGCTTACAACATTCTGATCATGAGGCACGTTTAGAATACCCTTGCAATGTCATCTTGTTTCATACCAGCGTTCCTGATGGCATTTTTTTCAAATTCTGTCCTCTTTCTTCTTTGTAGATTTATCCAACATTACCCGTTTTAAGGCTATTTCATGACTCAACAGCAAAAGAAATTCATTCTTGACATCAACTCCTGAACAGTACTGCGTCGTAAGCTTCCCGTTCATGGACAGTAGTGAATAAAACTAATCGGACTTATCCAAATTTGGTAGCCAAAATACAAGTGTACATGTTGAATAAAACCCAAAACACAATTTTGCATCGCAACATTATGTTAATTATCACTAGATAAATTCCGGATGCAGCTTGAGATAATATTATAGCATTTTCCCTGGTTTAATATTTCTTATAAATTATGAAAGTACTTAGTGAGCGAAATCATTTTTGTCTTAATTTGGAACGCTCAGTGATTCACCAAGTTAATGGGTTTCACCAAAGGTCACAGAAAGCAACAACTGATCAGGGTCTTCACTGACTGCATATATCCAATACTTTCAAGTGGATAAGTAGACTAGGATCATAAAACGCGTCTTTACAATAAACAAGATTAAGGTAATCCACAGGAATATGGACTCCATGCGAAGCGCGCTTATCAGTACAGTAGCCATGTACATAGCTCCTGATCTGCATTCAAACTGTTTAAATCCCTGATGGTATATTTTAATGTAAATTAAAAAATTAAATGACGGTAATAATGAAATAATGCGTCTTAAAAAGAAAACACATGTGAGTTATGAGAAACCCTGATTGTGTTGCATACGAGCGTCTTCTTCTGTTATTGGACCATTGAATAAAAGAATATCACAAAGAGAAAAGTCAGGTAAGCCCAGGCATATACCCAGTCTAGCGCAGTCTTTCCTGACTGGACAGAGGAAGCTGCATATCAAGAGGTTCTGATCAGAATGGGTGGATGCCAAGTCTGATACTCTGACAAGACTGCAAACGTACTAGCTAAATGTGTATACTTTGCACTCGTCTAGTATGCATCCATTTTTATGAACTTTTACCTGCTAGTAGACTGATGGCTGAGAATGCCTCCGCCAAGAATTTTGCAGTCATACCCTACATTAAAGACAATTTCAAGCCGCGTTTGCACTCTATGCACCGGTAGTTAGTCTCTGACAGCCTGTTACATATGTTACCCTATCAAATTTAGAACAAAATATACTCAAACAAAAAAGAACCGTCCGATTTTCATGGTACTGTATCTTTCGATCCAGGTAAGATGTTGCGACAAAAATAAAACCAAAATGTGTATCAAGCGTCCGACACACAAAAATGGTAACTATTTGATTTTATCTTCTGATCTTGAAGAGTTATTAAACCTAATGTGCACACAGCTTTTTCCATCATCATCAGGAAGTTAATCATCAAAACGTGACACATTTTACGTTAAATGGCAACCAGAAGCGTCCGACGATGAAAAAAGCATCTAAAATTCCCAGGTCTGCTTATTAAACGAGCGGTATTGCAGTTCCAAATCTTTTATTTACGAAATTTACTAAAATTACTTCCCTTTGAATTATTATATACATATAACAATTTAAGAACTTTCAAATCTCCATAACCTAACATCATTTTGAGACCGTTTTTGTTTTAATTTGTTGTGTTTGTTTATAGCAAAAATTACACAATAGAGAAAAACAAAAACCATGGCTGATGTCGGGCATCAAAGTTTCACTGTTTTATACCCTACCCTTTACTGCAAAATTATCAGAGAATTTCCATTATCAATTGTTTTGATACTTATTAGTCTTAATTAATGTTAAAATGCTTGTGATGCCTAAAAACATCAAATTTGTTCGACAATTTTGATTATCTAAATGCTGGACCGATAATGAATTTAATGAGTGTTTTCAAGCACGCTCGTGATCGATGTTTTGTGACGTCAGAGTATGTTACAGACTAATGGCCGTGGTTGTAAAAGCAATGCATACAACTAGCCAGCTTATCTTACTAAATAGTTTGGTCAGTAGTGTTTAAATGTGCTTAAACCGTTTGGGATATGGCGGACACACAAGGTATTGATGTTGTGACTTTTGATTTTAAGGGTACTCGTGTTGGCTGCTTTGTCAGCGGCTACACTGATTATCAAATGGATTACTCTTAAGTGCAAATCATTTCTAAATAATTAAAGTTTGCAAGGTAAAAATTTGAATGAAAAGCGTTTATACATTTGGAACTGGTATACATAAACGTGAAGCGGCCATAACTTTATTGTTTGAGTATATAAATAAAAGTTTGAGCTACAGAGAAAAGCATTAAACGGTCCAATTATTTAAATTCCTCTGCTCATATAGTCTGCATGATGGCTACCTTAACTAAACGTGACAGCTTTCGGAGCAAAATTATGGCGTTCTTTGGTGAAATGTGTTTGTTTGATTTTGTTTGATTTGATTCTTTACGTCCCATCAACAATTTTTCAGTTATATAGGGATGGGTTGAACCAGTACTAAGCTAGGATTAATGTTCTTGCTCAAGGACACAACACAGTGACGCCGTTGAGGCTCGAACCCGCGGCCCTTCGGTCTCAAGTCAAGCACGTTACCACTGAGCCACTGCGCTCTCTGGTGTTATGTGTGTTACTTAAATTAGATTACCCTTTCAAATGATAATTGTGACCAATATCATTTACTTTTACAGCTGATCTGTGTTTTTTTCAAAATGTTTTGATTATGTTGTACTAACATAACTATTTGGCTTATAGAAAAAAACAAAGCTTGCTTTACCTGCTTAAATATATTTTTTTTATATAAGCAATTAAACAACCCTCCCACCAGTTTGAAGGAGCACAATTTCGTAGATATCATTTAAGTAAAAATGCATGCTGTTGGATAACTTACATATTTGGGATTGTCTTGCTCATATAATAAAGAATTATAAATTTTGCAGGTGTAACAACAATATCGGAGGACTTGTTTAAGGCTACAACATATGTTACATGACATAATAAATGAGCAAGGAGATTGATTTGATGTAAGGGGTAATATTTCAGAAACACATGAATATCTTTCGCATGTTTTCCTGAAAATCTCCAGCCTCTGGTGCCTTAATTCTAAGTATTAATGTATTGGTGATTATCAAGCCCATGTACCTTTGTTAAAGGTGTATTTTTTCAATTTTTTTTCCAATATATAATACTATCAGTATTTTGACTGCAAGCTGAGTACCCAAAAACGTTAGGAATTCTGCAGACATTCTATCTTACATAAAATTTCAAGGTGCATCGAATAAGAGAAGTATGTACTCTGTAAGCTGGGGTATTGAGCTATAAGAGCTTGTTACATTTGTTACTATATCAATTTTAAAGAAATAAAAATTGTAGGTTTGAGCTCCAGAAAGAAGATTAAAAGTATCTTATTAATTGACATTCTAAAAGTTTGCATATCGGATACCTTTACTACTTATGAAAGCAGTAAGGTGGTGGGATTGAATATGACCTGTTTGTCGGGCCCACCGGGGTTTACCTGTTGGATTTCTTTTGCTCCAGTATTCAGTTTTATTTATCTTTGCTTTATCTCCTTGTTATGTCTTGATTTATATGTTTTAGGAGACGATGCATTGATAAGTTAGGGGTCTTTCATGCAAACCAAATATCTATGTTTCTTGATCCACATCTGAATTAAGGGTGAGGTTGGCGCGGTTAAACCGGTTTAAGCCCTCCAATGAATATTTCACTGACTGTTCCAAGGCGGTACTTCTTTTGTGGATCGTTATGCTTCATGTTAGTGTGTGTTTTGCTGTCGTGTCTGTCCTTGCAGCCTTGTGGTCACCTGCTAGGGAATGGCTGACCTCTTGGCTGTTGTGTGTGCTGTGTTTTCTTGTATTTTGTCACTTCACAAATGTGTCTTGGTCCACATCAGAAATAAGGGCGAGGTTGGTGCTGTGAAACTGGCTTAAGCCCTCGAGTTAAATATTTTACTGACCGTTCCGAGGCGGTACTTCTTTTGTGGATCTTTTATGTTTTTTTCTGTCTTGTGTTTGCTATGTCTTTGTGCGCGTCTGTTTATATGTACTTTGTGGTCACCTGCTGGGAAAGGGCTGGCCTCTTGGCTCTCGTTAGTGGTGTCTAACTGAGAGTCTGTCACTTTTCCATTGGTATCCTGGGTCAGGTGTGGTACTTGATTGTATCGATTCCTGATCTTTGCACCCTTACCTACTTACTCATTTTGGAGTCCTAAGACCATGTAACGATCCCCAGGAGTACACAGTCATCAAGAAAATAGTTCTTAATCTTTATTTTCTGGTTTGAAACAGTCTCTGAAGATGAGTAGTCAAAATTTAAGCATTTAAAAATGCTGTCTGAAACGAAATGCACTAAATCTTTCTCGAACAATTTCTCTAAAAGAAATGACCTGTTTCTCTTTGAACCTTTTATTTATTGTATATAAATAGTTAAAGTATGTTCTGTTAGTAAATAAAGCATTCCAGCTGGATATTTACTTTTAGAAGCGACTTTTACATCAAATTTAAGGGTTTACAGTTTCCAACACTAAATTGTATGCAAAATACTCAAATGCAATATTTGGTGATCAGTTTTATCGGTAATGGATACTTAAAATATCTAAGAAATTAAGTCGGCTGGGAGTTTTGAGAATTTTGCTTTTCAAACTTCTTCCAAGACACATTTTATACATGAGATACCCATTTGGGCACTTTTATGGAAGAACTTATAAAGCCCAGTTTCCAAGCAAAAACAAGCACTCATAGGCTGTTTCTCATCTTAATAATAGACAGAGTGTGCCTCTAAACTTAAAAGAAACTTTCACACTTAAATACGCATTTTCTTAGAAGATACACCCGTTTTAGCTCTTAAAATCAGTAAAAAGGGGCTGGGAATGTATTTAGGGCCGCCGTGTTATGGCTACATGTATGCTATAAATTGTCATCTTGTCTGTTTGGCAATACAAGAGACACGTCTGTTATGCATGAAAAAGCAAAAAAAAAAAAAAAAATATTTTAATTTTATGCAACCGCAAAAGGTGAAATTCAAATCTGTTCAAATAAACATGAAACATGTCTCGTATTTTAGTAGTATACACATTAAGAAATATGTGATAAAAAGATTATTTATACTATCTATACCACTAATCCATGGGCTTAATATCAGCAATGACTATTATTTCTATTAGTAAGGCACCACAGGCTAGATATTTATAGGAAAACGTGTATAGAATAGCATTTTATCTGAAGTATCATGTATACATCAAGGCAATTTCCTTGCTAATTTATTATGGCATGTAACATATGTTGCATCCTTAAATTAGTGCTCTGATCCTAATGTCAGACTTTTAAATCTATGATTCTTTATTATTTGAGCAAGACATTCCCAAAAATGTAAGATATCCACCAGTTATATTCATATGTTTTTTCTTCAATAATAGATATCAAAAATGGTTACGTAAATTTGGGCTAAAGGTTGTTAAACAGCTCATTTTAAACAATTAATTTGAGATAGAAAAGCGACTTTTGTAATTTTCTTTCAGTCCAATGAGTATATAAGTGAACTAAAATTTAAACATTTGAACATGCAAACATTGGCTGTAAAAGTATATGATGACAGTCACAATTACATTTTTCAAAGGGAAATTTAATCTATGCAACGCACATAAGACCATTGCAAGCTGTAATTTTGTTCATAATGCTTCTTTCATGTTGCTTAGGCATCCAGATTGTAGACTACGTAATAAGTTTGAATAATTAGATAGTTTAATGCCTTCTCTCTGTAGCTCAAACTATCATTATCCCCACGCTTTTTTTAAAGCGAATGGGATATTGTAATTGCCTCCGTCCGCCTGTCCTTCTGTCCGTCCGTCTGACTGTCCGTTATGTTATCTCCTCCTTAATCATTGGATGTAATCCAACCAAATTTGGTGTGTGAGTTACTGACATGCATTGGCGTGCAACAGCAAAACTTTTGTTGGCCCCGTTCTGCGGCCCTGGGTAGGGGTCAAAAGGTCAAATATCATTAAATTTCAATAACCACGTCAATTGCAAAGATTTTTATACTAAACTTTTTTATATTTTCTTACAAAATAGAAGATATGAAACAAATCAAACGGGATTTTTATTCTGACGCCTGGGTCATGCCCAAATGGTGCGACTTGGGGGCGCCGGGGTGCCCAGGGAGTCGAATATTTGTTTTTTCGAACATGGTCATGTGACATATTAAAGCGACGGGAATGGTGAACAGAACAGAATGCAAGTTAAAATTTCACCCTAGGGTCAAACTGGTGAACTTGATGTGAGGTCAAAAGGTCAAATATCATGAAATTTCATTTACAAAGTCGATTTTAAAGATTTTTATACCAAACTTTGTTCCTGTTCTCACAATAAAAAGACATGAAATACATTGTCTGGAATTTTCATTCTGTGAAAAAGTCCAGACTAGCCTGCGTAGCCCTTTAAAACAGATTGCTTAACCGAGTGCGCAAACGAAATATGGTAGTGTATATAAGTTCATACCAAATTTCGATATCTTACCCACTTCATAGCTGTGCATGCATCAGTAAAAAGACATTTAGCGGATGCCAAAGTAGGTACCAATACCACATAATCTAACCATGTTAATTCCCCTACTTCTTAACTCCGAAGTAATTTAAAATATTGGACCGGGTACTAATATAATACATTTATAAATAGAAGCGCTGCAGGCATGCAACATACCCCGCCACGGGATATTTTCAATGCAAAGAAAATCATTTTGAAACAAGGGCCATAACTCTGTACTTATTTGTCGAAATTTATCCATCTGCAATACCAAGACACTACTTTTCAATATCAACTCTTATACCCAGTTTGAAGAAAATCGGTAAAAATGTCAAAGATAGAGAGTGAAAACAAATTTCTAACGTCGATCAAGGGCTATATCTCTGTACTTATTTGTCAAAATTTACCTATCTGCAATCCCAGAACATTCCTTCACAATATCGACTCTCATGCCAAGTCTGAAGAAAATCGGTAAAGGAATGCCAAAGAGAGTGAAAACAAATTTCTAACGCCAATTAAGGGCCGTAACTCTGTACTTATTTGCCAAAATTTACCCATCTGCAATCCCAGGACACTCCTTCCAAATATCAACTCTCATAGCAAGTTTGAAGAAAACTGGTTGAAAATGCTCCCAGCAGAGAGTGACAACGATGCGCTGACGGACGTACAGACGGACGGACAGACAGACAGACACACGGACAGACGGACGGACGGACGAACGGACTCTCGAACGCATTTTTTTGAATGGAGGGTATAACATAATACCCCGCACTTTTTAAAGTGGCGGGGTATAAAAAAGAATAAAAAAAATCTGTCTGTCTGACAGCAGCGATTTTCCCGATTTTTCGCTGGTGACAGACGTCTGACAGCAGCGATTTCCTCGAGTTTTCGCTGGTGACAGACGTCTGGCAGCAGCGATTTCCTCGACTTTTCGCTGCTGCCAGACGTCTGTCAATAGCGTCTTCCAAAAAAAAAAACAAGCCAGCAGAGCGAAAGAAACACGTTTTCTGATTTATTTTTCTTGATAATTAACTAGTTTTTTTATCATTACTTTAAACTATATTATAATATAATTATGAAAAATATATTTTTTTAACATGAAAAATATATTTTTAACAGTCTAATAGTAGAGAAAAAAAATGACTTTCCCGATTTCGTCATCTATCGATGTTGTTTTGTGGCGAACCCGGAACGAAAAAATATCTGTTTACCCGTTGACTCAAAGTGCTGTGTTACAGCACGTTTTGAAATAATGCAATAATTATTTTATTTTGATTTTTTATTTCATTTTGCGTTGCCAATGTCGACGCAAAATGAAATAATCTACATTTTTTTATTTCATTTTGCATCAATCATGTGCAGTTGGTTCAAAATGAAATAATTGTTTCATTATTCGTTGATAGTAGGCATACTTTTTTTTATTTAATTTTGCGTAAATGGCATCAGATCGGTTTCAAATGATAAATATTTTGTTATATGCTATGATAGATGGCATAATTATTTAATTGTTTTGATTTTCGATGAACTGTCGAATGAGTTGGGTTTTTTTGTGTTTTTTTATATTGATACTTAAATTTTGAATTTCAATATTTTTTGTGGGGGAGGGGGGTTCAGAAAGATGAATAGTATTTTTTTTGTGGGGGGGGGGAGGGGGGATGGGGATATGATGACACTGTGGACATTTTTGGGGGCCATCGCAAAACTGGACTATTTTTGGGAGTTATTTCTCAACATTCTAGGGCTTTTTTAAGGTTTAGATACAGAATTGGCATATTTTTGAGGGATTGCTAACTTTCAATTATTTTGGGGTATGTCTGATACTTCTGATACTTTTTTTTTGGGGGGGGGATGCTTAGTCCAAGTCTACGTAGCAAGAAAAATTGAGAGCACCCCCCTCCCCGGGGGCATAAGAAGACTCCATCACTTCCTCCTCTCATTCAAGGCCGACTCCCACACGACAGTACATGGTTTTGTGTTTCTGTTATGAATCTCCTTTATTCTCAAACATCCTCTCATTTGAAGTTAAGATACAAAATGAGTATGCGATATTTGGTGGAGGTGGGGGTGGGATGCAGTCGAATTTTGTTCCATAGAAATATAAACGTCATTGTTTTGATCTCATGAACCACCTTTTCGCATCCATCCGTTATTTGAACGTTATATGCGCTCTTTTCCGCTTAACATGCGGTACTCGTCTGTTTTAACCGTTACATGTCCAAAAGTTGACCGTTTCACACCTCAGGTCGAACATGTCCAAAACTCGCAAACGGATAAGACCAGACTGGATGGATATTACCTGACACGGAATTAATTCATGAGGAACTGACAAGAAACGCATGTGGACGGACACGAACGGGCAGAGAATTTTACTGTCCGTTACGTGTCCGTTAGCGCTATCACTTTAAGATAGTTATTTTATTTTTTACATGTTATTGCCCTTTGCACTTTTACAGGTTATTGCCTTTTCCTTAACATTAATATGCTGGTGAATAAGTCGTATGGTATGAACAAAACAACGATCAGAATTAATGTACTGTTGTATTTATATAGCATTTATAAATGAACCATTGATGCAAACCATTTTTTCCTAAATTCTTAAAGTTGATCCTATAATAAATCATCTGACACGAAATGTACTACATTAAACATAGGCTCACTTCGAATCGAACTATAGTTCGTACTATAGTAACTAAAGCTTGATTCGAACATCGATAGTCGCTACTACAGTCCTACTACACCGTTACTTTAGTAGATCGTCTGGTTCCCTCCTCTAGCCCTATCTAACAACATGGGTTCAAGATCTGTCAGTAGCCTCAAAATAATTTGTTTTAGAAAATAAATACTCGCTGTGCTCTATTCGCGGTCCTACTTATTCGTAATTGCTAATTAGAGTTGGCTGTGCAGTATATGAACATCATTTTTGTCTGCAATGAAGAATTGAAAGTGGGCATGCAAGGGTATTCACTTTGTTTACTTGGCAACCATCTAAAGTTCCAACTGCAGCCGTTCGGATGTAAATGTGCGCGCGCGCCTATTACGTAATAACTATAGTAGGAACTTTAGTTCTTTTCGAAGTGGGCCATAGTCTTCATAAATAAACCACCTACTGGTATAGTGCACCTCAAATGAAACACAGTTTTTTCGTTTTTAAAATTTTACATGAAGGATTCTTCACCCTGAAAGTTTGCATGCGCATAGATATAGCAAAACCCTAACTAAATTTAAATTTTGCCGGAGAATGATATCAAACTTACTGCTCTGATATGTTGTAAAAATAAATAACTTAGTTTTTGTTGGAATGAAAATACCCGTTTAGTACCCATTTTTTGTACTGTCAGTGCAATACATCTTGGATAGATATCGTAGTTTTTGCTCAGCTATAAAATGTCCATTAGAGATTACAGCAGACGATTATTTTGTAACATCAAATGGTGCGGTTTACAATGCAATCCAAGCTGCTTATATACATGTAGTTCTACGGATAATGGGTTATTTACGCAGTTCATGCCTACCAAGTACCATCATTTTGCCTGCTTCCGTCTGGCTACCTAATTGTATATTTAGTTCATGTGTCTGTATGTGCGAGCGTACAGCTAAAAATACACAGTCCTGAAAATACGAATAAGATCACAGATGTACGGGCACTTACATGTACTACATTTCATTTTATATTTAACTTTTACTTATTTCCAACTAAGAGGGCATTTTGGGTAGTAGACATCTATAGATGTAGCCTTTTGTTTGTGTCGCTGCCTTGTGACATGGTTAGATCACTGAAATATTGTTGACTATGCTGATAAACAGCAACGCAAGCCAATATGCAGCTACATTTAAAACCCACTGATGCATTGTAAAATGTCTTATATTATTATATACATGGTTTTATGTTCAACTGATAGTCATTGATCCATATCGCTAAAGGTACAAGAAGGGAATGTTATTTGGCATAAAACATTAAGACTGTTAAAATTCCATCCTATCCCAGCATTTATGAAAATGTATACAAACTTCAAAAAAATATTTTGGTAAGGGTTTTTTGGTTAAAATATATTTTTCGAATTAAATTTCAAATTCCCATTTTAGATTTAGTGTTATTGCCAAAAACAGTGTTCCATTTGAAGGGATGTAGGCCAGTAATACTGATCGAGGTTTAAAACTCCTTAAGATTAATTCCATATTATTACATTATTTCATTTTGCGTGTTCCAAGCACAACCCATAATGAAATAATGTAATGATTGTAACAAATAAAAGCCATTGATTATTTTTACAGCATTTCATACAGTGTTTTATTCAAGCGCATAACGCCCTTAACATTAAAATGCTATTGCATAAATCTTATAGTTTGAACAAAATACAACCAGAATTCATGTACTGTTGTATTTATATAGCATTTTAAATGTACCATCGATGCCAACCATTTTTCCCTAATGCTTAAACTTGATCCTATAATATATCACCTGGCATGAAAGTTACTGCATGATATAGTGTTCATAAATTAACCACCTAATACAGATGAAGATTTTAAACTGCTTAATTACTTCCATTTTATTACAATATTATAGTTTGTGTTTTCCAAGCACAACGCATAATGAAATAATGTTATAATTCTGAATAATAAAACGTATTGATTAATTTTATCTAGAGCAATTATAACAGTGGTTGACAAACATGCAAAAACGACCTATATGTTATAAAATTTTCGTAAATGATCTCATGAACTGAAAAAATATAATGTCGCATTAATAAAAAAATTAAACCTTCTAGTGCAAACTTACTTGAAAACCAGTATGAATAAATTACATATTATTGCATTATTTCATTTCTTAATTGACCTGCACAACGCATAATGAAATAATGTAATAATTCTGAGAAGTATGAACAATTGATTATTTTTATTACAATATTTTACAGAGGTTTGTTCTAGTGCAAACCGTCATAAACAAGCTAAAATATTCGTAATTTTATCCAATGAAATGCATAAATATAATGTTATATGTAAAAAGTATCCGACATTCTAATGCAAAACTTTCTTTCAAAACACTTCAGATTTATTTCATATTATTACATTATTCATTTTGCGCTGTCTTAGCTCAGCGCATTATGAAATAGTGTACAAATTTGACCAGGTATAAATATTCATTATTTTTATAACAGCAATTCTAACAGTGGTATATTCACGAACAAAACGCCTATTTTAATTGTCTGTAAATTAATCCCATAAACAGAATTTATATAATGTATACAGCCGTCTAGTGCAAATATACTTTAAAAATCCTTAAGCTTTATTTCATATTATTACATTATTTTCATTTTGCAGTGTCCTAGTACAACACATAATGAAATGATGTAATAATACTGACAAAGTAAGAAAGCGGGCAAAGATCAGGAATCGATACAATCAAGCACCAAAGCTGACCCAGGATACCAATGGGAAAGTGTCAACTTCACAATCAGACATCACAAACGAGAGCCAAGAGGCCAGCCCTTTCCCATCAGGTGACCACACAGACGCGCACGAAAGCATAACAAAAACTAGACAGAAATAACAAAAATGATCCACAAAAGAAGCACCACCTTGGAACGGTCAGTGAAAATATTTTTCTAGAGAGCTTAATTCTGTTACACAAGTATAAAATGATTATTTTTTCTTACAGCAATTCTTACAGTGGTTTATTCACGCCCATAACACCTATTTTTTCATTATGTCCGTAAATAAATTTGATGAACTGAATTAATATACAGAAGTATTTATATATTTATACAGTATTCAACCATCTAATAAAATCATTATACTTTCAAAACCTTTAAGATTAATTTCATATCATTACATTATTTCATTTTGCGTTGTCCTAGCGCAAAGCATAATGAAATAATGTAATAATTTTAATAAGAATGAAAAACTAATTAATTATTCTGACAACGATTCTTACAAAGGTTTATCCACGTGCAAAACGCCCTAATTACTTTAAATATGCTATTCAATAATGATAAAAAAATCCCAAGAACAGAATTGATATAGTGTTATATTTTAATAGTATACAGCCATCTACTGCAAATATACTTTAAAGCCCCATAAGCTTTACTTCATATTACTGCATTATTTCATTTTGCGGTTTCATAGCACAACGCATTATGAAATAATGTTATAATTCTGAAAATTATGAAAAATGATTGAATTTTCTGACAGCAATTCATAAAGTGGTTTATTCACGTACAAAACGCCTATTTTAATATGTCTTTAACTGAATCCCATGAACAGAATTTATTTTGTGTTATATTTGAATAGTATTCAGCCATCTCACGTTAAGCATACTTAAAACAGAATATTTACTTCATACATGTTTTATTACATTATTTCATGGTGTCACAATAAAGTGGTTTATTCACGTCCATAACGCCCTGTTTTTTTAATCATGTTCGTAAATTAATTCAATGAACTGATTAAATATAAAAAAGTATTGTTGTATTTATACAGTATACATCCATCTAATAAAAGCATTATGCTTTAATAACCTTTAAGATTGATTTCATATTATTACATTTTTTCATTTTGCATTGTCCTAGCACACCACTTTTTGAAATAATGAAATAATTCTGACAGGTATGAAAAATAGTAAGTGAGTATGATCAGGAAATACCACAATCACAAACTGCAGACAACCCCGTGGCACCACGAGGAAGAGCCGCTCAACCATCACGAGACACCAGGAAGACAAATTAAGCAAAGCAATCAGCTCTCTCTTCCCCATCAAGATGATTGCAATAATAGAATGGACATAAAGTAACGTACAACAAAACATAGAACAATTACAGGCTCCCACAATGGGAGTAACAATAAACAAAAAGTCAACAACAACAGAACCACCGCCTTAGAACAGACAGCAGCCGAAACCATCGGGGGGCTTAAATGCATTTTACTGGTACCAAATCTTCGCCCTAGATTCTGCTGTTGTTGAAGTACAAGAAATATTCAGCTCGCATGGAGGCCATCTAACTAATGCAATGTATCATCATGGAAAACACTCTAATCAAATTAACACTCCATGATGAAACAAAGAAAAGGGCTCATGACTCACAGATAGTCAGAGCTAAAGAAAACCTCAAGTTGAGCCACGGTGGGTCCAGCTACAGATAAGCATCAGGCACCAACCCATCGATTAAAGCTTTACGTCAGAACCGTCATAGAGTCCGAGGCCTGACCCACCGTCTTGCAATTAAAGAGGAAACCATAGCTATAAACCGTGATTGGGTTTAAAACTAGGCATGCACACTGTCGCATGATATCCAAATTATATCCAACCCTTATATAACGTTTTACTATCTTTTTGAATTGATCACTAAATTTAGGTTTTCCAACAATTCGTTTGAATTTATAGGCTAAATCACCATAAAATATAGGTTCTGATATGCCTTGTTGCAGAAGAGTTTTTAACCCAATGTTGTATTTTACAATTAACTCTGAGTGTCTGAAGTAGAATTTAGAAAATGCTTTTCGAATTTTATGATATCTATAACCTTGTTTTAATAATTTAGCAGTTAAAAATAACTTTCTGTTGTTGAAGTCATCATCATTAGAGCACTCTCTAGCAAAACGAATAAGCTAAAAAATATATACACCAGAGGAAGGAGAGCGAGGAACATCTCCATCAAGAAATGGGAAATTTACTATTTCAAAATTAAAATCATCCCGTTTATCATAA
The DNA here is from genome assembly GCA_964019695.1 of Loripinus fragilis. Taxonomy (NCBI): domain Eukaryota; kingdom Metazoa; phylum Mollusca; class Bivalvia; order Lucinida; family Lucinidae; genus Loripinus; species Loripinus fragilis. Next base: position 65,269,711 of record OZ026529.1, read on the forward strand.
ATTTTAGAAGAAACTATGCCATTTGTTATTGACAAGTTCAAGTCCTAAAACGGAGCTTCAGTATCAGAAGAATTCGCCTTATTTAACTTAAGTTCAGTGGGATATATCTGACCTACCATTTGTTCAAAATAAGGATTATCAATATTAAGTAAGTCATCTAAATATCTGGAGGTAGAGTTAAAAGCTTCAATAATATCAGCTTGATTATTGTCTGACAGAGACAACATAAAGTCTCTCTCATAACAAAACAAAAACAAATCTGCAACAAGAGGAGCACAATTAGTACCCATTGGAATACCGACAATTTGTCTATATAATTTTGAGCAAAATCTTATAAATATATTGTCCAAAAGATAATGGAGCGCATCACACATTTTCTGACATGACCACAATTTATATCGTTTAGGTTGTTCAGAAGTAAAAAAAAGGCATTTTTATCATTACAAGCCAAATAAAGGGAGCCCTCTCTGTTAAATGTTTGTTCAATTAATTCTGTTAGTTTTTTTTATTAGATTATGAGGCAATGTAGTATAGAGAGTAGAGAAATCATATGTAGACAAACCAGATGCTAGAAAACCTCTAGACTTCAATTTATTAAAGATTTTACGTGAATTTTTAATAGACCAAAATAAATTTTTACCATTTCTTTCAAAAACTGTTGTGCAATATTTAATGACATGGTTTTTAATTGCAGTGAGGCAAGAAGTCAAAAGAATAGACAACTCAGTGGTTGTACATGCACTAGAATTAGCAATAAAACGCGACTTATAGGGAAAAACTGATTACTTTTTCTGACATCCATTCTTAAAGAGGTTTATTCGTATTCATAATGCTTTTTAATGTTTTAATATGTCCGTAAATAAACCCCATGAACTGAATTAATACATATTTATACATTATTAAACTGTCTGATGCTAACATACTTTAACATACCTTATTGATATTATTTCATATCATATTATTACATTATTTCATTTTGCGTTGTCCTAACACAACGTACATGTATAATGAAATAATGTAATAATTTTAACAAGAAGGATTAACTGATTGATTTTTTCTTACAGCAATTTTTACAATGGTTTATTCACGTTCATATCGCCCTTATTACTTTAAATATGCTCATAAATGATGAGAAATCAATCCCAAGAACAGAATTGATATTGTGTTATATTTACAGAGTATACAGCCATCTAATGCAAATATACTTTAAAAACCCTTAAGCTTTATTTCATATTACTATATTATTTCATTTTGCGATTTCATAGCAAAACGCATTATGAAATAATGTTATAATTTTGAACAGTATGAAAAATGATTGATTTTTTTTCTAAACAGCAATTCATAAAGTGATTTATTCACGTACAAAACGCCTATTTTAATATGTCTGTAAATGAATCCCATGAACATAATTTATATTAAGTTATATTTGAATAGTATTCAGCCATCTCACGTTAAGCATACTGTAAAAACAGTATATTTACTTCACATTATTACATTATTTCATTTTGCGTTGTCCTAGCACAACGCGTTATAAAATAATGTAATAATTTTAACAAGAAGGAACAACTGAGTGATTTCTTCTAACAGCAATTTTTACAATGGTTTATTCACGTTCATAACGCCCTTATTGCTTTAAATATGCTCTAAAATAATGAGAAATAAATCCCATGAACAGGAATTATATAGTGTTTTGTTTAAATAATATACAGCCATCTAATGCAAATATACTTTTAAAAAACTTAAGCTTTATTTCATATTACTACATTATTTCATTTTGCGGTATCCTAGCACAACGCATTATGAAATGATGTAATAATTATGAAAAGTATGAAAAATGATCGTTTTTTCTGACAGCAATTCATAAAAGGGGCTATTCGCGTACAAAAAGCCTATTTTTATGTCTGTAAATGAATCCCATGGACAGAATTTTATATAGTGTTATATTTAAATATTATACAGCCGTCTAATGCAAATATACTTTAAAAAATCACTTAGCTGTATTTCATATTATTACATTATTTCATCTAGCAGTGTCCTAGCACAACGCATAATGATATAATGTTATAATTCCAACAAGTATGAAGAATTGATAAATTTTTTCTAACAGCAATTTTTACAGTGGTTTATTCTCATGCAAAACGCCCAAACATAAATATGTTAGTAAATAAATCCCATTACAACAACAAGAAACGTACTAAATTAATATAGTGTTATATTTATAAAGTATTCATTAATGAACCATCTCATACCAAATACATTTTTTTTCTAAATGCTTTAATTGGCTCATAAACAATTCACCTAACAAAAATGTACTGAATTCAATAGAGTGGACCAAGGGCTGGTCCCATACTTTCAGGGAGCTTAATCATGAAATATTTTTATGGTATTTCTCCTCACTTCCGCCAATTCAAGAAAGGGTTGTTGTCAGTGATTAGCGAAAGTATATGCTTGAAGTAGCGGTTAGTCGCTGCGTCAAGGTTCTCCATGTAAAAGGTGTGGTAAGGTAAAATATGAGTGAAAGTTCAAAATTTCCAAAATCCTGAACGGTCCTGAACTTTTATAAAAATGCAGTATGCCTACATAAACTTAAAAATCAAGTTCAAATGCTACGGAAAGTAAGTAATGGTGCAAAGATCAGGAATCGATACAATCAAGTACCACACCTGACCCAGGATACCAAAGGGAAAGTGACAAACTCACAGAAGACACCACAAACGAGAGCCAAGAGGCCAGCCCTTTCCCAGCAGGTGACCACAAAGCACATACAAACAGACGCGCACAAAACATAGCAAACACAAGACAGAACAAAAACATAAAAGATCCACAAAAGAAGTACCGCCTTGGAACGGTCAGTAAAATATTTTACTGGAGGGCTTAAACCGGTTTAACGGCGCCAACCTCACCCTTAATTCAGATGTGGATCAAGACACATAGATATTTGGTTTGCATGAAAGACCCCTAACTTATCAATGCATCATCTCCTAAAACATATAAATCAAGATATAACAAGGAGATAAAGCAAGGATAAGGACTCAACAGTAAATTAAACTGAATACCGGAGCAAAAGAAATCCAACAGGTAAACCCCAGTGGGCCCGACAAACAGCCAAAGCATCAGGCCCCTACCATCTCATCAATAGATAAGTCTTTAAGTCGGAACCATCATAGAGTCTGAATTCCGACCCACCGGCGTGCAATTAAAGAGGAAAGCAAAGTTGCCAACCGTGATTGGGTTGACTACCAAGCATGCAGTCTGTTGCAATACATAAATGTTATAGCCAATCTTTTTATAATGGGAAATTATTTTAATGAACTGCGCTGAAAAATTATTAGAGCCAACAATCTTCTTCAACTTATATACCAAGTCACCATAGAAATCAGGTTCCGAAAGTCCTTGGCGCAAGAGAGATTTAAGTCCAACTTGGAATTTAGAAATCAAATCATAGTATCGTCTTTAAAATTTTGAAAATGTTTTGCGAAGTTTATGATACCGATAGCCTTGTTTAAGAAGTTTCTGAGTTAACAATTTATTGCGAGTGTTGAAGTCAGCAACATAGCTAGATGCTCTAGCAAAACGAATGAGTTGAGAGATATAGACTCCATAGGATGTAGAACGAGGAACATCACCATCTAAAAATGGGAAATTGACAATTTCAAAATCAAAGTCGTCAGGTTTGTCATAAATATTGGTAGAAACAATATCATTAGAAATTGACAAATGCAAGTCTAAAAATGCGGCTTCGGTATCAGAGGCATTGGCTTTATTAAGTTGGAGCTCTGAAGGGTATATTTGACTAACCATATTGTCAAAATAAACATTATTAATATTTAAAATATCGTCCAAATATCTGGAAGTAGTGTTAAACGCACCAATAACATCAGCCTGCTTATCATCAGAAAGAGACATCATAAAGTCCCTTTCATAACAAAACAGGAATAAATCTGCAACCAGGGGAGCACAATTAGTGCCCATAGGAATCCCAACAACTTGTCTATAGAGCTTGGTGCCAAATCGAATAAAAATGTTGTCCAACAAAAAGGTCAGCGCATCGCATACATTTTGACACGACCATGCATGATATTTTTTAGGTTTTTCTGAAGTAAAAAATGCATTTCTGTCACTACATGCAAGGTAAGGAGAGCCTTCTCTCTGGAAGGTACTTTCAATAAGATCAATAAGTTTATCTTTAATTAAATTATGAGGTAAAGTAGTGTAAAGAGTAGAAAAATCATAAGTAGACAAACTGGTCGCATTGAAATCTCTAGCTTTAAGTTTATCTAGAATTTCACCTGAATTTTTAATCGACCAAAATAGGTTTTTACCAGATCTCTCATATACCTTTTCACAATATTTGATAACATGTTTTTTAACAGCTGTAAGACACGAGGTTAACAATTTAGAAAGTTCTGTTGTGGAAGCATATATGTGACATTGTGTTTTGTGTTATTGATTTCGATGTTTTAACTTTTTACTTTTGTATTTTGTGTATAATGTTGCACATTTTAAACGGCGCAATTCACGAGGTAGAGCCAAGATGGAGAAGAGTATAAGTATTGTAATGCATCCGCCGTAATGTTAGTTTTTATATATTTGAAATCGATGTAGCTGGTAACTATCAAAGTCAAAACATCTACCGGAGGCTCTCGGTTTGATTATGCTACATACTGGGTTTTCACTGTGAAAGTGGTCACATAGACCCAGTGCAATTCGATATAATAGAGTTCGACTGATTATAATAGTTCGAACCATTTAAATCGACCCATTTAAATTGTTACAGAAATTAACTCCGAGAGATCTGATACAGTGCAATCGAAAATAAAATGGCATTATCTATCTATCTATCTATCTATCTATCTATCTATCTATCTATCTATCTGTCTGTCTGTCTGTATGTCTGTCTGTCTATCTTGATGTTATCGGTCTGTCAGTCAGCATCTGTCGGTCTGTTTGTCTGTCTGTCTAGCCGTCTGTCTGTCTGCGTCTGTCGGCACGTCTGTCTGTTTCCTGTTTGTATAAGAAAACAAGTAAGTATTACCTGAAATTCCATACTCACTGTTAAGACGAGACACAAAACACAGACAGCCACACGACAACAAGAAAGCATTCAAAGTTAAGCAATCAGTTTTCTGACTCTTTACCTCAACAAACTGACTGCAAAACTACATGTATAAAATCACTACGAACTTCATAACATAATTATAAGCCAATACACCCCAACATACAATGGGAGCAACAAGGAATAATCAATTAACAACACCATGATCAACGCATTAGAACGGGCATTGGTCTAGATCACCAGGGAGGGGGATTAAATATATTTCACCTTCCAAATCTTCATCCTAGATTCTGCTGTTGTTCATGAAACTGTTTCCACTGCCTTCCTCATACCCACCCACCACCCTATAAGTTCAGGGGGGTTATCTACATGTCTGTCTGTCTGCCTGTCTGTCTTCCTACCTGTCTGTCTTCTATATGTATGTCTGTCTGTCTGTCTGTCCGTCTGTCTGTCTGTCTAAAACATACGTACGTACGTACGTACGTACGTACATACATACATACATACATACATACATACATACATACATACATACATACATACATACATACATACATACATACATAGGCTCAGACCATGTTTGGGGTTGAAAAAATAGAATTTCAATATTTTTGGGGGTTTTCAGAAAATTAATATTTTTTGGGTATGATGATTTTATAGATAAATTTTGAGCGCGTCACAAAATTGGCCTACTTAAGGGGACATTTCTATGCATTTTAGATTTTTTTCTTAGGGTCAAGGTACAAAATGGGGATATTTTTGGGGGCTGCTAAAATTTCAAATATTTTTAGGGTGCTTGATATTCCTGATATTTCTTTTTTTTTTTTTTTTTGGGGGGGGGGGGAGGGGGGGGGGCGGGTTGAACAGTAATTGCTGGGTCCAAGCTTGTGGATGAAGAAAAAAAGAGTACCCCCCTGGGAGTTATATATGTACTTAATATATACTTTTTGTTGTTGTGACTTTTATCTTTGGCATTATACCTCATCTTCTGTATTTTGCCTTTAATGTTCTACATTTTGTCTTCAGAAAGGTTTCTTTCCTTTATTGTCTTTTGCCTTTTGCATTTTAACTTTTGTCTTTTTGCTTTTGTCTTTTGTGTTTAAACTTTTGTATATTGTATTTTGGTTTTGGGTTTCCTCATCCTATTTCTATGATAAAAAAGGCATCTCAGTACCCCTTCAAATTTTGGCAGCAGACAGCCATAGAGACAAACAATTGATAGCACATCGGATATGGGAAGGCGGTGGAAATAGATTTATAGATAGATACGTTTTGCATTTAATGTCATCTAATAGTCAATTGCACTGTATTCGACCTACATAATAAATACTCAGAATAAATAAATTGTTACTATTTAAATGGGTCAAACTGTCATGTTTAAAATTGCCATAGATCTATTTGAATACTTACACAGAAAGCATGGTTGAATGGATAACCTTCAGTAGCCTTTTTTGGACTGCAATATTTACCAGCTGCATCGATTTCAAATGTAAAAACGTTACACAGGATGCATTAAAATACTTGCACCCTTTTCTTTTATCCCGCTTTTCTCTCCATCTTGGTTCTACCCCATGAACTGTGTTGTTTAAAATAAGGTACAACATCAAGCACAAAACATACATATGTATGCAAATTCATATATGAGCCACACCATAAGAAAACCTGCATTTTGAAATGCGAGAACGAAAAGCCACTGATTAGATGTGTCCTTACATGCTGGTCAATACATTTGTTGCTTACTAGTGTTAAGTATAGGTTATTCAATGTTTTGTGTTGGTTATGGGATATATACGAGGGAGCGGAGCTCCCGAGTGTATATTTCATAACAAACACAAAACATTGTATAACCTATTTAGCCCTGACCCAGCTGTTTCCTGTGTTGGTTTCACATCCTGAAATATACACATTATGTAGCATTTTGCTGCATTTCGTTTAGGATTTTCATTTTTCTTTAGCCATGGACGCGTTCACATGGAACAAATTGATTTTATTAGCAGCAATTTTGTTAAATTCATTTTTCAAAATTATCTGTGAAGTATATCATTGATCACATGTTACAGATGTATAGGCTGATCAGTCCCCACTGTTTGTGCATTCTACCCAGATTCTCAAACAGTGGAGACACTCAGATCAGCGTGTATATTCATGTGCCGTTTGGTCATACTGCCTTTATCAAAAAGCGTTTTGGAACAAGCAGTGTAATTTCTGATCTGGCTTCAATGTACATGTGCAGCCTGGTCAGTGTTTTCTGCAGTCGTCTATTTTCTGTGAATCATCTAACATTTGAAATTTACATCATTTTGTGTCAATATTCTGATCACAGTTTTATTTAGGGTTCTAAAAATAAAAATAAATTTGGTGAAATTAACATTCTGGACAGCAATTTCCTCTCATCAAGTTATGGAAATGAGTCTCACAAAAGCTAGGGTTATGGAAAATATACCACGCTGAATATGGTCCTTTTCTTGCAACTGATTGGCTGAAAACAAAAGGAAGTGGGTGGGTCATGGGCTAAAGTTTAATATCTTATTTCAAGATTATAGCGAGCTTTTGTAGCTTGGAAGGTAAATTTTAGTCCAACATATAAAGTTGGAAAATTTGAAATTTAAAACGAGTTGTTTAGCGATAAGGCTAATTGCCACTGTTTCAATGCTTTATCAATTTCTTAGTGGGTGCACAGCTGATCTGCGCCTTTATTTTCTGTATGTGTAAAAATGCAAAACAATTTTTTTTGGGGTATCGGTTTGATCAGTTTATTTTTCTTTATAAAGATTTATTTGTCTATAGCTTGTCACTGTAGCTACACAGCCAAGTTTGTGTTGGACTTGTTTGAAATCCCAAAAGGCAAGTTTTATCATGATGGGGCTCATATGTCAAAGATTATAAAATACAAATACTCATACTTGGCGTAAAAACTACTGGACACAATTTACTTTTGTTTTAAAAGAGTAACAAAATAAATGCAGGTATACTGAACGACTAACGAAGTTAGAAAGACAGCAAGAATCAGGAATCAATACAGTCAAGTACCACACCTGTCCCGGGATACCAAATGGGAAAGTAACAAAATCACATTAAACATCACAAACAAGAGCAAAGAGGTCAGCCCTTTCCCTCCAGGTGACCACAAGGCAGCAATGAACAGACGCAAAAGCATGACAAACACAAGGCATAAATAACACAAATGATCCACAAAAGAAGTACCACCTTGGAACGGTCATTAAAATATTTTACTGGAGGGCTTAAACCAGTTTCACGGCACCCCAACCTCACCCTTAGTTCAGATGTGGATCAAGACACATAGATGTATGGTTTGCATTAAATACCTCTAACTTATCCATGCATCATCCTAGATAATATAAATCAAGATATGAAAAGGAGATTAAATAAAGAAAAGGACTCAACAGTACATAAAACTGAATACTGGAGCAAAAGAAATCCAACAAGTAAATCCCGGTGGGCCTGACAACTGCCAAAGCACCAGGCCCCTACCATCTCATCAATAGAAAAGTCTTTAAGTCGGAACCATCATAGAGTCTGAAGTCTGACCAACGGGCGTGCAATTAAAGAGGAAAGCAAAGTTGCCAACCGCGATTGTGTTGACCTCCAAGCATGCAGTCTATTGCAATACAGACCTGGCACTAACGAATAACGAAACCTGGCACGTTTGTTTGTCTCTAACTTGTAAAGAACAAGTCCTAAGGCTAAAAGTTAATGTTTATTTTAATAAAAGAATATCAAATGTGATTTTTATATAAGCAATATTTACCAAATATATAAATATTTCCAATAACATTACAAATTTGTCACATTTTGCCTGAACGGCTTGTATGAAGAAATGTTCAAATGATTTTCATATTTGTAAAATCAATACCGCTCATTACATGCAAAATTGCCACAACAACGGTAACATCTGGAAAAAGTTGCTGTTTGTCACACCTGCTGGAACTTGCATGGTCTTACATAAGAGTCCACATTTCTGTCCAGTCTTGCATAAGTTTGTCAACCAACAAGTATGTTGACATTCACGACCTGGTAAATTTTAATGCATTCCACCATCAATTTGCCGTAAAGTATCTGCTCCAAATGCTGAACTGGCTAGCACATTAAAACAGTGACCTTAGCCTATATTTTACAAGCTCCAGTGACTTGTATTTTTATATTGGTATGTTAACCCTTACGCTCTCATCAACTATAATGCCTAACACCACCAAACATTGCATAAGGCATCCCCTTAACATCTTGAATCAGCATACGCCATAATTTGATGACTTCGACATTGTCATTGCCGTTTTTATGTCCAACTTCAGGATCTCGCAAAAAATGTTGTGTCTACAACCACCAAAGGGTGCATAAGACATCTCCTCAAAATCATGTCTTGATCCTGAGACCTTGACCTAAACTGAAACAAAGTTCTAATTGGTTTAACACCTTGACCGGTGACCTATATTTTATGCTCCATTAATAAATAAAGGCCCAATGACTGTGTCTACATTTCACAAGCAGATGCAAAAGCAACCTATAAAGTACATCGCATCAAAGTCCGAATGCAAAAATAATTCTGCCCTTCCATCTATTTTTTTTCTTAATTTAACTTGAAAACTCACGCTCATCAAAATTTCAAGTAAAGTAGATTGCACCTGGAACGAAACTGTATTTACTTAATTCAGATTAAAGATTTCAGACATCTAGATAAAGCAATTATTTATTTACTTGGCAATTCAGAAAAGCAATGCCAGGAACTGATACAATTAGATTCTAAACCCTGCCCACAAAACCACAATGTAAAAGAGTCACAACCAGATTGAAGTGAGTAAAGAGATGACATATGATGAACAGAGTAAGCAGCTTTTTCCAAACAGATGGTGACTCAGAATTCGAACACAACTGACTAAAAATTACATCTTAAATAGGACAATAAAAACACAGAACAGCAAGGAGCCACAACAAAGCATCAACTTAGAACTGTCAGTAATGCGTTACTAGTGGATTTATGTTAAATTTACGAGGGCTCAGTCCTAATCCTCACTTTCGATGTGGTTCTAAAACATGTATTTGATTTGCCCACGAGAAGGTTTCCAACTTATCAATAAATCAAAATCCATGGGCATCAATGGATTCGCATGTAATACCATTGTGGTTCAAGGATGAAGGGTTAAGAGATGCAACGCGTACTCTGACATTTCACATCGCCACTGGAACACTGGATGAAATGAAAACCAAAATCCTGGTGAGCATACAAACAGAATATGTGTAACGGTTAATTTGTGCGACAACTATTGCCAATTTCATATGTTAAACAAATACATTTTTTTTAAATAAACTACATTTAATTAGGATAATATTGCGTTGATCTTCTATGGATGATGTTAAAGCTTCAATGTTTCATGTCTCTGACATGTGTTTGCAAAGTAGGAAAGGTGGCAAAAATCTGGAATCAATACAATTAAGTACCACACCTGACCCAGGATACCGTATGGAAAAGTGAAAAATACTCAAGAAAACATCAGATATATGAGAGCAAAGAAGTCAGCATTTTCACAGCAGGTGACCACAACGCTGAATGACACAGACAAGACAATATAGCAAAGACAAACACAAAATAAAAAAGATCCACAAAAGAAGTACCGCCTTTGAATGGTTAGTGAGAAAATGCCTGGAGGGCTTTAACTATAGTTTCACAGTACCAACCTCACACTTAAAATTCTGATGTGGATCAAGACACATAGATGTTTGATTCGCATGAAAGATCCCTAACTTATCCATGAATTACCTTTAAGTACATATACATCAAGATATAAAAAGGAGATAAAGCAAAGATAAGGACTCAACAGTACATACAACTGAATACCAGAGCATAAATCAAACAGTTAAACCCTGGTGGGCCCGACATCAGACACAACATCCGCCCAAACCTTCTCATCTATAGATAGGTCTTTAAGTTGAAACTGTCAAAGCAAATCTCTTAATTTCTTACCACCACTGTCATCACATTAAGCAAATCTACTGCAGATGAAAGTAGTAAATAGAACTTGTTTTCGCTGGTACATGTATATAAAGCAAAACGTGATTGTTTCAGAGTTTTTCCAGTTGGTCTTTAAGTCCAATGAACAAATTCGTTGACGTTTCAAAATCAGTTCTTTGGTTTTAGAGGCTCAGTATCACAAGAAATTCATTTAAGCACGTATTCTTATTGGAGCTTTACATTTCTTTACATGCTGGTACATCAACTTGATCTGCCAGTGTTCCAAATTCTACATTGCCATTGAGGCTATCATTCAAATATATCAACATTTCTATGCACTCTTATTGAATGAAGATTTCAGTTTTGCACAAGCTTAGAAGCCACCATGCGAGCTAATCAATATTTGTGTTTTGACAACAGCAGCAACTAGAGCACATATTTTGGCCAGTAAAATATATCTAAGCCCCTACCCCAGTGGCCTTCGCTGCTGTCCGTTCTGAGGTGGTGATTCTGTTGTTGATGATTCTTTGTTTGTTGTTGCTCCCATTGTGTTGGGTCCTTGTTTTACTGTTTACTTCTTATTCCCCTTTCTATTTTTGTTATCATCTTGCTGAGGTATAGAGAGCTGGTTGCTTAACTTTGATTATGTTGTCGTGTGGCTGTCAGTGTTCATTGTATCTTCCCCTCTGGTGTCATCGGCTGGTCTTTGGTCTTTGCTATTGGCACTTCTTGGTCATACGCATCTGTTTTGGGCGTTTCTATTTAGTTCTGCTTAATAAGATCAATAAAACAGAATCGGACACATTCAACATAAAATGAGGATAGTGACTTGAAATTATCTTGTATCTCTCAGCGTATCAAGCAATGAAAGCCCCTACGCCGCAGCGTTCCCCGCCATAGCTCTATTCGCTGATTGGAACATGAAGATGTTAATTCCAACATCTGGGTCTGCAGCTGTGTGTTTAAAAAGGGTTGAAGAAGCACAATTCTAAGTACCTAGGTCACAACGTAGAACATCTGGTGCCATCTAGAATCGTTCAAAACATCTAAATATGAGACGGGTTCTGAATGCTGAAATCGCTGTCGTGATTTTTTGTTGTTTTGTGTGTTTTAGGATACATATGAATGGTCTTCTACGTAATGTAAACCAATGATACACGAACAAAATCATTTGTTAAGATATACCAGAATTAATTGAGCTCTAGATAGGTCATTCATTGGAGGGAGGTATGATGAAAAAAATTAACAACTCCACACTGTAGCAAGATAACCACATTAATCTTACAGAGACATGATTTGACCTGAAAATAAAAATAATAAATTATGAATAATTATTGATAGTAAAACATCTTCGAATGCACAAATATATTTTTTTCTGTGTTGTGTTTTGCTGACTGGTTTCACATTATATATAGGTTATTCAATGTTTTGTGTTGGTTATGGAATATATACGAGGGAGCGGAGCTCCCGAGTGTATATTTCAAAAACAACACAAAACTTTGTATAACCTATTTAGCCCTGACCCAGCTGTTTCCTGTGTTGATTTCACATCCTGAAATGTACACATTATGTAGCTTTTTGCTACTTTTTGTTTAGGAGTCATTTCTTTTTTAGCCATGGATGCGTTCGCATGGGACAAATGGATTTTATTAGAAGCATTTTTGTTAGATTTTTTTTTCAAAATTGTCTAGAAAGTATTTCATTGATCACACATTACACATGTATAAGCTGATCAGCCCCCACTGTTTGTGATTTTCTACCCTGATTCTCAAACAGTGGAGACACTCAGATCAGCGTGTAAATTCATGTGACGTCTTTTTCAAAAAGCATTTTGGGACAATCAGTGTTATTTCTGACCAGGCTTCAATGTACATGTGCAGCCTGGTCAGTGCTTTCTGCAGTCACCACTTTTCTGTGAAACAGCTATCATTTGAATTTACATCAAGATGTGTCAATATTCTTTCAGTTTTTATTTAGGGGTCTAAATATAAAACTAAATTTTGTGAAAGTAACATTTTGGACTGCAATTTCCTCTCATCAAGTTGTGGGAATGAGTCTCACAAAAGGGTGGGTTATGGAAAATATACCACGCTGAATATGGTCCTTTTCTTGCAACCGATTGGCTGAAAACAAAAGGAAGTGGGCGGGTCATGGGCTAAATACATGTATTAAAACAACTATTAAAGTTAGTTTTTTTTAGCAAAGAAAAACTGATTTGATATCAGTAAAACTACCAAAATTCAAGGTTCTCATAGGTACACTTATTGCATTTTTTATGGTAAAAAACAAAGATCTCCAGTAGAGCACACTGCGCACGCAAACATAGATTGAGTACAATTCAGTTATTTCATGACCTGCAGACAGACAGAAAGACAGATATACTCATAGATAGATAGATTTATTTATGGATAGATAGATACATTCATACATACAGTAACTATACATGTACGTCGATAGATAGATAGATAGATAGATAGATAGATAGATAGATAGATAGATAGATAGATAGATAGATAGATAGATAGATAGATAGATAGATACGTTTTGCATTTCATGTCGTCTAATTTTCGATTGCACCGCATCAGACTTACAAAATGAAACCTTTGAATAAAATTCCGTAACAATTCAAACTATTATAAGGGACTAAATTGTCTCGTATTTAATTGTCCTGGATCTATTTGAATGCTTTCACAGAGAGAACCCACTTTGTAGCATGCCCTGTACATTTTTGACTTTGTGATAGAGCCAGCTGCATGGATTTCAAATGCAAAAAAAAAACCACTAACATTACATGTACAATGACTGCATTAAAATACTCGTTTTCGCCCGTCTTTTCGTCTATATCTTGTCTCTACCTCGTGAATTGTGCCGTTCAAAACGACAACATCGTACACAGAACACAAAACAAGAAAGTCAAAATACGAAAGTAAAAAGTTAAAACACCGAAATCAAAACGTCATAGCACAAAACACAATGTCACATATAGGCTTCCGTAAAATGCTCAATTGTCTTTCGATAAACTGATAATAAATCAGAGAAGCTATCATTATCTGCTTAAGTTAGCATTTTAGTCTGACTTTCTATGGTAAATCAGCATAAAAATCCTGAATTCATGATTCTGAATTCATATTTATTACATGTTTTACTGAAAATAGTAACAAAATGCTTAGTTACACGAGCTGATGCTGCTCGTGATTTCAAACCCACAACAAGCCACTCACGGGAACCCATATTGTCCCTCGTGGGCCCTCCCACGCATCCATATCGACCAATGCATGCACCATCAGCGTCATAAATAACGTCATTCACGTCGCCACGATTTTCAGGCCAGCGTGTAAACATGTAATATTTTTGGACGGCTGCTGCATTAGCTGGCATATAAGTCTGTAATCTCCGTAATTGCCCTCGGGACTATTTAACCTCTGGCATGCAAATAAGGAGACACTGGTCCGATATACTATATCACTGGTAATGCGGTGGTGACCATTGTGCGAAATTGTGCAAAATTGTGCTCCTCTCACTGTCTCAATCTAAGGGGCCGTTTCATCCTGGCTTTGTGATTAGGGATGAACTGTTGTAAAACCATGTCACAATAGTGGACAACCTTGGCGAACCAGGACGAACAGTTTTGAACCGGCTCATTCCCTGGTTGTTCTAAGACGTCGGAAACAACTGGGAGTCAACGAGAGACACCAGGAATGCTGTCAAATACCGTGGTAAGCCGGAACGACACCGGCAACGTCCGTGTCTCCACCGTTATAAGCCGAGCACGTTGAAGACACCCCCACGGTTTGCCCCTGTGTTAGGACGGTAGAGCCCCAAATTAAGAACGGAAGCGTCACGGTTCGCACCGGTTGTAACAGGTATTGGCATGGTTTGAGCCGGTAAAGCCCCATTTTTACCTGAAAACTCGTTGCTACTTCGGTTGGGCCCGGTAGAGGCCCCGTCTGTCCCAGTTTAACAAATTCTGCATAACAATATGAAAAGTCTAAAAAAAACAGGGCTATACCGGGGTAACATCGGTAAGGTGAGAATGCAATTCAATTTTTTATGAAATGTGTACCGGTGCATCGCGGTATCGGGATGTACTGTGGCTACATAGGTACAGTCAGAACGAGGCTTAAACGTTCATAGGCTTAAATGAGAGCATACATTCAAAAATAACTAGGAAAGAAGAAAAATAGGTAATTTCAATTTCAAACTTATTCTATGAAATTTCAAGATTATATCTCTAATCTAACTCAAACGAGTGAAGTAAGCTAGCTTTCTTCCAACATTATTTCATTTTGCGTTGATATGTACCTTATCGACGCAAAATGAAATAATCGTATTATTGCATCTTTACTTCATTTTGCGTCGACGTTGGCGACGCAAAATGAAACAAAAAAATCAAAATGAAATAAATTATTACATTATTTCAAAACGTGCTGCGACAGTGCTGATATTTTGACCGAAATGATACTTTTATTCAAAATAAACGACATTGGATTAAAAATAAACATACAGTACTCGGAGTTTCCGGAAAATTTGAGACATAGTTTGTTAACCCAAACAGGAAACCAAACCGCGAGGTGTGCTAAGCTCCAGATCGAGAGAATGCGGTTTCGAGCCTCACCTGTGAGCAAAACACTTTATCCTCCGCTTAAAACTGTATCAACTTTGGAAGAACGGTCCCAATATTACTTAAAAATGATTGACTTTGACGTAAAAAAACAAATCAAACAAACGCATCAATCGAAACTCAATGCGCCGGTGGAGATTTATCAGTAATAAAATTGTGGACAGTAATGCATTGGTCTTGGATACTAGGCAAGTGTATTATATGAATCGGCTTTGGGGTAACTGTCCAGACACGCCCCAGCTTTACAAAAGACCGGGACATTGCATATCACATGGCGATACAGTCACCGAATAGCTGTACAATACATGTACTTCAAAAGTATATGAGCACAAAAATCCTCGGTCTTTTTAAATAACTATGCATAATTAAGCTGTTTACTACCATTACTACTAAAATGATAAATGATAAGAAACTCACCTTATGCCACCAATATATCTTGTATGAGCACGATGTGCTGTGCTTGATGAAGGCTTATTATATATCATATTTCATTTCCTTGTGGCTTAGTGTTATGAAATAAATTCAAGTTTTGGTCTGTTCATAGAATCATAAACACATCGGTTCTTTGGGAAGTAAAATTGAATTTGCATGAGACCCGATGTGTTCATGATTCCATGTACACCCAGAATTGAATTTGTTACTTATATTCACATCATATTTTAATCATACAATACAAAATAGAAAATATCTATAATTTAGGAAACATAAACATTATGTATTTAATGAGTGTGTAATCGTAATTATCGTTGTTTAAATCGGAAAAGCGGAACAGCCAATGTAAAGGCGGTCAGCTACATGTACATGTAATAACGCGAACATGAGGCTTGTATTGCAAGTGCGAACCAGGTATGGCTCGTTGTCATTCACAACAACAGTGTCACTTCTATTCGATGTTCAAAGCGTATTACACAGGCAAAGCGAGCTTGGCAACTGCCAATCATATTTGTGTCTTACATGAGGCTAAATCTAAAGATTCATTTCAGGCTTGCTTTGGAAAATAGAATGTTATACAATCTGTGAATATCGCTTCTCGTTCCCAGCGGACTAAAGTCTAAACTTTTGTTTAAGTCTTGCTCTATATCCCTACTTTGTGTATGCAAGCAAAAAATGCCCTGGCAAATCTGGGCATTGGCACAGGCTCGTCTAAGCTTTTGTTGCTCGATAATGCGATAAGTACCAAAATATGATGTACTGGTTTTATCTTGCATATGACCCTTGCATATACTTCGGCGAAAAGCTTTGAGGCCTGACTGCTATTGAAATAGTTAACATTTGTAACAAGGTCAATTCTCAGAGGTCACAACCGATCTGTACCGCCGAAAGCAATGTGCGACATTTTACGATATTTGTCGAGTTGTGCATTTAAGACGGTTTGAACACCCACTCTAACATCTTTATTACTTGACAGTTAGCGATATTTTAGTATCACAAATTCACACCTACCCATCAAATTTGTCGATGTACATGTATCACTCTTACTGTTAAACACATGCATGTAATTGTCACCTTGTCAATTTCGTGGCGCCACACACGAACGGACTTGTCGCGAGAAAATCTGTCTTTAGACCTGCCACCAGCATGACCAGATTATGCTCAAATTTACATGCGCGGATCCAGAAAATCCCATCAGTGGCGAATGGGGGTCAAAAAAACTGTATTTCTCAGAGGGCTGTACCAGAAATTAGACCCAAAGGGTCCATTTGCTTCTCGAAGAAGTGTCCGTACAAGTATTTCTAAGTAAACATATAGCCACTTGTACATTTTCAACAGTGGTCCGGACACACTGATCCCCACGCCCCTGATAACTTTGTAACCAAATTATTACGTCACTATCACAGTAAGTTAGCTACATTGTACTTTGCTTTCCAGTTGAGAAATAACAAATATTCTAACACAGCTCACCTATAGAGCCAACGTTTTAACAAACTGTGATATATCGGACAATAATTCACTACTAAAGTGTGTGATAGCTGACGTCACTGGAAAATGACGTCATCCATGGCGTTAAACTGTGTAACGTCGTTTTACGCTTGAAAGACGTTACAATTATATGTAAACGTATGCGACGTAGTCTAAGTATTGGCGGGAGTTCTTCAGTGCAATGGCGGAAAATTGGAAGAAGCTGAAGGCTTCGAATGTGTTTTCGTCGTTTATAGTGTGTTAGAATCGAAGTGGATCAGCTTCAGTGCGTGAATTGTTGAGTAATAATTCACTGTTTGTCGGCCAGTTGTACGCTGCGCGCTCGTGATTTGATCTTCTTTACAACTGACCTCCAAACAGTGAATTATTACTCAACAATTCACTGCTGGACCTGATCTATTTCTTAAACAAAGGCGCTGATCAACTTGTCCGGATGTCAGTAAAACCGAGTCTGCTGTTTATAATATTGTAGGCTCTCTCTATTTCTGAAGGATCCGTTTTTCCAGATTATTTTGTTTGTGCCATTGCTGATCACATTCGTTAAATAAGTTGTTTTTTCGTCCATAACCATGGCTTTAGATAAGGGCCATATATTGATTTCAAGGCTCGTAAGGTGGGTGACGATGATGTCCTTGGTTGGGAAAATTTAGACTTTCCAAAGTCTGTACATTTTTTTTCTGTCTTTTACCCTTTTTAATATAAATTTCAGTTTACTTTAATGTCCCCTTTAATACCATATTACAATGTTCGAAATCTGACTGAAAATATACATTTCGAAGTCTAGGAAAAGGGGATTTTTCACTTTATTAAACAATTAACATCTTAAATTAATTCTCAAATGTAGGTACTTGGGCAAGTCTAGGGAAAATTATATATACTTACTTCAACAGAAACGCCTCACTTGTTATCTCCGATTTCTTAACGATGTTAAACAAAATCGAACAACCACGTACGGTTTATTTATGTAGATGTTGGAAAATGACTTTAATTTGATATGCAGGTGACGCGTTAATCTGATGACGTCATACATGTTCAACGTACACATGACGGCATTATTTATCAATCGCTTATGATTTCAATTTGAATTTGCATCCAGTTTGTGCCATTAACGTTTTGCTAAACCATGAACAAATTTTGGATCACTTTTTTTTCAAACAGTCATGCTTGCGAACAATAACTTTATAAAATTATGACGTCATATTAAGGACAAAATGTAAGGTCCGTTTATGAAACTTGCCAATATTCTCGTTTTGTTTTAAGCAATGGAAAAAGTGATAAGGGGTACGTTAGTTAATGCACAAATAATATGCCTACATAAAATGACGTCATTTAAGATGAGCTGTCACACTCAATAGCCAATCGTTTGTCTACGTTTACGTCATCCAAAACGGCCATCTGGAACACGAGACAGATTACGTTTCCTCAGCAATCGTTGCTGATTAATAACTATAGACTGTTGCAAAGGTCTCGTAACAATATTTTCACCCACTTTGCAAAGCCATGAGGTTTAGTTTTTACTCAAATGCATTGCAAAAAGCTGGGTGGAGGAAGTTGTTTCGTTAAGCAGACGCATATAAACATTGTCTAAACATTATAAACGCATTTTTTGGTAAAAGAAATACGATTTTACAATGGTAAACAAGTTTTTCTTTTCAAAGGATTGTGTCTGGAAACAAAGCGAAAATGGCTAAAATCCGGTGTCACTTGAAACTGTTGACCCCTGTCTCAAACCAAGGTCGTTTTCCCAGCTTACAGCAATTTTGTTTTTATGAGATACGCTTGACTGATGTGGTATTATAGTGCACTAAAATTCACAACTTTAGTCTGATCAGTCTGAGAGATATTTACGTTTACTCTTGGACGAGGCGTTTTTGTTGACGTCAGTATACTTCAACATCATGTAGTTTTTCTGTAGTAAAAGTTCAGGCCCCATTTCATATCCAGTATAATAGAAATGCACTTAGGGCCACGCCGCGAGAAAATCTGATTTTGTTGCATCCGAATAACAATGAAGCAGTTCAGCCTGCGTATCAACCCCGTCAGATCTGCGCCTTTTTGTTCATCAATCGTAATATGGTCAATATATTCATAAACATGTGTACACATGAACCGTCTCAAAGCAAAACAAACAGATGTGCGCCATGTGAAGATACCAGGAGATCATTCGCTGACCTCTTGAAGAAACCGTTTATCATTCGCTAGATGGAAGGCCATTTTGATCTGAGTTATCTGGGAGCTGTCGAAAGCCACTTTGTTTGGTCATGATACGTCTTATCTAATAAAAAAAATCAGCAGATGCATTTATACTTATTCACGGTATATAGACGCAAAGGAGCCTATCGGTTCAAAACTGCTTTTCCTGAGCCCTATCAGCTCCAGAAAAGGAGCCTATCAGCTAAAAACAACCTTAGCGATCAAAAGGTAAGTAAAAATAATAAGTTCCATTAATTATATGAAGAAAAGGACAATGCAACGGAACAACAGAGAAGCTATAAGACAAAAATCAAACAGCCACACGTTCGTTGATGATGCAGATTTTTTATAACGTGACACACTCTTCATTGCGGCGACGTCCACAGCTGATTACACACCAAAGAAAACAAACTTTTCGAACAGTTTGGGCTGTTCTCGCAATTGTTATTTTGGTATTTTGTAAAGCATCTATGTGGAAAATGACTTATATGCAATTCACAGACCAAATTATATGTTAATTCTCTCTATAAATGGCATAGAAAAGAAAAGAATCTGGCTAGGGACCCTATTTGTCTTTGGCTAAGGAGCCTATATGATTACTGGCTACGGATCCTATATGCTATTTCTTACTTTTATAACATATAGGCTCCAATGGCACTTTGTTGAAAACATATAGGCTCCTGTGCCACGGGTACGGCTCATTATTATGTGCCACAAAATGGTCATTTTTCTCTCAACGTATAGGCTCCTTAGCCGTCTTGTTTTTAAACATGACCCTTCTTTTCTATGGAAAACCAATTTTAAAAGCAAACCAGACACTTTAAGTAAGGGTGTGGAACATAAAACATTTTCTGCTGTGGTGTAGGCCGGCAAAATTGACAGAATTGTTTGGTTTTGCTTCATTTTCCAACGCAAACTAATTCGCCGATAACAGAGCAGCCATTTTCTGTTTAACTTTGTAGACGTGACTTGATATCAGACTTATCATATGTTTCAAAATCCATCAAGTCAGAGACTTAAAAGTCCCGTGGCGTTTGATTTTATGTTACATGTACTTACATCTTAGATAATCTAATATTGGCCCAGATTTAAAGTATCTCCTCTCCACATGTCTTGTTTTTGGCGGATAGGCTCCTTTTCTGGAGCGGATAGGGCTCAGGAAAAGCAGTATTTCACGGATATGCTCCTTTGCGTCTATATACCGTGTTATTGAACGACCCTGTTGCATTGAGGCTCGAGAAAAATAACTATGGACGTAGACTATGTAGATCATGCGCGTATCCAGAAAGTTTTGCCAGAGGGGGTCCTATTCTGACAACGCTTTTTTATGATGAGGGGAAAGAGGCTGCATATAGCTCTAAGAGCGGGGCATCATTTCGCTGGCGTGTCGATGATGGCCCAACATTGAATGCTGGCTTGGTAGCTTTGTGATTTTCATGGAATCAAAAACAGTATTGCTAAAAAAAACATTTTTTTGTGATTTTTCAGGGGGACCAGACCCCCTGTCCCCCCTCTGGATCCGTGTATATAGAGCCAAGCTGAATTTACAGCACACTTGAGCCCATGGATGTGGAAATTAACTATATGTAAAAACGAACCGAGCATTTATATATGAGACTGCCATTACGCAGTATCGTCTGAGCATGCGTAGATTCAATACACCAAAATAAGAGTTTCTCATTATGACACTTGTATGCAAGTACTGCAGTCTTCAAAGTCACTGTTTGACAGGTGTCCAAACGCCCTTAATGGAAAATGATGTCTTTAATTATTTCTTATTGTAAGGTCAAGACAGGTCAATTATGGAAATGTATGATTCACAATGACAGTTATTTAGTATATTATGTATTATTTGCTTACATGTAATAAAGTTTGTTCTTATCTCTTGAGTGCTTGAGAAGACTAACACATAAAGCAAAATTTATGGCGAATGGCGAAAACATTACAACCTGGCCAGACAGCCATCGAATACAGCTTGCCAGACCAACAGGCGCCAGCAACAGCTTGCCAGACCAACAGGCGCCAGCAACAAACAGCGCCTTCAAATTTCTCTATTCAACTCTGATTTGCATCTAATGGAAAACGTTCCAACACCACAGCCTGTCTTATGGCCCTGTGTTAAAGACTTCTAACTGAGAGTTATATAACTACTACATTTAGTGAAAATTGCTACACAGGTTGCATATGCTTTTATATTATGTATTCCTCAACCTCTATTTACTGGTCTGACATAAGTCTTAGTTACAAACAGTAGGTGAGTATGACCAGGAAATGTCACAATCACACACTACAGAACAACCAGTGTCACCGTGAGGAACTTGAAGAGTTAAAGAACGATAACAGCGACATGACATTCAGAACGCAACAGAAGTCAAAAACAATCAACTCTCTCTTCCCCACCGAGATGATTGCAAAGTAAATAAGGGTGCAAAGATCAGGAATCGATACAATCATGTACCACACCTGACCCAGGATACCAATGGGAAAGTGACAAACTCACATTTAGACACCACAAATGAGAGCCAAGAGGTCAGCCCTTTTCCAGCAGGTGACCACAAAGCACATATAAACAGACGTGCACAAAGACATAGCAAACACAAGACCGAACAAAAACATAAAGATCCACAAAAGAAAGACTGCCTTGGAACGGTCAGTAAAATATTTTACTGGAGGGCTTAAACCGGTTTCACAGCGCGCCAACCTCACCCTTAATTCAGATGTGGATCAAGACACATAGATATTTGGTTTGCATGAAAGACCCCTGACTTATCAATGCATCATCTCCTAAAACATATAAATCAAGATATAACAAGGAGATAAAGCAAAGATAAGGACTCAACAGTAAATAAAACTGAATACCGGAGCAAAAGAAATCCAACAGGTAAATCCCGGTGGGCCAGACGAGTAAAGACACAAAGTACAGCAAAGCAAAACAAGGAACTAACACTAAACCCTCACACTAAACCACTCCCTTAGAACACACAGCAGCCGAAGCCACTGGGGGCTTAACTTAATTTTACGGGCAAAATCTTCCTCTATATTCTGTTGTTGTAAAAACATACGAGGGCTGTTCAAATATGAATGCAAGTAGCTTCATATCTTTGCTCACATATATGCTACAACAAAATGTCATACCTTTCGGGAAGGAACTATTTGTCTCCTTTAAAATGGCACCAAACATCAAAAAACACTTACTATATTTCTCGAGTTACAAGCCCTTATATAAAGGCTATTCCTGTATACTGGAGTTTTTCTAAAGCAAATTGCAATGCACGTTTTGCTACATGTGCGGATATTGTGTTATATCTTCGTAATTTTTATACAAATTGGCACCATATTTTAGATGCAAGTTTAAGTAACAATCCAAAAGTTGCTTGCAGGATAAGGTTTATTTAATCCTGTTTCAATCTCGAGTAAACAGGCACGTTTGTGACGTCATTAATTTGATGATAAACGTCATTTTTAGTTATCTACTGGTGATGTAATAATGAACATCGCTGTGTCGTTTTCTCTACGTTTTGCTGAAAAAAATGCATAATTTGTCATACGGGAGTTTTCAAAACGTGCCGTCCTCTATTTACAGAGTAATCGCATTTTATATCATTTTTCAAGCATTTTTCTGCCCCTTAATGACTTGTTTACATTAATTAAAATATGTTCAATCTGTCTAGTCCTCAAGACCAGGTGAGTATTTTTATTGTAAATAATGCCTATGTTGGTCAAACTTAAAGTTTATGTTCAAATTTAGAATAAAGTCGCAATAATATGACAAAAATTAAGTATAAATTCTATAACCCCCTCACTTAAGGCATTTTTGACTTAATAAAAATGCTTTTCAGCGTTTAAAAACTACTCACTATCCATCAATAATTTGTAGCAACAACTAGGTATGAGCGATCAACATATTGGCTTTAGATAAAACTAGTTTAAATGTTGCTTCGTGCATTTTGTTTGAGATAAGTTTAACTGAAAACTGAAAGGTTGCGTTTTGTTTACCATTTATTTGCAAACATAAAGAGACTTTAGTAAAACCTTTTCGTTGTAATTTAACAAAAGCATGTCGGATTTTCGCAACTTTCACAGAATCATTATATAAGAATATGGGGATACTTCCTAAAAAATTTCTAGAAATTTCACCTGTTTATCGAAGAATTATACGCTCGTCTATATCATTGGTATATGTTCGAAGCATTGAGTTTGTTAGTATGCTAGCGTGACCCTCGTTCAAAGGGTTATAGCTCGATAATTTTTCGTACTATATTTTTCTTGAGGTCTGGTGCCAGTTTAAAGGTGACATATAGTCCTTTATGGAAATTTTGTTGTAGCTTATATGTGAAGAAAGTTATGAAGCTACTTGCATTCATATTTGAACAGTCCTCGTTAAATTAGTTTAGCTCGCATAGATGCTATCTAACTTATGCAATGATCAGCACAGGGAAACAACCAAATCAATTAACTGGCTCTGAAATGCCTTATTGCAGAAGATTTTTCAAGCCAATATTATATATAACAATCAACTCTGAGTGGCAAGGTTCTGATTTGGAAATCAATAATTTCAACTAATATACAGTCAACAAATTCTAACGGTCCTTGAAACAGGATGGAAATAAAACCTGATTACTATGACGGGACAGATCATTCATGTAGATCAGTGTTCAGCATGGAACCAGTTAACTGAAACAATGCTTGCAATTCATTTGCATGGTAAAGTACAAAAGTTATTTAGCAGTTCAACAGAATCGGTAACTATAGCAAGCTTAAGAGTACCTTAACAGATTCACATGGTCCAAAAGAAAAGTAAGTTTATATAAGTGTCATTTTAGGCAATTAAAACTTAAAAAGGGAGTTTCAAGCTCAAATATTGGCTATGGTTTAAGAAAATTATCTCAGAAAGACTATCCCAAATTATTTCTGCATCAACTAGAAGTACACATTGCAGACAAATTCATTAATGGACTGGGTCACCATGAGTTGAAAAGTAATAACATGTACGGATTAGGCATCTACAACACTTTGAGTGGCAATAGGGCTTCTGAGATGGAAGTTATTGAAGGTCCAATAAATCGTATTTAAAAAGCAACCAGATGAAACTACCATGGTATGGGCTGCCCCCATAGCATATTACTTATGATATTTAAAGCATTCCCTAACATAACTTTGGATGGCAAATGCCAACTTATTGATACTAAATTAAATAAAGTTGTCACTCAGAAAAGAAATCAGAGATATAGTACTAGTCCTCGACAATAGAATGTTTCTTCTTACAAACACAATGCTAGGCGTAGGTATATTTCTCCTTCCAGCCAAAATGGGAGATACAGGGTATCATCAGCTTCCATACTTAATATAGCAATCGTGATTTACATCAACATAAAGCAAGCCCTATAATAAACCCAGCATATACTACATAAAAACTGTACTGTAGTTATTGCAAACGCACAAATCTACAATATTGAAAGTCGTTACTCGCAAAAAAGTGAAAGAAGCATAAAATATAAAGAGATAGAACCGAACTGCTTATATGCAATCACATCTAAATCAAGTGATTTAAATTAAACAATACCATTACACCATCCACAGACAATACAGACAGAGAAAATAGCTTGAAGAAAATTGACACCGTAAAAAATAAAATACTTTCCAAAAACCAAACATTGATCCATTGACAAAGTGTCAGGACAAACATAACAATAAAGTCAATTCAATTTTAAAAAGTAAGTGAGCATGATCAGGAAACCACACGCCAACCCACTGCGTCGTGAAGAAGTATCACAGAACACTAACAGGCACAAAACATGAGGAAGATAATTAAAGTAAAGCAGTAAAGTGAAACACGAGTAAAATCTCTCTTCTTCATCAAGATGATTGCAAAACTAGAAAGGACACTAGATATTGCAAAGCAAGTATCAAACACAGAACCCTCATAAATTATAGGAGCAACAAGAAAATTGAGCCGCGACATAAGATTTCCAGCAATGTGGTATGTGTGACCAGCAAAGGATCGGACCAGCCTGCGCATACACGCAGTCTGGTCAAAGCCTTCGCTAGTCGCTTGAATATTCTATGACTGTTAAGCGACTGACCGAAAAGCATTTGGAGTTTCTAAGCTGCACAGGCTCGTCTGAGTCTACAATTGTCAAAATGCCACATTGTTGGAAATCACATGTCGCGGCTCATATAATGAATCAACAGTACATGTAACAGAACCTCCGCCTTAGAATGGACAGCAGCAGAAGCAAGATGGGGAGGATGGGTGCGTAAATGAATTTTACATGTACCGACACCAGTTTCCAACGAAATGTCCAAGACGAAGTTAGTGTAAACACCTACTCTACATCTTGTCTGTGTTTGCAGGACACGGTGCAAAATCAAACAAGTAAATAGTTGATGACACATGCTCTCCTTATTCCACATCAATATTTAGGAAAGTAATTGACAAACAAAAGCTGACAATACTGGGTTTAGAGCAGCTGATGGAAATATTATTCAGACTGGTGGTTTGATTATGTATATCATTAGCAATTGGAGGGAGAGTTTATAATTGCTATTACACGGTACCACCCCATTGCCAGGGCACTCATATATCTCATTATACTTCGTATAACTAGTGTACCAAATTCCCCTGGAAAGAGACATTTACTAACAGCTCACAATTACTATAAAATCATTTTCCACACTAGATCTTTTAGGTATAGTATTAACGCATAAACTAGGTCCTGGACTAATTACAAGTTTTCTTTATTTTTTGAGAAAGCGTGACGAAAACAGCTCATTTTAACCAAAATACTTTCATAATAGATGGGCCTCGTCGCGACAAACCTGACTTCTGTGTTTTGGACAAAACGAGCCTGAAACCAGTCTCCCCAGCTTCAGAGACTAGCTAGAAAATTGAAATTTGGCTCATAGCAAGTTTAGATATCATACTTTCCAAAAAGTGAATAACAAAGGCGCTGATCAGTCTGCGCGGATGCGCAGGCTGGTCTGCGCCTTTGTTGTTCCCAAACCCCCGAAGACAGGTTTCCTCGCGTCAAGGCCCATATGACAACAACTGTCAGAATAAAACGAAAATGATGAAAAGTAATACAAAAATGGAATATTTTGAAATTAAGCATGGACCCTGTCACAAAGAAATAGTACATATTGTTCTCCTTCAAAATTATACATTATTAATGCACATGTTTCGCTTCACAAAACATTGAATACAAATGAATTTTTGGGATGTTGTCAATATAGAGACGTCCTTTTCTGTAAAACTTTACAAGTATATACAAGAAAAAAGTAAGAGAAGAGGATTAGGAAATGCCACAATCATACACTACAGACCAACCCATGGCACTGTAAGGAAGAGACACGGAAAACTTACAGCCACATGACAACAACAAGACAAAGTTGAAATGTATTTCAAAAGCATTTTTGCAAGTTTCTAATATTAGGAGAGTTGAAAATTTTTCGAACATTATCAAAACTCGGCCAGGATTCAATATCGATAGACATTAGTTAGACCCAAAATACAGACATACAAGATATGGAGAATGTGCAAAATTTTAACTGCAGGTTATTCTCTCTTACATGTACCTTTTGTTTGCGTGTCAACGATATCCTTTTTATCAACTGTGGACATCGTTTTCGTGCGCGGATCCTGGAATTTTCGTTGGGGTTTTGTTTGTTTAGTCCTCAACTTATTTTACAGAAGGCCAATGGTAATTTCAAAGAAAACCATAATTTCCAAAGTTCCAGAGGGGGCCAAACATTTTCCAGGGTTGGGGAGGGGGCGAATGCTGGCATGAGTACATCGTGTATTTGTAGTCTCTTTGGTCCAGTTAAAATGCACCAAAAGGTCGGGAATGTACAACATTGTACCTTTTGGCGTGAAGGGGTTTAAAACACCTGTTAATTTACAGTAAAATTAATGCATGTAGAAGATCTAGCATATGAAAAATGTTTTAAAGCCAGCTCAAAAAAGAAAATTCGGTACATATCCATACGCAGATCCAGAGGGGGTGAGGAGGGCAGGGGGTCCGGATCCCCCTGAAAAATTACAAAAATATAGGATTTCGTAGCATTACTGGTCCGGATCCCCTGAAAATCACAAAGCTACCAAGCCAGCAATTCATGTTGGGCCATCATCATCATTTAATCTAAATGGCGTTTCTGGCCCGCTAATAGTGATTTTTGGATCCTCCCTCCCCTCATCAACCATAAGAAAAACGTTGTCACAGTTTGACCCCCTCTGACAAAACTTTCTGGATCCGTGCATGGTATCGCGCTGGCAACCAGCAATGGCTTCAGATCTTATCAGCTCAAGAGCTGGTTTTAGTCTAGGTGCAACAAGCATGTACATCCGCGAAGTCTCACCAGAGCCTTCGAATTCATTGCTCGCACTCAATGGATGTCTGTAGACGAGTGATATGTAGCCTCGCTCGCAACATGTACAAACATTACATTGCTTAACTCTTTGTATGCAAGGTACTTTTTCATGTTTTTCGTTGTCTGCACTTTTTTGTTTTTCTTTTCATATAGGTATATTCAAGAATTTGATTGATTGATTGACTTAAGGCTTAAAGTCCCAGTCAACAATATTCAGTCATGTCGGGACTCTTCTCAGGGAGAGAGAGAGTTTGCCTCAAGTGAAGCAAATTTCATACTGCCGACGGGCCAAATAATACCATCAGAGTGTCAAACCTTTTTTAACCAGGCCCAACATTTTTGGCTGATCTGGTTCCAAAATATTTGCAAATGTTACTGTAAATCGGAAAGTTTCGCGAGAATTTTATTTTCGCGAATAGCGTTAAAAGACATATTTGCGACGTTAAAAATTCGCGACTATGTCATGATTACCTACCATCACGAAAATTTCCGAATTTACAGCAAAAGTCAGCAGTCAGGAATGGTTTTAGGCACATATGATAGGTACCATTTACTTATGGTCTGGTACTTAATTTATGTTTAATTTATAATGACTTTAAAACAATGCTCGTTGTGTAAGAAAATTGTTCATGCGACACCTGATAGAGGACGGGCTTCATACTGCCTGGAAGTTCTTATATCTCTCGGATAAAACTGCACTATGAAATATCTTGTTTTCCTTTTAGTTGTATGTTTGATTGGAATTGAGTATTCTCATGGATTTGTGCGTGGGTTTCGAGGCAAGTAATTATTATTATTGTTCATATGTTCATAGGGCCAGTTAAGCAAAAAAAAAAAAAAATAGCGTAAAACTGCGATTATTTTCTTACCCATCAATTTTAACATGTCACATTAAGACGGTTCTTTTGAGTACCCACAACATATGTTTTGGTTGAGAAATAAGAAAATAAGTTTCTGTTACACACTCTTATTCGGGGGTCTGATTAGATCATTTAAAAGTAACATTTTGGAATGAATATGACATTTATTTAATATGTTTCATGAGTGACAAAGCCACGATTGAAATGTACATTTTTTATCAATTTACGAGGCTTTTTACAACAAAAATTGTTTTTTATTAATAGAAATTTAAAGCGTTACCGATGTTTGCACTTATAACGTCAAAAAGTATTACATATGATTTCATGTACATGCTGACGTTTGTCTACCAACACTGATAGCACAGGAGCATGATGAGCTTAGGTATCGAAAACGTTATAAAGCCCAACACGTCTTTTTACCGAAGTGCATTTTATCACCCACTTACATCGAAAACCCACACTTTGTGCCTGCGCTGACTGGGGTGACCTCTTAGCTCTCTTGATTGTGTTGTTTATTTGTGATTTTGTCACTTTTCTATGTGGTATCCTGGGTCAGGTGTGGTACTTGATTGTATCGATTCCTGATTTTTGCCGTCTTTCTTACTTTGTTCGCTGTTTAAAATTTTGAAGTAGACTCAGGGAAGTCGGTGGAGTAAAACAGGGGTCCTCCACCGAATAATTGCTTCAGTGAAAAATAGTGACTAGTGAATTGATGTTTTCACAATTTTATTCACATTTGATATGCATTAAATCCATTGCTAGGGTTAAATTTTAAAAAAAAAAATATTTTCACCAGTGATATTTTTGCTCACTGTTGAAATTTACATACCTTAAGCGTGTTTAGATCACTTGCTTTCTCCATTGCTTTCTTGGAATTAATTTCAGAATAGAATGGAAATGTCTGTAACTGTCTGATAAATGATTGATAACACTAAGCTTGGACATTCAGTCCCATAATTGTGGCATACAAAACATTTTGGTAGAAATTAGTTTGTCCTTTCTTTCTTTTTTTATTCTTCAATTCCACCAGCCTCTTTCCAGTGTTAACAAGAAATATCTTTAAAAATGATATTCAGCGGCATTCAAAGGAGAACATACATTTAAAGTCCTGCTGTAATTGGAAGATGTTTTTATGCGCAATATATTGGTGTTAGATGTTGATTGATTGGATGAGGTGAAAGTTGAAGGTTGGTTGTTGGTAGTGCGTCACAATACCCTCTACGTAACTCTTCAGATCTACAAACATTGAATACAAATTCTCGTCTTTACTATACATCTTTCTTGCCTTCTGTTGTCCGTGATTGGAATGAACTTCGAGAGCCAACTCAGAATTTTCCAAGCCTTAACAGCTTCAAAAACAGTCTGAAATCCAACTTGATCACACCACCCCGATACTATAACACAGGTAAAAGACTTGGTCAAATATATCATGCAAGACTAAGAACTGCATGCAGTCCTCTTCGTCAACACCTGCATTCAAAAAATATAGTTGATAATCCCTATTGTACTTGTGGTGATGTAGAAGATACTCATCATTTCTTATTTGTATGTCATCAGTATACAGACCTTAGACGAGATCTTTTAAACTCAGTGTCAGATATCTGTCAACCTAATCTTAACGTTCTACTTTGTGGTGATATAACACTAACTTTTGTTCAAAATAAGCAGATATTCAAAGCAGTACAAGAATTTATCATTAAGTCAAAACGTTTTGAATATACACATTAATGCTTCAATAACGCATTGCATTTGTATGGAACATACCTTAATGTTTGCAATAATAGTACTTTTTAAAATATGTTTTGTATACGCATAGCGATGCTCTAATATCACACTACATTTGCAGAAATCATATCTCAACGTTCTAACAATAGCATATTATCCACCAAAATACTTGTATGTTCACAACTGATTGGTTTGACGACTATTCTGCGAGCTGGGTACATAGAGGCAACGACCATACCCCCCCCCCCCCCCCCCCAAGAATTCATCATCTCCAATCCCCGTGGAGACAACAAGGATAACAGTAATTTGTAAAATATTCATTCTCCCTTTCAAAAGTCAAAATTCATACTTTGTATTAAACAGAAGTTTTGACATTATAATATATACAGCTAAACCTGGTTAATTCCAATTCGAATTATCGAGTTTTTGCTGTATTGTTTATACATACTAATGTCAATTCAAGTTATACGATTATTGTATTTCTAATATTGAATAGCTGGGAAACAGATTTACAAAAGTCAATAGACTTTCTTCTGAATCCCTTTTTTGTATTTCGAAATGATCTGTATGTAAACTTATTGCATTATATGTACACATGTTGTTATACAAAAATGAAATAAAAGTTTAAACAAAAGTTGAAGGTTGCCAACGTGAAAGTTTGACTCAGAGTATGTGAAAGATGTCTTTTGCAGATCAAAGGGATAAAGTGTATTGTAAGCCTGTTGTAGGGACACGGTGAAAATCTATAATTAGTCTGGCAAGTCAGTTGGTCGAGGAGTTGCATTGTAAAAGAGAAGTGTAAGTTTAAGCATTCGTCTGACTGCGTAGGTTTCAAAGCCCCTGTTACACTATTGCAGTATTATAAGTAGTTCATATCTAAGAATGTTTGGAGTCATGGTATACTTTGTATATTTCATGTTTAATATTAAATATAGGGATTAAAAGTATAAGAGAATGTGAAGTGGGAAAAACTTTTAAAACAAATGGTAGATCTAACTGGAAATCATTAACTATGAAAGCACTTGATATGTTTAATAAGTACAACATTACTTGAGATCATTGTCTAAATAAGTAAATTGTATACACTTGAAAATAATATAGTTTTAGTCTCATTAATTCACCATCGCTGACGTGATGGTGATATACGTTAGTAATCTTCCATGGGCGCGTGTTCGATTCGGGCCTGTTCCATAAGCAAGTTGCTAACTCCCCAGCAGCAGTGTCTTTTACTGTTCTTTCTCAAACTCCCCGTCGATCAAGCTACATCCAAAATTCCACCATTGCGTGAGCGATATTGATAAACTTTGGAATCCGAATTGCTTCTAAAAACGAAAAGGCCAATTAGAGACCTCACCACTGAGCTTGAATCCAGATCAAACGTGGAGCCTTCGGATATTCTAGGCTAAAAGTGATGAAATAACTAAATGTAGATGGGTCAGTTACAATATGCCCCCTAGGCATTATGTGCATTGACTTCGATTGAGGAATACGGTTGGGGAGGAGGTTAACTCTACCACTATTCAGTGTGTTCATGAGCAGAGTCTTACTGGAATATGCATATTTCCTGAGTTTAATTTGCTTCCCATGGATCACCTATGTACAAATTGTTAACTAAAACAAAAATACTCAGAGCTTAAAAACATGAAACACTGAAAATAGTGGCTTCGGCAAATGCAATATAAAAACACTAGGGGAGACCGGGGCGAGTTCGGTCCCATTTTAGAAAAAGTACAATTTTCGAAAGACTATTAAATCTAGGTCTATGAAACCTATATTTTTAAGTAAGGCACAATAGGGCGGTACCAGTCCCGGTAACCCCCAACATGTGTCTCTATACGATAAAGGGTAATCTTCATTCAAGGAGAAGAGGTTTTCTTAGCAATGCTGGTCCCGATCCCCTGATTAATCACAAAGCTACCATGCCAGCATTCAATGTGGGCCATCATTGGCACGTCATTCGCTGGCGGGCCGATGATGGCCCGCTTTTAGTGGTATTCGGATCCCCTCATCTAAAAAACAAAACGTTGTCAAAGTTGGATTCCCTCTGAAAAAACTTTCTGGATCCGCGCATGATGAATACTAAAGTGATTAAATACAAATGTAAGATGTACAGCTCACCACGAGATGGCGTATAATATAAGAACATGCTTAACATAAAAAGATGCATTTTGACAATAACATATAAAAAGGTTTTTCACAGTTTCAATCCAGGTAGGCTGGATCTGTAAGTTGTCATTTAACCACTAGGCTATCAGACCATTTGCGTTAGTGAATTGATATTATCTTCATATTCCTGGTTAAAGCATGACCAAGGTCGGAGTACTTCACGAACTCGCACGACTATCAAGAAGATTTGGGTGAAAATTAATCAGTCTAAGGTCAATTTTGGCAGACTATAATAATAATAATAATAATAATAATAATAATAATAATAATAATAATAATAATAATAATAATAATGATAATAATAATAAAGAGTATAATAATAATAATAATAATAATAATAATAATAATAATAATAATAATAATAATAAACAGAAAAGGAAAAGGAAAAGTTTGCATTACGTGTCTTAGACAGGTATTTTGACTTTTGACTTCAATATAAAATGGCGATCTGAAACTTTCGATGAAATAAAGGTAATCATTGTGCAGTCAATCGTTGTGCTAAATATGAACACGGAGGTATTTAGGATCCATGATATGAACACCCTTCACAAAATAGGTGACCTAAAATACAATGGCAAATATTTTATGTAAGTGTGGAACAAGTTTGGCTATGGGCCGAACTTGCCCCGACTTAAGTGGCCGAACTTGCCCCAGACAGACTATTTCCACATATCACGTGACAACTCAGTTTAAGATGCAGAAGAAGAAATTAACAATGTTTTATATAGAAGCACATAATCCTTTCATAATGAAAATATAGAATTTAAATCAGAATCTTAACACATCTTTAGATAAATAAAAACAGAAATTACTATGAAAAATTTACTAATCATGCAAGAAAACGAGTTTTCTGGTACAATATTAATCTACCCTTCAACAATGTAGCCATTGTTTACTCATGTAGACAAACTCGTCTCAAGTAATTTCCAAATATGTTTCCCAGCCCCATATCTTAGTTTACATGCTAAATAGAGCCACATGCCGAACATGCCCCGAGGCCGAACTAGCCCCTGTAAACGTTTTTCTTTAATAACTGTAAAACGCCATGCGATAGTTCTAAGCTTTTTTAAAAGCTAACCTTGTAATGATATTCGTTGTATTTATCTACATCAGTAGGCTATTTATAGTTACTACAAAGAAACTTGGTGGCAGAACATACCGAAATATACCGGAATGTCGCCGACGGCGACACGTTTTTTTGAGACAACTCGTCGACAGGTTTTGAGACAATTCGGCGACACTTTATGAGACAACTCGACGACACCTTTATTCTTAGTCAGGCACTGGAAGGGTTTTTAAGGATAGAGAGATATTGGCCAAAAATTTAAAGGGATTTAAAGAAAATCACATACCTATAATCAATAGGTTAAAACAGTGAATATTCGGTAAGTTCGGTAGGTTCGGCCGAATTCGGTTCGGTTACAGCTTTTAGACACAACCGGGTGAAATGGGCATCCCGGGCTGAGCTACAAAACAAATAGCCCCAACATCTTTCAAACAAAAGGTGATTATGTTGAAAAAGTTTTGCGTTTTGTTATATAAACTGGCAATTCCAGACAGAATGGAAATTCTTTTAAACGGGACCCGAAGAAAACTGCTGTGATTTTCTTGAAATTATAGTACGTTTCAATGAGCATTGATAGCAGACTTGCAGATGTAAGCTTGTTTCTTATTTGTGGATAATTTAGAGTAAAGTCGATTATAGACAGCTGCCGCTGAAAAACAGACACACTAAGCAAGGTCCTTAAACCTATATATCTCCATATTTGTCACCAAAACTTCTAACAACTTAATGGTAAAAGGTAAATTAAACACAATCTCTTAAACTGCTTAAATCTCTGAACAATGAAGACAGAGATGTGACTTCATCAGGATCGGACTTACAGCCAGGTACCTACTAATTTAGCAATATATTCCAACGATACATCTCGAGATAAGCTGTCTGAAGCATAAATTAGGCTGTCTTTCATTGTCATTCACTTGCATGACACACAATATGAAAACTTATCCATTTCTACATGCTCATTTCACTGAATCGATGAAAGGGGTCAAACATTTGTATAAAAACGCGTATGGCCAAAAACCTATTTGTTGAAAAGACATAATTATGTTGCTGGTACCACATTGGAATCGCCTTTATGAGACAATACCAACGTGTACCTACAACATATGTTACTGAAAATTAGGAAAATTATTCGGAAATATACAATTGTCAAGTATCATGACCATTGTCTTGCCTCTTTTAAACATCCCAAACTGCAAATCAGTACTAAAATACTTGTCCCTCTACTGCAAATTGTTTATACATGTATTTGCATGACGCCTATATCTTCAAATTTGAGTTCACAAACAACATATTTGTCAACCTGGTAGTTGCGTGGTTGTATTTGCTTGGATAAAAACAATCTACAGGCATGGAAACACATCTTACAACTGAAATACATAATACCTTGGAAATTCTAACCCGTTATCCCTTGGTGTGTACAATAAAACATCACAGGCTCATTGTTTCAAACCAGAGGCGTCAGTCTGAAACATTGTTATAGTTTCATGAAAAACAGTCCATAAAAAATGCAATCATAATGAAATTTCTTCATTTATCAACAAGTTTGGATCAAATGGGCTAATGTGAAAACATTCAGAAAAACTGAGGCAGAAACTCATTAAAAATGGAAGAAATAAAAAAATGTCAAAAAAGCCACCGGGAAATACAACATTACACACTACAGTCCAACCCACTGCATCGTGAGGAAAAACCACAGATCACGGACTGTCACAAGGCATCAGGACGACAGTTAAAGAAAAGCAACCAGCTCTCTCTTACCCATCAAGATGATTGAAACCCTAGAAGGACAAAAATAAAGTACGGAATAATAAAGCAAGGACCAAACACAGAACTCCCAAAAAAATGGGAGCAACATTAAACAATAAATCAACAACAACAGAACCATCGTCTTAGAACGGAAAACAGCCTTAGCCCCTGGAGAGGGGGGGGGGGGCACAAATGCATTCACTAGTATTAAAACTTTGGCCTATATTCTGATGTTGTTAAAACACAAAAATAGTTTAGCTCGCATGAAGGCTTGCCCTCTTTCTTCCTTTCATAACTATTGCAATATATCATCACAGAAAAAAAATATAATCAAATTAACACACTATGGTGATACAAAGAAAAGAGCTCATGACTCGCAGATAGTGTGAGCTAATAAAAAACACTCAAGTTGAGCCACGGTGTGCCCAGCCTAAGATAGGCATCAGGCACCAATCAACCGGTTAAAGCTTTACGTCAGGGTCGTCATTGAATCTGAGGCCTAACCCACCGTGTCATGCAATTAAATCACAGCTATTAACCGCTATTGGGTTTACAACCAGGCATGCAGACTGTCGCAGCTATATTCAACTTTTATTTTATAATGTTTTATCATCCTTTTGAATTGATCACTAAACTTAGGCTCTCCAACAATTCTTTAGAACGTATTAACTGAATCACAATACAATACTTGCTCTAATATGCCCTGATGCAGAAGCGTTTTTAAATCAATATTGTATTTAACAATCAACTATGAGTGTCTGTGGTAGAATTTAGAAAATGTTTTACGAATTGTATGATATCTGTTTTAATAACTTAGCAGTCAAAACTTGGCTTCTGTTGTTGAAGTCATTAACATGAGAACATACTCTCGCAAACAAATAAGCTGCGAAATATATACACCGTAAGAAGGGGAGCGAGGATAATCTCCATTAAGATATAGGAAATTAATAATCTCAAAATTAAAATTATTCAGCTTAATCATAAATTTTAGATGAAACACTGCCATTTGTTATGGACAAGTTCAAGTCCAAAACGGAGGCTTTAGTATGAAAGGAATTTGTCTTATTTAACTGAAGTTCAGTGGAATATATCTGACCTACCATTTGCTCGAAGTAAGGATTGTTAATATTAAGTAATTCATCTACTAGTAGATATATTGAGGTAGAGTTAAAAGCTTCAATAACATCAGCTTGATTATTGTCCGAAAGAGAAAACATCACTCTAATAACAAAACAAAACCAAATATGCAACAAGAGGAGCACAGTTAGTACCCATTGGAATACCAACAATTTGCCCATTCTTATAAATATATATTTTTCAAAAGATAATGGAGGGCATTACACATGTTCTGACATGACCACAACTTATATCTTTTAGATTGTTCAGAAGTGAAAAAACGCGTTTCTCATTATAAGACAAACCCAAACTAAAGCAGAAAGTTTGCTATAATCCTCATAAACGAACACATCAAACTTAGCAGTCATATGGCATTGATGCCTATCAACGACAGACTTTTCATCAAGCAAATTTTGCTCATAGGCTTTAGCCATGCTTAATTCTTGCTTTAGGTTGTTAATGTAGTACAATTTTGCAGGCGCTAAGGTAAACTTCCCATGGAATTCCTGGACCACTTTTTCTGATTTCTTAAGGTAAATTTAGATTTAGGCAGAAGATCTAAATTATTGTAATGAAATAAAATTCTACTATCAATAATATTTTTTAAGGAAATTCCAAGTATTTAAAGCATTCGATTCAACATGCTCTCGCTTACACCACCGATTACAAAATTCTTGTAAGGCACCAGCAATTCCTTTATGACACTTGTTGAAGTTGATTGGCGAAGGAATCCTGTATTTAGGTCCTACAAAAATTAGGAATAGAAGAGATAGCATATTTATCTTTATATATTCTAGGTAAATTAATGAATTCAATCCCTTTGTTGAAAAATTGAATTTTGCTAAATGCCTAATATCATTAATTTCAGAGTGAAAGACTGAAGATCATGTTGAGTATAACACTTTGTAAGAAGTTCTGCATCATAAAGTCGATAAGCTCTATCAAAGAATTTATTAACCTCAATATCCAAGTTATGAAGTGAATAGATAGAAAGAGTAACTAAATGTGAAAGTGCCATATGTGGCCTGAATGTTATAATGTGATACTTAAATCAGAAAGTGTTACAATATGTCTATTTTTGTCTATTAGATTCCTATTTTTACGTACTCCATGATATCGCTTATTACGCTTAAGGATATCTAAAATATGAAAAACTTCAAAATCAGGTAATCTTGAAATATTACCTTCTTGGTAGATATTATCATTAAAACCAAGTGCATATGGTGTTTGTAATAACTTTATTCATTTTAATTCTAATTCATGCCTAAGAATATTCCTAAATCTTTTAGAAGAATTATCACCATTAAACATTTTCTACATGCTGAATAGAAATATGACTAGGAGAATGATTAGCATGTTTGAAATTTCTATAAAGAAAATAATCAATTTGCAAGGCTTTTTCATACAGCGACAGTACTAAGTAAATCAAGTTTTTAGACAACTACAAGTTTGACCAACATATTGAATGCCACAATCCTTCTCTTCTCAAGATAAAACATAGATAACATCAGTTGATCGTCAATCAAGATCAGAATTAAAACAACATAAAATTGTCTACCATTAACATTAGATTTAATAGTGGATTTACAACATAAATGCTTACAACAGCTACACCTCTTGGCATTGCACTTAGAAATAGACAGATACATTACATTTCTTTTATACTTACTCCTAGAGTTCCTAAGTACAGGTGACTTAAGAGGAGAAAGGCGAACTTTTCAATGGTTTCTCCAAGCAAATTAATTTTAATAGTCGAGTGAAGTTTTGGAGGTGAAACATAAACAGAAGGTAACATAGAATTGTAATTATTAGTGGACTGTGGAATCTGTATAGAACCGAAGAGGAGAGAGTATTTTTTAATGTTTTAAGTTATTCATAATGAATATTTTGAGTTATACCATCATAAAGCTCACTTATGACTTTTGGCGAAAATATGATACTATGACTGTACAGCAGTACAAGCCATCTCATTTATCGATCTAGAGCCACCACGCCTGATGCCATTATACATTTCTATACTCACCAATGTATTTCACAGAGGCCTCAGGGTCGTATGGACCTCCATCGAGAAGCAATTGTATCCATGGGATCCAATTGCTTCTCGAGTGGGGTCAGTACCAGAATTTCTTAGGAAACCTATAGTCACTTATAATTTTCCAGAGGCGGGATCCGCAATCCTTGCTCCCGCCGCCCCCCCCCCCACCCTCTGGACCCGCGCATGCACATAACAAAATGAAATGATAACAGGGCAACAGATTAAAAAGACGCAAAAACAAATCCTTCCACGACTCTGAGTATATCGACTATGTCCTAATTTTCTCCTGTGATACCATTTTACCCTAGATTCTTTAAATTTTTATTGCTTATGTGATGGACATTTTGTGACAAAGCTTAATTAGTACTTTAATTAACCTAGTTATGCCCAGGTCACACATTCACGGACTAGACGCCGGATTAGCCACGGATTCAATCCGGTATCATTCGTGGCAATCCGTATTGGTCCGTAGCTTTCCGTATTGCATCCGTAATCATACGTAGCAGTACTTAATCATACGTATATAGTGCATCCGTATCTGAACACGGAAATTGGCATTTCCTGGGTCATCCGTGAGATTTAATCCGTCTTGAAACCGGCGAGGTGATCCGAGAATGTGTGACCTGGGCATAATTCCTATTATCAATTGGACGAATATATTTTACTATAGACCATTTCAAGTTCATTGTTTCAAAGCAGAAGAAAGAATACATTAGTTGTTTAACTAAATCCCTACTTGTCAAATGTGTGGTCATCTCAACCTGTTACTAACTAAACGTACGTCATACTATACATGGCCAGAGATGATCTACTTGTCAGATGAAACAATGCACCATAAATAATGACAGTAATGGTCACGTATAAGTTTTGATAAAACGTCCCTCACCATTAAACTAGTTCTGTATATACACCTTGATAAAGTAAAACTAGGGCAACATGTGGCACTACACTTAACTGTATACAATAGAGAAATTTAAACTAAATTTGATGGCTGCTGAACTGCCACTGGTCTTGTAACCTTGGTTCTGAAAATAATTACAATACATTTATCATATGACGTCGCGTCTGGGAGTGATATGACGCATTTATAGAATGAGATATTTACTTTTTTGAGGTGAATACCAAATATATTTCATCGAGTGTGTTGCAAACATCAGCATTTTCACAAGTGCGCAGCACGAGTGAAAATTTCG
Organism: Loripinus fragilis; assembly: GCA_964019695.1. NCBI lineage: Eukaryota > Metazoa > Mollusca > Bivalvia > Lucinida > Lucinidae > Loripinus > Loripinus fragilis. Next base: position 65,309,740 of record OZ026529.1, read on the forward strand.
ATGTTTTCAACTCACGAGATGACATATATTTGGTATTTACCGGAAAAAAATAAATTTTCTTTTTATTTTATACTTTTTAGAAGATTTACAGTTAATCAGTTAACCATGCTTCAAACCAAATCACAATAATATGAAAGAAGACATAGAAGTATTTGTGACAGAATACCTGGATCAATTTATAGTCATCGGGACTTACAGATAAAATTTCAGCAAATCTGAATTATTTTGGTACCAAAGTGTTCCTCGTGTTCTAACTAAGAAAATGCATAACCATACTTGATTTTTTTGTCCACCGGTAAAAAAGTTGTATACGTTTGAACTTTCGAAGTGAGCTGCATTAAGCCAGAGGTAATCAAAAAGTGATATCAACCAATAGTGACAATATAGGCTGATATCATTTACTATTGATTGACATCATTGACATTTACTCTGTGAAAATACCATTTTCATTTGTTTTAGAATTGCATTGATTTCACTGCTATGTATGAAATAAAATCGATGAACCACTAGTGGCTTATAGGTTTTCGAGAAACGTTACAACATCCATAACAACGATTCGTACATAATGGCAAAATTATAACGTTTTACGCCAGAAATGAGATTTGTAATCTTTGTAATCGTAATGTCATACCTGTAAGATCAATAGAATCTAAAATTCGTGCTCTTGTATTATTGGTTTAATCAAAGTCGTTGCGAAAAAGAGATAATATTCGAGGCTTTCCCAAACTCGTTTAATAAAATCAATAAAATGAGCACTCATGTAAGATCCTCTAGGCAACAGATAGAAACATTTAGCATTTAATCTGCAGAAATGTAGGCCTCAAGCTGTTTTAGTAGGAAAATAAATGTTTACAACGCTGCATCAAAGTTTGTGAGCTGCCATATTTCTAGCGTTAACTTACGCGTATTCATACAGTGTAGCTTATTTGACCGTCTTATTCTTTATATTTACACAATGCGCATCTGTTTAGATACCCATTTATATCGTCTTTGGCTACCTTGCTTCAAACAGGTACATGTATGCGCATAGATATGAATGCGTGAACATAGGGATCATGCGTATTTTTTTTAAAGCATCAACATTTGTCGGGCTTTGTGCAATGAACAAATGTTTGTGATCGTTTATTCTTTGAATATCCTGATTCCAGCCAAAATTTGCACAAAAAGTGGCATTAAAAAAGAAAAATGGCCTTTTTTCTTACACTGCATTTCTTTACAACAACTGCGTTAGCTTGTAAACTTTCGAATGTCTTACGTCATTTCAACCTGTGACGTTTTCGTAACTAAAAGCAGTGATTTAATTACCATTCCAGGTCGCAATCTTGTTCCATGTTATACACATAATGTAATACAAGCATACGAAATGGTTTTCAATTTAAAATTCATGTTTAAACACCATGTGAACTTCATGATTGTGATCCTCTTGTGGCCACCCTTACGGATGGCAATTATAATTGACTTAGTTTGTCACCTGTATAGTAGCTCTGGCTAAGCGGTGTAGCATGAAATATCCCTTTCTGTGAAAATTACCTGTATGTATTGTCTCATGATGTCACTAAACATGACACGCACAGCTCATCGCCATCCCCGCAAGATGAGGTGGGTGAGTCATTTAATAGATCACGACTTTCAACTGAAATAGTTACTAAATGAGCCGTGACTTGAGAGTTCCAACAATGTTTTATGAGCGACCAGCAAAGCCTCAGACCAGCCTGCGCATACGCGCAGTCTGATCGGAGCCTTTGCTAGTCGCTTGAACCTTCTATGTCTGTTGCGCTATTGACTGAACATCATTTGGAGTTTCTAAGTTTAAAAAGAGGTTGTACAAGCTTGTCTGAATCTACGCTTGTCAAAATGCCACATTGTTGGAAATCACATGTCGCAGCTTAAATTTAAGCTTCCTAATGGCTACTGTACGTACTTTCAGTCAGTAGACAACAATCCACAAGATGGCTAGCTTTTTTGAAAAGCTTATACTTGTTTTAACATTGAATTGATCTCATTTTGACAAAAGTTACTAACAGCTATCTTTATGGCCATGATAGGTGCAAATGCATTATGCAAAAATAAGGGCTAAACTGATGACAAAATAACTGCAGGTCAACATGTGCAACTGCATGCACATTGAATATGTAACTGCAACTGCTTTGGCGAAAAAGTACATACGATAAGAAGCCTAATACTAAAATTTGAAAATGAATTCTTAGATTGAAACTATTTGTACACATGTATTTTAGCTCAAGCGCAGGTTGTCCTAGTTTTATTACATGTTTCGAGCAACTAATACGTAACCCCATCGCATTGAATCTCCTCAGTAAGGGGTTCAGTCGCGAATCATACTTTTTTCACGTAAACATAAAAATCTGACCCCCCCCCCACACACACACATGAAATAAGAGGGGAAAAACAACATACGAAAATAAAACGGTTCTTTCCGAAACAGGGGGGGGGGGGTGGGGGGGCTGCATGATTTTAATAAAACAAATTACGTTCTGTTTAATTGAGAATGCATCTTCCTGTAAGTTCATCTCTCACTCCCCTTAAGCACAGAACCTAAGCATCACTATTAGACCGATTTACATGACGTTCTACCAACTGTGAGTGGCACAACACAGCTGCTGTGATCTCTGAATGATTTGAAGAAAACACGGTTCACTTGTTTGTAACCTGTAAGAACTTAAGAATCTATCATTATTATGAGGGTAGGATAGAAAAATCCATCCCGAGGATCGCCGTTTGGCATCACGAGGCTTGCCGAGTGATGACAAACGGTGATCCCGCGGAACGGATTTTTCTGTCCTACCCTCACACACATAATGGATTTTTTTTCTTGCTCACCATTTTTTTAATTATTATTTAATTATTTATTTATTTTTAAAATCAGCTTCCAGAAGTCCCTGACGACGCTAAGATGCAATTTCACATGATGACGTTACTTGACGTCCTGGGTAAGATATCTTGGGTAAGATAAGATTTTCTATCCCACGGTAAAATCTCAAATATCCTTATCCAGTGTACAAGAAAACACGGTTCACTTGTTTGTTACCTTTAAGAAAAGTAAAGTTTGCACTTCTGAACACTAAAGCTTTCAATACTCTTGTGCACCATCGGTTGAGTACATGTATGACCCTATTATATTGTTTAACGCGCTCAAAATGAGCTCTCAAAATGTCCCTTTCTCACTTTTTGGCCCATAAAAGTATCTCTGGTGACCGTACATTATGTATAGCTGTCAGATATACCTAGTTTATGACAGCGAATCAAATAAAAATACCAAAGTACCTCGGATAGAAAATGCCAAATTTCATGTTTTTCTGTTCCATTTGAAGAGTTTGCATACATTGCTTTTAGAGCAATGCCTTGATATCGATAACATCGACAGGAAACGACACCCTTGGTCAGCCCATGCGCATGCCCGTGGGCATGCGCACAGGGCTGACCAGGGTAATCATTGTTTGCATTTGTGGTAAGGGCTATTTTATCGCAATAGGGGTGAATCTCTGACAGATTAAGAACCTTTTAGGATGTTTTTTCGCTGTTTCCTCAGTCCAGATTAAGTGCCTGCCGGAGAGGGCGAGTGATATTTTTGGGTGTTGGAAGGGGAACTTTATCCGTTCAAGATGAAACATCTGTGTTTCGGTTTATTCATTTGTTTACTCGGAATTGAATATAGCTATGGATGGGTAAACAACATGAATGGCAAGTATGCTAAACAAAGTTTTGTGCCAGCACGTGCGATTTTGGTTATCATCGCATATGCGCAAATGCCTCTAACAAACGACCATGTTGCCGTATCCAGAGGGCTAAACGACGTATTTTTCGTCTACACCCAAACTTTTTGTACACGAGCAGCGAAGGCTCTGACGAGTCAGCGCATATGCAATTAGCCTTTTATTGATGTTCCAATTTTTACAACAAATATCTCCCAATGCACAAAGCGCAAGTACAGGCTGATGCAACAAGAACGTTATAACATGTATATGGTTTATGCGTCTGTACGGGCGATAACCCACTCGCTATTTGAAAGCGCGTTTATTTTCTTCCCGTACAGACGGAAAAAACAAATCAGCGAATTGTAACTTGTGTCCAACTGGATTTGCATTGTTTATAACGTGTAGCAGCATTATACATCTGTGATCCGAACTACCTGTATGCCTAGTAATAAATGCAAACGATCTGGGCCCAAAATTACAAAACCTCCTAAAATTTAAGGAAGACTTAAGCTAAGTATTGATTTTTTAGGATGCAAAAATAACGTTTCAAACTCATTAAAGTCAAAATAGTTTCATTTTTTTCTGTGGATCACAATGATATCCCTTACCATAAGTACTGCATCTATCCTGGCAGTTAATTAAATAATTAATGTAACATGTTGAAATACCAATACTTAACTTACGTCGTTCTTAACTTTATGAAGCATTGTAACTTTTGGCATTGCTTTCGAACCGAGTCTATTTAAGTACTCGCTACGTTTTTTTTCAATTTTTACTAGCTGACTAGGGATAATGAATTATTATGTACTGTAAGGGAACCTAAAATAATAAGAAGAAGCAAAACGTCAATGACACATGAATGTTTATACGCAAAGGGGATCAGGATCTGGTCTATGTCCCATGAGCATAGAAGCATGTGTATGTGCGCGGATCCAGAAACTTTTGTCAGAGGGTGTCTAACTTTGACAACGATTGGCTGGCAGCCAATCATTGCGCTTTAATTTGAGTTTGAGAATGAACTGGAGTTTAATAACCTCGAGGCCTGGTGGCCAGAGACAATGCCAATGCAATTCAGTTTGTTAATCAGTGACCAGAAGTCCAAAATATTGAAGTTGTTTATGGAATTGACCCTTGGGGGAAACCCAGAAATATAATCTAAGATTTTTAAGAAAGTGGCAGGGGTGGTAGGCAAGAACCTGATGGAGTGGGATTAAGCTTAATAATAAGTTTAATGGTGAGTGTGGTTGATTAGAGAATGTAAATACATGTAGTTACAGGCATAGACGATCAGAATGTTGTACAAAATCAAGTAAGTACTTCTGTTTAAACTAGAATTCCGAGAATTGGATTATGTTGTCGTCAAACAAGGCAAATTCATCGAATTTAAGTCTACCGACGAAGGGTTATTTTAGAGAAACGTGTAAATCACAAAACATAAATCTAATTTCTCCAACTCCAAAGTTCAACTAGGGTATCATACAAATCATAAATAAAAGCCTGTCAACTAGTTTTAGTGCTGAGTTCAATTTAGCCAAGAACTAAGTCGAAAAAGGACCATAACTGATTTGAAACTTTGCAGATAATCTCCGAATCCGACCTTGACCTGTATTTTATGATGCTTTACCCGTCTGGAAACTTTGAATGCAATTGATACATCCCTTCAAAAATTATTGATCGGAAACCAAAAGTGTGATGCCGCTGACGACGACGACGCCAACGGAGTCACGATCCCTATGTGTCGACCATGCTTCGCAGGTGACATAAAAAGGGATGATTAATGCTATTCTGAATCTGGCGTTATAGTGTACCCCGCCCCTTCCCGTGCTTCACAACCAAACGGAATGCACAGATTTTTTTGCCAACTTAATCGCATATTTTGTCAATATGTGTAATATCTATTAAAGAGACTAAGTCTGCAACTATGAACATTTTTCGATTTTTTTTATTTTCTTTTTAAATCATTTGTAAAAGTAGAATTAAGCTAGTATGTTTTCACAATAAATCTGTTCACTATAGCTGAAAACTGCACGGAAAAGTGAATTATCTTATAAAACAGGTGTGTTTTTCTCTTGTTGGTAATTATTTGCGTCCCTCCAATAATTATAGACAGTTGATTTTAACATAAATGCTGTTGTTTTGATACTGATAATTTGTTAAGATTTACGAAATTGGTAAAATGTTAACCTGAATTTTAGTTATTTTACCGTGTTCTTGAAAAATAGAAACATAGGAGAAGTTCTAAAATTAAAAGATCAAAAGTTACAGACTATGTAGCTTTAAGTTAAATCATGAAGTAAAACTGCGAAGTGGTCAATGCGGCTCTTCCCAATGGGAGGAGAATAGAAAACGATAGGTAGGTCATAGAGCATATATAACAATTATAAAGAAATTAAGTGGTTAAAATATGATCTATAACCTATACAAAATGATTATATCAATTGTGCAGTTATCTGCTAGCGTGTATTATAGTTTACTCCGCCCCTTCATGTGCTTCACAACCAATCGGTTTTCACAGTAGACCACTTAATTTCTTTATAATTGTAACAATATGATCTATGACCTACTTATAGTTTTCTCCTCCCCTCACATTGAAAATAGCCGCATTGACCACTTTACGGATGTGCTTCATGATTTTACTTAATTGATTTTACACATATTGACAAAATATGTGATTAAGTTGGCTAAATATTTAAAATTCCGTGCAACCCGATTGGTTATGAAGCACAGGAAGTAGCGGAATAAACTATAAAGCTCAATATACAAATAATAGTCGATGAGATATTATCTTATGGTTCTAGTAATATACAAAACAGCGTGGGATAGTATTAACATGCCATTTGTTCATGTTAATGACCTCTTAATTGTGTCATTCTTACCTACATGTAGCGCAATTTATGCTTGTCTTACACCAATAAGGAAGTCTGGACATAACCTTACCTTGCCCATAACGGTCAAATGACCAATAATTAAGATGGATAATTGCGTGTTTAACATGTATATTACTCATAGGTATGACTTTATATGAGATACATTGGTGAAATGACACGTTTTACGCAATATATTGATTTGGATTGTGTCAATGACAATTAATTAATTATGCGCAAAAGGTTAAGTAAGTGCGGACTCAAAATTTGATCTCTTAACCCTTAATGCACCAATTGCAACAAAAGTCGTCTGCTTTTCTCATCTGCTGAAACCCTCTATGCTTAATTTGTCAGTAATGTTAGCCAATTATTTGCAGCAGACAAAGCTATAAGTAGGTCATAGATCATATATTACAAGTATAAAAAAATTAAGTGGTTCACTCGCTGTGCTCGTTCCCACTTAATTCCCTTATAATTGTAGTATATGATCTATGACATATACATGTTGTATGGACATGTTTCAATACGTATTTTGTTTAATAACAAGCTTAACTGGTGGTTTTAACTAGCCGTTCTTAGGCCGTGGGTCTGTTATAGTTGAGTCATTGTGTATTGGCATTCCCATTGTCCGTGGTGGTTTTGTGTTAGGTCTTTGATTTGTCATGCAATAATTTTGTGTCTTTTCTAGTTTTGCAACTTCTCGCTGGGGAAGAGAGAGAGCTGGTTGCTTTGCTTTTATTGTCTTTTAATACGCTGTAAACTGATGTTTTAATTTGACGTTTATTTTCAAAATATTGATGTTATCAATTACTATTGAGTAGAAAAAGTTAATAAACTGCATTCCTGGTATTGTTATTATACACGCTACAGTATAAATAAAAAATAACCCAAAAGCATCAGCTGGACTTTGAAGAATATCACTGGATGCTGTATGCTGCCATGTGACGTCACCAGCAACGTTGCATAATGATACAATCAAATTAACGACTGATTCATACCAATTTTGAGTTGTACAGTAAACGCTACATGTAGCTTTTCAATCGCATTTATCATTGCGAGAAAATTGCAAACTTATGATGATGCGTTTTCAAAGCCCTCTAGTATAGGAAACACTGACTTTTATGTTGACATTCATACTTGTAGGTACTTGTTAGTATGAATACTTGTCATGAAACGCCATAAAATGTCAACTTATATACCAATTGTTAAGTGCATGGTCAAGAAATGCTGAGGTTTCAGTTATACAGTAGTACTTCAATGGCTCGAACAGGCTTGGGACCATGAAAAATCGTTCTAGCCAAGGGTAGTTTCAGTCATCCAGGCTGATTTGTGCATAAAATGACCCGTAGGGACCGTGATGATAGTTCTAGCCAGACCAGGTGAATGAGTGTTTTGAAAAAAGTAAGTGAGTATGTTAAGGAAATACCACAATCACAAACTGCAGACAACCCCAAGGCACCGCGAGGAAGAGCTACTCCTCAACAAGATAGTTCAACAAGCATTCTGTCAATATTAAAATGTATTTCCAGAAAATGTTGTAGTGCATCAGAATAAAACATAACCGGGCTCCTGTCTTAACATGTATAACAACAGAGCGCATCAAAATGTAAGTGTTCACAACTAAAGAGAGTCAGTCATTGGTGTAGCTCCCCTTACGTAATTACGCACGTGCGTAGTAAAATAGTAACATTAAAGGAAGGTCACCAAATGTGGTAAAAGTGATTTTCCATACTATAATGAACTGCTCATGAAGGAAAGAATTCGCTCCCTCTGTGAGCAAATTCTTTGCTTTAAGAGAAGCTCCCATTTTGAAAAGGGACGCAATTGATGAGAATCACTGCTTGATCAAATAGTGTCTCTTTGATGTGCGTAACTTTTTTAGCGTTCTGGCGACGCCTTTATCAGTCCTCTTTGATGGTGCCAAAATTTTCTCAGGACTTTAGTTAAGAGTGCGTAACGAAAATTTAATTTTCTTATTTCTCAGCCAAAACATATGTTGTGGGTACTCAAAAGAGCCGTCTCTCAATGAGACGGTTCTTCTTAGCACCCAAAACATATGTTAAAATTGATGGGCCAGAAAGTATTTACAATTTTACGCTGAATTTTTTTTGTTTATCTAAACCTGCGTTTTCTGTTGGTTATAGAGCTTTGATGTTTACGTTTTTTGTTTCAGAAATGCAGAACCAGTGTAGAATGGAAGGTGGATTCTGTATTAACACGCATTTACCTCGGCCGCCCAGACCGCCGCGACGTCGTATGAGAAAGCAAAGAAGGCGTGGACCTAAAACGAGAACACGGAAGGGACAACGACCGGCGGCCCGAGGCAGGGGTGGGGCTGCAGGTGCCGCTGGAGCCGCGGGGGCGGGACAAGGAACAGGAGCTCAAGCACCGGCCGGTAAGTTAATTTTCAAGGTTTTGGATAAAACATATTTTGTTTTGCGGTCAGCAACTTGATTAAGTTTTATCAGTTACCTCTCATATATTGACTGCATTGTTGCACGTTGCCTGATAAACGTTGTCTATCTCACGGCATGTGCCTTTATCGGGTCATATGGACGCTGCACTTTTTGAATGACGTCGCTTATGACGCTGAATCAACACAAAAATCGAAAATTACGTCATAAACGCTAGTTTTAAGAGTGAAACAATGAGTAAACTGATAAATAGAATACCAGGTTCGCGTCTTTTGATATCAAGTTTTCCAGGCTTGGCTTTGAGAACGCTTTTTGAATCGCTCGGCAAGCCTCGCGATGTCAACATGCGTTCTCAAAGCCTTGCTTGCCGAGCGATTCAACAAGCGTTCTCGAAGCCTTGTCTGGTAAACTTGATATCAAAAGACACTCACCTAGTATTCTCTAATTATCAGCTAAAATTTATTTTCATAGCTGCTATCGTGCATGTTTATATGTAACAGATTAGAGCATGTAATAAACGTTTCATTTTTGTTTCTCAATCTAAACATATGTCGTAAAACCGTCTCAATAAGACGGTTATTTTTAGCTTCCATAATACAAATTTAAACTAATGGATGAGAAAATAATTATATGTTTTGCGCTCAAATAATCGCTTATCTGAACCTAGTAGTAGGCTAATTTAACAGTGCACAATGTGAAGATTGTACATGCTTATTGTATATGAGGCACTAGGGTGTGAAGTTCAGTTTTAAACAACTTTCCTTCTAGTATTTATTCAGGTGGAGTGCCCTATCAACAACAGCCAGCTTGGCACTAGGGTGTAATGTTTAGCCTTAACACAACTGTACCTTCTCGGATCTATTCAGGCGGAGTGCTCTATCAAGCACCAGCCAGATTGACACTAGGGTGTAAGGTTTAGTCCTACACAACTATACCTTCTTGTATCTATTCAGGTGGAGCGCCCTATCAAGTACCAGCCAGCTTGGCCCTAGAGTGTAAGGTTTAGTCTTAACACAACTGTACCTTCTTGTATATATTCAGGTGGAGTGCTCTATCAAGCACCAGCCAGCTTGACACTAGGGTGTAAGGTTTAGTCTTAACACAACTGTACCTTCTTGTATCTATTCAGGTGGAGTGACCTGTCAAGCACCAGCCAGCTTGGCACTCGGGTGTAAGGTTTAGTCTTAACACAACTGTACCTTCTCATATATATTCAGGTGGAGCGCCCTATCAAGCACCAGCCAGCTTGGCACTAGGGTGTGAGGTTTAGTCTTAACGCAACTTACCTTCTTGTATCTATTCAGGTGGAGTGCCCTATCAAGCACCAGCCAGCTTGGCACTAGGGTGTAAGGTTTAGTCTTAACACAACTATACCTTCTTGTATCTATTCAGGTGGAATGCCCTATCAAGCTACAGTCAGCTCGACACTAGGGTGTAAGGTTTAGTCTTAACGCAACTTACCTTCTTGTATTATTCAGGTGGAGTGCCCTATCAAGCACAACGGACATGGAACCAGCTAGCTTGGCACTAGGGTGTAAGGTTTAGTCTTAACACAACTGTACCTTCTCATATATATTCAGGTGGAGCGCCCTATCAAGCACCAGCCAGCTTGGCACTAGGGTGTGAGGTTTAGTCTTATCGCAACTTACCTTCTTGTATCTATTCAGGTGGAGTGCCCTATCAAGCACCAGCCAGCTTGGCACTAGGGTGTAAGGTTTAGTCTGAACACAACTATACCTTCTTGTATCTATTCAGGTGGAGTGACCTGTCAAGCACCAGCCAGCTTGACACTAGGGTGTAAGGTTTAGTCTTAACGCAACTTACCTTCTTGTATTATTCAGGTGGAGTGCCCTATCAAGCACAACGGACATGAAACCAGCTAGCTTGGCACTAGGGTGTAAGGTTTAGTCTTAACACAACTGTACCTTCTCGTATCAATTCAGGTGGAGTGCACTATCTAGCATCAGCCAGCTTGGCACTAGGGTGTGAGGTTTAGTCTTAACGCAACTTACCTTCTTGTATCTATTCAGCACCAGCCAGCCAGCACTAGGGTGTAAGGTTTAGTCTTAACACAACTATACCTTCTTGTATCTATTCAGGAGGAATGCCCTATCAAGCTACAATCAGCTCGACACTAGGGTGTAAGGTTTAGTCTTAACGCAACTTACCTTCTTGTATCTAATAAGGTGGAGTGCCCTATCAAGCACAACGGACATGGAACCAGCTAGCTTGGCACTAGGGTGTAAGGTTTAGTCTTAACACAACTGTACCTTCTTGTATCTATTCAGGTGGAGTGACCTGTCAAGCACCAGCCAGCTTGGCACTAGGGTGTAAGGTTTAGTCTTAACACAACTGTACCTTCTTGTATCTATTCAGGTGGAGTGACCTGTCAAGCACAACGGACATGGAACCAGCTAGCTTGGCACTAGGGTGTAAGGTTTAGTCTTAACACAACTGTACCTTCTCATTCTTATTCAGGTGGAGTGCCCTATCAAGCACAACGGACATGGAACCAACCAGCTTGGCAGCCACAACAACATCAGCAGCAACCACAACAACATCAACAGCAGCAGCAACAACATTCTGGTGGATTATTTAGCGGCTTTAACCCAATGTGGATGTTCTTGTCTACACGTAAAAAGAGACAGGCGCAGGCTGAGCCGATGGAGCCTGGAGAAGGGCCTCCTAGGAGACAACGTGGCCAAGATATCTGGGCTTATTTAAGTCAACATTGTTTGCAAACGGAGTTTGATTTTGGCTGCCAGAAGGAGGGAGGTATATGTTGTACACCAAAGCCCGTATAGACTAAATGCTATATAACATAGCACGTAAAACCATCCAGGTGAGTGTATACATTGTTTCAATGTGAGTTTTATGAACAGTCGAATTTCCTCTTTAATTCCACGACGCGCATCCAGAACGATTTGTCAGAGAGGGTCAAACTGATATTTGACAAAATTTTTTTAAAAAGTTGGTGAGGGTAGAAGGATCCAAATGCCACTAAAAGCGGGCGATCATCGGCCCGCAAGCGAAACGCCATTAAATATTGGGGGAACAGAACTTTGAAAGACTAAAATGAACAATTCATTTTAAGTATAGCTGTGCCTTGCAGATTTCCACCAAAACAAATATTACTAAGAATTTTGTTAATGTTTAGGAATATGAAAATAAGCTTATTTTGAAAGATACTTGGAGAAAAGGAAACTGAACACAGTAAAACCTGTCTTAAGCGGCCACTCAAAAAGAAGACCAAAATTGGTTGTCAAGACCGATTATCGCTGAATGCAGGTCAAAAGTATTGCAGAATGCTCCAAGAGAGCATTCTGCAATACTTGACCTTCATTAAGCTACCATTTGTTTTAAAGACCTTTGTTTGTCTATTTTTGAATGGCCGCTTAGGACAGGTTTTACTGCATTTTACCTAAAGTATTGCTGTGCATTTTGGGAGGTCGTTATGGTCTCTACCTTAAATATTAATGCGTACCTTGACAAGCAGCAACATTAATATATAATTACGTCAACGCTTGACCCGTTGAACCCGGATATAAGCCATTACAAAACAGTATAGATCCTGATCAGATGGCTTTCAAAAGCCATCTGATCAGGATCTACGCAGTTTTCCATGCAGCTTAAGAATTTATTCAAAAGGAATATATTCATATTGCTTAGTTGTCTTATACAATATGATTAGATGCTGTGTGCTAATTTATTCAATAGGACAATCCTTAAGACAGAAGACAACCTGATGAATGACTCTGTCACTGATTTAAGACAGTTTCCTGCGTTTGTTTAACAACCTTATATTGTTTGTGAAGACCATCGTTAATTAGATTAACTGTGTCAACTGTGGTCCTTATCGATGAAGCGTAAAATTATTTAGGCCAGACAAAGTAATATGGGTGTTTCAGATTAATGGAATTTTTAAAAAAAAGTGACCGTAGGTAGGATTTTTTTCTTGTTGACAGTTTTTACATGGGTAAGATAGGAAAACAAAATGGCCGGATTGGAAAAATCCTTGGAAATCCACTGAAAGACTTAAAAACTTTAAGGCCGAGGTAAAAACATTGGGCACCGTCGGATAACCTGAAACACACAATTTTGATTCGGGCCCTGATATGGACAATTTTTATTCAGGCTCTGATAATAACAGTGTCAATTGTGATTAGCTGCTACCTCTTTTGGTATTACCTTGCAAGTATTTTTACAGTGTAGGCTGATAAAAAAAAACTTGGTTTCTACTCGAACATGCACCTAATAAGTTTGTGTCATATTTCTTTCAGGTGGCGATCCAACCAGCTGTAAAATCCCCTTTTCCAGAAAAGTTCTAAGAGCAACATGAACAATGGGAGTTATCTGTAATATTAACGTCAACTGCCCAAAAGTGGACTCATTTGGGCAATCCACCAAAAATGGCACTTATAACATGTATGATTAATAAGTATTCAAACAATCATACTAACTCTCCGATGGGGCCTGAGGTTATATCTTTTATTTCATGCTCAACTCAGCTTTGCACATAATTTCAACTGCTCATAGAAAGTAAAATACTAAAACTTAACTAGTTTATCCTGCTGAAACACTCAGCCGATATATTTATCCTGCTAATAGACATTGAATGCCAACAATTGCTGGCATTTTATCATTTATGAGCAGTTTAAATTTCAAATTCAGCTGAGTTGAGCATGAAAACAGTTCTATAACCTCGGGGCCAGGCCTCTTGGTTAAACATTTTATTTCATGCTCAACGCAACTGAAGATAAAATTTCGATTGCTCATTAAGATGGATAATGAAATATAAATATCCTTCTTGTCATAAGACACTCAAATGTTGTATTTGTGCTGTTAATAAATGTCAAATGCCAACAGTTGTTGGCAATTTTAAATTCATGAGCAAGATAAATGTCATGATTAGCTGAATTGAGCATGAAAAGGTTTTATACCCTCGAGGCCAGGCCTTGGGACTATACAGTTTTTTTTTATCATGCTCAATTTGAATGAGCATTTCATTCATAAATCATAAAATGCCAACAATTGTTGGCAGTTTAAATGTATGACAAACACAAACTTGACAAATGTTCTTAGCAAGAATTATGTCTCATTCGTTTGTACATTTATTTTTCTGAACATATAAAGTATCATGCTCATGTTAGCTGAGCATTGAAAATATTCTATAACCTCCTTCCCAAATGTCTAATATTTGGTCTGGACCCTTATTGTCTTACATACACTGAATGATCGAAATAGCAAGACTCTGGCTAGATTATGCGTTACTATACACGCTCGTCTGAGGCTTCTTTAGTTGTCAAAACTATATGCGTGGGTTTGAGAATCATGTTGTATAGATAATGGCTGTTATATAGTCTTACATGTATTTGCAAAAAGAATGATGCTAGCTGTTTTACCTGCTTCTAAGATTACTTTACTCATTCCTTACAGAGCCAAATGCATTTGTGCAGACTAACCTTAGCCTTCATTTCTCGCAAATTAAGAACCTACATCCAATGAACTGGCTAAGAGTGAACTAGTTTCTAACTGTTGTCTGGCCCTGAGGTTATAAAAAATTCATGCTTATCTCAGCTGAGCACGAATTTATCCTGCTAATAAATGTTAAAATGCCAACAATTGTTGGCTTTCTAACATTTATGAGCAAAATAAAATTGATGGCATTTTAACATTTATGAACATGATAAATACATCATTTGAGAAATTTAGAGCGATCAACTTTTTTATTTGTCAGTATTTTAGCTTTTATGAGCAGTTGAAATTTCGTGCCCAATTGAGTTCAGCATGAAAACAGTTGTATAACCTTGGGATCTGGGCTTTCATCTTCTTCAAATATGTCTGCGATGAGCGCGGTGGCTCAGTGGTAGAGTGTTCGACTTGAGATCGGAGGGTCGCTGATTCACGGCTCATCAAATGTACTTTAAAAAAATGCTGTGTCCTTGAGCAAGATAATTTATACTCTGCTTAGTATTATTGCCTGGGAGATAAAGCATCAACACAACCTAACAAATTACCGTGTCTACATGTGAACAGTGAATGCTCTGGAGAGGGCACTGTCTTGTCCGAGCATTGACTTGTTGCCTATGCGATGTCACATTTTTGAACGCAGACTGGCTCAAATGTATATGTATATATGAAAAATATTTTATTGGTAAAATAAAAGGATTTTTAACAACCTTTGTTCCTTTGCTACTTTGCTCAAACCAGCATAGTTAGGGCCACCATCGGGACCCAGACATGCATACTTCAGTTATAGTTTAAAGTAAGCTGTGGCTCTAATAACTATTTCATCCCAATGTATTTATAATAAAATTACAAATAGGGCCCAGATTAATCAATAAACCACAATGAGGTACCTTGGTGACCGCCATGTTTTAACATTTTTTGGCCATTAGTTGACACCCTACATTAGAGTAATGTTTCATTGTACAGATTATCAAGATGCAAAATCCATTCTCTTAGCCCCACACCCGTAGATTGATTCAACAGCACCAATGAACTGTTATCTCAAATAATGCAGAAAATATTTTGTGTATTTGTATGTTTGTGCCATAAGATACTTCTTGGGAATTCTTTAAAGTTTTGACAACTCCATGTCCATCACATTTCTTGACAAAGGCTTGCTGCGAAAATTTGGCTCCAGTAAAATGCATTTAGATTCCAGTGGCTTAGGCTGCTGTCCGTTATGAGGCGGTGGTTCTGTTAATCAATTGTTTAATGTCTTCCCATTGTTTGTCTTTGTTTTGTTATGTATAACTTTGTGTCCATTTTGGTTTTGCAATCATCTTGAAGAGGAAGAGAAAGATGGTTGCTTTGCTATTATTGTCTTAAATATGTATTGTTACTATAAATGTTCTCTTGCTCTTCCTCACGGTGCCCTGGGTTTGTATGTAGTATGTGATTGTGGTTTTCCTGAGCATTCTCACTTACTTTTTGGTAAAGCAAAGAAACGGAGAACTGGAAAAACACAAATTCATCTCCATCATTTTATATATTGAATATGCCCTACAAGCCCATTCCGACACTAATATATACTATACCTCAAAGATACATGTGCTTTACCATTATCAGTATTCAATAGAGTTATCCCCACCCACCCCCATTTTTGCAAGGACTAGTTGGAGAGTAGAACTGCGCACAAAAACAGGATACTGCAAGAACAATGTCTGTAAAGGTCAAGGTCAGTAAGGTAATAGACCAAGGTCACTTTTGCAATTCATTTGATAGGAAGCGTATTTTTTACAATATATGGCCTGCTAGTCTTAAATCTAGATTAAAACGCCAAATGGTCAGATGAAAGAATCAAATATTTGAGAAAATAATAAAATTAAAAAAAAATAGCCCAACACGCGTATTTTGTAAATGCCTTAGTCGGATGGCGGCCATCTTGGATTTAATGCCCTTATTTGGATTTCGTGACGTCATTTACGCTAAAGCGGGGCAAATACTACTAATGAAAAATTCCCAATTATACGATATTTTCAAAATCGACAAGGATAATTTGCGTAATTATATAAATCAGTATGCTGCTGTTGTTTCGTTATTATTATGCATTTTATTAATCAAAGTAGAACTAATTTTGCCGCATTTAACCCAATCTTTCATGAATATAAATGCTAGGCTCCACCGACTATGAATAATTATATAAATAAACTTTCATGTTGGTACATAAAACAAAGAAAGTACTTGTCCAGTCCACTAGTGTAGGATCAGTTTTATCGTATTTTTCATAAGCAAACACATTAGACCCTGATCAGTCAGTTCTTACAAGAGCTGTCTGATCTGAGTCTTCTCTGTTTGCAAAAGCGTTTAAAGGCGTCTCTATGGGGTAAAGGGTTGATACTAAAAACTACTGTCGTGCCAACAAAGAGTGACAGTGACGTATATTCTTAATATTTTGTTTACAATTGTTAAGTAAAATTTAACTTGTACACTCCACTTGAGCTAACGCGAATCGATATGTCACGTGTGTATTAATCCTATCCTGCGGATAGGATTAATACACAATTGATCAATCGTTTATACTTCCATGATAACTTCGTAAACTAAACATGTCGCCACTGTCACTCTTGGCTGGCTGGACAGTGATATCTATAAATGTATACATACTTGTACCCATCAGAAATGTCTTTTCTTATTAAGGCAATGTCAACTTCAAAGTCAATGGTTACTCTAGCACAAAAAAAACAGCTCATTATTCCCAAACTATTTAACTAAACAAAAATGATGGTGCAACATCAGCAAAGCTTCCAAGTTGTTCTTTACTTTTTATCCATTGAAAAGGCCAAGCTGTTAAAGATCAAACAACATAGAAGGCAAAGATCAGGAATCGATACAATCAAGTACCACACCTGGGAGGAGACACCATTTGGGAAAATGACAAAAACACAAGAAACCATCACACCCAAGAGAGCCAAGAGGTCAGTCCTTTCCCAGTAGGTGATCTCAAGGCTGCAAGGAACAGACAAGACAGCATAACAAAGACAAAAATGAAACATAAATAACAAAAATGATCCACAAAAGAACAACCGCCTTGGAACAGTTAGTAAAATAATACTGGAGGGCTTTAACATGCTCAACGGTACCAACCCCATCCTAGGAGCGCAGTGGCTCAGTTGTAGAGTGCTTGGCTCGAGATCGAGGGGTTGGGGGTTCGAACCTCACCTGCGATACTGCGTTGTGTCCCTGAGCAAGACACATTAATCCTTGCTTAGTACTGGTTCCACCCAGGAAGACCGTCCCCGACATAACTGAAAAATTGTTGACTGGGACGTAAAGAAACAAATCAAACAAAACCAACCTCGCCTTTTATTGAGTCGTATGATAGTCCCCATCGTCTGTGCTAACTCTTAATTGACTTAGACACATAACAATCAATAGCTTGCATATGACCGTAGATTTTCCACATTTAATATATTTCATCTCAGTTGCATATAACTCAAGCAAGTGACCAGTAACTATCATGATGCGCACAAGCTTGTTACTGAATGGCTTTTGACCATATGAACAAATACCGTCAAAATAATTCAGCATATGTTTGATAGATAGTTTTACTATGAGATGGGAACTAGTAAAATTAGAATACATGACATAATGTAAATAAGATATAGTCTCATAGTTCAGAAGTGCAACTCGCATGCTTCACAGCTCTATATGTATAAAAATTGAACCACCAATCACCCATCCTATCCACTAATAAGGCTCCCTTACGTCGGTATTACATTAATTTGTTTTAAAATGTGGAAGTTTTTAAAGATGAGATAATTACAGGACTTACTGAGAAATGAGCAAAGCCGCTAAAACATACACTAGGTCACATATATAATAGACAAGAGATCTAACAATATGGGCCTTGTGATTCCTCCTTAGAACCCAGACCTATATTCATATTTTCAAGGCAAGCCTTTAATGAATCTTTGGATTTTTGCAACCGTTCATATACTCATGAGTGACATAAATTTGATTGACAGCTGCCAAGCTCACTGGCCCAAGCAATACGCTTCGAACTTCGAATTCATTCGCCAGAAGTGTCACTAGTGTTGTGACTGACAGCAAGCCACACCTGGGTCGCACGTGCAAAACAAACCCTTCCGCGTTTACGCTTTACACTCCAACAAAATCGTTAATACGATTAAATATTAAATACAAAACTTTTTTTCTTAATTATAAACATTTTCTATACATTAGATATTTATAATTAAATGTAAATATAAGCAATAAATTCATTTTTGGAATGTTCATGGAATCATGAGTACTTCGGGTCTCTTGCAAAGTTAACGTGATGCCAAAGGTCTACACTTACTTTGCAAGAGACCAGGGCAGCGTTTCACTAACAATCTTAGCGCTAAGAACGTTAGTGAAACGGGCCCCTTAAGTATTCATAATTCCATTAACATTCCAAAAATCGAATCATTTCTTAAATAAATGTTGCTTTCGCACATCACTATTATAAAGTGCAATAGCGGGTCAGAAGTGAATAACCTGATAATGTCAGGCGAATGAACCAGAAAAAATAACATGTCATGTTTTAGCAAACATATAACACAGGAATGATATACGCGGATAATTTTCCCTTAATTGAACTTAACGTCTACATGTTATTTGTAACTTCATTTGCCCCTGACAACGAAAGAACAGAATGAAGACAATTACGTTATTTAAGTGGCTTCACGCGGATGCGAATTGAATGTTGTTTAAAATGAGACGGTTATAAAATTTCATTCCAAATGTATAATTGGACATAAATGACTACACAGTTGCATGGATTATTCCCATCTTCCAAAAATATTTTTTGAAACGTTTTGACATAAGGGGTCCTATAGAAAACGAGTCCTGAAGCTAAATACCTTATACCAATGATGTTTGTGATGTCAATGTCATTTTTTGTATGGTAAAGAGAAACAGACTGCAAATTTTGAAAGATCTTACAGTCGAACTGAGGTAGTATTTTGGAGACAACGGCCCAGAGAAAGTTAAAGTGTTTGCAATTCGAAATACGACCTGTAAGGAACTGCCTAACACAGAGGAACCAATCGGAACTGCATCGGCCAATTCCGTGGAATCAGACTTAGGATGTACATCGAGGATCTACGTTGATAAGAAGACGCTAACGTTACATAACGTGACGCAGATGTCACAGAAACCATGCCACCACAATAACTAGTGTGATTGCAGCAAAACAAACGATTTTAAATGAAGTTAATGTTTTCTTTTTTCAATAAAATATCGCTTGGGGAAAAGAAATAAAATGCGAGGCTTGCCGAACATTTTATCGCTACGAGTTAAATAAATGCAATAATACAAGAGCACGAATGTTAGATTCTATTTATCACATGACATAAAGATTACTTTAAAAGCGCATTTCTTGCGTAAAAAAACATTAAACATAAATAACAAATGATCCACAAAAGAACAACCGCCTTGGAACGGTTAATAAAAAATACTGGAGGGCTTTAACATGCTCAACGGTACCAACCTCATCCTGGTAGTTGACGACGTCATGTGATAAATAGAAGTACGCGTGATTGCTATACCTCGTGCTGACTTATTTAATTATTTTTATGTCTTCATGATATGTGATACATGTAATTGTGTCATCTTTTCATGCCTTTATGAGTGACAGGTATAAAACAAACAATAAAAAAAGTTTATGTAGGACATGGCACAATTTGTAGTGGGTTATTTAAAATTCAGAAGTATTTATTACATTTAATGATTTACTTGTTATAATAGTTATATTATGCAAAATTTATGTCAACAATTTTAACCCATAAAGCGCCAATCACGACTGAAGCAGACGACACGTTTAACAACATCTTATTTCGGAAAAAAATAAGGTAACTTTGATATTTCATGAGAATTGGCATCCAGCAGAAGATTCTAATGAATTAGCATGCCTTACACATGTATTTGTTATTTTTGAAAATGGAACAAAAATTGAAATTGTCATCTGTTGAAAATTATAGGTGGACTTTATGGGTTAAATAGCCATGTCATATGATAACCTGTACTATTCCATAAGTCGTTTATGACAGTGACGTAAGGTATATCCGAAAACCGTTTATAACATACAATAACTGTACCACAATCGAACGCGCACTTTTAACGATGATTCCTGAAGATTGGGTGAAAGGTTATATGCTTGTCAGATAATATAACGTACGGTCGGTTTAATGATACTTTAGAAACGATGTAAACTAACACTAGCGAGTTTATCTTGTTAACATAATACCGAATATGCCCGTGGTAGTGAATACGTCAAGCATTACCTGTTTACAAGAAAAATGGAATCGCCCCATTACCATGCATCTTTAAACAAACAGTAATATTATACGAGGGCTGTTCAAGTATGAATGCACGTAGCTTCATAACTTTCTTCACATATATGCTACGATAAAATGTCATACCTTTCTGGAAAGAACTATTTGTCGCCTTTAAAATGGCACCAAAAATAAAGAAACACTTTCTATATTTCTCGAGTTACAGACGCTTATATAAATGCCATTCCTGTATACTGAAGTTTTTCTGAAGCAAATTGCAATACACGTTTTAGTACATGTGCGTATATAGTGTCATATCTTTGTAAGTTTGAGACCTAATTCTAGATGCAAGTTTAAGGTACATTGGCAAAGTTGCTTGCAGGAAAAAGTTTATATAATCCTGTTTCGATCTCGAGTAAACAGGCACGTTTGTAACGTCATAAATTTTATGATAAACGTCATTTTGAGTTATCTACTGGTGATGCAATAATGAATATCGCTGTGTCCTTTTCTTTGCTTTTTGCTTAAAACATGCTTAATATGTCATAAGGGAGTTTTCACAACGCTCCGTCGTCTATTTACAGAGTTAGAAAATTTTATATTATTTTCAAGCATTTTCTGCTTTACATTAATAAAAATATGTTCAAAATGTCTAGTCCTCAAGACCAGGTGAGTAATTTTATTGTAAATAATGCCTATTTTTGTAAAACTTAAAGTTAACGTTCAAATTTAAATGAAAACCGCAATGTTATGACAACAAAATTAAGTATGAGTTCTGTAGCCCCTTCACTAAAGGCAGTTTTGACTTATTAAAAATGCTTTTCAGCGTGTAAAAATTACCAGCTATCCTTCAACGATTGGAGGAACAACTCAATATGAGCGATCAACAACTTATCTTAGGGTTAAAACTAGTTTAAATGTTGCTTCTAGCATTTTGTTAGAGATAAGCGTGACTGAAAACTGAAAGGTGGTGTTTTGTTTACCATCAAATTTGAAAGCATAAGGGGACTTTAGTGAAAACGATTCGATGTAATTTAACAAAAACATGTCGGATTTTTGCAACTTTCACAGAATCATAAGAGAAGTATATGGGGATAATTCCTTAAAATTTTCAAGAAATTTTACCCATTCATCAAAGAAGTATACGCTCTTCTATATCACTGGTATATGGTCGAAGAATTGAGTTTGTTAGTATACTAAGGTGACCCTCATCAAAGGGGTATAACTCGATAAGTATACTGTATTTTCTTTAAGTTTGGTGCCAGTTTAAAGGTGACGTATAGCCCTTTATAGAAAAATATACCATTTTGTCGTAGCATATATGTGACGAAAGTTATGAAGCTACTTGCATTCATATTTGAACAGTCCTCGTATGCCTTGCGTGAATTTCCTATTATTTTGCAATGCTATAATTTGAGTATCATTTCTTTAGTGAGATATGATTTTTGCTGGAACTACTTTGATTTTTCCTGGAACAACTTTGATTTTTGCTGGAATTACTTTGATTTTTGCTGGAATTACTTTGATTTTTGCTGGAATTACTTGAGTAGTAATGGGGGGCACTCTGGCACCCGCGATTTTTAAGCCTGAAAAGAACTTAGTTTTTTTTCAGGATAAAATCGCGGGTGCCAGAGATGCCACCCCTGGTAAGCTTGAGTGACTAGCTGTGAATAACTTAGTTTATTTTTAGAACTATTTTGGTTGGGTCTATGATTGTGATAGTTTCCTGGTCATATTCACTGGTTGAGTTGTGATTATGATAGTTTCCTGGGCTATTGGGAAATAACTCAGTTTATTTTGCACAAAAGCGCAGGCTGATCTGTGATTGTGATAGTTTTCTGGTCGCATCGCTGGGATGCTATGAATAACTTTTTCGTAAAGATCTGATTGTGACAAATTCCTACCCACTCGTCTCTCGCTGGTATGCCTATTGCGGTTATCTTTTTATAAAGACTAACTTTACTCGCATCACAAACAACAGGGTTTCTAATTTGCATATCGTACATCTAGTACGTTGCAATAGCGAATTATATTTTAAGTAAGGAATTTTGGGTTCATGAAGTTCTATGTATCATATAGTCTCTTTAGAAAAATAACTTAGATATTCAAGGCTAATTTCTGTAGCTAAGAAATATCACATTTAGCACAATTTTTCGCTTCTCGCGACTTTCAATGATAAGTTACGTCATATAGATTATACATGACGTCATTGAAAAGCAAGTAGTATCTTCTAAAAGCGACAGCAAGTATAACTTTTCGAACCAATAGATAACTTGGTCATTTTAAGAGGAAAGGTATTCAGATATGATGGGCTTTTTTATTATTATTTTAGCTTTACATTTTGGTCAGACTCTTAGCTTGATTTTAACTTAGTACTTTTAATAGTTGATTAGGGTAATTATATGCTAAAAGTTAAGTTGTATAGAATGTCGCTTGAGGTTGTATCTAAAGACCTCAACTCCTAGATGTAATTACTCTGTAGAATCAGCTAGGACTTTGAAAATTACTGAGTCATTTTATCTAGAGTAGGTGCGTACTTAGCGATGATAAGCCTGCTTGAAGGTTTCTAAGGATTATACTTTTTTCAGGTTCTTGCACGCGGTCGTATTTGATAGCTAGCATCAATCTTATGATTAAGTTAGAGCTTCTGTTGATATCTTTCATAATCATCATTGGCATGTAATAGTATTGGGGTTTAATGGTTAGATGTTGATGAAAGTGTCCATATCACTTGAGATGTGGATGCAATGTGGACCTTCACACGTAAAATGTGGATGCAATGTGGATCCACCACATCTCCACATTTTGAATGTGGATGTAATGTGGAGCAATGTGGATGTATTGTGGAGCAATGTGGATTTCCACATTTCAAATGTGAATAAATGCAGATATATTGCGGGTCAGAATAATGGAGATTTACGTTAATTCTTGGATAAATTCTAAATTAATGTGGACCGCCACACTTAAAATGTGGATCCACCACATCTCCACATCTTGACAATGTGGATCCACCACATCTCCACAATGTGGAGTTTCCACACCTACACATTCGACAATTTGACTTATACCCTCTCTCAATTTCAGGTAAACTTCAGCGCTGAGCTGAAATAACTATGATTGTGATAGTTTTCTGGTCGTATCCACTAGTTGGTCTATGATAGTTTCCTGGGCTATTGGGAAATAACTTAGTCATTTTTGAGGGGGATAAAGATTCTGCTGTGGTGATATATAAAATAACTTAGTTAAATTCAGCTTTGAAGATAACTTAGTCATTTTAGGGGGTATAGTATGTGGTGATATATGGTGTGTGTAATAGTCAAGGCTACTAAGTACTATGCGCCTTAGAGTCTCTTGGTCAATCAAGACCTCAACTCCTAGAGGCATCACTCTGTAGCGTTAACTAGTGTATAGCTAGCCGTCTCAAGCTTACTACTACTTATTTTTTAATAAAAAGAACAATGAACATTTCTATAACTTTATTGCCCCGCTAACTATAACTCATTACAATGACAGAGGATTAGGGCCGTCCCTCTATTCATTGTTTACAATAAGAGAAATTAAAGAATATATGCCATCGTACAAAATAGAATTCAATTAGAATGTTTTAAGCATCGATCCAGGGCCTTTTTGGAAGTTGACTTTGAGTATGTCTTGGTCCAAAGTTGTTCTGTTGTAGCTGACTTGGTGCATATTTTGATCCTGAACTCTGTTGTAATGAATCTGATTCATCATCTTCACCTAAGGAATAGGTTGGTGGGTCAAATTCTTCAAGTTTCCCATCCAAGAGGTATCTTCGTTTTTTTATAGCATATTTCAAAGCGTCATCCTCATCAAAGTCATCTTCATCTCGTAGTCGTTTTGCTGTATCTGTTATCTTCTTGTGCAAGGGATCTTTCTTCAATGCCTTGGATAATTTAAGGAAGGCCTTGTATTGACCAATGGCTTCTGCTCTGTATCTTGGTTCCAGTTTATCGAAAGTCACCTCCTCTGCCTCTTCTGTGTCAATGTCTGGATTTTTCTCTATTGTATGTTGTACACCTTCATTGAATGTGTCTTGTAGGATACTATGAGCTCCATCAACAAAAAATGTCCAAGGATCAAACTTGCTCTTTTTTCTAGAATAATGTTGGTCTTCATCATCTTCATCAGTACAATCTGTATCACTATCGTCATGAATACCATAATCTTTGTCTGTATATTTTCCAAAGATGTCTTCCTTTTGATGACTTCTGGAAGACTCTGCATCAGATTCTTCAGACATAGTAGATTCTTCATTTTCTGACATTGTTTCTGACTCCATATCTTCACTGCAGATACCACTTGTCAGATGTCGTCTCAAACTGTCTGATCTTGCAAACTGTCGTTCACACTTTGGACACTGATGTTGACCCATTGAAATCGTTTTGGTAAATGAATAGTTTCTCCTTAATTGTATCCTTTTATACTTGTAGTGACATACAAAACCACAGTTTTGTCAATATTTCTCACAAAAATATGACATTTTCTACTCTGTCTTATTATTTGCATGTACTTCTTTTGCTGCAACACTTGAGAGAGGACTGCATTTTCTTGTTTTGCTGCTCTCTTTTGCAGAAGAAAAATTCTTTCTTTTATCACATCTTTGTTCCGTTATATTTCTTCCCTTCATATATTTATTCTCTAATGGCCGTCTTTCTAGTTGGCTTCCTATCAGCTTACAAATTTCTCTATGGAACATTCTACAGTACTTTGGTGGTCTTCCTTGCTTGAGTTTACTATCCAACGCTGTTCTAAGCCTTTTCATCAGATATCTAATTTGTCCATAGCTCATTTGATATTTAGTTGATTTTTTAGAAGCAGGTTTTATCATATCATCATTGCAGCTTGTATTTTTCTGTCTTGCTGAGAGATCCATTCTTCTTCTTTTAGTGTTCGTAGAACAATAAGACATGTCAACCAGAATTATCATATTTATACTAATAGCATAATTGATCAACTTTTTATACGTTTGAAGTGTAATTTTACTAAAGTTTTCCCACCAACAAAAGGGACAGACCTGCCAATTTCATCTTTGATATCAATATGAACCTGATCAATATAAGATTTTGCCAAAGGTACATAATGTAAATTCACAAATTCTTGATGCGATTGAGTGCTAGATTTGGACTGTTTATAAGAAACAATTCTAAGTATAGGAGCTGTTATATTTCCAACGTAAGTGTAATCTGCAACATCAGAATAAACAAACATCTGATGGTGGGTCATGTTCAAATCAACAGCATATGTAAAAGCCTGGTTATCATTCCCAATCAGTTTATTTGAAAAATCAGGATTCAATCCAAGTATTTCGCCAAGAGACTTTGAAAATCTTATTTGAACTCTATTTGGATTTTCAACATGTAAATTTACACGATTACCTGATTTCTTATAACTTAATGAGATCATACTGTAAATTTGACGTAGAATAGCTCCACATTTTTCTTCAATAGCAATTTGAATTTGCTCTACTAAGTGCTGAGGCGAATTATAGTTTCCTGCTGGGATAAATAATTTTATTTCAGGACAACTTCCATCTTTCATGCATACAGTATTCATTTTACTTTTCCCCAGTCTTTCCAAAACATTCTCATCGAAGAAGTGAACATAAAAATAATTGCTATTATGTGAAATGTTATATACTTCCGAAGGAGTCATAATTTCTACCAACGCTACAACCCATTGTTCTTTCTGGACTTGAATAGGATGATTTAGCTTTGTGGTAAATGAGAACTGTTTATTTTTAGGGAAAATATCCATAGAACTATCACTCAGTAAGCTCAGATAAAATTCGTCCATGATCGCATATGTGAAACAACCACCACACTTGATAGAAATATAATGACAATTAGACTTTGCTTAACGTCATATATAAGAAATGGCTACTCTCATATTAATCATATAAAGATGGAATATATAGCATGCAAACTTTGTATGTAATGCAGATCTGAAATATCAACTATGTGAAGATGTATATTACACGTTTTAATCCTAGACATATTCATTAACTTGTTAAATATGTAAATGTGAAAAATTCACAGTGTAAAATGTTGAATAATTAATAATGCATGGGCTATTCATTTTTTATTTACCATCAAAGGTGATGGGTGGTACTAGAACCAAAGATTTGGTTATCAGAAGTTAACTATCTAGAGATTTTTAGATGGAGTTAAGTCCCAGTCAACAATATTTCAGTAAAGTCAGGATCCTCCCAGAGACAATAAAAAAGAAAGGAAGAATAGGATAGAAGACTGAAATGGGCTCAATCCAAATTTGCCTCAGGTGAAACAAATATTATCTTGCCAACAATCCAAATATGATAGAACCATCTCTCTGAAAGTTGTCATAGCAAATGTACCATGCTACTTTCAACTTGAGAAACAGCGAGAAAATAGTATTGATTGGAGAGAGGGTATAAGTCAAATTGTCAAATGTGTAGGTGTGGAAACTCCACATTGTGGAAATGTGGAGATGTGACGGATCCACATTGTCAAGATGTGGAGATGTGGTGGATCCACATTTTTAGTGTGGTGGTCCGACCCACCCTATTTATACCGATAGCGAAATAAATCAGCTTTTTATACTGGAAAAACCCAGATTTGGAAAACTCAGATTTTCTGAAATCAACAGTTGAAAATTCTCAAAATTGTTTCATCAAGCGTAATCACTATTTGATTTTTTTCATCCGATCGAATATTTTCCATAGGTCAAACTACTGAAATTTTCAGAAAAAATCCTCAGTCAAGAATAGTTCTCAAATTATTTTGATATGCAAATCTACTTGAATTTTTCATCAGATCAAATATTTTCTATAAGCCAAACTGCTGAAATCACTAGCAAAAAAAAATGACAAGCAAAACTATATGAATTTTTTCACAAAGTGTCAGGCGAGACTACAATTTTTGTTAGGCCTAAAGTCAGAATCTTTATCCCCCTCAAAAATGACTAAGTTATTTCCCAATAGCCCAGGAAACTATCATAGACCAACTAGTGGATACGACCAGAAAACTATCACAATCATAGTTATTTCAGCTCAGCGCTGAAGTTTACCTGAAATTGAGAGAGGGTATAAGTCAAATTGTCGAATGTGTAGGTGTGGAAACTCCACATTGTGGAAATGTGGAGATGTGGTGGATCCACATTGTCAAGATGTGGAGATGTGGTGGATCCACATTTTAAGTGTGGCGGTCCACATTAATTTAGAATTTATCCAAGAATTAACGTAAATCTCCATTATTCTGACCCGCAATATATCTGCATTTATTCACATTTGAAATGTGGAAATCCACATTGCTCCACAATACATCCACATTGCTCCACATTACATCCACATTCAAAATGTGGAGATGTGGTGGATCCACATTGCATCCACATTTTACGTGTGAAGGTCCACATTGCATCCACATCTCAAGTGATATGGACACTTTCATCAACATCTAACCATTAAACCCCAATACTATTACATGCCAATGATGATTATGAAAGATATCAACAGAAGCTCTAACTTAATCATAAGATTGATGCTAGCTATCAAATACGACCCCGTGCAAGAACCTGAAAAAAGTATAATCCTTAGAAACCTTCAAGCAGGCTTATCATCGCTAAGTACGCACCTACTCTAGATAAAATGACTCAGTAATTTTCAAAGTCCTAGCTGATTCTACAGAGTAATTACATCTAGGAGTTGAGGTCTTTAGATACAACCTCAAGCGACATTCTATACAACTTAACTTTTAGCATATAATTACCCTAATCAACTATTAAAAGTACTAAGTTAAAATCAAGCTAAGAGTCTGACCAAAATGTAAAGCTAAAATAATAATAAAAAAGCCCATCATATCTGAATACCTTTCCTCTTAAAATGACCAAGTTATCTATTGGTTCGAAAAGTTATACTTGCTGTCGCTTTTAGAAGATACTACTTGCTTTTCAATGACGTCATGTATAATCTATATGACGTAACTTATCATTGAAAGTCGCGAGAAGCGAAAAATTGTGCTAAATGTGATATTTCTTAGCTACAGAAATTAGCCTTGAATATCTAAGTTATTTTTCTAAAGAGACTATATGATACATAGAACTTCATGAACCCAAAATTCCTTACTTAAAATATAATTCGCTATTGCAACGTACTAGATGTACGATATGCAAATTAGAAACCCTGTTGTTTGTGATGCGAGTAAAGTTAGTCTTTATAAAAAGATAACCGCAATAGGCATACCAGCGAGAGACGAGTGGGTAGGAATTTGTCACAATCAGATCTTTACGAAAAAGTTATTCATAGCATCCCAGCGATGCGACCAGAAAACTATCACAATCACAGATCAGCCTGCGCTTTTGTGCAAAATAAACTGAGTTATTTCCCAATAGCCCAGGAAACTATCATAATCACAACCCAACCAGTGAATATGACCAGGAAACTATCACAATCATAGACCCAACCAAAATAGTTCTAAAAATAAACTAAGTTATTCACAGCTAGTCACTCAAGCTTACCAGGGGTGGCATCTCTGGCACCCGCGATTTTATCCTGAAAAAAAAACTAAGTTCTTTTCAGGCTTAAAATCGCGGGTGCCAGAGTGCCCCCCATTACTACTTACTTGGATTTTTGCTGGAACTACTTTGATTTTTGCTGGAATTACTTTGATTTTTGTTGGAATTACTTTGATATTTGCTGGAATTACTTTGATTTTTGATGGAACTATTTTGATTTTTGCTGGAATTACTTTGATTTTTTGCTGCAACTAGTTTTTGTAAAAAAATAGCTTAAGTATCCTGAGCAGTGATTATTTTCACTAGTAGTGATACGATTTCCTGTCTGCCTGGGTATAACTAAGCAAAATTTTCATATCATGGAAACACAGTGAGTTATTATCTATTTAGTCAGGCCCCGAGGTTATAAAACTTTTATCATGCTCATCTCGACTGAGCACGAAAGGGGTACGTGCATTAAGGGGCTATTTTGGCCCCCTCTAGAGCCCAAAACTGAAAGTTGCTTTTCACCAATTTTATCTTATTGGTTTATTAGAAGAATAGCCCAAGTGTAAAATTCTGGCATTTATTTTACTTATACCGGTTGCTATGGTAACCAAAATGACCAACAAAATAGGCTTAAAATAGAGAAATTGCCATTTAAGGCCAAATTTGAGGCTTTTGGAGACAGATTTTCCAAGAATTAGATATGAGCACGAGCAAATACCAAAACAACCTTTTAATATATTGTGTGCCGTGATAATTCTCATCATCTGTTAAAATATTTTTTTGGTATTTGCTTGTGCTATATTAATTCCTCTGTTACATGTCTCAAATTTGCTCCAAAATGGTCTTTTTCCTAATTTAATCCTTTTTTGGCGGCCATTTTTTGGTTACCATAGCAACCATAAAAAGTCGAACCAATGCCAGACTTTTACACTTTGGCTATTGTTCTAATAAACTAATACGAAGAAATTTGTGAAGAGCAACTTTTATTTTTTGGCCTCATAAGGGGGGCCAAAATAGCCTGTTAATGCACGTACCCCTTTCAACTTCTAATACAAACTAAAATACCGACATATCAAGACGTTTATTGCTTTAAGCCTCTCAGATCTTGCATTTATCATGCTAATAAATGGTAAAATGCCAACTGTTGGCATTTTGATATTTAATAGCAGTATAAATTTGCGTGCTCACATGAAACAAGTTTTATAGCCTCGGGACCTGGTCGTGAGAGTTTGTGAGCAGTTAAGGCTCAGACAAGCCTGTGCAAACGTGTTGTTATAGCATACATTGCTTGTAAACACAAAGCAGGGGCATAGATGAAGGCTAAGGCTACAAATAAGGCATCTAACGCTACTGGATGCTTAAACAATTTAAACCTAATGGAATTTCCCATTATTACCAATTAGACCAGTCTATTTTCGTTTTAAGGGTTGTTGGATGGTATTTTTCAGTTTTATTCGAATTCTGTAAGCAAACAGTGCAGACACTGATCAGACGCCACGTTCTATGGCGTCTGAACTGGGTCTGTACTGTTTACCTGTGTCCCATAAAAAGGACGCTAGGCTTATATGGGTTAAAGAAAGAAAAAATGATTTTGGAGTACAACATATTTATTTACATGAGAAACTGACAAAATGCTGCGTAAGTCCATGTGTGTTGTTGACGGCATATAGGCATTGGGCAATTTATTTTAACCTGAAATGAAAAAAGAATTTAAAATATGTATGAATGAACGGACAAGAACACGGACAAGAACACGGACAAGACGCGGACAAGAACACTAAACGGGGTTCTTTTCTTTATCCAATAAATGATCTCATTAACCCTTTGTAAACTAGTGAACTTTTCCATAAAGTTTTGTAAACTATACAGATAAGTCAAGAAGGTCCATTGAGTAAATCATGAATATATCGAGGGGCTACAGGTTGTAATATATAAAAAAAACCCTGTATTTCTTTATCGTAAGATTGATTTTGTCTAAGCAAATAGTGCAGACACTGATGAAATGGCGCACATTGCATTATGTGGCTTTTCATCTGGGTCTGCATTGTTGCTACAGTGCTCGTTTAGACAAATCAAATGTTTATTTGTTTACAAGTATTGTGTCGACTGAAAATGTATTTTACGGAATACATAGGGCCAGTTAAGCAATTTTTAGCGTAAAATTACGATTATTTTCTTATCCATCTGATGAAACATGTGTTTTTGGGTGCTCAAATGAACACTCTCATCAAGACGGTTCTGTTGAATACCCATAAGATATGTTTTGGTTGAGAAATAAGAAAAATAATTTTCAGTTATGCACTCATATCTGGGGGCCTTGACCATGTTAAGTACAATGAACCACCCGCGAACGTTTTTGGCTCATCTGAGTGCATATTGAAGAAAGATTTTATTGTCAAAATTTCCCTTTATGGCGACATGATTTATGGAGTGAAAATAACGAAACAAACGTTTTTAAAAAGTCAATTCAAACTTTAAAAAATAAATAATTGGTATCCTCTTTGGCATCATTATAGCCCCGCTTTAAAAAAAAAGTAGGGCTATACAAGATCTGGGTTGTCCGCCAACCGTCCGTCATAATTTCGTTTCCGCTCAATATCTTAGAATTTCACCATTTGTATAATTACATTGATATTGTCAAGATCTAGGTTGGGATTGTTACGCATAATTTTTCGTACATATTTGTCATAGAGTTATGGCCCTTGATTGATATCAGAATTTCGTTTCCGCCCACAATCTTGGGAACAAAATGATAAAAGTTTACCAAAATTTGTATACGCATTGATATTGACAAGATCTAAGTTGGGATAGTTACACATCATTTTTCGCACTTCGTTACAAAGCTATGGCCCTTGATTGGTGTCATAAATTTCGTTCAGAATTTCACTTCCGCTCCTATCTTGAGAACATTTATAGAATTTCACCAAATTTTATTTTTTTCATTGATATTGACAATATCTAGGTTGCGATTGCTACGCATCATTTTACACATTTGTCATAAAGTTATTACCCTTGATTGACATCCGAATTTCGTTTCCGCTCAATATCTTGAAAACAAATTGAAAGAATTTCACCAATTTTATATATTTGTCCTTGTGTGAGGAAAATGACAACATTTTAGCAAATTCGCAGTACATGTACCTGTTCTAGTAACAACAAACATTGCCCTTTCTATAACAACCCGGATCGAACTCCCAGCTCCTACATTCGTTGTACAGATAGTTGAAAATCGCTTGTGGGTCCTGGCGTCGAGCGGGTCTTGGACGCCCTACACCTTGGCGACCTCTAGACGCACCCCTGTCTTCAGCGCCCCCTGATCTGCCGACAGTTCCTCTAAATACATTAACATTGATACACTCGCCACCTTCCTGTTCGCATTGGGTCATCATTTCTGAAATATAAGTTTAACCCTTTATATTCTGATGGATTTTCCTAAACATATATACCATTGACATAGAGCTAAGCATATTGCACTTCCAATGACAAAAATAATCAATTCTGATAATCTAACATTAAATGCTTTTTACATTAGTCTACCATACTTATTTTGAGTCGAAAACAGATATTTTGGTATTCCCAAACATATTCATTGACTCAAAATAACTGGTTTTTGGGGTCAACTCTCAGTATGCAAAATGCCAAACTTCGATGCTGTGTACAAATAACGGATATGAAAGGGCTAAGTTTTTAGACGTTTTAGACCAATGTTCCCGCTAAGTTGTTACATCAAAGTTTGACATGTCAGACGATCTGGTAAGGAGCATTTTCAATGCAAAAATGTACAATTTTTGGTCATGAAATGTGTTAGTAAAATGCAATTCATGCAATATTTTTTTGTTATTTGACTGTTATATCTGTCCCCATTTGCTACAAAATATTGCTTGGTAATGTGAAAATAATCTTTGTGGCATTTACAGACGATAAGTTCCAGGATACAGGATTCCTAGCCGTTATCCTAAATGCAGCCTAGTCTCCAAGGGCAAAGGGCAAAAATTCGCCATTATTTAAACCCATTCGAAAATGCCAGAGCCATACAGCTATGCCGGTGTGATTGAGTATGGTTGATTATATTCAAGCTTTGACAGACGGTCAGCAAAATCATTCCCGAATTTTGGAGAAAATCAACATTTTGGTTTTCGGAGATGTTTTAGTTGGTACAGTTCTCACGTTCCTATGACGTCATCAAGATTTGTAGAGCTCTGTATTACTGAATTTTCTATAGTAGAATAGTAGTTTGTTTTAATTAGCAATAGATAATTTTGTAAAAAATGATATTCTGGTAAAAAATAGCAACACAATCAAAATATGCTTAGCTTTATGTCATTAGTATATTTACAATAAGTATGGGACTGCCCATTGTATACTTTAAGAGGTCGCAGATAGAATTTTCTAAATTATGATGTATTTCTAACCCTGATGGTTGTTTCAATCTTAGCGAACAGTGTAGACAATGATGATATAAACTGATGGCATGCAGCATTATGCTGCATTTCATCTGGTTCTTAATTGTTTTCATAAGTACCCATTTATGATGTCCCCAGTATACAAAGGGTTAAACACTGTAATGGAAACAAAAAGTGGACCCTGTATGGACTCTTGCAGAAGGAAGATTGATCAAGTGCAATCATGGTTGACTGGGAGAAAGAATCGCAGAACTTACACTCTAAAAATGGTACCACTGCCTGTGGGCTATTCCAGGCAGACCAAATGCTAAATTTTATGAGATGATTATGACCTACTTACAGGGGTAATAAAGTGAGCTCATGAAGGGTTAAAGTATTTTCTGATTAAATATTGACACTTATTAAATTAGTGAAAGACACATGTTTTATACAGGTGAGTCCCCTATTGGGGCCCCTTTAGTTCAGGGAGATATTGAAAATAATTTAATCTGTCCCATATCAGTTAATCCGCTAATGACCTCTCATGGACAGAACATGGGCCTTTAAGGAATTTTCTTACAACTCCACATAATACACTGAATGCATCGTTTTTTACAAGAATACAACCGCGCAAAATGCACAAAATACGAAACCTGTGCTATTTGGTATCACCTGGACCCGACCAAAGCATGTCAAAACAATACGAAAGAAATCAACAACAATAAAACTTCATCGGATATTAACAGAGGTTGCTCATACATTGTATTCGACTGTGTTACCAATTAAATTGTGAAGATTCCAAAAATACTGAAACAGGCCAACGTAACCCAACTCTTAAAGAAATGTAATTAGTATGGTTATTTATCAGTCACCCCTAATATTAACTTAATTATTTCAACATAACCTAATAAACCTTTCCTATCTCACGGCATGTTACCTTTATCAGGCCATGATGACGTTGCACTTGACGCTGAATCAACACAAAAAATAAAAAAATACGTCATAATTGCTAGTTTGAAGAGTGTTCAACAATGGGTAAACTGATAAATAGAATACCAGGTTCGCGTCTTTTGATATCAAGTTACCAGGCTTGGCTTTGATAGCGCATGTTGAATCGCTCGGCAAGCAAAGCGATGTCAACAAGCATTCTCAAAGCCTTGCCTGGTAAACTTGATATCAAAAGACACTCACCTTGTATTCTCTATTTAATCGTATATTTCAGTTATGGCCACGGAGGAAAACCTTGTCAATGAATATATTTTTTATTTCTTAAAGGAACATCATGTATTGCAGCACTGCACTTGGTTTACTACAGGGAACGCAACTGCTATGAAACCTGCAAAAAGTGCAAAGAATCTCATCTAGATCCGATCAAAATTATGTCAAAACAAACCACAAAAGAAAACAACAGCAAGTCGCTTTGTATTTGCCTGTGTTACCATTTAGACTGTGCTCTCTTCAAAGGGAGGATCCCAATACATATTGAAACATAAAATATTGACAATGTAATTAGTATTATTTTGACCCGTCATTTTGCTACAGGGGATGCAACTGTAATATAGCTTTATGATGTTTATGATACACTTTCTATGCCCTTGAGGATGGTATTAAAGCAGTATGTTATGTTATTGTTTGCGGTGTTTGTGAGCAGAACAGTGCGTTGCACTACAAGCTGTGCCTTCCAGTCAGTCTGGATGACTATTGAGGCGGACGTCCACCAAGACGCTACCTGCTGTTCTTGCGTACTTACATGCCATAGTTTTTAGATTTATTTTCAACAATGCGACTCGGCCTTGTGAAGCATTGACTTAAGAATTGCTTTTTACCTTAAAAATACCAACTACTGGCCTATACCCCTTTAAATGGAACACTGTTTTTTTGGCAATAACATTAAATCTAAAATGGGAATTTTAAATTTAATTCGAAAAATATATTTAAACCAAAAAACCCTAACCAAAAATATTTTTTTGAAGTTTGTAATCGTTTTCATAAATGCTGGGATAGGATGGAATTTTAACGTTCTTAATGTTTTATGCCAAATAACGTTCCCTGTTTGTACCTTGAGCGATATGGATCAATGACTATCAGTTGATATAAAACCATGTATATACTATTATAAGACAATTTACAGCAATGCATCAGTGGGTTTTAAATGTAGCTGCACATTGGCTTGCGTTGCTGTTTATCAGCATAGTCAACAATATTTCAGTTATCTAACCATGTCACAAAGACGCTTACCCAAACGAAAGGCTACATCTATAGATGTCTACTGCCCAAAAATGCCCTCTTAGTTGGAAGCGCCCATTTGCCTCATTTGATCTCACCACTCCCATATGAAAACAGGCATATTTTTCCATCATATAAAGAAGCAGTAAGAGTTAAATATAAAATGAAAATGTAGTACATGTAAGTGTCCGTACATCTCAGATCGTATTCGTATTCTAAGGCTTGTGTATTTCTAGTTGTACACTCGCACATACAGACACATGAACAAAACATACAGTTAAGTAGACAGATGGAAGCAGGCAAAATGATGGTACTTGGTAGGCATGAAATGCGTCCGTATAACTATAAAAGCAGCTTAGGTTGCATCGTAAACCGCACTGGTCATTTGATTTTACAAAATAATCGTCTGCTGTAATCTCTAATGGACACTTTATAGCTGAGCAAATACTACGATATCTATCAAAGGTGTATCGCACTGACAGTACAAAAATGGGTACTAAACGGGTATTTTCATTCCAACAAAAAAAGTTATTTATTTTTACAAGATATCAGAGCAGTGAGATTGCTATCATTCTCCGCCAAAATTAAAATCTAGTTAGGGTTTTGCCATAGCTATGCGCATGTGAACAAGCCTTCATGTAAAATTTTAAAAACGAAAACTGTGTTCCATTTGAGGTGCAATACTCCAGTAATCTGAGGCACTATTA
This sequence comes from Loripinus fragilis, assembly GCA_964019695.1. NCBI lineage: Eukaryota > Metazoa > Mollusca > Bivalvia > Lucinida > Lucinidae > Loripinus > Loripinus fragilis. The sequence goes on from OZ026529.1 coordinate 65,346,304, forward strand.
ATTTCAAGAAAACATTGCAGTCGCCTGTCAGCCGCCTAGTTGTTTCACCTTGTTTGAATTACCAACATACAGCCTGTACAAAAAAGAATGCAATTTGAATCATTTTAAAGGTAAGCATTTCATTTGTAGAATACTTAGACTGGAATGGCACTTATCAATAGGTTGAATTCCATATTTTTCAGGCACTGCAACATCATGTTTTCTGTTGCCATGCATGGGTACACATGAAACAACTCTTCTCGTATCATTTGAGCCAGTGCATGAGATTTCCGACAATCTGGTATGTGCGACCAGCAAAGCCTCAGATCAGCCTGCGCATACGCGCAGTCTGATCAGAGCCTTTGCTTGTCGCTTGACTATTCTATGAGTGTTAAGCTACTGACTGAACACCATTTGGAGCTTCTTAGCACATGCTCGTCTTAGTCTACACTTGTCAAAATGTCACATTGTTGGTAATCACATGTCACGGCTCATTTGATTTTCAGTCTCCCTATGCCTACACACATTTGGAACGATATTTCATCATTTTCTTATTTTTCCTCTGATGTCAAGATAGATTTTGTAAATCACACTAATTGATCCTTCATAGAAAGCATTGTAAAGAAGATAGCCAAAGAATTGTCAACCTGACATGCTGACAAATATTTTGACTTAAGACACAAAATACACAAAATATCGTTCAAAATGTGTGTGGGCAAAGAATATGTGAACTAAAGGATACGAGAAGTGCTCATTGCATATTGTGTTTGTGACTTTTTGTTTCATGGGTACCCTTGTATGCCGACAGAAAACATGATGTTCCTAAAAGAATGAAATTCTACCTACTGATATGTGCAATTCCAATATATTGAAATGATTATCTTAAAAATGTCTTTAATTATCAAACATTATGTACATGTACGGTGTGTGTTTCTATTTGTACAGACTGTATTTTCCATTCTCCCACACCTGATCGGGATTTCTGTTGTTTTTATCCATGTGAGATAATTCTTTCTCACATACCAATGCATACAAAATCGAGTGATCCCTATGTTAGCTCGCTGTCGGAAAAACCTGTCCAACATCGCTACCCATGTAAGATAAGCGTAACCAATACGGGGAGCCTTGACGCTGTAAAAAAACACACATTTTCCTCAAGAAAATTACTTACTCAAGTTACTGTGCTAGTTCTTGTAAATCCATTTTGATGAAATAACCATTTGTTCATTGTTTAATGCGCTGTTCATTCGCTGCTTCAAGTTGATTTGTCATTGACTCAGTGACGCCACCAACAGATAGTATACAGTAAGCCTATGGGCGTTTAATGTAGAATTGGTATATGAGAAATAATTGATCATTCGTGTTCAGTGGTTCCAGCAAAATCCCAACCCTCGGGTCCAATCGGTGACCCTCGGGACGGATTCTTCTATCACACACTCATGATGGATTCTTATAGTCTCAAATACTGATTAGTGTTGTCTCCGTTTATGTGAAAAGTGGTCTGTCTCATCAGTCAATAAACATGAATTATTTTCAACGACTCTACCTGGCATGCACATTTGGAACTTTTTCAAAGCAAAATTTGCGTATAAATGAAAAAAGAACATGATAGGAAGTCGCTGCCAAATACTAAGCACATCTTAGCGTCGGACAATATGAAGTTAACTGTTCAATAACACATCATGTTCACCTCAACATAAGTCAATACTTATATAATGGCGCCTCTCATCGTATTCAAGGAGTTGTTGGAGCTTATTATTAAATAAAATGCGGAGCTGAATGGTGAGTTAGAAACTAAATCATAACTAAATGTGTGTTTGGGGGGGGGGGGAGGGAGCGGATAGAAAAAATACGTCCCACGGAATCATTCTTTGTCATCACTCAGCAAGACTCAGAATGCCAAACGATGATCCTCGGATTAGATTTTACCCCCACACTCATGTAAAAAATTTATAGACTTGTCAATGTTATCTTACCCAGTCCATTGAGTATGTTCTGGAACGTACATGGATGTTAGTGACGTCTTTGATATACCAGAGTGACGTCAGCATTATATTGTCGCAGCTCAGGAACTTCTTGGAGCTTCTTTTGAAATATATAATTGTGAAATTTGGAGGTCAGAAAAAAAGTGCATATATCATTTGCGTGAGGAGGGAGTAAACATTGTCCCCGGTAGCCCTCATGACCGCTAGTTCAACCCTCCTCTCACACCCATGATACATGTAGAATGTACAAAATACGATGGTATGACTGATAATACCAGTAATGTTAAATGAGAAATTACAAGTTTACGCAACATTATTTCGTTTAACCCTATGCATACTAATGGAACTTCCTTCTGGTTTGATGCAATAAACTTGGGATAGTCCATTGTACATTTCAAAAGGGTGTCAGGTTCTAATTTTCAAAAAATAACTGTATTTTTGTCTGAAGATCTTTTTTACCTTATGCGCCATTTCATCTAGGTCGTCACTGTTAGTATAAATTCATTTCTTTTCGGTCTGTCTTTCTAGCGAATGTTATTTATCAACGCTAAAGCACTTTTCATGAGGTTTTATGTTTTAATCATGAATGTTGTGAGTATGTTTCTAAATATAGTATAAAGTCACGCTTTTTCTCGGTGAGCTTTAATCAGTTTCTATATAAGGAATTTCAGGTATTTTTAACTCGGTCGGCGTTTCTGCTTCACAAAAGTAAGAGTATTTCTTTTTGTTCGTCAAATCTTTCAATGTATCAGATTTTTACCTTATTTAGATTCAGTAACTACTATTCCACAAACAATTTATGACAGTAACGTAAGGTAAATCCCAAAAACCGTTATAACTTTCAATAACTGTATGAAATCTAGTGGTAGCTTAAATTTAGTACCAAAACATATAATGACCTCACTGTAGGAATCTCCCTTGCTTAATTGTATATTTTCATAGTCAGTTTTCAGTTTATCGATCATGACTCAGTTTCTGGATTCCTTAGCTTAATATGAAGCTTGAATATTTAAAGATTTTGTAAGATGGTTGCTAGACAGGTTCTGATTCATGAATTTGATTTTTTTAGTAAAGCTGCATTCAAGAGAAACTTATTAATAATGGAAGTTTAAAGACATCATGTTAAGTTATAATTTAGTTAAGTGTGGAATATGTCACAACAGTGGTCTTGAAAGTATTTCCAAGTTTTTCAGTCTGGTAATTAACAGGCGTGTATATTGATGGTAGTGCTCTGGTTGCTTCATTGGTTGGAAAGACGAGACTGCTCTTACAGAAAGCAAAATGACGTAGAAGGTATATGTATTTCATTTGCTTGTCAAATATATCAGTTCACCAGCATATTATAAGTATATCGGTTTAAGCTTGTAGGTTCAGTAGGTAGTCCATAACTCCAGTTCAGACTTTTAAGTATAATATAAAGTTTAAATATTCGTAGACTATGAGATTTTCATAAACGGTTCTGGCTAAGTCATTTTCAAGAATAATTTTGCAGACAATTATTTACTTAAAACTATTTAAATATATTAAAGAGTAGTGGAAAATGTATATCTTAACCGGTATCATAGGGGTCTTAAGCTTTTCAACATGCGGGAAAAAATGGGTGTAGGTGCATTGTAATTGGAGAAATTTAGATTTACAATTTTGTAAAGAGCACTTTAGTTTTCATTAGTGGTAAAAAAGAGTAAAGTTAATTTAAAGAGTGAGTAAACACTCCTGGGGCCGGAACATAGAGTTGAGGCTCTGGCTGTTTGTCGGGCCCACGGGGGTTTACCTGTTGGATTTCTTTTGCTTCGGTATTCAGTTTTATTTACTGTTGAGTCCCTTTCTTTGCTTTATCTCCTTGTTATATCTTGATTTATATGTTCTAGGAGATGATGCATTGATAAGTTAGGGGTCTTTCATGCAAACCAAACATCTATGTGTCTTGATCCACATCTAAATTAAGGGTTAGGTTGGCGCCGTTTAACCGGTTTAAGCCTTCCAGTAAAATATTTTACTGACCGTTCCAATGCGGTACTTCTTTTGTGGATCTTTTATGTTTTTTCTCTCTTGTGTTTGCTATGTCTTTGTGCGCGTCAGTTTATATGTGTTTTGTGGTCACCTGCTGGGAAAGGGCTGACCTCTTGGCTCTCGTTTGTGGTGTCCAACTCTGAGTTTGTTATTTTCCCATTTGTATCCTGGGTCAGGTGTGGTACTTGATTGTATCAATTCCTGATAATTGCACCCTTACTTACTTTGCAATGCAAGATCTAACCTTTAGAGTGTTAGAAAAGACAATATTCATTTTCGGACGATCAAAGCGAGGTAGAAAATAAGTACCCGTATACAAAGGGTTAAAGGCTTATATCTTCGCAACTTTTCTGATTAGTTCTGGTGTGTTCTTTTTGTCCATGCCCTGTTTGATTAAGTAGTCAACTCGCTAGGGAAGAGTGAGCGGATTGTATTCATTATTGGCTTCTTGCTTGCAGGGCCCAGACGTGTAAATGCTTTCCCATGGACCTCCATTATAGCTTTTAAGTACACTGTAGTCCTCACAACTCTTAAAGCATAATGAGGCTGTCATAGAAGTACAGGTTGGACCTGGTTCAATCAATAAACAAGAATGAGATACCCTGGTGACCGCCATGTTTACCACTTTTGGCCCCTGAAGGTGGACACCCTATATGAGAGGAAAATTCAATTGAAAAAATTACCAAAATGCAAGGTCCTTTTTTCTAAGCCACACCAGTCAACTTAATCAACAAAGCAGTGAGATGTTGTTTAAAAAAGTGCAGCAAACATATACCCATCTAATAAATATGATTTGTTTCCCCGCAATTTTATTATTGACCGATCATGTAACACTAAAATTACAACTTAAATATTGAGCTTCCACCTACCTTTTGAGCCAATCACTGCCCTTTTTACAATGACAGGTCTGCAGTGCCAAGGTGGGGGATAATCTGATACTTTCATATATACGGATGGTCCTTTTTGGGGGAATTCAAAACATTTAAATTTCAGTATTTTTGGTGTTTTTCAGAAAAATAAGTATTTGGGGAATATGAAGATGTTGTGGATATTTTTGGGGTGTCATTACAAAACTGGACTATTTTTTGGGGATCATTTATATGCATTTTAGGTTTTTTTTCTTAAGTTCAATTTACAGAATGTGAATACTTTTTTGGGGCTGCTACAATTTCAATATTGTTTGGGGTATGCCTAGTATTCCTGATTTTTGTTTGTAAGCAGTGGTGGGTCCAAGCCTACGTCACAAGACAACTTAAGAGTACCCCTGTATTCAGGGTTGTTTATGTTCTAGTTCATATCTATCAAAAGTAAAATGCTGTATCTCTTGAAAACATACTCGTATATCAACGTTTCTTCTGTGTTATTTAAACCGGTCGTCATCCAGAATACGGTGATTTGCACATAATCCCCGCGAGGGGTGTTGCAGTATCAGTAGATAGATAGATCTTGATGAGACAACTTCAAATCTATCATCTCGAACTTAAACTCCTATAGGGTGTTGTTATTATAAACAAAAGGTGTTGACTGATGAATCAGGGTCGTCATTATTCGACCAAAAAACCGTTGCCAGTATAAAACGGTAAATTCTCATGAATCGAACCAATTAAATCAAGTACTCTGTTTTTAAATTATGTAGATACTAATATTGAAGAATCCGTTTTTCTAGATTATTCAATTTGTTGTTTTTCCTATGGGGGTGATTGAACCCATAATGGCGCATGTATAGAGTAGTATTTTACCTACCATGATAATTTGACTGGGCATCCCTGTATCCATCTAGACCCCAGTCCAGTAGCCATCCATGGACTGTGTAGACCAGGAACAGGCACACCAAATTTGTCGTCAATAGCTTCATAGTAGACCTCAACCAGGCTCACTCCTGATCTGGAATAGTTCAGTATCAATAGACGTTTCGCTTACTGTAAAGGCGGCAACTTTAATATTCGTATCTGGGCGTGGTTCGGCTATTTCATCTGCTAAGGAAGGGAAATCAGGTTCTATTTATAATTTGGTAAAGAGTTAATATTTTTTTTGGTCCGAGCAAACATGCGTGCATTTCATGAAAATCCTAACCGTATACACGCTGAACTAACATGTATTAACCCTTAAAACGCATAATCACAGAATGTATGTTTTTGTCGTCCACTAAAATATTTGAAGCCTCGTAGACAAACAGTGTGGACCTAGATCAGACTGCTCCTATAGGAGCAGTCTGATCTGGGTCCACAATGTTTGTCTCTGTGCTTATGTTAAATAAACATTTTCAGATGCAGTTATTTTGCTGGTGTTTTAAGGACTAAATAATGTGTTTTGTAATGGCGCGAGATGATACAGTTACTTTTGAATAAATCCACGCCTCATTTTCATTTTTTACCTATATATGTCTAAGGATGACCTGTTCTAATTACGCATTCATGAGGCGCCGCCTTTACAGTAAGCGAAAAGTCAAATAATAATATCCTTCACAGTAAACATCTCTATAAAAGTGTTTTGACAACAACGGAGTCTAGGGCGACGATCTGGCCAGCAAAATATCTTTACCCCTCTACCCCACCCCTGGTCTCGTCTGCTGTCCACTCTAAGTTGGTGATTCTATTGTTGTTGGCCCTTTTTATAGTATTGCTCCCATTGTGTGCGGGACATTTTTGTTGGGTTATCTTCTTAGTGTCCTTTATAAATTGGCAATGAACTCGCTAAGAAAGTGAGGGCTAGTTGCTTTACTTTAATTGTGTTCTGTTGTCTGTCTTTGTTCTATTTCTTTTCAGTGTGGTGCCGGGCTGGTCTGCTGTCTGAATGTGGCATTTCCTGGTCACAATCACTTGTTTTTGCAAAGAGCAACAGGGCATTGTAAATGTGTATCTGTTTTTGCGATGTGTGTCCATGTTTTCACAATGTGTGTCATTGCTTTCGCGATGTGTGTCCATGTTTACGCAGTATGTGTCCATGTTCTCGCATTTCGTGAATAACATAAACAAGTCGTCCAATAACAAGACGTACCAAACAAGCACCAATTTGGCAAGTTATGCCAATGACACAGCTATAGATAAATTGTCGACAGTTTGTAGTGATTACTCAATTGCAAACCAAACTCGTTTCTACTTGTAGTCTATATTTACTGAAACAGCACACGAAATTTAGTTGCGTGAAAAAAAGCATCGCATTACTTTAAAGGACACATGCTGTTGGTTACATTGGGATTGCACAATTGATGCGATTGCAATTCCAATGCGTACCAGCTTCATTTGTTAAGTGAAAAAATTGAAAAGAAACCAAATGACATTAATCATTTTTACCTTTGAAGCATCGTTTCAAATGTTTTAGTAGAGGAACCAGAGATTCAAAAACTGGAAAAAGTGGCCGAGAAGTAGCAGATTTTTAGACTATATCCTGAGTTAGTATGGTGTTTCAGAAGTGTGCAAACAGATATTGCACAAATTTTAAGTCTTGCAAAAGATTTTCATTTATGGGGTAACCATAGCTACGCTCATGTGGGCTTCGTTGTAGGCTATTCTCTACATTACTGAAAAGAAAAGTTATTTAGACCAGATAAATCACATTTCCTACTATTTGCATATTGTTTTGCATTAAGTTAATTCAATGCAACAAACTGTCAATAAGGTTAAATGATTTACTCTTGCGTAATAAGTTACTTACTTTCAAATATATTACTATTGTTTACTTGGCAATGGGCTGCCAAAATACTCGTGGAGAGGGAGTTTTGTACATTAAGATTGTCTAAGCTACATTATATATTATAAAATTTGATGAATGTTAGCTTTTTATAGACATGTGCATTTACTATGCAACAGCCAAGCCTAATATGTTACCATTAGATAATTGGGAAACTCCTAGTATAGTGTTATTATAATTTGTATCGTTTTCTTACATATCATTATGATTTGTCTCTTAATTAGATACAACTTAATAGCACGATGATTATAATTAGTTTAGGCGCCTGGAAGTTCTGTTATATACGTTACTTTCTTTTAAAATAACAATTTTCTGCAATGTTATGTGTATATGCGTTCAAGCAGCTAATGGGTGAAAATAAAATTGACTACCATCTAAGTGCTCAAAATTTGAAAATAAATCTTTTCTTTTTCAAACATTTAATATGAATGGGATACAACATCAACAAAATCATGTTTGCTTTAAAGGGAAAACCTTGACATACAGCACATGACATGCCATTAAATTTATGTTTTAAGAATCATGTAAATAGGATATTTGATACCTATTCATTATTCATAATTAAATTATGTTTCAAAAAGCTTTAATGATTCTATAATCTTTGTGCTACTATCATGTATTTGCTTTTTATGCTTTCAATGGTATTAAATGACATATACAAGACATTTTTTCAACGTCAACAGCTCAATAAATAGATAAAATACATGCAGTAACATAGTCAGATCCATCACACATTGTAAAAGCTAACAAATATATGCATCTATAAACAGCTATTGATTACAAAAGTAATAAGGCACAAAATATAACTTAAAACTCTAAAAAACTGTAAGATAGCAGAAATCCAAATCAAGAAGTGAAACATTTAAAATACCTTCATCGTTGCCACATGAAACAAAACTGAAGTTTGTGGAAATCGTGATGAATTCTGAATTATATAGCACCAACCTTAGCTATCCTTGTTATCCTGGTTATAATATTTTAGTATCTATTTAGTATCTGACACAGCTTTTGTAAAAAAAATTATGTTGATAATGTATAAAACAAAAAGATAAAGAACATTACGTTTATCATTGTGTTGCCTGGTTCTGTAATTTTGTGAAGCCACGAAACAGACAGCATTTATTCTAAATTACAGTTTTAATACTTTAGGAACAAATACATGTCTGTTTATAAGTTGGAAATGCTTTCTGCATTGTTAGTATTGTATACATTTCTTAATGATTATACTTCGATAAACAACACCTTGAGTAAAAAGTTTCCAGAATAGGACTTGACTGATCATTAATGCCAAAATGGCCTAAGAGTGTTTGCAGACGTTTGCTTTTTAGCTACAGGACTTATCAGCATAGATGATAGAATCTGGTTTAATATTTGTTTTATTCAAAAGGATACAATAAATGTTTTACACTCACATTAAGTAATCATGGCAACTGTCACTCAGTCCTTCAACCCAACTAATTAATACCCATAAGCATGTACCAACTTGTTAAATGATGCTATATTTATGGTATGTTGATAGTTCATGTAATAGAAACAAAATCCATACTTATGCTACTGTCAAAAAATACTTTAAGATAGTATACGCAACAAGTATTATGCTGTATCATATTTACATGCAGTGCAGTTGACAATAGAGACAACGTAATTACTATCTGAGACGTATCATGATATTTTTACAAATCAAAAGAAATGTAATTTCTTATGGAGACGATTGATAATAAAGAGTGGCAGACAAATTAAACATGCTTACATACTATATTTGTTAAGTTTATGCATATTTTCTTAGCATAATACGTAAATCTATTATTTGTGCTAGTAATGATACTAACTTACTAAGGATGCATTCTCTATTGTCTATATAATTATTATTTTTATCAGCACAGTTGATAATTTAATGTATGCATTTTGTCTCTATACCCTGATGTGTTTATAACTCATATATTATTTAACAAACATAAAAGGAATCAACTGGCAGGATTCCTGCAATAATTTGTTTAAAATAGGGTCCGATGTCTGCTATGGTATTATGATAGAATTTAACATCAGCTATATTAGCACCAATTGCTAAAACGAAGTTTGATCGTATGACTGCTATTTTTACTCTAAGAGACTTGTAAAATCTTTTTAACGGTAATTTTAATGCGTCCTAGTCAAATTTGGCCTTAACATTTTTGGTCTGTTGAAATTTCATAAAGTAAAATTGGTATCGTAAATTAACTGAAGAAATCTAGATTCCTTGGTTATGATCACTGCCTTGCCATGTAAAACCCATCATTATGAATGATTTCCCCAATTTCAATGGGAATAATTTATTTTGAATAATCCATTTAGTTTTAAAGTTTGCATTGCTTTGACAAATGATTAGGAGTATCAAGTTAATAGGACTACCAGTTTCATTAATCAAACAATGAAAGCCATATTAAAATGAGCTGAAATTAAATTTCATAGCTAGAATAAATTCAAAAGTCACCTTCTGAGTTTTGATATATGCATAAACAGATGTAGCTTAATCAATTTGCATAACTGAGCCAAGAATTAATGATTACAAACACTTATGTTTCCTTTAATTTAATGTAACATAACAAAAAAATATTTTGATGTTCATATAGGAGTCATGCTATCTAGATTGCCAGCAAAAGTCTTCTTTCTATAAGTGAACATGACTAGAAAATGACACCATCACAGATTCTGACTGACCCAAAGCACCTTTAGGAAGGGACAAGGAACACAGATAACTACAATGTAATTAAAGTGAAGCGACCAGCTCTCTTCCTTGTCATGATGATTGCTGAATTAGAAACAAATTAGAAAACAAAGACCCAATACAAAAACTCCAACAACCAATAGGAGCAACAACGAACAAAGTTTCATACATCCACACATCATTTCAGAAAGGCTTAGATATTTTATCGTGAATAAATCTGATTTGATAAAACAGATATGAAATTTACTGTTTTATATACTGTGATTAGTGTGAACAGGTTGGACACAAGGCTTTGGTTGCTTTTAAATAGCTTATTAGATGTTTTTGTTCAATTAAAAGAAAAAAAATGTGCAAATATCTAAATTTGTTTTTGATTTTCAGGCTCAGATATAAACGGAGAACAGTTGAGACAAATATATTATCATGATATATATTTCTTTATCCATAGTTATATATGTTACTTTAACAAATCTGACTGACCAAGTTTAAGGAAATGTATCCTAGCTTTGGTGTTGCATTAGACTTATAATTTTATAAGTTAATAAGTTGTATAACTTAACTGAGAAAAAATAGCAAACATTGTGTTTTTGTTTTTGAGTTAAGAGGTATACCATTTCTTAAAAGAAAAAAGTACACTCATATAAACATAGTCTCCTGATTAGTACTGATACCTTTTTCTTTTGGAATGAATGCTCCTTTATGCCTATCAAACACAGCCTCCCCCATTTTAATGAAATAAATTTTCTAGTGATGTATAATCGAAGATATTAAGCAATATTTGTTTGTCTTCAACTTTGTTATGTACGTTACATATTGAAGATCGAACAACAACATCATATTTTACATCAGATATGTGTTAAGTATTACGCTTAATTCAGTGATATCAAAACAATGCTCATATGGTGTGTAAAACCTTACAGAAAACATTGCATGCTTATTTTCAAACTTAAGAGACTCTAAACTAATATATTTTTTTTATCTATGGTCATCTAATTAAACAACTTATAACTGACAAAGTATTTATGTTAGAACATATCGGTTTGCAGTTTTTGAAATGATCAGTTAATGGTCTTTTAAATAGATGTTACCATGAATTTAAATACCTATTGAAAATTTTGTCAAGTGAAACATTTTAACAAAATATCAATAAGTTTAAGGGTAAAGTTGAAAATGTAACGTAAATGACATCATAATGGACCACACAAATTTTTAAAAATATCAATATGTGTAGAGATTATCATGTTCTTACAGACTGCATAAATGTTTTGTTCATTTAAACATTTCAACTTCTACCTAAATAGACTTAATTACATATTTTTGTTTTTAAGAAAAAGAGGAGTAACATATTAAACACACTGTTACAGGTATGTTTGCAAGACTTAAATTGAGTGCAATAGACTTAATTACATATTTTTGTTTTAAGAAAAAGAGGGGTAACGTTTTAAACACACTGTTACAGGTATGTTTGCAAGACTTAAATTTAGTGCAAAATCTGGTTTTATACTGCCTATACTATGTACTTAAGGATAAAACAAGTGAAAATTCTGCTAAAAAGGGGGCATACCCAAATGCTTATTTTTTACATTTTTGAAACCTGGGTCCTATTCTAGGTTTTTTTTCTTTTACAATATGTCAAGATGTCAGTATATCGTCAAAGAACTACGTGCATTAAATGCCTATTTTTGCCCCCATGATAGGGTCAAAAATTAAAAACATTTTTTCACCAATTTCTTTTGATTTGTTTACCAGTACAGTGCATAAAGGGTAAAAGTGCTGTTATCATTTGATATTTACCGTAGTTATGCTAACAGACAATGGCCAAAAATATAGACTTCATTTAGAAAAATGGTCGTTTTTAACCAAATTTTAGATCTTTGATAGAAAAATTAATAAAAAAATACAAAATAAATACTGATAATAAGTATGCAATGAAACGCGGCATGTTTTTGTTTTGTTTTGTTTTTCGTTAAAAAACTGTCTTGAGGTCTTAAATTTAGTCAAAAATGATTATTTCATTTCTTGTTGCCTATTTTGGTGGCCTGTGTCACGAGGCTAGGTATATAACACCTCTTCTGCCTTGGGATAGAAGTCAGCTTTTACAACGACGTGGTAAGACCAAGCGACTTGGGTTCGATTGTAAAAGTAAAACTTAAATAAATATCAGACTTTATCGCCATTACGAGGGGTGTTCAAAAAATACGCGGACATATGCTGCCATTTCTACATTGGTTGAGCAATAGAGCTGGAATTACAGCACATAATACTGTAACATATATGCAGTTGATCGGTTACAACATGCTTGGTGTTAGTCGTCTACGTGCGTTACAGCTGTCGTCAAGGCAACGCTATATAGCGTAAACCGGCCCATTTTACGTTGCATTTTGACGTTTTACTACACAACCACTTAAACTTCAACCTTTTGTTAAATTGTGTTGAGCGCTGATAGCCCATATTGCGTTCCATTCATATTTAACGATATATTTACTCCTCTTCTATGCAAACTTTCAAAGATTTATATCTAACGGATGGTGTTCTAAATGGAAACGAATGACAGTACTGTCAAAAGGCAAAGCATTCAACTTCTATGAACCCATTGCCTGCTTTTGACATGTCAATTCTTTAAAATAAACTATTTACAGACTTCGAAAAACACCCTTTTCAAGACAGTAGATCTAATATTGATAGTTAAGTCTGATATTATAATTATTGTGATGAACACTGATAAGAAAATAAGTTTTTTATTTAATACTTACAAATACTCAAAATAATTGACGCATTTTAAGCCTGCCCTTCGGACTCAAACCTATTAATTTGAATGCATAGCGCAGCGGAATAACATAAAAACCTCATTTTATGTTCAAAGATGACGGAACATTATTTTCCGTTAAAATACCAATCACTTCAAGCACAACTACGAGTTTTAGCCCCAAGAAGCAACCCAGGGGTACAGATGGGCCGGTTCCAGCGAAGTGACGCCACAGCGGCGCCTCGTGCTCATACGTCTGACGTCACATGTTCTAAATTTCAATTTCAGTCAACTTGCTATGAATGGTAGTTTATATTTATGAATTTTCATTGCAATCGATAAAAGCAATGCGATTTAATAGCACTTTTCCGCGAACTTTCTGATCACCCCTCAAACATCGATAAATAAAAAAATGTTCAAATGCTTCAGAGGGAGCCAAAAAAGCCCTTTAATGCACATAGCTCTTTGATTACATAAAACAAACAAAAAAACTAACTTACTTACACTGTAATTCGGATATTTTCGCGAGGGTTCGTTTCGTGAAACTTCGCGGATGCGAGGTTTCGTGAAAATAAAACACTGGCAAAATGGCGAATCACTCGCTTACTGATGTAGGGAAACAATGAACTAATAAAGTCGCGAAATTTTAACGTCGCTAATATGTCTTAAACGATATTCCCCAAAAAAATCTCGCGAAAATGTCTGAATTTACAGTAAATAACCCAATAACTTACAAGAATCAGGCTCTAGCCAAAATGGCCTCCCTGTCCAAAAAGTCGGCCTCGGCTTCAGGCTAGGCCTTTTATACTCACTGACTCATGCATTCTTGCCAAAATTAATTTCTGTTTCTCAAAATTGACACGTTAATGGCAGCCACAAACAAACCGTGATGGACGCTAGTGCACATTATTACCTGGACTATGGGATTTTTTGTCCAGTTTGACAGAAAATATTAATTTTGTTTTTGTACCTATTTTTTACCTCGAGCGCAAAGGTAAAAACAGTCTTCCTCTTTTAAAAAATATAAAAGTATATGCACCAGCACAGGAAACAATTTGGTACTTTTTGCATCGGCGAGATTCAAAGGCTCAGACAAGCCTGCGCACACACCCAGTCTCGCTAGAACCATCATTTTTTCGCATACACAAAGTATGAAAGTAATGGCTTGCTCAGCCCAGAACACATTCATCTAGCTCCGCTCGATACGCCACCATGTGCGTTTAAAGGAGACTTTGCGCATATGCGTAAAGTAACAAAGACCATACCATGAGTTAGACTGGCTCCAGTCCTCAAAACATTTTTTCATCAATGTGTCATTTCATATACTTGAAGCTAGTCTTAACTAACTAAAGACTAGCTCCGAGTATATGAAATGACACATTGATGATAAAATGTTTTAAGGACTGAAGCCAGTCTGCCCATGAGATTACGACACCGGAAGAAATCACTCTTTATGCATATACAGCTCTCTGATGGGGGTGTGATGCATAATATTTGATGCTTTAAACCACACTGTGTGGCATGCATTATAGTGTGAATGTAGACTAGCTACCAGTCAGATAAAAAAAGTGTTGTTGTTTTTTTTCTGTAAAAGTTAGAAATGGTTTGGCCCTTTTTAATAGCAAGTCTGTTTTACATACCCTGGTTTAGATTTAACTGATGTTAACATTGAGACAGAAAAGTAGACTAGCCATATGGTGTACATCTTAGATTGTATCCCTTTTGTAGACGTTTTCATTTTAACGCCTAGAGGACAGGCTAGTGTGACTGCTGCATTTGAATAAAAATGTATCTTAATATAATTATGAATACGTATGTGCGAGTTATACAGGTTCCCGAATCACAAAGCTCGCCTAGGCGATTTAAAAGTTATTACCCTTGTGCCGCTACTATTTTTCCCTGAAAATGTCGCCTGATTTTACGTCTGTTGCGTATATTCAATTCATGTAGATTTTATACTAGATATTATCACGGAAGCAAACCTGATGAGCAGTCTGATCTGGTGTACATTGTTTGCAATGGAACAGACACGAGGAGTCGTGTCAAGCGGGAAAATGGCCGGGCCAAATGTCAATGTATGAAATGTTTTGCTATGTTGTCAAATAAAGGGACAATTTACGAGCAGCCATAAGGTTGCTTAAGACATAATTTATGTAGCTTTCACAATTGCGAACGGCACACCTTGAAACACACAGGGCAGGGGAAATTGCGAAGTCTCTTACATGTACATGTAACGGAAATGTATTTGACCAAAATTCCAATAACACGTGTGAAATAGCGTACAAAAAACCAAACTGTAAAAACTTTGGACCTCTGACACTTTGATAGGGTATCTGCCTATTTTTCAGTTGCTTTCCAAAACTTCCCTATGCATAAGACATCACTGGTATCCTTTTGATTAGAACGTTTGATGTATCAGGAAGGAATTCAGGTCATAATTAGACAGGCAGACCTCTACAACAAAACAGGAGACGCTACCAAAGGGGGGAGGGGTTGCACAATTTGGCTTCACCAAAACATTTAGAAATCAATTATTTTCACGTGTAAGGGTATTGTATCATCAATACTCGATTACAAATCAGAGTGAAAGTATTTTAAAGTCCAAATTCATAAGCATTTTAATGATTATTTTTGTTGTTGTTTTTTTTTCTATCTGATTTGTTAAGAAATATTTTGATGAGCAACTGTAGTCCATATTCAACCTTGATGACAATGTATTTACCTGGTGCAATATTATGCACAGTATGTAAACTGAAATAAACATCCTGTACCGTTCCTCCGCTAGCTCACGCCTTGTAAACATGAATAACAGCACTCGTGCGTAACCAGTAGTCGGAAAATGCGTGTATTTAAGAAATAGATCAGCTCCAGCAGTGAATTGTTGAGTAATAATTCACTGTTTGGAGGTCAGTTGCAAAGAAGATTAAATCACGAGCGCGCAGCGCGAGTGATTTATCGTCGTACAACTGACCGACAAACAGTGAATTATTACTCAACAATTCACACAATGGAGCTGATCTATTTCGATTCTAACACACAATAAACGACTAAAACACATTTGAAGTCTTCAGCTTCTTCCAACTTTCCGCCATTGCACTGAAGGACTCCCGCCAATACTTAGACTACATCGCATACGTTTACATGTAAATGTAACGTCTTTGAAGCGTAAAAACGACGCTACACCGTCTAACGCTATGAATGACGTCATTTTCCAGTGACGTCAGCTATCACACACTTTTGCGGTGAATTATTGTCTCTATAGGCGAGGTGTGTTAGAATTAGATACATGTACACGTTTCGATTTATATTGTTAGCGATACAGATAATACACATTCGAACAAGGTAAGAAAAGCCACTTTATCTATTTTATTCCGTTTTATCACATGACGTCGCGTCTGGGAGTGAAATAACGCCATGCAATAAAATCGATAAACCACTAGTGGTTTACAGATTTACGGGAAACGTTATCACGTCCATAACATCGTTGCGTACATGATGACAAAATCATAACGTTTTTACACCAGATATGAGATTTCAAAGTATTTGTCATATGATAAATAGAATCTAACATTCGTGCTCCTGTATTATTGAATTTATTAAACTCGTTGCGAAAAAGAGATAAAATGCTCGGCAAGCCTCGCATTTTATCTCTTTTCCGCAACTCGTTTAATAAAATCAATAAAACATGAGCACTCATGTAAGATCCTCTATTTATTCCATGTTTTTAACGGTTTCCTCCTTTGCATTTTGCTTTGTTAAAAACGACTTGCTCACAATCAGAGCCGTTCTGTGTCAAAAACGAGCTTAAATGCCAGATTGCACGGTTTTAGTGGAATTGGCAATCACTTATATACATGATTACATGGTTGTAACTGTAACAGTTACTTAGATCTATGGGAAAATGAATTTTAATAGGTGGGCCCTCGCAATTACAGCTGTACCAACAACTCTCACATCACGATTTCCGACAACTGGTTACGCACGAGTGCTGTAATTCATAATGTGTAAGGCGTGAGCTAGGAGGAACGGGTACAGGATGTTTATTTCAGTTTACATACTGCGTTATGCAGCAATGCACTATAACCATTCACCCGTTCGTAAAGTACACCTAGTCAAGGGCCATGTAGTTTATGTGTATTGGGTAGATACAGTATATGTGCAAAATAATCTACCAACTGAATTTAGTAAAAGGACAATTTTCATAATCTAAAGAGAACTATGCTAAAAACGTTGTAATATTCATGACTAATGGGTTATGAAAAGGAAGCTTACTTGTATAATTATTTCATCATACTGGAAATAAAGATTTTCAAGAGAGCACACCTAAAATCCAAATGCTAATGTTCGGGCTCGCCCAGACGTCACATTTTGGGTTGTGGGATATCATTCCCCCCCCCCGAGTTCCAACTAGCTTTTCACATATATTATGTAAAATATGAGAACACACTTACTTGCAAAAGGATTAGTTGGAACTCGGGGGGGGGGGGGGGAATGATGTTTTAAAAATATTTTCTATTTCCTATATGTATAATACAAAAAGTGACCATTTTAGCCCCAAAATAAAGCCGTACATTCATGGAAATAGGAAATCAAAAACAAAATCATAAAATAGAGACCAAAAGAAAGCTTATATATGAAGATGGAAGCATTTGATCGACTTTATTTTTTAGAAAATTATAGGCAGCGATACACTGTGATTCCCATTACCACCGCCAGAGGTCCTTACTTTAAGTTAACACCAAAAGAGCTGCCACCTCTTTTGGCATAAACTTACACTTGCTTATCCACTAAAAAAACTTGAGGCGAACATTTCGGATGTCTTCAACTTCGTATTGTTGGCGGCCATTTTCTGCTTGGGTTATTCTTCTAATACATGTAAACCAATCAGCAGAAATTGGTGAAAAGTGACTTTCAGTTTTTGGACCCCTTAATGAACGTCAGATATTTTCAGAATAAAATATTAATATATTATCGAATAATGGCTTTTGATATATACTCATGCTAATAAAAAGAAGGCCACCCCAATTCACCGGCTTTTTTGAAAATAAATACAGACACGAACATGTTATGATTACAAAGTTATATATTGTATGACCGTCACCTTTATGAATACAATCTATGAGCCTTTTGCACGTGCTTAAAATAAGCCTTGGGTTGTATCCCAACCCCACCCTTGTGGAATGCATCGTCATTGTTCAACCAGCTAGTGTTCCAATCCGGGGAAATGTTGCAGCTGGGATGGGATACGATCATGTACCCAACAGCCTAGATTATCCCAGGGATGGTCTATCGGAGATGGATCGGGACCCGGAAGGCCAGTCAAGGGGTATGACACGACAAGCTTGCAAACAGTTCCTTGCCATATTTCAGGTATGCTGGCATTATCTTGCTAGAAGAGGAAATTGTTTAAAACAGTCTGATATATTTGCAGGACCTGTGCTTGAAGGCCTTAATTCACATAGCGTTGGCCTGTAAGAAACCCCCGAATTACTATGCAAATTAAAAGAACCTTATACGAATCTCAGGGTGGCCTTCTTTTTCTTAGCATGAGTATATATTGCATACTCGAAATGTCCTTGTTTCAGCACAAGATATTGGGCAGACGAAGGCATGATCAAATCAGATCTTGACAAAAAGTTGGCAGGTGTCAAATAACTTGTCCTATATGAAATGACTACTTTTTTCATTTTCAAGAAAGACAGTCGCTGACCTTACTTTTTCGTGATTACGTTTTTTAGTAAATCATGTTTGGGACTACACAAATATTTACAGTAAAAAGGCCAGTCTAATAACATGACTCTCACACCGGATAGGCGGCAATCGAAAACGCTACTACTATCGACGAACGTAGATTAAAAAATCGTTAGAAACAGTATTTTCGATTGTCATTTGTCGCCAGTCGGGCGACAAATGACAATCGAAAACCCTATTTCTAACGATTTTATCTGTGTTCGTCGATAGCATTAACGTCTTCGATTGCCGCCTATCCGTTGTGAGTCTGCTCATATGTGAACAGGATATTTTTGTTATATCCGGGAGCGCAGTGGCTCAGTGGTAGAGTGCTTGACTCGAGACCGAAGGGCCGCGGGTTCGAGCCTCACCGGCGTCACTGCGTTGTGGTCCTTGAGCAAGACACATTTATCCTAGCTTAGTACTGGTTCAACCCAGGAAGAACCGTCCCTATATAACTGAAAGATTGTTGATGGGACGTAAAGAATCAAATCAAACAAAAACTTTGTTATATCTCTCCCAGACTAAAAGCTGCCCGAACGGGGTGGAAGATAAACTTTTTTGACTTTGTCATAGAATTTATTGGGGGTGATGTTGTTGCAGGTTGGCTAACTGAGTGATGCTGCACTTTTATTAAGCAAAACTAAGCCTAGAACAATATAATGGTTTATGGACTAGGGCCAGAGCCTTTACCACTAGAATGATATTACCCAAGCTGCAGACACCGTGAGGAAAAGACGCAAGAACATATTTGACAGCCCACGGGATTGTTGTACTTACGCAAATGCGCAGAGCCCCTCCCACCTCCACTTTTAGACGTTCATGTGGACGTATCCAGCCCAGTGGCGGATCCAGAGGGGGTTCATGGGGTTTTACTTGAACCCCCTCCCAGCCCCACGTTTTCCTAAGTAAGTAAGAGTGCAAAGATCAGGAATCAATACAATAAAGTATCACACCTGACCCAGGATACCAATGGGAAAGTGACAAACTCACAGTAAGACACCACAAACGAGAGCCAAGAGGTCACCCCTTTCCTAGCAGGTGACCACAAAGCACATATAAACAGACGCGCACAAAGACATAGCAAACACAAGACAGAAAAAACATAAAAGATCCACAAAAGAAGTACCGCCCTGGACGGTTAGTAAAATATTTTACTGTAGGGCTTAAACCAGTTTAACGGCGCCAACCTCACACATAATTCAGATGTGAATCAAGACACATAGATATTGTGATTGCATGAAAGACCCCTCACTTATCAATGCATCATCTCTAAAAACATATAAATCAAGATATAACAAGGAGTTAAAGCAAAGATAAGGATTCAACAGTAAAGTAAGCCTTCTTAATTGGCGACATCCTATGGACTTTACAACAGGGTCGCACAGTCTCCAACTACATCTTAGACAAGTCAATACGGCTTGTTTCACCAAAAGATTTCAAAGCTGTTTTTCCTCTTTTCTTTAAATTTTGTTTTACTTTTTCACCACCAACAATTTCTTTCAGAGCTTGAACCCATTGATCTTTAGGTACTTTTTCATACTTTTTAAACTTGCTTTTGCTACAGGTTTTAAAATTGGAATACTACTTTTTACCTCCGGATCGACTATTGCACTTGCTAATTTTTTAACATCATCCTGATATTTATCCATAATTTTTTTAGCATCACCTTTTATACTAATGTGCACTTGATCTATGAAAGATTTTGCCACTGGAACGTAGTGTACATTGACAAATTCTTGATGTAAATGACTGGTTTCTCTTTTACTTTCAAATGGCAAAACTCTCAAAATGGCGTCACAGACACAGGTGCACATTTAATCACACTGGTAAATGTATACGTCGATTTGGTGGTATTTACGCGTATTGCCGGTACTTCATAGACCGGAAGTGGTAGATATTTGCGTTAATACTATATAGAAAAACATGCCGTATACCTAAAGGACTATAGACCTCAATCATTTGTAAGTATTCAGTATGTGTATGGCGATTTATGTAAGCATTTAGGAATAGATTCGAGTACCGATCGTCCAGATCGGTACTCGAATCTTTTCCTAAATGCTTAGATAAATCGCCATGTGCATGCCGGATACTTCAAAATGATCCAATTCTATAATTATCGATGATAAGCGGTCCGAAGCTGCTCTACCTTTTTAAATGCATATTCAACAGGTTTCACTGGGATCAGTGACAATTTCATCTAATTTGGATTCACGTTTGGGACAATTGGAGGAGCAGGGCAAGACTATGGCTGAGGCAACTAGGCGACCGCTAGATACAGTGAATGTTGTAAAGGAAACTAGGGTCAAATTGGGGGGAAAAGAGAAACCTTTGGAAATATAATTTTGATTTCACTGTACCATATTCTAAGATATAGTTCTGAAATCAACAATTGAAATTTTCAACAAAAAAAACTCAGCTGGCTTTGAATCAATCGTACAGCTTTGATAGAGTAGTTCTTTTGATTAGTATAGCCTTCAGGTGGGATGATGGCAATACTGTTTTCAGGCATATGATTCTTTCGCCAATGGTTATTTATTCAGACACAGAGAGCTCAGATGATGAAGGCAAGGAAGATTTCAACTTAATGGCATGGAGAAGCGTAATAATCATTTTGGATATATATTTTTCGGAATTTCTTTACAATTCCTACATTGTTGTTTAAAGTTCAAATCAGCCCGGATCACCCTTCGGGTAACACAAAATAGAATCGTGTTTTACGTGCATACCCCTTTTGTGAACTTTACAGTGCTTTCAATGGACTTTCGCATAGGAACTTGTTTGTCGTTTTTCTTCCAAACCGATGGATATTTTTATCAGATTATCTTGTCAAATACTCAGGGCAGAAGTCCCAACAAATTGCTGATTAAAAAATTCAAATGCCATCTGAGAGAAAGCTTTTAGCAGGGACTAAAGTTTACTATTCTTTTAATTCAAAGGGAGATAATTTCAAAGTGAACCAACTTTAAGATGCTGCCAAAAACAAACTATACGTCAGAGACAGAATGTATTTTAGTATATTTATTGGGCAATCGATGGCCCTTAAAATAGTGTGTTCAAATCCTAGGTTTACTTTGGATTTCGTTAGGGAATGCTGATTTTGTGCTTTTAACGAAAGCCCAGATAACTCGAAAGAAGATTAATTTATCTAAGTTGTTTTACGTGAATTAGGTTAGGGTTGGTACCAGCAACTCATTGCAATATCTAACTTGGTTAAAATCAAACACAGTAAAGATATATTCGGTTGTTCAAAGTGTAAAGTTACTTTCGGTTTTAAGTATATATTCTAGTCAAATAGGTACAGATTTAGACAAACAAACAGTTCATTCTTTCTCTCTATATCGTTCTCTCTCTCTCTCTCTCTCCCTTTCTCTCT
Source organism: Loripinus fragilis (assembly GCA_964019695.1). Classification (NCBI taxonomy): domain Eukaryota; kingdom Metazoa; phylum Mollusca; class Bivalvia; order Lucinida; family Lucinidae; genus Loripinus; species Loripinus fragilis. Next base: position 65,368,524 of record OZ026529.1, read on the forward strand.
CTCTCTCTTCGAAATGATTACCTCACTACTGCCACAAGGGCACAAGGAACTACAGCCCATAACCAAGACTGCATGTCGACAGCAGGACCGCTCTGCTGTCGATCCGCTCTGCTGTCGATAGGAGAGCCTAAACAAACATTTGGGCTAAGAAATAGTATTTGAATTCTCAATTAATTAAAAACACACGCTTTTCAAAAAGGTATATAATTTATTTAGTGATAAACAAACAAAAATGGCACTTGTAGATTTCCTTGCATGTGTCACTAGAGCATGTCCACCTTTTCACCTGTAATTATTTAGCAATATTCCAAGAAACATTGTCTTCATTGTTCGCAGCCAGATCCCGTGGCTATAAAACTTTTTTCATGCTCAACTCACCTGAGCATGAATTTTCAATTACTCAAAGATACTAAAATACTGAAATATAGAAATATACAGACTTGTCTTGCCCTCAAACTCTCAGATGTTTTACTTATCATGCTAATAGATATGAAAATGCCAACACTTGTTGGCATTTTAATATTTATGAGCATGATAAATTTCATCCTCAGTTTAGTTAAGCTGGATTTTTTTTGTTAAACCTCGGGACAAGGTATGATTCAAACGAGCTTATGCATTACTCAACAACAGAAACTAGCAAGAAGCTTAAAAATTGGATGATGCATAGTAATGCTATTTTGTTGCCTATGTAGCAAACAATAAGGATAATGATTAATTCAGTTGCACAGGCTGATTAGCATTTTCGTTTCCATATAATGTTTTGACAGATGTTTAAGTGAAGTAGCTCAGATTAAGAACTTAATAATGTGAAGCTTGTCCGACAATAATACAGATCAGTAGCAAAGGACGATCGATGTCTCTTCTGTGTTGAACCTGAAAAAGAGTAAAAAGAATGACACACTTCAAAAGCTCAAATTCAAAGTACTACGCTTACATAACATTGGATGAAAAAGAGAAATAAATTATCATTTTGTATCAGTTTAACTTTATTTACCTTTAAAATTTTGGCATGGTATTCAAAATTTTGTTTTTTCTTTTATTGTTGATCGCAAAACTTCAAGTTATAGAATATCACTTGTTTACTAGCTACTATTTTTCCTTTTTCCTTTTGTAATTGAGTTTTGCTTTGAAAATGGCCACACATTTTACTTTTATGAGAAAAATTATTTTCTACTTAAAGTAAAGGATGTGGCAATTTTTCTCTAAGCAGGTAACCAACCCCATTCTGATCCTCCTATATTTGTTATGGGGGTGAAAGAGTGCTCAACACTCGCCTTGTGAACTTACTGCCTTTTATACATGTTCGCAAACTTTAACTGTGAGATTTTGGACAGGTATTATTTTCTTGAAAACGCCCAAAAAATTCTCCTACGCAAAAAACGTCAAATACACTGGCGTGATAAAAAAAAACGTTACCTGTAGCGATTTTTGACGGTCACGCTGACAGATCAAACGTTATTTTGTCCAGGTGAAACGAGTTAACCCTTTGCCTAAAAGTGTCGTCTACTGATAACCTTCACAAAAAATTTGGATCCAGATAAGGCCCGACAAAACGTCTGGCCTAATCTGGATCCAAACTGTTTGACACTTTGATGGTATTCCGGAAAGAATTTTTCGAATGACTTTGAAAAACAACAACAAAAACAGCAGATGACAAATACACGAAACAAACACCCAGTATGCAAGGAGTTGAACATGCAAAGAACTACAAAAAATGAAGGTACTAAATGGGCCGCGTCGTGAGAAAATCTGTCTTTAGTGTTTTCGACCAAGTAAGACTCAAAGCAACCTGCTCAGCCACAGAGGCTATCCAGAATGTTGAAATTTAGCCTGAAGCACGTTTAGATATTATGCTTTCCAATAAGCAAATAATAACTTCGTTGATTGGTCTCCGTGGATGCGTAGGCTGGTCTGCGTCTTTGTTATTCGCATGCAAAATATAGGTCAAGTTTTCTCGAAAGGCGGTCCAATGAAGAGTCAGGCCAAGGGAATTTTTTTATCGTATAACCCTATTCGATATGCCCTCACTTTTTTTAATTTTCAGTGTAAAATTTTGAAAACTGTGTGGATTCTGATCAGTTGGCTTCTTATGAAGCCAGCTGATCAAAATCCACACAGTTTTTGTCCACAAGACTGGACAGGTTTTCCAATGATGTGACATTTTAAGAAAAAAAGTGGAATGCGTTTAAATGTGACTCAGTTTACTTATGTCATCATATCACATACCCGTATCAAATGACTAAACAGAAGCACACGGCATCTGCCTAGTCGCGAAAAAAATGCAAAGGGCAATGACTCGATTTTTTTTATTTTCCACCAGGTAATCGACTCATTATCCTTTATCAGCTGACCAAGCTTGGGGCTCCTAGCTGTAATTATATACATATGTAGCTTTTGAGATATCTTGAAAACAAAATTTCATTATGGCCCTTTAAAAGGGGCATAACTCCACAAAGAGAGATAACCCAAGCTTAAAAAAAGAGCAGTTACTTTTATTATGAAAAATACATCTATGAAATTTCAAAACCCTATCTTAAATTTTGAACGGACGGGCGGACGCACGGATATGCCTAAAGCAATATTTCAAAGTTGGGGACATATATGACTAAGTCAGATTAGATTTTCCATCAAATGGCTAAACGGAAGCATGCAGTATCAGTCTAGTTGCGAGAAAACCTTTCGGCGTACTAGGGAATACTCCAACCTAGCCTGCTTCCGAAACTGTAAAAAATGTAGGTGCAACGCGTATACTGTGTTTCCAGGTTTGACGTGACCCCCGGTTTTCTTTAATTTAACATCTTTAATCCTTACTAATACGATCGACGTTTAGCTCATGGATGTAAATGTATACCACGCAACTAAACCTTATTTTTGGGAGCATCCCTTTTCTGAACTAAGACCCAAATGCCTTGCAATTCAGAATAACTAAGTATTTTTCCTTGAGATAAATACCTACATGCGCCTCTTATTAGTTATCATGTGCATAATGCACGATTTTTAAACTACTTATCGGTAGTTTATTAATATATCGATAAGGTACACTTGGGGACTGATTCAAAGTGGAGGAACAAAAACAAGCAGGAACTCCATCCAATCCCAGCCTATATAAAAGCTCTCACTTACGCGAGAAAAAAATTCTAATAACACGGTCTATATCTATATTCATTTCTGTAATTTATTTTTGAATTAAAATAACCATAAAGGAATAAACGGCAAAAAACGGGGGTCACGTTAAGCCTGGAAGCACAGTAATACAATATCTAAAAAAAAAATGTTAAGAATCGAATTGGAAATTCCGACCTGTGACCTCTCAAATATATAATGGCAGATGCACTTTTGTTAGTGTAGATGCTTTACGTTAAAGTCAATAATTTTTTCAGTCATGTCCAGACTTGTCTCTGTCTTCCTGGGTTGAACCAGTACTATTTTAAGCAGAGGATAACGTGTCTTGCTCAAGGACCGGTGAGTTTCGAACTAACAACCCTTAGCAACTGGTCTCCTCGTGCTATATGAAATGATTGAAGGGATAGTTTTTTGTTGTTTTTATTCTTTACTTTCCGGTCAACACCTTTTCAGTCATTTCGGGACGGGTCTTCCTGGGTTGAACCGGTACTAAGCAGAGAATAAAATGTCTTGCTCAGGGTCAATCACCATACCACTGAGCCAATGCTCTATTCGTTTGAAGGGATGGAATGGGAGCGCAGTGGCTCAGTAGTAGAGTGCTTGACTAGAGACTGAGGGGCCGCGGGTTCGAGCCTCACCTGCGTTACTGCTTCGTGTCCTTGAGCAAGAACATTAATCCTAGCTAAGTACCGGTTCAACCCAGGAAGACCCGTCCCTTTATAACTGAAAGATTGTTGATAGGGCGTAAAGAATCAAACAAACCAAAAAGGATGGAAACACAGAAGACTATAAGTTACCATTATCACCACCAGCCACCAAAGAGGTCGCCACCAAACCAACTGTCACCACCAAACCAACCGTCGCCACCGCCGAACCAGCTATCACCTCCACCGACGTTAAATATGTCGTCGTTGTCCCAGCCCCAGTCACTGTCCGCTGAAATGAACCAAGTGTACTTTAGAAAAACTATGGGGCAGCTCATGAATTTAGTACTTATCGTGTTATTGAGCAACGAAGGCTCAAAGATATGCGCAGACTTGCCAGAGCCTTCACTGCTCGCATACACACTGTACTGTATAGAAGGCCAAACTATACTAAAACGGATACCGACGGCTTGGCAATTCAAAGTTTTATAGAATATAAAAAAACACTTATAATAAGAAGGCCAAAGGTACACTTACAACATATAGTATCGGTTAGGCAATTTAAAAATGTATTTTATAGGCTTAAAATCCAACTTTGGCGAGAAATGCGGACCACGATTGAATATTTTCATCGTTATACATTAGTTTTACTGCAAAGGGCGGGCTTCATTTAGCATCAACTCTTAATTAGTTTAAATGCTTGTAGGTTCTACCATCTTCTAATTTAATATTACAATGTGAGTTTACAAGAAGGGTGTAAACCAATCAAGCGTCTGTGCATATATGAAACCCTTTCCTTCCCAGTAAAGTTGGAAAAATGTTGAACCGCTTCAAACCGCGGACCGCCTTTCCCGCCAAACCTGCGTGTTTTCTACATTAAGAATACAATGTACAAGATATTTTTTAGTATATGTAGTCTTATCAAAATATATACGTTTTATCGATAGATACATGTTGGTCCTTCTATACTGTGACAAAAGTGAAGCGGAAATCCAGGCTTTGCTTTGCCACTACCTTCAAGTACGAGCTGATAACATGTTTGAAAAACAAAAAATATAATATCGTCTTGTTGTAACACTCGCGGGGAATGTACAAAATATGTAAAATAATTTCACTTTTTACATTTCACAAGATTGTACACCTTAAGCAAAGTTAGACAAAGTATATCTTTAATAAAATGAGCCGCCCATGAGATTTCCAACAATGTGGTATGTGCAACCAGCAAAACCTCAGATCAGCCTGCGCATACGCACAGTCTGATCAGAGCCTTTGCTAGTCGCTTGAATATTCTATGGGTGTTTAGCTACTGACTGAACGCCATTTGGAGTTTCTGCTGCACCGGCTTCTTGTCAAAATATCACATTTTTGGAAATCATATGTCACGGCTCAAATGTATTCTAAATGTTTATTTTTAAGAAATAATCATACCTCTAGCATTCTGTATCAAACAGATCGCAAATAGCAAAGCAACGAAAGACAAAACTTTAGCCAACATTTTGTTCCTTTAAACCACACTGTAGCTCAATCCAAGACCACAAAAACTTACTGAACAGGTTCTGGTAGGCATATGCCTTTTAAAGACAGGAAAACTATCAAATATAGCAACTTATGATTGATTTTATGATCAGTTTGTAACGTCCGGTGTTATGACCTTAATTAGGCGATGGCGGATTTTTTCTTGCTAATTAATGCCAATAAAATAACACAATTGGCAGTTAATTTCTTCTTACTATTTAAGGGCGTCGCCGTAGTTTACTGACCGAAGCTCTAGTGAACTGGTAGCCATCGCTTATAAGAGAGGTGAAGACTCAGAACAGACTGTATTGAAGTCTGATTCGTGTCTGATACGTTCCGCATGTCGGGACGTGATCAAAAGATAGTCACCGCACTGTTTCCTAGTATTTTCTTATGGTCGGTTTTTCTGTGGACCAGTCTATCTAGTAGATGCAATATTGCATGTTATCAATGAATATTCATAACGTAATAATATTTATCAATGTGAGACAAAATAATGCAAGAAATATAATTATATATGAGCCAGGTCGTTTTTTGTTCTATATATGTCAACAAAATTGGCAGGTCAGCCTGTGCATCAACGCAACCTGATCGCCGCCATTCTCGCGTGTAGTTTCTGCTAAAAACATAACTTTACAAGTACAGTACATCGAAATTTTAATGCGTCTTTAGAGCCGAGAAGACTAGTTGGAGTCTAACTTGTTCGTAATACCGGATTTCCCATGGCTTGATATGTGACCCCTATGTGAGTAATGCGCAAGAGAATACTGAAGAGTAAGCATGGAATTATTGATCGCGATCGCTTGCAGTTGTGACATATTTTTATCATTTTTAAAAATACCTTTTCGTCATTTTGTATGACCTTTTTAGATAATATCTACCCATTAAAGTCAAATGCATTTTCAGACGAGCTCATGTTTTTTTGTGGCTTTTACATAGTGTTCAAAATTTGATAGAACAGTCGATAAGTAAACAGTGCAGATCAATATCAGACGTCTGATCTGACTGTTTTCTTATACCCCCAAAATGAACGCTATGCTTAAATGCATAAAGATATTTTATTTCAGCATCATTCAAACACTCCAGCTACTGAATAGTCTATACGAAAGCTCTCGTGCCGTGGACTTTTCAGTTAAAAAGCCTGGGCTTTTCCGTTCATAAGCATAAACTATTCAGCTAATAAGCGTCGACTTTTCAGTTAATAAACGTGGATTTCTCAGTAAATAAGCGTAGACTTTAAAAAGGTAATGAATGTGGATTTTTCAGTAAATAAGAATTGATTTTTCAGTTAATAAGCATTGATTTTTCAGTTTATAAGCACAGACTTACCATCATGTTGCAATGTTGGCTCAATTTCAGCTATTGTATTTCCATGTGTATAGTATGTTGCACCGTATGCAAATAAGTCGTAGAGCAGTTGTCTAGAAGAAGGGTTAGATCTTTTGTAAATATTAAAAAAGAATGTGGTTCCTAATATGGATCCTTGGGGTACCCCTGATTTAGTAATTGATGGTTTTGAAGACCCTTCGCCACTATCAACAACTCGTTGACGATTAGATACATACGCTGCTAGTAAGTTAAGGACAGCATCGTTGCATTTGTATATTGCAAGTTTATCAAGTAGTAATGTGTTGTCAACTAAGTCAAAAGCTTTTATACATTCTGTTAAATCTAAAAAGACTGTACCTACTATTTCATCGTCGTCAATACATGTAAACCATGGGTCAATCTATTGGCAGCTATGATTTTGTATGAATCCTGATTGATTGGTGTGAATTAGTTTAAACTTATTTAAGAATGCCACTAAGTGAGTATTTATGTTTTTCAAATATTTTGGATAAGGTTGGAAGAATAGAGATTGGTAGGTAATTTGTTGGGTTAGAGTCTGGACCGCTTTTACGTATTGGGTGAATTTTAGCCATTTTAATTGATCAGGAAAAGTCACCATCCTAATGCTTTTATTTATAAGGGCTGATATAGATAGTGCTAAAATAATGTTTGCAAGTTTTATTATTCTTGGTCCAATACCATCACGCCAGTGGCCTTAATAGAGTTAAATCCATTTATTAACTGAGAGAGTCGATCGAAATATATTTGTTTGTGAAGAAAAAATCCTCTGGTATTTTGCTATTTATAAAAGATTGAAGTTTGTTAAAATCTGGCTTTAAAGGCGTTGGTTCTGTTGTTGTTGACTTTTTGTTTATTGTTACTCCCATTATGGGAGTCTGTAATTGTGCTATTTTTTGTTTTTACGTTACTTTATGTCCATTCTAGGATTGCAATCATCTTGATGGGGAAGAGAGAGCTGATTGCTTTGCTTAATTTGTCTTCCTGGTGTCTCGTGATGGTTGAGTGGCTCTTCCTCGCGGTGCCATGGGGTTGTCTGCGGTTTGTGATTGTGGTATTTCCTGATCATACTCACTTACTATTTTTGATGTTTGCTGGTTTGCTTTTAAGAGGTCGCATACAGATGTAAAATATTCATTAATCTGGGAAGCAATTTCGTGAGGCTTTGTATATTGTTGGCCGTTAACTATTAATTCTAGAGGGAAAACTATTTGTGATTTTTTAACTATATGCCATAGAGAATAACTGTTTCCATAAATGTTTTGGCTCTTTAGAATTGATTATCGAGTCAGAAAAAAATTTGGCTTTTGGCTTTTTGTATAAGGGCATTTGTTTTGTTGCGGTACGTTTTATAATCTGCCCAGTTTTTGAGCTTCTTGCTGTTATCTCTTGACTTTCGTGTAGGTAAGATTTCCTGCGTAAACCAATCATTTAAAGCATTATTTTTATCATTGTCTTCATGGGTTTGAGGTTGTGCTGATAAAGCTTTTCTCTGATTTGGTTTTCGGCTTTGATGTTTTTCATGAGGTTTTTGCAGAGTTTAGGTTGTTCATTACTAGACTTCGGTACTTCCATTCGCTTCTGATTGTTCATGGCAATCTTTGCTATTGGAACTGGGTTGAAATTTTGCATTTTCACATGAAGTAATGTTCTCACTAGCTTTTTTAACTTTGTCTAAAATTGTTGTTGTTTTGTTAAGTATTTGACATGATTTTTTATCAAGAGTTCCTTTTACTTTGCTAGTTTCAGCAGCAATATTTTATATTTATTCTTGGGTAGTTTTGTCGTCCAACTGTACTTGCTTGCTCAGCGCTGTAAGTTTGTCATGTATACTACTAATACTGTTTGGTTACTTCATGGGTATTTGGTTTATAGCAGCAATAACTAATTGTGTAGATTGTTTTAGATCCTGGACATAGTCCTTAATACTGGTCAGTTGACTTTGGAGGTCACTTGGAAATTTTCTGCACGTGGGGCCTGTAGGTTCATCCTTTGCTATACCTACAAACATTTCATGGAGCCAACATTTACAGACAGAACACTGGATCATTTCATATTTATTTATGATTTAGGTTTTATTTTGCAGTTATCAGAACATTTGGAACGTAACTTCTTTTGTGGATCTTCTATGTTTTTTTCTGTCTTGTGTTTGATATGCCTTTGCGCGCGTCTGTTTATATGTGCCTTGTGGTCACCTGCTGGGAAAGAGCTGGCCTCTTGGCTCTCGTTTGTGGTCTCTAACTGTGAGTTTGTCACTTTCCCATTGGTATCCTGGGCCAGGTGTGGTACTTGATTGAATCGAAAATAGTAAGTGCGTATGATCAGGAAATACCACAATCACAAACTGCAGACAACCCCGCGGCACCGCGAGGAAGAGCCGCCCAACCATCACGAGACACCAGGAAGACAAATTAAGCAAAGCAATCAGCTCTCTCTTCCCTCATCAAGAGGATTGCAATACTAGAATGGACATAAAGTAACGTACAACAAAACATAGAACAATTACAGACTCCCACAATGGGAGTAACAATAAACAAAAAGTCAACAACAACAGAACCACCGCCTTAGAACGGACAGCAGCCTAAGCCACCGGGGAGGGGGGGAGCTTAAATGCATTTTACTGGTACCAAATCTTCGCCCTAGATTCTGCTGTTGTTGAAGTACAAAAAATGTTCAGCTTGCATGGAGGCCATCTAACTAATGCAATGTATCATTATGGAAAACACTCTAATCAAATTAACACTCCATGATAAAACAAAGAAAAGGGCTCATGACTCACATATAGTCAGAGCTAAAGAAAACCTCAAGTTGAGCCACAGTGGGTCCAGCTACAGATAAGCATCAGGCACCAACCCACCAATTAAAGCTTTACGTCAGAGTCGTCATAGAGTCTGAGGCCTGACCCACCGTCGTGCAATTAAAGAGGAAACCATAAATCTTTGAACCCTGATCTTTGCACCCTTACTTACTTTGGCACTCTCGCTTGTTTTATCTTAATCACTTGTCGCTGTTATTTGTTTCAGAGCTGTTATACTGTTATTTAATGGTTGATCGTCATCATCACAAAGGTCAATTTCTTCATCGCTGTTATGGTTGTCAACATGGCTGTCCTCCTCTGAATAAGTCGACACGACGGTAGTTTGCGTAGCGTCGAAATCTAACGTCTCGTCGAGCTCTACAACTACTGTTGCTGACAACAGTGATGACATATTATTTTTGTCACTGTTGTAAACAGTTTTGTACTCGAACACATTATTATTGATGTTGTTGTTGCTGCTGTTGATGATTGTTTACTATTGAAGGGTATGGGTTCCAAGTAACGACCAAATATTGCCACCTATGTTGTTTACAGTACTGTTTTATTGTGCCCACATGCTATCCATTCCAAGTCTGTCCCATGATAAAAGTCGCCAGCCAAATATGGGTTATTGAGAGTGATTGACAGTTGTTATGACTTTAATATTTGACTTGTCGCGTGTTGTATTTATAGCAATACTTTATAGCATATCTTCTAGAGCATAAATACAACAACATCCATCCCAACTATCTTGTCGTTGGGTTTATTTTACTGACCGTTCCAAGGCGGTACAGTAAAACCTGTCTAAAGCGGCCACTCAAAAATAGACAAAACAAAGGTCTTAATGGCTAATTGTAGCTTAATGAAGGTCGAAAGTATTGGAGAATGCTCTCTTGGAGCATTCTGCAATACTTTTAACCTGCATAAAGCGATGGATGGTTTTGAAAAATAAATTTTGGTCTACTTTTTGAGCGGCCGCTTAAGACAGGTTTAACTGTACTTCTTTTATGGATCTTGTATATTTTTCTGTCTTGTGTAAGCTGTGCCTTTGTGCGCGTCTGTTTATATGTACCTTGTGGTCACCTGCTGGGAAAGGGCTGGCCTCTTGGCTCTCGTTTGTGGTGTCTAACTGTGAGTTTGTCACTTTCCCAATGATATCCTGGGTCAGGTGTGGTACTTAATTGCATCGATTCCTGATCTTTGCATCCTTACTTACTTTACATAGAGGATCAGTGGTTGGAGAGTAATTGAGTAGCCTTGTAAATACTCGTTGACCAAAAAAGTGAAGATTTTCCTTATACCCCCACAAAAAATATTTGTATGCAGTTAGTTTTACTTCTTCGTTCAGGAAACATGCCATGGTGGAAATTTTTAACAAAATGAACATAGTTTTACACCAATACGAGCTGTACAAATTACTCATCAAAATTTAATAACTTACATAACATGCTTTTGCATTTTGATATTTGAAAGCTAACCGCAAGGCATTTAATTTGCAATTCAAACAGCCATTTGAATCAATTAAGTTTATGAAAAATGCATCAAAATCACATTATTCTTGACAGCTGTCATTTTAGTAAGCATGTGACATCATGCATGTGCCAGATAGTTTGAACCATGACTTGGACCAGTATATCATGTATGTAAGTGGCGGAAAGTCCAACAATTATACGCTGTTTATTTCCAACTTTTCTATGTCCGCATTTTTTATTTTAGAATAATATCTCGTAGGTTCTTGAATGCCCTTGAAATACGACAATACACGGGCTGATTCTTAGGGGGACAGGAGGGCTGGACCCCCTGGAAAATCACAAGTGCTATAGGTTTTCAAAGGAATGACCATTAGGAACCCAACCCCTGGAAAGTTTGCCACCCCAACCTGAAAAAAAAATAGTTTCCAAATTTTTCCATGGAATAAAAAATCGGCCTCCCTCTGTGGTCTGGGGTCAAGGAAAACGGGGAAACTCTGTAAAAGGCACCCTCTGTAAAATATGTTGTGGACTAAAACTACAAAAAACGTTGTCAATTGTTTGTTGGCTTGGGCGCCCAACCTCTGGCGAAAATTTCTGGATCCGCCCTTGCAATACGTGTTTACGTCGCATTGATATTGCAGTGACGACATTGGTATACAAAAGTGTGCAACAGAAAACTTAATTTTCTCAACCAATACATATGTTGTGGGTGCTAAAAAGAACCGTCTCAGTGAGACGGTTCTTTTGAGCACCCCAAAAATGTGCTTGGAGTTATGGGTAAGAAAATATTTACAATTTACTCTGAAAAAATTGTTTATCTCAACAAGGGCGTAATGGCATATGACCGTTCTTTACAGAACCGAGAATTTATATCTTTTGGTTGTGAAATAAGACTATTAAAGTTTAATGAATCACTCGTTTCTATAGCTTGGGAATAGAAAAAAATGCTCAGATCATGTAGTCTAGCCTGATCAAAGGCACTGTTGTTCACTCCATACATGATATAATTAGTATAGATGTGATATATTCGGAAGCTCCAGGGGTCCTTAGTTCGATCCCGATCCGCCCATACTTTCCGCCCCATAATTTCGTGGAGATTGATCATGTAATATTTTTACAGCCATTCTCCTCTATCCGCTGATTCAAGAAAGGCTGTTGTCAGTTAGCGAAAGTATGTTCACTGAATACTGGTTAATCGGCCCAGGAGATTAACTGACCGTCTCGACATTTCTATAGCTGTTGGCTGGGGTGTTAAAACACAAACATAGGAAGAATGTGAGTAAAAATGGATAGTTCATTACCTTATGTTTAGGTTTTGTATCATTTTTTTATTTTATTTTTTTTCTCTCTCAATACAACACATCAATAAAACAAATAAACATCTTAATACATGTTTGTCAAAATTGACATGGTTATTGACTTGTCATAACTGTCAACAAAATATTTTAACCACATCGTATCAAAACCTACCATGACACGTTTTCAGTGATGCATATGCATTAGTATTTTTACTAGTTATCAAATGATTTCGTATTGGCCTAGTTACAGGTCCGAGGTCAGCTGTATTGACCCGAGAGGTCCAATACACCAGACCGAGGACCTGTAACTGGGCAAATAAGGGTCAATACAGCTGACAGAGGACATGTAACTGGGTCAATATAGCTGACTTAGGACTTTTAAATGGGCCAATACAGCCGACAGAGGACCTGTCACTGTGCCAATAAGGGCCAAAACAGCTAAGGACCTGTAACTGAGCCAGTCAGGGCCAATATAGGTGAAAGAGGACTTTTGAATGGGCCAATACAGCTGACAGAGGACCTGTTACTGTGTCAATAAGGGCCAGTATAGCTGATAAAGGACCTGTAACTGTACCAATAAGGGCCAATACAGTGGTCGGACGACTTTTAAATGGGCCAATACAGCTGACAGAAGACCTGTCACTAGACCAATAAGGGCCAGTATAGCTGATAAAGGACCTGAAACTGGGCTAATAAGGATATTACAGCTGACCGAGGAGCTGTTACTGGGCCAATGAGGGCCAATACAACTGACAGAGGAACTGTAACTGTGTCAATAAGGGCCAGTACAGCTGACAGAGGAACTGTAACTGGGCCAATAAGGGCCAGTACAGCTGACAGGGGACGTGTGACTTGCCAATAAGGACCAATACAGCTGACAGAGGAACTGTAACTGTGTCAATAAGGGCCAATACAGCTGACCGAGGAGCTGTAACTGGGCTAATAAGGACCAATACAGCTGACTGAGGACCTGTGACTGGGCGCAGAAACGGCTGACTGAGTACCTGTAACTGGGCCAATAAGGGCCAATACAGCTGACCGAGGACCTGTAACTGGGCCAATACAGTTGACAGAGCACCTGTTACTGGGCCAATAAGAGCTAATACAACTGGCAGAGGAACAATAACTGGGCCAAAATTGTAAATTCAGCTGCTTAAAAAATTATATATGATCCAAATTCATCAACTAGATTAAAAAATATAAAGAGACATGAATCTGAAATTAAATGGATTAAAATTTTGCAATCACCTTTTCCTTTAGGCTTTAATGATAATATACTATGAAGGTAACATTTCTAAAATGCCAGATTTTGATGTTTTTTCTTCTGTTTTGGAATGTAAAAAACGTAAAAGTAGATCTAATGGTAAACGTAAAATTGGCAACATTAAGCGCAAAATTTGTACTGAAAAACGCTTAAATACTTCTCTAAAGGATCTTTCTTTGGCTTTAAATAATCATAGTCAGCATGGCTTATTTTCATTTTTAAGTATCTTGCCTATCGCAGTTTTACTTAATTTAGAGTTAGAGGCTAATAAACTTTACGATAGAGCAAACAAATTATATAAAGCAGCACTCCTTACAAGGTGTTATGTTGGCTTGATTGCACTTTACCGGGCACAACTAATTTTGAATAGGGTTTTAGGGTCTGTCTGCTTCTATATTATTTCTTGAAACGTTTGATATGGTTGGCTGTTATAACCTGAATACAATTGAGGGGGTATCGGGGCATAAGCCCCCATTTTTCATATGCTAGATGAACAGATTGTTCCATGGTGCCAGGTAAAGTGCAAGTGTCCCGTTATGTTCAACATTTCCTTAGTCATTATATCGATTCTGAGGTCAACCATAAACGACATTTTATCAAAATTCCTTTCAGTAACAAACGTATTGAGTTTAATTATTTACATAGTATCTTCAAGGATAATTTAGTGATTTCATCTATTCCAAATTACTATAATAATTCTGAAACTCCTACCATACGTTATAAATATAACAAACCAATTAGGTCTACTATATTTAACTTTAATAAAATTGTAAATGATATAGATATAGGTTCCAATACTCCTGCCTCCTGAGATTGACAAAATTCTAATTATTTATATCCCTCCGCAGGGCATATTATTACAGGTAATCTAAATGTCATTCCTGACGCTAGAGTTCGCAATATTATTTCTAAAGGTCCTAAATATAGATTTCCCTCTAATATTGATTTTCTCTAAATGTCGTAGAGAGATCGCTGCTTCTTTAAATGACTTTAGTAATCGTTGGTGAAACCGGAAAATATTGAACCTGATGCCTTGAAGGAATGGAAGATTAGCATTTTTAAAATTATTGATACTCGTATTTCATTTTACTCTCGTAATACACATCTTTTACCCACTAAACCTAAATCTTCTTTTCGTCATCTTAAACGACGTATCCAGGATTTTAATAGGAACTATGTTTTGGTTCCAGCAGATAAAGCTGCTAACAATGTTGTAGTCGTTTGACGATTGTATTATATTGATACTCTTAAGCGTGAGCTTGTTGACACTAATGCCTATAAACTGCAGCCTTCTTTAAGTGAGAAGGTGATTGTTGATGGGCATGGTTGTCATACAGCCCTACATTTTGGTGTCAAAGCTAAAGAAAATCAAGACAAAGTTCCTACGTTGTACTGGTTTCCTAAACTCCATAAAAAAAACCCATAAAGCAAGATTTATTGCTAATTCTAGTTCTTGTACGACATCAGAACTTTCTAAATTGTTAACCTCGTGTCTTACAGCTGTTAAAAACATGTTATTAAGTATTGTGAAAAGGTATATGAGAGATCCAGTATTTTTTTTAAAAATTCAGGTGCAATTTTAGATAAACTTAAAGCTATAGATGTCAATGCGACCAGTTTGTCAGTTTGTCCACTTATGATTTTTCTACTCTTTACATTACTTTACCTCATAATTTAATTAAATATAAACTTATTGATCTTATTGAAAGAACCTTCAGGAGAGAAGGCTCTCTTTGCCTTGCATGTAATGACAGAAATGCATTTTTTACTTCAGAAAAACCTAAAAAATATCATGCGTGGTCGTGTCAAAATGTATGTGATGCGCTGACCTTTTTTGTTGGACAACATTTTTATTCGATTTGGCACCAAGCTCTATAGACAAGTAGTTGGGCTTCCTATGGGCACTAATTGTGCTCCCTTGGTTGCAGATTTATTCCTGTTTTGTTATGAGAGGGACTTTATGATGTCTCTTTCTGATGATAAGCAGGCTGATGTTATTGATGTGTTTAACACTACATCCAGATATTCCGACGAGGTTTTAAATATTAATAAAGTTTATTTTGACAATATGGTTAGTCAAATATACCTTTCAGAGCTCCAACTGAATAAAGCCAATACCTCTGATACCGAAGCCGCATTTTTTGACTTGCATTTGTCAATTTCTAATGATATTGTTTCTACCAAAATTATTCATAGACTTTGATTTTGAAATTGTCAATTTCCCGTTTTTAGATGGTGATGTTCCTCGTTCTACATCATATGGAGTCTATATCTCTCAACTCATTCGTTTTGCTAGAGCATCATCTAGCTATGTTGCTGACTTCAACACTTGCAATAAATTGTTAACTCAGAAACATCTTAAACAAGGCTATCGGTATCATAAACTTCGCAAAACATTTTCAAAATTTTATAGACGATACTATGATTTGATTTCTAAATTCCAAGTTGGACTAAAATCTCTCTTGCGCCAAGGACTTTCGGAACCTTTCTATGGTGACTTGGTGTATAAATTGAAGAAGATTGTTGGCTCTAATAATTTTTCAGCGCAGTTCATTAAAATAATTTCCCATTATAAAAAGAATGGCCATAACATTTATGTATTGCAACAGACTGCATGCTTGGTAGTCAACCCAATCACGGTTGGCAACTTTGCTCTCCTCTTTAATTGCACGCCAGTGGGTCGGACTTCAGACTCTATGATGGTTCCGACTTAAAGACTTATCTATTGATGAGATGAAAGGGGTCTGATGCTTTGGCTGTTTGTCGGGCCCACCGGGGTTTGCCTGTTGTATTTCTTTTGCTCTGGTATTCAGTTTTATTTACTGTTGAGCCCTTATCTTTGAGTTATCTCCTTGTTATATCTGATTTATATGTTCTACGAGATGATGCATTGATAAGTTAGGGGTCTCTCATGCAAACCAAACTTCTTTGTGTCTTGATCCACATCTGAATTGAGGGTGAGGTTGGCGCCGTTAAACCGGTTTAAGCCCCCCCAGTAAAATATTCTACTGACCGTTCCGAGGCGGTACTTCTTTTGTGGATCTTTTATGTTTTTGTTCTGTCTTGTGTTTGCTATCTCTTTGTGCACGCCTGTTTATATGTGCATTGTGGTCACCTGCTGGGAAAGGGCTGACCTCTTAGCTCTCGTTTGTTGTGTCTATCTGTGAGTCTGTCACTTTCCCATTGGTATCCTGGGTCAGATGTGGTACTTGATTGTATCGATTCCTGATCTTTGCATACTTACTTACTTTAAGTAATCTGACAGGCGGGTGCTATTGCGTGTGGCCTTCTTAGTTATCGTTCATCGGACAAAACCCACAGTTGATCTAGAAGCAGCTTAATGAAAGTAATCTATATATGAAATTTGGAAGAAATCGGTTGATAAATGACTTAATTGGAGTGCCTACAAGTGCAAGCGCTGGTGGACCTGACATTCACATCAAGCTCTTGACTGTAGCCCTCGCCGACACAGACCTGGCCACGCGCATTGGCGTACAACCACTAGACTAATCACACAATTAATTTCCCAATACCTAGCTTTCTCAGGTCACACCATATAAACTTTCCGAGGGACACGTCAAATGTTTTTTCTCTTAACGCAAGCCACAGTCTGCATATCTGGTTGTAACCCCAATATGGTTTTCCTGTGTAATTGCACGACCGTGGGTCAGGCCTCAGACTTAATGACCGTGGCGTTAAGCTTTCATCCCTGGTTTGGTGCCTGATGCTTGTCTTTGAAAGATATTTGATGGACCAAATAAAAGTAAGTAAGGTTGCAAATATCAGGAATCGATACAATCAAGTACCACAAAACCCAAAAAGCTTTGCAAAGGGCAATCAGAATGGGTTTCTGAAATAATGAATACAAAGTAAGAACAATTATTAGAAGAGAACAAAATGAACTTTGCTAAGGGAAATCAGAATATTTAGCTGAAATAAGGACTGCAGTTGCAACAACAAACTATAGTGGTGGTGATGATTATATAAATAGTTGTCTTAGCTGAGCTGTCATCCCTTTTGGTGTAAACTTACATTTACTTTCTTACTAAAACAACTTTAGGCCACAATTTCTCAAGTGATAAATGTTAAAACATTTCTACCTGTTATGTTTGTAGTTGTTCCCTAGATAAATTCAATCGAACAGAACAGTTTTAAAGCAGTTAAAAGGTAATACCAAAAAAAGTGGCAGTTCAGCTGCCACCAAATTTCGTGCTAATTAACATTCATTTTATACATTGTAGATTCAACAAATGGGTTGACAAGACTCAGTGGTGCGTGGATCTTATGAATTCGATTACCAAAGCAAATCAAAATGCTTAAGAATCTTCAAATTCTAAAGTATGTTATAAATCTATATCAAATTCATTTGTTTTTATAGTGAGAAGTGTCTGTAGCCCAAAACATTCCACAAAAAATCTAATTATACCATTTTTACATCTGACTGTTGATATTCAGCGGAAAGAGCATGATTAGAAATATTTTGACGGCATGTATAGCAAATTAAAATACTCTAATAGCGTTACTGCTATAAAATTGCACCTATTTGACCTTTGACCTTGCTGTGACATTAAATCGAAGTTTCGGACGTGGTATTCACCGTGGCGTAGTTTCAGTCGATAAAATGGAATGATTAAATGAGACTTCCCTTAGTAAGGTGAAATTTGATCTAGATTTTATCGACTGTAGACTCATTTGGGGATCACACACCCTACCCAATCCCACCCATTGATAGAGTTTGGTTTTTTGATCCTTCATTATCCACAGATCATGTTAGTCATTTTCCAACCATGATCTGTTATTGCTCTAAAGACTGAAGATGTTGACGAGTCACGTGATCTCTGTGTGATACCCAAAGGAGTCTACAGGCGATAAAATCTATATCAAATTACACCTTACAAAGGTAAGTCTCATTTAATCATTTCATTATCCCCCATCCTGCCATTTCGTTTGATGCATATTCGCGTGGTGCATCTGCACAATCTCGCCAGAGCTTTTTACTGCCAAAATACACCAAACTGTGGATTTAATCAAGGAAGGATCAGAAACAAATTAGTAAGAAAGGAAATGCCAGACCAACACCTAGACATCTAGACAGAACAAATTGCTGAACATTCCCACTTCAAAAAGTGAGTATGAGTATGGAATGCCACAATCATAGACCACAGACCAACCCACGACAACCTTTACCTAGACATCTAGACAGCCCAAATAGCTGAACATTCTCACTTCAAAAAGTGAGTACGAGTATGGAATGCCACAATCATAGATCACAGACCAACCCATGGCAACCTTTACTTAGACATCTAGACAGACCAAATAGCTGAGCATTCTCACTTCAAAAAGTGAGTTTGAGCAGGGAATGCCTCAATCATAGATCACAGACCAACCCACGACAATCTTTACTTAGACATCTAGACAGACCAAATAGCAGAGCATTCTCACTTCAAAAAGTGAGTATGAGCAGGGAATGCCTCAATCATAGATCACAGACCAACCCACGACAACCTTTTCTTAGACATCTAGACAGACAAAATAGCTGAGCATTCTCACTTCAAAAAGTGAGTATGCGTATGGAATGCCACAATCATAGATCACAGACCAACCCACGACAACCTTTACTTAGACATCTAGACACGCGAATAGCTGCACATCCCCAATTTAAAGATGAAGTGAGTATAAGCAGGAAATGCCGCAATCATCATTACACTGCATTACAAAACGAGGACCAAACACAAACACCCCTCAAATAATGGGAGCAGCAATAAACAATGAATCAATAACAACAGAACAACTTCTTTAAAACGGATAGCAGCCGAAAAGGCCGCAAGGGGTGTGTGGGTGGTGGTGGGGTAAATATGATTAACTGGTTGATTCTTCGCCCTAGACTCTGCTGCTGCTAAAAAGAAAAAATGTCCATCGCGCATGGAGGATTCCTAAATTATGCAATGTTTCATCGAAAGGGAAACAGTCAAATGAAATCAACATACTGTGATGAAATAAAGAAAATGGTTCTTAACTTATAGACAGCTAGAGCTAAAGAAAGCCCCTAGTAGTGTCATGTTGGGCCTGCCAAGGACATGCATCAGGCCCTGGCCCACCTATGAACGTTTCAGGTTAGATATGACTTTATCGATAGGTTTGTGTGTGATCTATGACTGTGGATTTTCGTGGTTAGTTTCACATGTTTCTGTCACGCAGGCTATAAAAATGCACTGGGTCGCAATTCTATCTAATTAGACGTAGGAGAAAGAAATACAAAAAAAAATCGATTACGTCATCTGTTTTATTTTTTCTAATAATATATTCATTTACTGTACATATTTACATCTGTGGATATGAAGTTCAAGAGATTGGGCCAAATAAAAAATGCCTGTGTTTAGGGTAACCCGACCCTACCTTAGTTTACTGGTGAAACAGAATTATTTTTAGAAATTCTCAGGGAAAAATAGAATTTTGTGCATTTTGAAAGCCTTCGAAAATGCATACAACTATATTTTTCCAGAAAAAGATGTGTGTGCCTACCCTACCTAAAATTTCAGATCCATTACCGGAAACACTTATTTTTTTATTTGGCCTAGATTACACGGAATTAAATCAGTTCAGAAAAATATTTGAGAGAGTTTACTTTCTTAATTAGACATGGGGAACTGAATAAAAAAATCAGCTGCATCGGGTATGCATGGTGATGTCATTTTATTGTTGTCATAGCAATCAACTATTTTAATTGCCTCCTCTGCTTTCGCTTATAAACCAATTGAAATCATACAGCAAGTATAACTATGGCAACATTATTATTATACCATCATTTGTACAGAGGCGTTCATGACATTTGTCAAACAAGAGGTACTTAGGCGCTGAATCGCTCACCTGAATCCTTGTCATGAGGATTGAATGTTTACCATCAAATATAAATTCCATTTCTTTAACACCTTAGTCCATCTATAGTATCACTCAGATCAAAACGAAAGCCTATCAAGTCTCTAAGTGCAATCAAAATATATTTATCTGCACAATTCAATGTCTGACATTTTTACCCAGCCCAAAAGGTCAGGGTTTCCAGAGGGTAAACATTTTACCTGCATCATGTTCTACACTTCTTTCCTTTTTATTTAGTGTTCAACATGACCGCCATCTAAAAAAGTTTTGACCACACCCAGGAGTCGATGATGTGTAAAAGGGCAGAATATCTTCTTGTATGGTGTTCTATGCTTCATTCCCGTAAATTTGATATGCAACATGACTACTTTCAGTAAATAAAAAAACACCTTTGAACCCACCCAGCTAGGGTCAAGGGTGTGTATAATGACAAAACATTTGCTTGCATGTTATCGTATGCTTCATTTTCTTTTTGTTTGATATGTAGCATGACCATTTAATGAAAAACATGGCATTGGTCCAGCCCCCTAGAGTCACCCGGGGGATCGATCCCTGACCTTCAAAACTAAAATTCTGCTTGATTTGTTTCATACCTTTTGTTCCTCTGTTTGCATGCAAACTTTCTATTAAAATATCGACTCTCGCCTTAGGAGGTGGGTAAAATATTTGACACTGTTGTGCTTATCTACAGGCACTAGGCAATCAGGGCTTAATGTGAAAATTGGTTTGATAAAATAGCTTACCACAAAAACAACAAAAATGAATATAGCTTTTGCACTATAATCATCATATATAAAACAGGAAAATCCAGGGGTTGATGGCCATTTTTGGCCCCAGGGCATAATTAAAACACACTTGGTAGTGGTCCACTAGATAATGCTATATATCAAATATCAAGGCTCTATGCCTTGTGGTTTCAGACAAGAAGATTAATCCCTATATGCCTTTGAAAAAAATGTGGCCCAGGGGCAGGGTTATTTTGTCCCTAGGGGCATAATTTGAACAAACTTGGTAGAGGTCTACTAGCCATTTATCAAATCTCTAGGCCTAATGGTTCCAGACAGAAGATTTGTTCATGTTTTCCCTATATATAAGATGTGTGTATCCAGCCATTTTTGGGCCCCAGGCATAATTCAAACAAGCTTGGTAGAGGCTCAAAAGATGATGCTACATCCCGAATAACAAAGTTCTAGGCTTTGTGGTTTCAGACTAGAAGATTTTTCCATGTTTTCTCTATATAAGTCTTTGTGAAACATGTGACCCCAGGGCGGGGCCATTTTTGGCCCCAGGGGCATAATTTGAACAAACTTGGTAAAGATCTACTGAGTGATGCTACATAAAAAATATCATGGCTCTAGGCCTTGTGGTTTAGACAAGAATATTTGTACATGTTTTCCCTATATGAGCCTATGTTAAAAGTGTGACCATGGGTGGGGCCATTTTTGGCCACAGGGGCATTATTTGAACAACCTTGGTAGCGGTCCACTAGATAATGCTCCATACCATATATCTAGGCTATATGCCTTGTGGTTTCAGAAAAGAATTTTTTTTTAATTTTTCATCTCGAAAATCTATTGTGTGACCTAGGTGTGCAACAGTCCGGAAGCATTGACCAATTATTAAAGAGTGACATATAAGGATCATTCCTGTCAAGTTTGGTCGAAATCCAGCCTGTAGTTTAGGAAGAGCTATCCTTTGAAGAAATTGTTGACGACGCATGACGGACGACGGGCATCCAACGATCACAATAGCTCAAGGTGAGCTAAAAAGCTACTAAAATATTTCTGCAGACTACAAAATCAGACGACATTTGTTTGAACAGGCGTCAATCGTTAATTTGCGCGATACGAGTAGAGAGACGAAGCAGATTTACAGTCAGAAATACAAAATTGTCCAATCGGGTTAAAAAGTAACATCTGACCAACTACGTACCTCTCTACTCTTATCACGCACGGACTCTGCATGCATACCATTTACAGTGCGTAAATTAGGGGATAACTGTATTCAAAACTTTCAATTTTGGCGGTCTATCATCGGATATACGGCCGGAAGTTAAGTTTTACGGCGATGCAGAGCCGTAAAACGTGATTTCCGACCGTATATCCGGCAATATACTTCCCCAAATGGAAAATTTGAATATGGTTATCCCTACTCTAATACAATTCTGCAATTTCGTCTAAAATGTGTGTGTTGCAAGGCGCAAACATCCGCACGTCATCCAACGACACGTGACGTTACTAATGACGTCAAACTATTTCCGACAGTATATCGGAGGATATATTGTCGCAAATTTTTGACGTTATCCAATCAGACGTCGCGTTACAAAATCAAGTGTATTAGAATGACTCATTTACAGTGCGTAAATGATTCTTCATCTATTTACATTTGTGCTTCAATGCTCATGTTAAATATATTTTATTCACTATTCACTTTTTCTCAGTGAAGTCTGAAGTCATTGTACATATTTACAAATTAGACGCGTGTCTCACTTTTGTCATGATCGGCCACACTGAAAACGGCAAATTTATTCACTAGGCTATGGTATTATTGTTCCCCTAATGTACACCATCTTCAACGTCCTAGAAGACCAGATTCGGACAAATCTGTAAGAGAGAAGAGGATGTGTTCTGATACAACAAACTAATAACATAATTGATCATCCATGCGCGGATTCAGAAAATTTTGTCAGAGGGGGTCCAACTTTGACAAGGTTTTTTTTTTAGTTAATGAGGGGTGGGAGAATCCAACAACCACTATAAGCGGACCATCATCGGCCCGCCAGCGAAACGTCATTTAAATGGCGTTTCGCTGGCGTGCTGATGATGGCCCAACGTTGAATGCTCGCTCGGTAGCTTCGCAGTTTTCAGGGTATCTGGACCAGAATTGCTAAGAAACCCTATATTTTTTGTGATTTTTCAAGGGGGGGGGGGTCCGGACCCCCGGTCCCCCTCTGGATCCGCACAGAACATCCCTCGTAGAGGAGGGAGATATTTGACAGAATGTTATTGAGTTTTTGTTAGCACTTTTTTGCTTTGAGTTAAACATACAATGGCGTAGCAAGAACGCTGAAAAAGTTACGCACACCAAAGGGAGACTACTGGTCCAAGCAATGATTCTCTAAAATTGCTTCCCTTTTCAAAATGGCAACTTCTCTGAAAGGAAAGAATTTGCTCCCAGAGGGAGCGAATTCTTTCCTTAAAGAGCAGTTCCTTATTGTATGGAAAATCACTTTAACCACATTAGGTACCCTCTCTTGAGTGTTACTAATTTTAGTATGCATGTGCGTAACCTACGTAATGGGCGCTGCGCCAATGAACATATACCAAACAAGCAAAAATGCATACTGTGCGACTTGATCACATGTGATGGTATTTGCCTTGTAAACCAGAGGTCGCAGGTTCGATTCCCAGCCTCGCCAGCCTGTCGGATGAGACTTTAAGCCGTGGTCCCGTCTCCATATGACCTTAGCTGTTGATGGGACTTAAACACAAACACAACAACGACATGTGATGGTACAATTTAGTTTACACCGGTTCCAAGGTATTTCAGTTGCTGCTGCATTACACATGACTTCAAGAAAATTGGCAGCAAACCAGTTGGAGGTCAAATGTAATGTCACATTTCATAAGAGTCTCAGAAATCTGAAGAGCAATTTTTTTCAGTGCACAAGGAATATCTGACCTGAGTAAATTAATATGCATGAAAAGACTTAATATAAAACTAGGAAAAATGGGACAGCGTCATATAACAAATCAATTGGCGCATTTTTTTCGGTTAACACCAGGATTAGTCAAACCTCGAAAGTGATGTTCACCTCGGCTTCGCTTCGGTGAACATTAAAGTTTACGCAGGTTGACGAATCCTGATGTTAATCCTAAAAGAATGCATCAATTGTATAATGATCATCATATATATTTAGATATATTGTAGCAAACCTACCATGATAAACATAGTATAATGTTATAATAAGGTGCTGAAGAAGAATGGGTTCCAGCAGGGGACACCAATAGCACACCATAGTAGGATATATTGTAGCATACCTACCATGATAAACATTGTATAGTGCTATAATAAGGTGCTGAAGAAGAATGGGTTCCAGCAGGGGACACTAATAGCACACCATAGTGGGATATATTGTAGCAAACCTACCATGATAAACATAGTATAGTGCTATAATAAGGTGCTGAAGAAGAATGGGTTCCAGCAGGGGACACAAATAGCACACCATAGTGGGATATATTGTAGCATACCTACCATGATAAACATAGTATAGTGCTATAATAAGGTGCTGAAGAAGAATGGGTTCCAGCAGGGGACACCAATAGCACACAACAGTGGGATATATTGTAGCATACCTACAATGTTAAACATTGTATAGTGTTATAATAAGGTGCTGAAGAAGAATGGGTTCCAGCAGGGGACACCAATAGCACACCATAGTGGGATATATTGTAGCATACCTACCATGATAAACATAGTATAGTGTTATAATAAGGTGCTGAAGAAGAATGGGTTCCAGCAGGAGACACCAATAGCACACCATAGTGGGATATATTGTAGCAAACCTACCATGTTACACATTGTATAGTGCTATAATAAGGTGCTGAAGAAGAATGGGTTCCAGCAGGGGACACCAATAGCACACCATAGTGGGATATATTGTAGCAAACCTACCATGTTACACATTGTATAGTGTTATAATGAGGTGCTGAAGAAGAATGGGTTCCAGCAGGGGACACCAATAGCACACCACAGTGGGATATATTGTAGCATACATACCATGATAAACATAGTATAGCGCTATAATAAGGTGCTGAAGAAGAATGGGTTCCAGCAGGGGACACCAATAGCACACCACAGTGGGATATATTGTAGCATACCTACCATGATGAACATAGTATAGTGCTATAATAAGGTGCTGAAGAAGAATGGGTTCCAGCAGGGGACACCAATAGCACACCATAGTGGGATATATTGTAGCAAACCTACCATGATGAACATAGTATAGTGCTATAATAAGGTGCTGAAGAAGAATGGGTTCCAGCAGGGGACACCAATAGCACACCACAGTGGGATATATTGTAGCAAACCTACCATGATAAACATAGTATAGTGCTATAATAAGGTGCTGAAGAAGAATGGGTTCCAGCAGGGGACACCAATAGCACACCACAGTGGGATATATTGTAGCAAACCTACCATGATAAACATAGTATAGTGCTATAATAAGGTGCTGAAGAAGAATGGGTTCCAGCAGGGGACACCAATAGCACACCACAGTGAGATATATTGTAGCATACCTACCATGATAAACATAGTATAGTGTTATGAGAAGGCGCTGTAGAAAAATGGACTCCAGCAGGGGACACCAATAGCACACCATAGTGGAAAGTTGTCGAAGTCAAATGAGCCGTCAAGAATGTCTCCTGCAAAAACAATGATCGTTTACTGTCGTGCCAACCAAAAGTGACAGTGACGTAATATTTTGTTTACAAATGTAAAGTAAACATTAACTTGTACACTGTACTTTCGCTAACACGAATCGATAGATCACTTGTGTATTAATCCTATCCTGTGGATAGGATTAATACACAAGTGATCTATCGATTATAAGCCCCGGATATATTTGTAAATAAAACAAACGTCACTGTCACTCTTGGCTGGCACGACAGTAAACCTTGATTTTCTATTCATACGTATAATAACAAACTATATTATCAGACTTGAGGACTCAAAAACATTTACAGATCGCTTCTCATAGGATAGCAAGTAAAAATGATGTGGTAAGATAAATGAAGAGCTGATGTGGGCATGGGGCCATATCTTTCTGGTAATGTTGAATATTAATGACGTTTTTTCCGCCAAAATGGCGAGTTTTCCATAGTAAAATTTTATGTACAAAGTTACATATAACAAAAGGGATCCCGTTATTAAGGCAGAATTGCATTTCTATTCATGCGCACGGCTTAAAGGCTTATATTTGTGATAATAGTGGCTATTACGGTTCATCTGACAAGTGACTGCCTACAGCCTAATACAGTAAACTAGAATAGCTAACAAAACAGTAGGGACCCCATATTACTTGACTTTTCGCTTACTGTAAAGGCAGCGCCTCATGAATGCGTAATTAGGACTAGTCAACCTTAGGCAAAGGTAAAAGCTGAAAAGGAGGCGTGGTTTTATTCAAAAGTAACTGTATCATCTTGTGCCGCCACCTCAGTCATTATTTAGTCCTTAAAGCTGCATAGTCTGTAACTTTTGATCTTTTAATTGTAGAACTAATGTTTCTATTTTTCAAGAACACGGTAAAATAACTAAAATTCAGGTTAAAATTTTACCAATTTCGTAAATCATAACAAATTATTAGTGTCAAAACAACAGCATTTATGTTAAAATTAACTGTCTATAATTATTGGAGGGACGCAAATAATTACCAACAAGAGAAAAACACACCTGTTTCATAAGATTATTCACTTTTCCGTGCAGTTTTCAGCTATAGTGAACAGATTTATTGTGAAAACATAACTTAATTTTACTTTTACAAATGATTTTTTTAAAAAAAAATTTTTTTTCGAAAAATATCAAAAGTTACAGACTATGCAGCTTTAAAACGCCAGCAAAATAACCGCATCTGAAAATGTCTATTTAACATAAGCAGTGAGGCAAACATTGTGTACCCAGATCAGACTGCTCCTACAGGAGCAGTCTGATCTCGGTCCACACTGTTTACATGTATCTATGATGCTTCAAATAGTTTAGTGGACGAAAAAAACCCATACATTTTGTGATTATGCGCTATAAGGGTTAATAAATGTGAGTTCACTGTGTATACGGTTAGGCTTTTCATGAAATGCACGCACGTTTGCGTGGCTCAAAGAGCTTATTAACTCTTTACCAAATTATAAATAAAACCCGATTTCCCTTCCTTAGCAGATGAAATAGCCGAACCACACCCAGATATGAATATTAAAGTTGCCGCCCTTACAGTAAGCGAAAAGTCAAGTAATACAGAAGGAACCATATTTATCACTTAAAGCTGCATAGTCTGTAACTTTTGGTCTTCTAATTTTAGATATAATGTTTTTATTTTTCAAGAACGCAGTAAAAATACTCAAACTCAGGTAAACATTTTACCATTTTCGTAAATCTTAACAAGTTATCACTATCAAAACAACTGCATTTATGTTAAAATTCAACGGTCTATAATTATTGGAGGGACGCAAATAATTACCAACAAGAGAAAAATACACCTATTTGATAAGATAATTCACTTTTCCATGCAGTTTTCAGCTGTACTGAACAGTTTTATTGTGAAAACTTAGCTTAATTCTACTTTTACAAATGATTTAAAAATAAAATAATTTTTTTCGAAAAATGTTAATAGTTACAGAGTATGCAGCTTTAAATATCTAGAATACACGTAAAGGTTATCCTTTCAAAAGAGCAAAACCCTTCAAGGTCCTCATTATGACCCAATGCAGAGAAATTAATCAGTCTTTGATCTGCCAAAATGGCCCAAGAAAAGAGATTAAGTACATGTGTAAAGTCATAAACTAATTAACAGTGGTACCACTTTTATACTGGAAAAAATATAGGCCATCAACTATACCAATGTCTTCAAGAATTAGGCCAAATAAAAGAAATGAGTGTGTTTCGGGTAACAGGTCTGAAAGCTTCAGTAAGGGTAGGCACACACATTTTTAGGGGGTTTTTTTCTGGAAAAAAAAACATATAATTTTATGCATTTGAAAGGCATAACATAATATTTTTTCCTGAAACCCTATTTTTTTAGGTTTCACAAGTAAATCTAGGTAGGGTCGGGTTACCCTAAACACAGGTTTTTTTCTTATTTTGCCTTACCTGACAATAAAGTAAGCAAAATACACTTTTAAAAATGTATGGGACAGCTCACTTAGCTAGTACACTCGTGTACCTCCATTAACCCTTTCCTTCGTATATATTTTTGCTAAACTCCACCCACTGTGAATAATTATATATATAAACTTCCATGTTTGTACATAGAACAAAGAAATTACTTGTCAGGTCCACAACTGTAGAATCATATCATATTTACATAGACCTTGATCAAGCAGCTCTTACAAGAGCTGTCTGATATTGGTCTGCTCTGTTTGCAAATACGTCTCTATGAGGTTAAGGATTAAGGTTTAAAGTTTGAGTTGAGTCTTCATTGGGAATACGAGCAGCGAAGACTCTGTCGAATCAGCACATTTGCACAAACTTGTCTTAGCATTAAATACGACAAGTGTCAAAATCTCATGTTTTGCCCATACAGTAAAATCTGTGTTAAATGACCACTCTAAAATGATAAAAATTGGTTTTCAAGACCAATTATCGCTCAATGCAGGTCAAACGTATTGCAGAATGCTCCAAGGGGAGCATTCTGCAATACTTTCGATCTTCATATAGCTACCAATTGTTATTAAGATCGTTGTTTTGTCAGTCTTTGAGTGGCCGTATTACACAGGTTTTACTGTATTACACTAGAAGTCAATTTATCTGGTCAGTCATTGCATTTAGTCGTCGCAGGTTATAACGGAACAAGACTAACGTGTTTTTTTTGTTTGTTGTTTTTTTTTTTTTTTTTTTTTTTTGTTTTTTTTTTTTTTTTTTTTAAATGATACATATTTATTTGATTGTTTTTGTTAATTTAATACATACACATGTACGTCTGATCAGTGACTTCATTCAGTCACCGAGGACTGTAACAAAATACGATTAACATATATTCTTTTCCGAGATATATTAAAATGTAAATGTTTGAAACCTTCAATGATATCACATATGTATCTATTAAATGTCGAATGAACAAACTTATTATAATAAAAACAGTTTGGACCTATATCAGGCCCGACTAGATCCAAACTGCTTGACAACCTGTAGGTACGAGTATTCCTGAATTAGTTTTTTGAAAAAAAATATTTTTGAAGAAAGTCAGCAGTGCCATCATAAAAA
Source organism: Loripinus fragilis (assembly GCA_964019695.1). Classification (NCBI taxonomy): domain Eukaryota; kingdom Metazoa; phylum Mollusca; class Bivalvia; order Lucinida; family Lucinidae; genus Loripinus; species Loripinus fragilis. Next base: position 65,397,833 of record OZ026529.1, read on the forward strand.
TGGGAAAAATCAATCAAGACTCACCTAAAACAAAAATGATCACCAATAAGCATAAATTCGAGAAAAGTGCCAGCTTCCTAGTAAATGTATCCATGTTTCAAAAAATATTTGATAATTAGACAAAATATATGCGAAGTTAGGACGATCACATATAGATAGTTGTCATAATTAGTGCAATTAACTTGTTTACAACAAAGCTTTATATATTGGTGAACCTGTCACGAAATAACCTGGGCGGATGTTTCGATTTTTTGTCTTTATTATTATAAAACAATCAAAGATGATTGCCGACATTTGTAGTCATCTAAGCAGAAAGATGGCCCTTACATGCTTCCTTCTGGGTGAGTGTGCATTCAGTTTCCGCAATATCGTGGGTGGGCATTGACGGGCATCAAAAGATGCATATGTTTTACCTCATATTACAGAACATGTACTGAGTGCTTTGAAATAAACTTTGAAACTTTCATATGAGTGTGAAACGAACGTCATTCGGAATACTTAAAAAAGAGGATCTTACGTAAAGTGCTTCAGCATATGGCTGAATATGGACTAGCATGTGTGAATCCAGAACATTTCGCCAGGGTGGGAGGGGGGTGGAGTGGTCTTGGCAACGTTTTTTTAGTCAACAACGTATTTTACAAAGTATGCTTAGGTCTTTTGGACCACGCTGCACCGTCATTCCAACTGACCAAACGAAGTGTTGATGTATTTATAAATTTATTCATCGAGTTGGGAAAAAGAAGTAAAATGCGAGGCTTGTGGAGCATTTTATCGCTTTTCGTAACGAGTAAGTCCTTTTTGACAAGACAACAGGATAACCTTTTCCGGGCACTACTCTTAGGCCAAATAAAAAAATAAGTGTGTTTCGGGTAAAGTGCGAATGACCGTGTCAACATTTGCTAGTTTGTAAACATGGAAATCAAATCATTAGGCTGGCATATTAAGCAGGACTCTATCGGGTATGAAAAATCTAGGTAGGGTAGGCACACACATTTTTTGAAAAAAAAAAGAAAAGTCTGGAAAAATTTTTTATGCATTTTGAAAGGCATTTCGCCTTTCAATATGCATAAAGTTTTTTTTTCAGAAAACCTGATTTTTTTAAGTTTCACCAGTAAATTTAGGTATGGTCGGGTTACCCTAAACACGGGTATTTTTTTTATTTGGTCTTATTTAACACACGATTGACCTTTTTTGACAACACTTTAAACTTTTTGACCTTAAAACTGAAATGTTAAGTTGAATGTTTACTTTACAAGTATTTTTTGTTGTTTGTTGTTTCTTAAATGCTAATTGGATATCAGAACCTTTCACATTTAAACTGTACTACCGAAAATCAATTAACTTTTGCTCTTTTGTCGAGACATAAATTCTGAATTAAATTTGACAAGGTTATCATGAAGCAGACTCTAAATTGTCACATTTGACATAATTACTTTTTGCTACCTGTTAAAGAACATACAAACAAACAGGTATAGCTATTGAGTCATGTGGAATATATCACTAATGTACGGAGATGTTCCGTTATGACTTCATACGTAAGCATTATGAACTTCTATAATGAATTTTGTACGAGTTCGCCGGTTTTTTAAGGCGATACCAGCAAACTGAATCCTATGTTAAAGACAATCAAACAAACTGTTCGCGCGCGTTACAAGCCATAAAGACTGATTTAACCCTTAAAGATAAAAAAATGCATCTGAAATTTTCGTCTGTTGAAGTTGTCTGCTGCAAATAATTGCCTTACATTACTGACGAATTAAGTATAGAAGCAGACAGCGTGGACCCAGAACAGACTGCTCCTATAGGAGCAGTCTGATCTGGGTCCACAGTGTTTGCCATAGAGGCTTCTTAAACATTTCAGCAGACGAGAAAATCAGACGACTTTTGTTGCGATTGGCGCATTATACGAGTTCGCCGGTTTTTGAAGGCAAAACCTATGTTGCTATCACACAAAAGACAACAATCAGTGTCCTAATATAAAAACCTGTTCGCGCGCGTTACAAGCCATATAGACTGATTTTACGTGACGGTGGCTGATTAATATTGGGGGTCAATATATGTATAACAAGTTCCGATCAAAGCTAATGATTTGTATATATCATGTAGACTTTGATTTCACCATACACTTTATTAATATATTTTTGTCGGCGATGTACACCATTGTCTTGCTTTTCCATGTCACTCAAAGTAAGTAAGGGTGCAAAGATCAGGAGTCGATACAATAAAGTACCACACTTGACCCAGGATACCAATGGGAAAGTGACAAACTGACAGTAGACACCACAAACGAGAGCCAAGAGGTCAGCCCTTTCCCAGCAGGTGACCACAAAGCACATATAAACAGACGCGCACAAAGACATAGCAAACACAAGACAGGACAAAAACATAAAAGATCCACAAAAGAAGTACCGCCTTGGAACGGTCAGTAATACGCATAGCGTCCTTTTTGTGGGGCATATGCAAACAGCGCAGACCCAACGCAGACACCGCAGAAGGAACCTCACGCGTTTATGATTTATAGAACTAACGTTTTGGGGTTGAAATTCTCATGAGATCTTTTTATTAGTTTTGTTGTGTGTCTACATTGATTTGCTTTTGCTTTGCTGGTGTACAGCTGAGATAGGACACTCTATGATTGATTCCATTTCGAAGCCATCGTAGAGTGGAAGCTTATCTCAGTATAGGATGACCAGCTAAAGCAAAAGCAATAACGTCTATGTACTGTATTTTTGTGTGTGGTTGTATCTTTTGTACATACATGTAACAAACACTTAAAATTGTACATTTAGTTGCGTGCATATTATTTTACCCTGGTAACGGGGTCGGGTATGACAGAGATCAACAAATGAAACCCTCCCTCTTCCCCATTGGCCGTTCCTTGAACGTAACATCCTTACACAACTGGTCCAAATTCAAAAAAAACCACACACAAAAAAAAACAGAAATGTCTCATTATACACCCTCCACCAAAGTTGTACAAACTGTTCAGCTCTGCTGAACAAAATGGCCACCAGAAGTAAAATAGAAATGAGCCGCGACATGTTATTTCCAACAATGTGGCATTTTGACAAGTGTAGACTCAGACGAGCATGTGCAGCCTCCTTTTAATCTTATAAACTCCAAATGAGGTTCAGTCAGTAGCTTAACACTCATATAGTATTCAAGGGACTAGCAAAGGCTCTGATCAGACTGCGCCTATGCGCAGGCTGATCTGAGTCTTTACTGGTAACACATACCACATTGTTGGAAATTCATGTCTCGGCTCAGATAACTTTAAACATCTCCTCTAAATACTCTTGTCCGATTCCAAATAATCTACAAATATTGCACAAACGGCTCTGTTCTGCTTTAGGCGACTGTCACACCTTACCGGATAGCACTAACGGACGCGTAACGGACAGTAAAATGCTCTGTCCGTTTGTGTCCGTTCGTATGCGTTTCTTGTCCGTTCTTCATGCGGTGAATGCGTTACGTGTCAGGTAATATCCGTTTTGTCCGGTTCTATCCGTTGGCAAGTTTTGGACATGCTCAAAACTTCGAACGGACGCCACCGGATATATACATATGTGTCCGTTTGATGAACGTTGCTCGTGCGTCGGTATGCGGTTTGTCCAGTTCTCGTGCGGTTTGTCCGGTTCTCATGCGTTCAGCATCCTGTAGGTATCCTGTATGTATCCGTTGATATCCGTTCGACCTGAATTGTGAACGGTCAACTACAGGCCAGAAAACAGTGTTCCCCAGACGAGTACCGCATGCGCATTCTGTGTTCGTTCAACGAACGTTATGTCCGTTTCTTATACGGTACATATTCGTTTTGTCCGTTATACATCCGTTACACGTGCGTGAGTTGACCGTTCTTTGTCCGTTACTTGTCCGATACGTATGCGCTCTTAACGACTTCCGGGACGACCTTCACCACCACCGAGAGGACTTCCATCACCGGATAAACATTATTTGCCATTTTTTCTGTCCGTTCGGCGTCCGTTACCTTTATCCGTTAATATGTGACAGCACCATTACCATGCGCGGATCGAGAAAGTTTTGTCAGAGAGGGTCCAAATTTGATAACGTTTTTTTTTCTTAGTTGATGAGGGGATAGAGGATCCAAATACCGCTATAAATGGGCCATCATCTACCCGCCAGCGAAAAGCCATTTAAATGGCGTTTCGCTGACGGGCCCATGATGGCCCGAAATAAGTGGTATTTGGATCCACTCACCAACTAAAAAAAAAGAAGAAAAAACGTTGTCAAAGTTGGACCCTCTGGATCCGCGTATGTGACATCTCCTCCTGAACCACTGGTCCAAAAAACAATACCCTCTCTCTAAATAGTACAGATAGTTCTGCTCCGCTGAACAAAATATCCACCAGTGCTTAAAATAGAATAACCCTTTAAACATCATCTTCTCCAGAACCACTGACCCAAATTCATAAACTTTCACACAAATATTCCCAAATATATAACCTCTTTCAAAATGAACTGTACGGCAAGAGCTAAAATAGTTTGTTTTTAAACCTAAGGCGAGCAATTCAGGGCTACAGGGCCATCTTGCGTGCGTGCACGCGTGTGTGTGTGACAGGTAAACATGATTCTCTTTCGCGCTGATCCATTCAGCAGTTAAATTAAGTTTTGTATATCATATATACAGATGACACACTAGGGCCTAAATTTGTATACCGATGTATCTGCCTGAAAATGTTTTTTTTTTCAGCAACACGTCACACCCCTCCCCCTTGAGCACGAGCAAGTGGAATGGACGGATACAGCCCAACTGTGCCCAAATGCCAGAGAAAGGCACGACATAAAGTAATGTGTACTTGAAGAAAGCGTCTTCAAAGGTTATGATGAAGATATATTACTTTAGCCTTCAAGAAACATAAAACCAAAGTCATGATAAAATGATACAAAAATATTTGAATATCATATTTGCGTTCCCTTCCTTATATATAGACTTTGGTCACTGGTGTCATAAATATGACATCAGAACGCTCACATGGCAGATACAGGTGCCCTACATATGAGCCGCGACATGTGATTTCCAACAATGTGGCATTTTGGCATGTGTAGACTCAAACGAGCCTTTGTAGCCCCCTTTTAAGCTTAGGAACTCCAAACTCTGTTAGGCCAGTAGCTTAATATTCATAGAATATTCAAGCGACAAGCAAAGGCTCTGATCAGACTGCGCGTATGCGCAGGCTGGTCTGAGCCATTGCTGGTCGCACATACTGTACCACATTGTTGGAAATCTCATGTCGCGGCTCATATAGTTAAAATGATATGTTTTTCAATCAAAAATTGAAACATTTTCTTATATCTCCAGTATAACAGTTATGTATTTGTTTCAGTTGTCGCTTTACGTCCCAGTATACATATTCAGTTATTAAAAGACAATTTCCTTGGTTGTACCAGTATTAAGCTCTGGGGATAAAATGTCACAGGAGGTAGGATTCGAACCTGCGATCTTTTGATCTCTTGCTACGGCAGTATCAGTACATGAATTCACAATACCTAAAGTTTATCATAAGCATACGTGTGCAAGTAGCGAAGACTGGTTCGCCTGTATGTATGCGTAGGCTCTTATTGACCTAGGCATTAATTAGGTGATAAAACTAACACAGCTATGGTGCACGGCCCACTTAAATTTATCCACACGCCATTTCTCACTAGCAATTACCTTTTCTACGAGTTTTCAGTTGAAGTTTGGTGTATGTAGCTGGCCAAAGCTAATAATACCAATGTGTACAGCACTCATGTGCGGATCCAGAGGGGGACAGGGGATCCAGACCCATCCCCCCCCTGGAAAATTATACAAATATAGGGAGAGTTCCTTAGCAAAACTGGTCCGGATCCCCATAAAATTACAAAGCTACCAATCCAACATTCAATGTTGGGTCATCATCAGCCCGCCAGCGAAACGCCATTTAAATGACGTTTCGCTGGCGGGCCTTTGATGGCCCGCAAAGGGTGGTACTTGGATGGTTTCTCCCCTCATTAAACTAAAAAATCAACGTCAAAGTTGGACCCCTCTGACAAAACTTTCTGGATCCGCCCATGGAACACTGTAAAAATAGGCGTAACTTTACACCATATTTGGCGACAGCGTAGCTGTCACTGCTTCTGGTATAAACCCTCAACTACTTCAAAGCTACTGTCGTGCCAACCAAGAGTGACAGTGACGTCGTGTTTTGTTTACGATTGTTAAGTAAAACATTAACTTGCACACTCAACTTGAGCTAATGCGAATCGATAGATGAGGGTCTGGATGGAGTATGATGATTAGTGAATAATGGTCCTTTTTTATTATAAATAGTGAATAATGAGCCCAAAAATAATGAATAGTGAATAATCAGATTTAATGAACCATGTGTCTGATTTAATGAATAACCCAACATTTTATTGAAATTAATAATAGGCTAAATTCTGAATAAATAGTGAATAACAGACCCCCATCCAGACCCTCATATGTCACTTGCGTATTCATCCTATCCTGAGGATAGGATTAATACACATGTGATCTATCGATTCTAAGTCTCTGATAACTTTGAAAACAAAACGTAAGGTCACTGTCACTCCTGGCTGGCAGGATAGTATACTGACGTCAACAAAAAACGCCTCACTCATTATCACTGATTTCTGAGCGGCGATAAAAGAAAATGAAAAGCGACGTACTGCTTCTTTATGTAGAGGTTGGGCGATGTTGGAAAATGACTTTAATTTGATATTCAGGTGACGCGTTATTCCGATGACGTCATACAGGCTCAACGTACACATGGCGGCATTGTGCATCGATCGCTTATGTTTTCAATTTGAATTTGCACCCAGTTTGTGCCGTAAATGTTTTGCTAATCAAAGAACAAATTTGGATCATTTTTTCAAACAGTTGTGCTTACGAGTAATAACTTTCTGAAATTATGACGTCATATTTAAGACAAAATGTAAGGTCCGTTTACGAAACTTGCCAACATTCTCGTTTTCCTTTAAGAAATGAAAAAAATGATAAGGGGGTACATTTTGTAATGTACACAGAATATGCCTACATAAAATTACGTTATTTAAGATAAGCTGTAACGCCCAGTGGCCATTCGTTGGTCTACAGTAACGTAATCCAAAACGGCCGTCTGGAACACGTGCCAGAGTGCGTTTCCTCTGCCATCGTCGCTGGGTAAAGACTAAAGACTTTTGCAAAGAATTCGTAACAATCTTTTTACCCACTTTGCAGAGTCATGACATTAAAGTTTTACTGAAATGCATGGCGAAAAGGTGGGTGGGGTAAGTTGTTTCTTTCAGCAGACGCATACAAACATTGTCTGATCATTAAAAACGCATTTCTGGTAAATTAGAGACTGTTTTACAATGGTAAAACACGTTTTCCCTGTCAACGGATTGCGTCTGGAAACAAAGCAAATGTGGCTAAAATCTTGTGTCGCACGAAATGGTGACCCCTGTCTCAAACTGAGGTCGTTTTCTCAGCCTCAAATATTCTTTCAGCAATTTTGTTTTCATGAGATACGCCTGACTGGTAAGATGTTATAATGCACTAAAATTCATAACTTTTGTCTGATCAGTCTAAGAGATATTCACGTTTATTTTTAGATGAGGCGTTTTTTCTTGACGTCAGTATATGTTTTGTTCAATTGCATTGATCCTAAGAAAAAGTTTCAACAATAACAGGTAGAAATGTTTAACATTATCACTGAAAAATTGTATGCCTCAAGTTGGTTTTGTAGGAACGCGAGTGTTAGTTTACACCTAATAGGATGACAGCTGAACTGCAGTGCAGTTCAGCTGCCACCCTTTTGGTGAAAACTTACATTTATTTTCTACAGTGAAGGTTTGTTTTTCTCTAGATACAAGACCGAATATAAAATTTAATATATACATAATTTGAAAGTATCAATTTCAAAAGTGACTGGACATTGAACAATTTAGCCTATCCGCTCAGATACATTTCAGAAAATGAACGATACGCGCGTTCTCTCGTTTTCAGGTAAAATTTAAAATCTTTGGAAAATGTACAGTAAAACCTGTGTAATACGGCCACTCTGAAAAAGACCGAAAATTGGGTTTCAAGTCCAACTACCGCTTAATACAGGTCAAAAGTATTGCAGATTGCTTTCGACCTTCATTAAGCTACCAATTGTTATTTAGATCCTTTTTTGTCTATTTTTGAGTGGCCGTTTTACTTTAGGGTTTACATCATCATTTTTCTCATCTCGTTTCGTGTGTTTTGAGTAATAGAGGCCTCGTCGCGATTTGATACAACCAGAACTTTGTAGTTTTTGGTTTGTTGCTTTTCGTCCCAGTCAACAGCTATGGTCATGTCGGGACGGTCAGTTCACCTAACCACACTCTTTATTCCTTGGCAAGCTTGACTAAGCGCTTAACCAGTATTTTGTGCACATACTTTCGCTTGTAACTGACAACAGCCCTTTTTGAATCAGCGGAAGGGAGGAGAATGTCCGTTTAAATTATTTCATGATCAATCTCCACGAAAGTATGGGACCGGGCCGGGATCGAACTCGCGACCCCTGAATCTGCAGTCACGTTACCGACTACGCTACGCGGCCCGGCATGTTATTTATGTATTAGTAACAGAGTTGGTTAGCTGGTAAATGGAGAACGTCAGATGATATAAAAATGAGAACTTAAAACTCTTTGGAAGAAACAAGCCCGGTGATCATCATGGTAGAATTTGTATCTACGTTTGTAATAACGTCTTTTTAACTTGAGCTACTGAACATATAGATTGAATATGTGCATAGCATGGCGGATCCAGGCGGGTGGGGACAGACCCCTCCCCCCCCTCTGGAAATCACAAGTGGATTCCTTAAAAAAATTTGGTATGTCAGCATGTGCGTTTGAGAGAAATTAGCGCATAGGCGATATGGGCTTGTCCAATCGAAATGTTGAGCCAGTGCATGAGATTTCCAACAATTTGGTATGTGCGACCAGCAAAGCCTCAGATCAGCCTGCGCGTATGCGCAGTCTGATCAGAGCCTTTGCTAGTCGCTTGAGTATTCTATGATTGTTAAGCTACTGACTGAACGCCATTTGGAGTTTCTAAGTTTAACAGGAGGCTGCAGAGGCTCGTCCGAGTCTCGACTTGTCAAAATGTCAAATTGTTGGAAATCTCATGCTGCGGCTCTTGTATCTTTTTTAGCGTGGAAGAATGATGGCCGTGGTCAAAGGGCCAATACTGCGCAAGGTGAGACAGCTGAAGAGCACACAGTGGACGAGTTACTGCTCTTGGTAAAGTAATATTTCTTCTTAAAGATTATGTCTTGTGCAATGCGCGGATCCAGAGGGGGAACGGGGGAGCCAAACTCCCCTTAAAATCACAAAAATATACCCTATATGGTTTTCAGCAATAGTGGTCTGGATTTCCTGATTCATATCGCTAGCGTACGATGAGCCAATCTAAACTAGTTTTATGGTACCAACCTCACCCATATTTCAGAATGTTGTTTAGACAAATAGATGTTCGGTTCGCATGAAAGATCCCTAACTTATCGATGTATCATCTCCTATTAATTGCAGATCAAGATATAAAAAAGGAGATAAAAGAAAGATAAGGACTCAACAGGACCCAAGTCGTGCTCATTGCTATACTGTAGATTCGGAAATTTTCGCGAGAATTTTATTTTCGCGAATAGCATTAAAAGACATATAAGTGATGTGAAAAATTCGCGACTAAGGCAAGTTTTACCTATATCAATAAACGACAGAGTGATTTTGCCATTTCGCGAGGGTTTTATTTTCACGAAACTTCGCATATGCGAAGTTTCGCGAAAATGAAGTCCTCGCGAAAATTTCCGAATTACAGTAAATTGATTCATTTTAATCTGCTATACTAGTAAATCAGACGTGTCTCCATTGTGTTACCATTCATAAAAGTCATACATCTATTTGAGCGCTTTTCTGCATCCCCATCCCAGTTTTGTTTGCATGAAAGTTTAAATTATTACGTTTTAACATGTTGAAATAATTCAACAGATGACATGAGTAGACATGATATTCCTTTTCGTTTTGGATACCGCTTAACAGGTACTTTGGAAAACAGTGAAGACCCAGATGAAATGAGGTGGCGTTTCATAATAATTAGACGGCATTTCATCAGGGTCTGCACTGTTTGATAAGATGAAGACAATCTTCGTGACATTTATTAAAATACCTCGGACAGGCTCCTATCCAATCTGCCCAAATTTTGAGAGCCTGTGGCTAAAATTGCATATAAACCAACTGTATGTTGTGCTTTAATAAAAACCGGACATTCAGTGCACCTATCGAAATTAATATACTTGGAAAATATTGCATATTAATTCCAGGACCTTAGGGGGTGGTATTTTTTTTTCGACCAAATATTTTTTTGCAAAAATCCAAAGTTTTGTCAAGTATTCGGATCTAGGATATTTCATGATTTTGGGTTAATAAGTATGTTGTCCATAACTTTTGAATATGACCTGTAAATGTCTACCTGTTCTATTTATAGTTCAATCAGTCTTACCTGTTCACTGAGGTGTATCATAACTACTGTCCTGCCAGCCAAGAGTGGCAGTGACGTCATGTTTTGTTTACAACGTTATCAGGGACTTAGAATCGATAGATCACTTGTGTATTAATCCTATCCGCAGGATAGGATTAATACACAAGTGATATATCGATTCGCATCGGCTCAAGTGGATTTAACAAGTTAATGTTTTGCTTAACTTTTGTAAACAAAACATTTCGTCACTGTCACTCTTTGTTGGCACGGCAGTACATACTGTATACATGCTACAGTGTTGTACAAAATCTGTCTAATGAGCTTTTATAATAATTTGTTTTTGAGCTGTATGCAAAAGGATTAGCTTGGTCTGGGGGGTGTAGGCACCGAAAAACTTTTCTCCTTCCTATATGTTGAATACCAGAAACAGACTTTTCAACCCCTAGTTTTCATGAAGTGCTTGTCCAATGTGAAAACACTGTTTCTAGCGGTTTTCGATCCGCGCTAGGCGATTGTTAAGATCGTTATTTATTGCCGGTGTGGAAAATGGTTAAGCTGAATGTTTGAGCTTGTAGTAGTAGTGAAAGTGTTTTCCCCTTTTCAGGCAGATGAAGCCCACCCACCCACCAAGAACTACTTCGACTGGTTCCCGTGCTCTGTATTAGCATATCTTCTCTGCCCGTGCACTGGAATATGTGCTATGTACTACGCAGTTCGAGTAAGTTTATTTGGGTTACCACGTGCGATTTTGGTAATAGTGAAACCCGTTTTAAAGAGACTAAGTCTGCAACTTTGAACATTATTCGAATTTTTTTATTTTCTTTTTAAATCATTTGTAAAAGTAGTAGTTATGTTTTCACAATAAATCTGTTCAATATGGCTGAAAACTGCACGGAAAAGTGAATTATCTTATAAAAACAGGTGTGTTGGTAATTATTTGCGTCCCTCCAATAAATATAGACAGTTAATTTTAACATAAATGCTGTTGTTTTGGTACTGATAATTTGTTAAGATTTACGAAATTGGTAAAATGTATACCTGAATTTTAGTTTTTTACTGTGTTCTTGAAAAATAGAAGCATTAGTTCTAAAATTAAAAGATCAAAAGTTACAGACTATGCAGCTTTAAGCGGCCACTCAGAAATAGACTAAGCAAAGCTGGTCGAAAGTATTGCAGAATGCTCGGGAGCATTCTGCAATCCTTTCGACCTGCATTAAGCGATTATCGGTCTTGAAGATATATTTTGGGGACTTCTTTTGAGTGGTCGCTCTAAACAGGTTTACCTGTATTAGTCTCCTCTAAACGACCATGCTGAAGAATCAAGCGGAGCAAAGAGTCCAAATTTTGATATGGGCCTTCATCTACATCCGCACTCTGTGCATGAGCATTCATCTACATCTGTACTCCGTGTATCAGCATTCACCTAAATCCTTACTCTGTGTATGAGCATTCATCTACATATGTACTATGTGTATGAGCATTCATCTACATCTGTACTCTGTGAATGAGCATCCCCCTTGCCCATACTCTGTGTATGAGCCTTCGTCTATATCTGTTCTCTATGTATGGGCATTCATCTACATGTGTACTCTGTGTATTAGCATTCACCTACATCCATTCTCTGTGTATGAGCATTCATCTACGAACATACTCTGTGTATGAGCATTCATCTACAGCTGTACTTTGTGTATGAGCATTCATCTACATTTGTACTCTGTGTATGGGCATTCATCTACATTTGTACTCTGTATATGAGCATTCGTCTACCCATGTACTCTGTGTACGAGCATTCGTCTACATATGTACTCTGTGTATGAGCATTCATCTACATCTGTACTCTGTGTATGAACATTCATCTACAGCTGTACTTTGTGTATGAGCATTCATCTACATCTGTACTCTGTGTATGGGCATTCATCTACATCTGTACTCTTTGTATGAGCCTTCACCTAAATCTGTACTCTGTGTAGGAGCATTCATCTACAGCTGTACTCTGTGCATGAGCATTCATCTGCATCTGCCTCCGTGTATGAGCATTCATCTACATCTGTACTCTGTGTATGTGCATTCAACTACATCTGTACTCCAAGTATGAGCATTCATCTAAATCTGTACTCTCTGTATGCGCATTCATCTACAGCTGTACTCTGTGTATGAGCGTTCATCTGCATATGTACTCTGTGTATAATAAGCCTTCGTCTACATCTGTACTCTGTGTACGGGCATTGATCTACAGCTGTACTCTGTGTATGAGCCATCATGTACATATGTACTCTGTGAACGACCCTTCATGAACATCTGTACTGTGTATGAGCATTCATCAACATCTGTACTCTGTGTATGATCGTTCAAGTATATCTGTACTCTGTGTATGAGTATTTCTCTACATCCATACTCTGTGTATGAGCCTTCATCTACATCTGTACTCTGTGTATGAGTATTAATCTACATCCATACTCTGTGTATGAGCATTCATCTACATCTGTACTCTGTGTATGAGCATTCATCTATATCTGTGCTCTGTGTATGAGCCCTCATCTACATCTGTTCTCTGTGTATAAGCATTCATCTACAGCTGTTCTCTGTTGCCGGGCATTCATCTACATCTGTTATCTATGTATGAGCATTCATCTACATCTATGCTCTGTATATGAGCATTCATCTACATCTGTACTCTGTGTATGGGCATTTATATACATCTGCGCTCTGTGTATTAGCATTTATCTACATATGTACTCTATGTACGGGCCTTCATATACATCTGCGCTCCGTGTATGAGCCATCGTCTACATCTGTACTCTGTGTATGAGCCTTCAATCTACATAGGGAGGCTCTAGCTATTCTGCGCTTGAGCATTCGTTGATCGACAATGCGATAAGTGAGCCTTTAGCAAGTTTAGCCATTTATGGCGCTGTACAGACTTCGCAGATGCGCTTGATGGATGAGATTATCGGATGTGGTTCAACATATCAGTAGCGCTGCATGAAGTTCTCGCAGTACGGCTACATGCACAATAATATTGTCTTGCCTGCTCACCTATTTTAAGCAATCAACTCGATTGTGCTGGCTAAACATGCCAAACGTGACTATGGCCAGGAACACCAGATACGTACTGTCCTGCCAGCCAAAACTAACAGTGACGTCATGTTTTGTTTACACCATTATCAGGGACTTACATATATAATCGATATATTACTTGTGTATTCATCCTATCCTTAGGATAGTATTAACACACAAATGATCTATCGATTCGCGTTAGATCAAGTATAGTGTACAAGTTAAATTTTTACTTAGCAATTGTAAACACAATATTACGTCACTGTCACTCTTGGTTGGCACGACAGTACATATAAGATTTTACCCTGGGATAGATATTTTTTTCTTGCACACCGAACAGGGAGATAAGAGATTTTACCCTGGGTTAGAAAATCTTATCTTACCCATGTTATCTTACTCAGGCTGTCACGTGAGGGCTCAATATATTAGTTGTATTGGAACTCACGCACATGGTCGTCAAGTGACGTCATCATAACATTTCGCATCTCGGCGTATTCAGGAATTTCTGGGAGCCTTTTCTTCAGAAAAAAAATTATGGTAGCTAATGGTGAGCAAGGAAAAGAATTCATTATTCAGGTGAGAGTAGGAAAGAAAAACTGCCCCTCGGGCTCACCGTTTGTCATCACTCGGTAAGCCTCGTGATGCCAATCTTCGGGACAGATTTTTCTATCCTACCCTCACACTCATGAAAGATTCTTATAATCTTGCCCATGTCATTTTACCCAGGCTGTCACGTTATAGAGAAATTAACATTTTATGTCGCATTGGAGCGTTCTGGGAGCCTTTTTTAAGATAAAATGTGGTAGTCAATGGTGAGCAAGAAAAAGTATGTATTATTTGTTTGAGGATGGGATAAATAGAATCCATCATTGGTGTTCAGTGGGGACAGAAAAATCCCAACCCGAGGGCCCACCGTTCCAGTGGGAAACGAGGCTTGCCGAGTTTCCCACTGAACGGTGGACCCGAGGGTTGGGATTTTTCTGGAACCACTGAACACCAATGATCGATTCTTTTTCTCATATACCACGACCGTACGGTACAGTACTGTGTAATATTTGTTGGTGACGTCACTGAGATCGATGTTTACATCGTCAATGACGCGCGCTGTACAAATCGACTTGAAACAGCGAATAAACAGTGCATTAAACAATGAAGAAATGGTTATTTCATAAAAATGGATTTACAAGAACTAGCTTATCAGCCACAGTAACTCGAGTAAGTAATTTTGTTGAGGAAAATGTGTGTGTGTGTGTGGTGTGTTTTTACATCGTCAAGGCTCCCCGTCCCGGTGGATTCAGTCAGTCAATGCCCAACACAGCAGGTTAAATATGTCAATCGCAATGCACTCATGCAAGAATTGAATAAAGGTTGTAAGTAAAAATGCGCAGTTTTACTTTTAAACCAAGCTGAAGGCCGACTTAAATCGCTGAAAATTCAACATAGAATTTTTTCCTGACTGACAACAATTCAACTTTCGTTTTCGAAGGAATACAGTCATGCGCCAAAAATGTTATCTCACATTAGCAACTGGCCGCGTGTGGCTTATCTCGTATTAGTTACGCTTATCTCACATGGGTAGCGATGTGGGACAGATTTTTCCGACAGCGATCTTACTTAGGGATCACTAGATCTCGCATGCGTTGGTATGTGAGAAAGAGGAATCTGTCCCTGTCATCACTCGGCAAGCCTCGTAATGCTAACGGACGGATTTTCTACCCCACTCTCACACACATGATGGATTCTAAATTCTACACCCACAGTTCACTGACTTTATGGCACCATTGATTGATTTATTGAGTATGCTTAAAGTCCCAGTCAACAATATTTCAATCATGTCGGGATTGCTCCCAGAGAGAGAGGGAGAGAGAAAAGGGGAATATAATAGAGTAAAAGGCCGCCTCTACCCCACCTAAATGTTCCTCAAGTGAAGCAAATTTCATCCTGTCAACAAGCCAAGCATGACAGGGCCATCTGTTTAAAAACTGTATTCTGGGATCGGGCTGCAACACATTATCACACTGGGGATACACAGAAAAGAAGTTCCTCTAAATGAAATATGTACTCCATTTATATTTTAGGCCAACCACGCAAAGGACTGGGAAAGAGACAGCGATGTAATCAAGCACAGCAACATACATGCTAAGCGACTAACTCTCGTAAGCATCTTTCTAGGAGTTATCTTTCTTGTTGGTATTGGTATGGTGGTTATTGCTGGTACTGAGGAGATCCTAGAGAGTTATGATAGCGAAGTATATGAGTCGCATCAACGGGAGCAAAATTTTGTATATAACCACAAAAATGGTAACTTTGGAGATGATATGGAAAACAACGGAGAAATGTCGAATGGTAGACAAGATGGAATAAATAAACATAAGTTACAACGAAACGAATGGTCTGGTAAGATGAATCAACCGACTGGCTTGCAAGATGATTCCTCTGAAAGCATTGACGAACAGAACGAACAAAGTTTTGATAGGGTACAGAACATGACCAAAGAGACAGGTGACAATGAAAATTCTTCAGAAGACGTAAGCAGTCAAGAACTACCAGATGACTATTGGTTTGGTGAAACGAATGACACAGACCACGCTGACGACAACAAATTGAAGAATGATGATTCGTCATCGAATACGAATAACCAAGGGATGCTGAATTATAATTGGCTCAAAAAGAGAATGACCAAATACCATGATTGGCTCAGCAACATGAAAAATCAAGACAGAAAGGACTCTGACTATCTAGAAAACTCAGAAGAAGTAACAACCGACACCGATGATCAGTTAAAGAACACCAATATTGAGAATGGGCGCAGCTACAGTTGGTTTGGCAATAATGGCAATGGTGAGAAAAGAAATGATCAGTGGCCATATGTCATGGTTGATGGGAGAGAAATGGGTGGAGAGGATGAAGGCAGATCTGATGAGAAGAAACTAGATAGTGTCAAAAGACAGCATCGGTTAATCAAACAAGGTGCGGACCATCATGATTAATTGCAGCAATTATACGAAGTCTCGAGACTAGATCCTAACCAGACCTGGGATGAAAAATGTTCAATAACTTATTATTCAAACTGTAACGGGCATAGGGTTATATCGACATAAGTGATATGACTACGGGCGTCGTAGTAGACATTTTAAAAGTACACACGACTATAAACGATTTTCTGCTCAGGTATCGTTCGATCCTATCGACAAGTCGAACTGGTCCCGACCGTCTAAATATAACTGGTCATGAAGATTTGTTGATAAAGAGAAGGCTTTTTGTAAACGCCAATACTTGAACGTTTAAAGAAAAAATCAAGATAAATCTTACATGGCTATCTTTTCAGAACAATGCGTACTACCTTAACCCTTTACCCCATAGAGACGTCATTTGGCGCATTTGCAAATAGAGTAGACCCTGATCAGACAGCTCTTACAAGATAAATGGAAATAATTATGATTAGACATGATCCTACACTTATGAACCTGACAAGTAATTTCTTGGTTCTCTGCTGTTCTATACCAACATGAAAGTTTATTGTTATAATTATTCATAGTGGATGGAACTTATCATGAATATTCATGAGGTACCTAGACCCCGTAGTCTGCTCATTTGTATGTGTTAACAGGAGTCTACTATGTATTATAAGCTACATGTATGTGAGTGTGTTAAATAGGGTCAATAATCTGCTTTCAGCTTTTTGTATGTGTTAATCAGAGTCTACTTTATGTTATAAGATGTGTGAATGTGTAACTATAGTCAGCAGTATGCTATTAGATTTTTTATGTGTTAATCCGACCCCACTGCATGCTATATGCTGTCTGAATGTGTAACTATAGTCAGTGGTATGCTATTAGATTTTTGTATGTGTTAATCCGAACCCACTGCATGGTATACGCTGTCTAAATGTGTAACTATAGTCAGCAGTATGCTATTAGATTTTTGTATGTGTTAATCCGACCCCACTGTATGCCATAAGCTGTGTGAATGTGTTAACTATAGTCAGTAGTATGCTATTAGCTTTTTGTATGTGTTAATCCGACCCCGCTGTATGCCATAAGCTTTGTGAATGTGTTAACAAAAGTCGGTAGCATGTATGCTTGTGTTAACAGGAGTCTACTATATGCTTTAAGCTGTGTGAATGTGTTAACTAGGGTCAGAAATCTGCCATCAGATTTTGTATGTTTTAATCGGAATCTACTTTATGCTATAAGCTGTGTGAATGAGTTGACTAGTCAGTAGTATGCTATTAGCTTTTTGTATAAACTAATAGGAGTCTACTATATGCTATAAGCAATGTGAAATAGGCGTCTACTATATGTTATAAGCTATGTGAAAAGGAGTATATGCTATTAATATTGGATATTTATTATCAGAGAAAGTTATATCAGATTCGGAATCCCCTAATCTGAATCTACTTTATGCTATAAGCTGTGTGAATGAGTTGACTAGTCAGTAGTATACTATAAGCTTTTTTTGTATAAATTAATAGGAGTCTACTACAAGAGGTGTTTCGGGTTTATTTGAACAAATTTGAAAATGCCGTTACTCATTTATTTCTCTTTATATTTGGTAATAATTGATTTCCATGTGTTAGTCTGATCTCAAAGAATACGCATTAAAACAGTTCTTAATTTTTAATTTCTGGTTTGAAACAGTCTTTAAAGACGAGTAGTCAAATTTTAAGCGCTTAAAATGCTGTCTGAAACGAAATGTACGAAATCGTTCTCGAACAATTTCTCTAAAGGACATGAATATTTTCTCTTGGAATCTTTTATTTCTTGTATATAAATAATTAAAGTGTGTTCTGTTAAAAATAAAGCATTCTAGTTGGATATTTACTTTTTGGAAGCGACTTGAACATCAAAATTTAGGGTTTACAGTTTTCATAGCAACACTAAATTGCATGCTGAATTCTCAATTTCAATATTTGGTGATCAGTTTTGTCAACGTTAGATACTTAAAATATCTAAAAAATGGAGTCGTTTGTGAGTTTTGAGAATTTGTTTTTCAAAATTCTTTCAAGACACATTTTATACATGAGATACCCATTTGGGCACTTGTATGGAAGAACTTATTAAGCCCAGTTTCTTAGCAAAAACAGGCACGAATAAGCTGTTTCTCATTTGAAAAATAGACTGAGTGTTCCTCTAAACTTAAAAGAAAATCACACACCTACATAAGCATTTTCTTAGAAGATACACCCGTCTTAGCTCTTAAAATCAGTAAAAGGGGGATGAGGATGTATTTAGGCCCGCCGTGTTATGGTTTTGCTTTAAATCGCTATCTTGTCTACTTGACAATACCAGGGACACGTCCGTTATGCATGAAAAAGCAAAATTTGTTTGTTTTATTTATATGCAACCGCAAAAATTGAAATTCAAATTTGTTCAAATAAACATGAAACTGGTCTCGTATATGCTATAAGCTATGTGAAATAGGAGTCTACTTTATGTTATAAGCTATGTGAAATATGAGTCTACTATATGTTATAAGCTATGTGAAATATGAGTCTACTATATACTATAAGCTATGTGAAATAGGAGTCTACTATATGCTATAAGCTATGTGAAATATGAGTCTACTATATGCTATAAGCTATGTGAAATATAAGTCTACTATATGTTATAAGCTATGTGAAATAGGAGTCTACTATATTTTATAAGCTATGTGAAAAGGAGTATATGCTATTAATATTGGATAATTTATTATCAGAGAAAGTTATATCGGAAGCGGAATCCCCTAATCGGAATCTTCTTTATGCTATAAGCTGTGTGAATGGGTTGACTAGTCAGTAGTATACTATAAGCTTTTTTTGTATAAATTAATAGGAGTCTACTACAAGAGGTGTTTCGTGTTTATATGAACAAATTTGAAAATGCCGTTACTCATTTATTTCTCGTTATATTTGGTAATAATTGATTTCCATGGGTTAGTCTGATCTCTAGGAATAGGCAGTCATAAAAAACAGTTCTTAATTTTTATTTTCTGGTTTGAAACAGTCTTTGAAGATGAGTAGTCAAATTTTAACCGTTTAAAATCCTGTCTGAAACGAAATGTACTAAATCGTTCTCAAACAATTTCTCTAAAAGACATGAAGATTTTCTCTTGGAACCTTTTATATATTGTACATGAATAATTAAAGTGTGTTCTATTAAAAAATAAAGCATTCCAGTTGGATATTTCCTTTTTGGAAGCGACTTGAACATCAAATTTAGGGTTTACAGTTTCCATAGCAACACTAAATTGCATGCTGAATACTCAATTTCAATATTTGGTGATCGTTTTTATCGGCGATAGATACATAAAATATCTAAGAAATGGATCGAGTTGTTTGTGAGTTTTGAGAATTTGTTTTTCAACCTTCTTTCAAGACACATTTTATACATGAGATACCCATTTGGGCACTTTTATGGAAGAACTTATTAAGCCTAGTTACCAAGCAAAAACAGGAACGAATAAGCTGTTTCTCATTTGAAAAATAGACTGAGTGTTCCTCTAAACTTAAAAGAAAATCTCACACTTACATACGCATTTTCTTAGAAGATACACCCGTTTTAGCTCTTAAAATCAGTAAAAGTGGGGGGGGGGGGGGGGGGGGGTGAGGATGTATTTAGGGCCAACGTGTTATGGTTTTGCTTTAAATCGCTATCTTGTCTACTTAATAATACCAGGGACACGTCCGTTATGCATGAAAAAGCAAAATTTGTTTGTTTTATTTATTTGCAACCGCAAAAAGTGAAATTCAAATTTGTTCAAATAAACATGAAACAGGTCTCGTATATGATATAAGCTATGTGAAATAGGAGTATGCTATAAATATTGGACATTTATTATCAGAGAATGTTAAATTAATGGGTTGATTTGAGCAGGCCGTATGTAATTACTGTCGTGCCAACCAAGAGTGACAGTGGCGTTATATTTTGTTTACATTGTTAAGTAAAACAGTAACTTGTACACTCCACTTGAGCTAACGATAATCGTTAGATTAATTGTGTATTAATCTTATCCTGCGGATAGAATTAATACACAAGTGATCTATCGATTATAAGTCCATGAAAACTTTGTAAAAAACTTGACGACACTGTAACATATGGCTGGCAGGACAGTAGCTAAAAGTGTTCTATATAAACCAAGACAAAAGTATTGTTAACTTAAGCTTTTTCCTCCTCGCCTTTACATCATCCAAGTTAGTATTTTGTCAAGATCTACATGACAAGGCCATCACTAAAGTAAACATGACCAGAAAATGCCACAATCACAGACCCGAACCTACCTACGGTACCGTGAGACCCGGAGGGGGCGGGGTACTCCAATATTTTCATATATACGTTGGCTCGGGCCACTCTTTGGGGTGAAAAATCTTGAATTTCAATATTTTTGGGTTTTTTCTTTCAGAAAATTGAATATTTTTGGGTGTAAAGATTTTGCGTTTTTTTTTTTGTTTTGTTTTTTTTTTGGGGGGGGGGGGGGTAATCACAAAAAATGGACTGGTATTAGGGGTCATTTCTCTGCATTTTAGAGTCGTTTCTTAAGGTCAATGTACAGAATAGGAATATTTTTTTTAGGTTGCTAAAATTTCAAATATTTTCTTGGTATGCCTGTTATTCCAGATTTTTTTTTGGGGGGGGGGGGGGCGGGGGGGGGGGTAAACGGTAGATGCTGGGTCCAAGCCTACAAAAGAAGAAAAAATGGGAGCACCTACCCCACCCCCCTTCTTGGCCGTGAGGTTGGAACACAAACAAAGCACAGAGAGTCTCAACACAATTAAAGCAAAGCAATCAGCTCTCTCTTTCTCAGCAAGGAGATCGCTAAACTAGAAAGGACGCCAAGAACCACTTCACAAAACAAGGGCCAAACACAAAATTCCCACAATCGGAACTGCCTCGGCCAATTCCGCGAAATTCCGTGGAATAAGACCACGGGTGTACATCGAGGATCTACTTTGATAACGCGGGTGATAACGTGACGCTGACGTTATATAACGTGACGCTGACGTCACAGAAACCATGTTAACAAAATAACAAGTGTGATTGCACAAACAAACGGCTTAAATGAAGTTTATGATTTTTTTTTCAATAAAACATTGCTATAGCGATATTTTATTGAAAATCATAAACTTCATTTATTCTGCTGATTAAACTTTTCGGATATAATAATCAATTTTAATAGAGCTGAACCAACATGCTCACACCCGGGTGTACAGGGTCAATACAGAGCCCGTTTCAATACGATAACACGTTGAGGTGCCCACTTTTGGGGCCTCACGAAGAGTCTTGGCAACGTTGCGATATGTGTTGGTGGCCATGTGAAAAATGTTTTTCTGCACCAGGATTGATATTCGGCATGTAAAAGAGCAAATATTTCACCAATGAAGGTCAGATATTTGGTTTTAAGATGGTTTAAGGCAAAATATTACAAAGTGAGACCATCTACGACTTCCCATGTCTCATCACTTATTTTCGTAGAATTAAGGATAAATTGGGCCAAATTTCAAAGCCAAACTGTAGATGACAATACTTCATCTCGTAAACAACAGATAGAAATCGAATGATGGTGCGTTGAACGATAAAATACCGTTTATTTTAACTCTTGTCTGAAGTGAGGTGTATAGGTTACAGTCAGATTGCATTGTGGTGCCTTTACGCCACTCTACTTGAGTGTATTTGATGATTTACGACAACTTGCTATGGTTCTGCTAGGATTTTCGCTTGTATTAATTGGTAATATCTGCAGCCAAAAGTGATTATGTACCTTCATGCCATAGCATGGCATCATGGCAAAAATTGCTGATCAAACATGAGAGCTGAATGGCTACAGGTGTGCTAAGGTTTACAAAGTACACTGTGGCAAATGTTCTACTTGCCTGCCAAAAGGTCTAGATAAACAGTGTGGACCCAGATCAAGTTGCTCCTAAAGGAGCAGTCTGATCTGAGTGTACGTGGTTTGACCAAAATGTTTCTAAACCATTTTAGTAGATGACATAGCAGACATATTTTGTTGTGAATGTCACTCTGGGGGCTAAAGACCTTCCAGCTCAACTCCTCTTCTAGGTAGGATATTTCCCTAATAGTGTCTCCGTCTTGCTCGCTCCAATATAAGAAAAGAACCCATACAGAATATCGCACTATATCTAAAACGAGGTATACAAGAAACCAAAACTCCTTTTACATGAATGAGACAAATATTGTCAAACATAGACGTGCCTTTTGCATGGAAATATTGATAGAGCAACACAAAATCATGGTATATCATTAGGGTACCATAGCAAGAATCGTATTGAAACGGTCTAATGTAATACCTTGTTAACAATGTGATGCTACAGAACTAATTTTCCATACGCCAGTAATGGAGCTTTTTGGTACATAGTACTACGCGTAATGCTCCTTACATACACCCGAGCCATGATTTGATTCTCGAATTGTGGTGTGGCGGACTTTCCCGAATAAAAATCCCCACACCATAGGACAGCAACAACAATGAATAAACGACAGCAGAATCACAGCCTAAAAAGTAAGTGAGTATGATCAGGAAATAACACAATCACAAACCGCAAACCAACCCACGGCACCGTGAGGATCAGCCACAGGATATTTACAGTAACAAGACATCCAAACGACAATAAAAGCAAAGCAATCAGCTCTCTCTTCCTCGTCAAGATGATTGCAAAACTAAAAAGGATATAAAGTAATGCATACCAAAACAAAGACCAACACAGGGCCCCCACAAACAATGGGAGGTACATAAAACAATAAATCAACAATAACAGAACGGATAGCAGCCAATTCTTCAGATTATTTAGAGGTCACAACAGCTGTGGTTGTGCCGCGTAGAGTTGGTAAAATTTCTCCCCGTACATCAATATAGTGTTGATAATTTTTTATATTCTGCTTCTTCAGGAATATTAGGTTCTGACGGAATGCAGAATACTGCTTAAGCCGGTGCTAGGGGCGTGAGAAATGCTGCACTTTCCATTAGTTCTCATGAACAGACTCAATAAAACCGAGTCTGCTGTTTTCTTATATTGTAGTACTGCATTGCAAAACAAGGAGCAAAAACAACCCCACAAACCATAGGAGCAACAAAAACAATGAATCAACTGACAGTAATATGCACGACCCATGTTGAATGTTTGCTAAATAGAATGAAACCCTAGGTATTTAAATTGAAAACAATGTTTGGGTAGCCGAACTGAGTATTTCAACATAGCCGTTCTGAAATAGGTTCCGTACGAAAAAGTGGGACCCGGTTCTAATTCATTTTAACATTATCGAGACACAGGTATGTAAAACGGTGACTAGGCTTTGCCACACAAACAATTCTTGGCAAACCTATTTCGTAACCTATTTCAGAATGGCTATCTGTCCACCTTGATCAAGTCATGTCAAGTCAAGTCAAAAGTTTAATCTGGACCCTTGACGGGGGTATGAGAATACAGCATACAATAAAATGAACAAAACCTATATATCAGCAAAAGACGAACTGAAAAGAAAATTTAACTGATTCAGATCCAAAGCAGATACCAGAGTGGTTCAGAAACTATATCAAGATACTGCAATGAATGCTCTCGGACAGGAGGTGAAGTGTTGACCATGATCAGAATACATATACTTCTACAGAAAAGAATAATCAGTCATTCATCTACCCTCTCAGCATTAAACCAATATTGGACAATGCTAACAGCAATATTATTAGATTCAGAGCACTCCACCACATGGAGGTTTACGGCATAATTGAGTATGTGCATTAACAATTGAGAACAATGCCAGAATAAGATTACAAAATTTTGCCAACCTGAAACTGACCTGCTTATCTGAAGATGTAAAAAGTTCCAAAATCATGTGAACATTAAGCTTTTTCCTAAAATCCTTAGATATAAACTTATGTCTTTCAAATCTTAAGTAGGTACAATCAAAGATGTGATGATATTCATCCCCCAATTTAGCTGAATTACAAAGTTCACATACCTTGTCATCTCTTGCAATCCCCCAAAATCTACCTTTTCTGATGGTAATTTATGATTAACACAGCTGAATTTGCTAAGAGCAATTCTGAGATCATCAGGTAAATTAAGGTAAGGTTTAAAGCAATCAGATGTCTTAAAAATCCTGTAATCCAAACATTTAGGTGAATCATAAATTAACCCAGATCAGACTTATTCAAATTGGTCTATTCGTCTTACTTTAACCATTTTAGCCAAATCACAATTATCGAGACACAGGTATGTAAAACATTTTAGCCAAAGCACATACTATGCTAACCAATAATGAGAAAAATAACAACTATAAAACTATAAACTATAAAACATAGCCGTTTGGAATGATATATACTTAAAATCAAAAGTAACTTTACACTGTTAATATACACTGACCCAAAATGAAAACTTTACACTTTATTTCTTTGAATAACTGTTTCGTTAGTATACATGTCGTTGTAAGATTTACGCATGCTTATTGAGACTTCGTCGCAGATAACGATTATGCAATTTTTATTCAAATCCCAAGTCTATTCAAGCGTCAACGCCTGAAAAACGTGTTTCTTACGTTGCACGTGCTGCGGAAAAGGTGGTTCATTAACAGCTTTAAAACCGACAAGAAAACATTTGCAGCTGAGTACTGGTAATAAAAAATAATTTATTGTTACAAAACGCTTCCATTTAGTGACGGTACGTCTTTCAAAAGATCAAAGAAACCAAGTTATTGGCGTGCTCAAGGCGGGGTCTACGGTAAATGATATCGCGCATCATTTTGGCTGCTCTAGACAGACTATTCATTATCTTATGAACCTGTACAACAGAGGCCGGGTATGTCAGAGTTCGTGCAAGACCCAGTCGCGCACGTGTGACGACGTTACGTCCTTATCGCGTTAACACGTTAACTCACCCACGTAATCGTTTTAAACGGCAAAAATTATTACTCGTCTTTACGGGGTTCATTCACAAATGATAATTAGTCATTTCGTGCAAAATAACGGACCTGGCATTTTCCAGCATGACAATGCAAGGCCTTACACAACACGTAAATAACCACACAATTCCATGCTAAATAATGTCAACCTCTTGCCTTGGCCTGCTTCATCCCCGGCCATGAACCCCATAGAACATGTATAGGATGAATTGGGTCGGAGGGTCTGTTCTAATCATCAAATGGATGCGTTAAATGACTCTAATATGCAGCTCTGTTAGCATTACATAAGTATCCCTAACGTGCTCATACAGCGTTACGTAAATTCAATGAGGCGACGTATTCTGTCAAGCATTCGTAAAAATGAAGGTGAAACTGGTTACTGATGATCTTTTTAACATCACTTAAAGCACGCAGTCATTAATTTCTTGTTTCCAAAATCTGTGTGATTGGTTTAATTGTTTTTAGAAATTTTCATTTTGACCCCTCTGAACTGAATTATTCATAAAAATATGCAATTTATGATTTTCATCCAATGATTTTTTTCAGACACATTGATGAGGCATTGAAGATTCCATGAC
Organism: Loripinus fragilis; assembly: GCA_964019695.1. Taxonomy (NCBI): domain Eukaryota; kingdom Metazoa; phylum Mollusca; class Bivalvia; order Lucinida; family Lucinidae; genus Loripinus; species Loripinus fragilis. The sequence continues at coordinate 65,423,839 of OZ026529.1, forward strand.
CAAAAAAATTAACTCCGAAACTTAATTTATGATCAAAATATATGCTTTTGAATACTATGTAAAGTTTTCATTTTGGGTCAGTGTATATACATGTAGCTTTTCTGAGTAATATTGTGTGGTTTAATAAATGTCTTTGATTCATATTAAAGTCCGATCAATTATTCATATGACAGTTGAATTTCATTGTTTTGCTGTCATAAATGCAACCACAAGGCCCTAAATGAAAGAGCTAGGCAAGGGGGCAAAATAAACTTTTCCAAAACGCATCACTTTTGATGTGTTACTGAAACTTTAAGAGATTGGACAGTTTTCAACTTTAATGAACCAGTCTGAGAGACAGGCTATCGAATTGTTGTTTAAAGTTCAAATCAGCCGGAATCACCCTTCGTCCATGCCCCTTTTTGTGAACTTTACAGTGCTTTTTATGGAATTGTTTGTAATTCTCCTTCCAAACTAATGGGAATTAGTCACATAGTTTGCGCAGAAGTCCAAACAAATCATTGATTAAAAAAAATCAAATGTTATCTGAGATAAAGCTTTTAGCAAGGACTAAAGTTAACTATTGATTTCATTCAAAGAGAGATAATTTCAAAGTAAACCAACTTTAAGGCGCTGCCAAAAAATAACTATTAGCCAAAGACAAAACGTTTGGCAATATTTTTAATGGACAATCACTGGTCCTTAAAATAGCGTGTTCGAATCCTATGTTTACCCAGGATTCAGTTAGGAAAGGCTGATTTTGTGCTTATAATGAAATCACAGATAACTCGAACGAAGATTAATTTACCCAAGTTGTTTTTCGTGAATTATGTTAGGGCGAGTACCAGCAGCTCATCGCAATATTTCATTTGGTCAAAATTATAAAACAGTAAAGATATATTCGATAGTTTAATGTGTAAAGTTGCTTTTGGTATTAAGTATATACATTTCTCTTGTGCATTTCAAAAGTTAATCTATAATACACAAAAGAAATTCTATCTTGCTTACCAGTACATCACCCTCTTCAAAAAAAACAATCATCCAAGCTTTTATCAATATATATGAAGGAAGCCATCCCAGTTCACCATATAGTATGTTATTTGAAGTGGACTTTTTAAAATGAAGGATAATCTTGTAAAACTGTAGGAAAATTGTTAGATATATGAAATACTCAGTTTGGCTAATTAGTAAACATTCAACGTGGGTCGTACATATTACTGTCAGTAGATTTAAATCATTTGAATGCACTTTTCATAACTTGCGACAAAGCATGCTAAACGATTTGACACAATTGAGTCACTCAATACACTCTTATTGGGAAACCAAGAGTAATCAGATGCTATAAATAAACAAATCATTGACATTGTTCATGGCTATATCAAAGAGATTTCAAGTATAGTAAATGTTTCTCAATATATTGTCTAATTAATCACATTTAAATCACATAAGAAATCATTTGCAAACAATTTACAAAACGCAAAATAATCAAACAGAACATAAAAATTTAACATAACAGATATGTAATATTGAAAATGTTGCTTTGTACGAGTATTTTTATAAGCTAATGAGGGGGCTGAGCCCCCGAGTAAGTTTATAAAAAATGACAAGTAAAAGCATTTTCTTAATGTTTTGTATCATGATTGTCCAACCAGATACAAGTATTTAAATTTATCATATGACGTCGCGTCTGGGAGTGAAATAACACCATGCAATAAAATCGATAAACCACTAGTAGTTTATAGATTAACGGGAAACGTTATGACGTCCATAACAACGTTGCGTACATAATGACAAAACTGTAACGTTTTTACGCCAGAAATCAGATTTCAAAGTATTTGTCATATGATAAATAGAATCTAACATTCGTGCTCTTATATTATTGAATTTATTCAACTCGTTGCGAAAAAGAAATAAAATGCTCGGCAAGCCTCGCATTTTATCACTTTTCCCCAACTCGTTGAATAAATTCAATAAAACATGAGCACTCATGTAAGATCCTCTATTTCCCCTCATTTCATTGACCTACCTTATCCATTAATATTAACCAAGCCTGACAGATCATTGGTTCAGCCAACACATCCTGCTGATAAGTAAACCCTTAAATTGCCCCCAAAATATCAATTTGAAAATGTCATCTGCTACTTTTACTTGCTAATATATTGACTAATGTATGTGTATATGCAAACAGTGTAGACGCAGATCAGACTTTTCATATCAGTCTTATCTGCATCTTTCACTGTTTGACAAAGTTAGTCAATAATGTTAGCAAATTAGCAGGACTTGAGCATATGACATGTTATATGCATTTTGACAGCGTTTAAAGGGTTAACATTGTTCACTTGAAAACCTCTGATAAAACAGGAAAAATCTTTACCTGAAGGTTAATTTAGAAGACTGACAGATCTATTTCAGCCAACTTCCAGTTGGAGCACTGGACAAATATTCACCTAAAAATGGCATCTGTTTATGTTGTCTGCTGCATATATTACTAATGTAAGTAAAGGCAAACAGTGCGGACACTATCAGATTGCTCCTGATCTGGATCCACACTGTTTGTCTCTACCTATTTATAAGTCAATAATGTCAGCAAATATTAATAGCAGAAGGTTTGAGTAGATGCTTTTTGCCTGCCCAAGATCACAAAACTTCCTTAGCTTATTCTAAACCTTAAAGCTCTTATCACAGCAAAGTTTTTTGTTTGTTTTGTTGCTTTACATCCCAAGTCAACAGCTGTGGTCATTCCGGGACGGTCAGTCCACCTAACCACACTTTTTCCTGTGCAAGCTTGAACAAGCAGTTAACCAGTACTTCGTGCACATACTTTCGCTTGTAACTGACAACAACCCTTCTTGAATGATTCAGCCGAAGGGAGGAGAATGACTGTAGAAATTATTTCATAATCAATCTCCACGAAAGTATGGGACCGGGCCGGGATCAAACTTGCGACCCCTGGATCGGCAGTCAGACTCGCATCTGTTGCCAGACACGTTACCGACTTTGCTACGCTGCCCGTTTACAACAAAGTCTTCTGATTTTCTCACCTGCTACAATATTTTAAAAGCCTCTTTGTCAAACAGTGAAGACACAGAATAGGCTGCTGCTAATCTTGAATCAATACTGTTTGCATCTACAATTACATTATTCAATAATGCTAGCAAATATATAGCATCAGAAGACTTGTAGATGCATTTTGATAGCATTTAAAGGGTTAACATGGTTCCCTTGAAAACCTGTGTCTGGGTCACAAATGAGATCTGACATCGTGCTCTTAGTAATATAGCATCCAGTTAGAGCATGACCTAGATTTAGAGACAATACAAGTGAATGGGAATTTAAGCTCCGCCTACTTTAATAAGAAATCGAGGTTAGTTCAAAGCCATATTTTATTGAAATTTTGCATCACACAATATATCTAGACCATAATACAAGCATTCTTAGAACAAGCTGCGAATGTCATGAGATGTCTTAATGTGATTGGCTGCACAGCGAAGAATCACATCCAGCTGACAATCAGCTCTATCTGATAAAAGGCTTTATGTTCTCTTTCATTGTATTCAGACGAAACCTAAATTATTTATTTTCTAGACTTCTTAATTTGGAAAACCAGATATACTTCCTCGACCGCGAATTATCAACTGTTATGATGTACATGTCTACATGCCTCAACATCAGTAGCGTCTTACATGTACATCATAACCATCTATACTTTTTTGTACTATATCTGAAAGCATAAAATATCTAACTTAACATTATATATGTGTTTGATGGCAAGCACAGACCTGAGTGCTTTCTCTTTATTCATAAGACAAAGTTTCATAACAATAAATTTACAGCCAGCCAGCATCCCTCCATCCAAATGTAGTTCCTTGCTTAGGCTATCACAAAACAGTCCATGGTTCAAAACACACCATAGACTGAACATAAACTCATCCATAAAACCAATCTCTCAATTTTACAACCTATCTGAAATAAACTGATAACCAATCAAATATCATACAAAGATGAATATTCTTTGAACTTGTTAAACTTTTTGTTTTTCTTTAAAATCTACATAACGAACCATTTTTCGAACAATAATGAGGGTGGGTGTGTGGATAAACGCACATAAACCCAACAGAACTACTCATTTTGTTTAAACAAAAAGTCAATAGCAACAGAACCACCGCCTTAGAACGGACAGCAGCCTAAGCCACTGGGGGGCTTAAATGCATTTTACTGGTACCAAATCTTCGCCCTAGATTCAAATGTGCAAATGTGCGGACTCGCCAGAGCCTTTGCTGCTTGCACAAATTGGCATTCAATCGCCATTTGAGCCACAACATGAGAATTTTGAACTGTGACGAGGGCTCAGACTAGACCAAGCAAATGTGCAGACCTGCCATAGCCTTCCTCTTATGCTCGCATAAATAGTATAAAACAGGCATTTGAGCCAGCACACGAGATTTTGGTTCAGTGACTAAGGCTCATGGGGATTAAAATTTGCAGACTCGCCAGAGCCATCGCTGTTTGTATGAATGCCACCCAAAAATATTAAGTGAGTATGATCAGGAAATATCACAATCACAAACTACAAACAAACCCATGGCACCGCGAGGAAGAGCCACACAACAATCACGAGACACCAGGAAGACAAAACTAAGCAAAGCAACCAGCTCGCTCTCTCTCTCTCTCTCTCTCTCTCTCTCTCTCTCTCTCTTTCCCATCAAGATGATTGCAAAACAAGAATCGACATAAAGTAACAAAATATAGAACAATTACAGAATGCCATAACGAGAGTAACAATCAGCAACGAATCAACAACAACAGAACCACCGCCTAGGAACAGACAGCAGCCTAAGTCACTGGGGAGCTATAATGCATTTTACTGGTACCAAATCTTCGCCCTACAATCTGCTGTTGTTGCACAAAAAAAATAATCTCGCATGGAGGCGTCTTAACTATTGTAATGTATCATCAGAGAGAAACAATCTCATCAAATTAAAAGTTTTGGGGCCAATCTGAAAAATAGGCAGAAACACTTATCAAAGTGCGAACAGTGCTAGCTCTTGAGCGTCTCTGGTGAGTCAGCACATTTGCTGAGTCTCGCTTGAGCCTTCATCAGATCTAGAATACATAAACCACAAAACCTATGCCCGTTGACTGTATGATTTCTTTATAAGCTTGCATTTATTTAACTTTTGATGACACTGGGCGCACAAACCGTAGGTAACATTGTAGTTTATGGCTCTGCCACGCAATTGGCGATTTAATTCATGGTTTGACCGACATGACAGTGACAGGTGCTTTTTTCTATTGTGACTGCCTAACTTGAGGGAATTCTGCATGTCTAAGCACAGCTGCAGCCATGTTTTCATAGTCCCTTGAAATAACATCCAAAAGCGATTACTACTCTCTATTTTTTCTATACAGAGAAGGCTCTTGCGAATCTGAACATTTGCACAGGCTCACCTGAGTCTTCATAAATGTACCGAAATATCATGTGCTGGCTCAAATGGTGATTTGTGTACCGTTTATAAGAACAGTGGATGCTGTGGTGAGGCTGCATCAGCAACCAAGGCACTTCTGTGCAATCATCAGTGCGTTGTATCAATGCTTAAAAAATGCTCCCAGTGCGTTGTAATAAAATTCCTCAATAAAACATTTGCTAGTTTACCAAGAAAAAATACAAAGTGGTTATCGTTTATTGGATGCTATTTCATGGGAATATAACAACAGCTGCGCTTAGACATGCAGATTTCCCTCAATTTAGGCAGTTACACTAGCAAAAAGCACCTGTCACGGCAAAACTCCAGAATTGTGTTTGATTTGCAGTCCAAACCATGAATTAAATCACCAATTGTTTGGCAGAGCCATAAACTGCAATGTTACCGATGGTTTGTGCGCCAGGTGTCATTACAAATAAAATAAATGCAAGCTTATAAATAAAGCATAAAGTCAACAGGTTTAGATTTTTTTTACCTTTTACGTCATCACCAGTGCAGAAATTAGCCACCACCAGTTCGTTGTAGCAACCATCGGTGCTTTTACATTGACCATTGTGATAGTGGCTCACATTACTACTCTTGTGGTCACCTGCTGGGAAAGGGGTAACCTCTTGGCTATCTTGTGTGTGGTGTTTTGTTGTGTTTTGTCACTTTCCCGTGTGGTGTCCTGAGTCGGGTGTGGTACTTGATTGTATGGATTCCTGATCTTTGCCTCCTGACTTACCATGTCAGAATGTTCAGTTTCTAAAACAACTATACTGTTGCAATTACATTGCTACCATTTCCGTATGCCAGGGAGCGCTAAATTTGGAAATTTTGGCAATATTGCTGCTATATTCTATGTTGCTTGAGAACTTTAGTTACTCCTTCCTTGCAAGCACAACTTACTGTCCATGAAACGGGCAGACCTGTCTAGAAGAGGGACCTGGCTATGTCGTTTTTACTGAACACATACGTGAGCTGACCATTGAATTCTGCTTTTCAAAACCAGACTGGGCAACACCACTTCCGCTCCTTTTTTTCAAAGGTTGAATACCTTGGGCGTCTTATTTTTTGTCATTGATATACCGATACTATCCTGCCAGCCAAGAGTGACAGTGACGTCATGTTTTGTTTACAAAGTTATCAGGGATTTAGAATCGATAAATCACTTGTGTATTAATCCTATCCATAGGATAGGATTAATACATAAGTGATCTATCAATTCGCGTTAGCTCAAGTGAAGTGTACACGTTAGTGTTTAACTTAGGGATTGTAAACAAAGTATTACGTCACTGTCACTCTTGGTTGGCACGACAGTAGATGCCTTTACATCACCAACTAGGTTATTCGTATACAAATCATGTTTCTTCTGAGCACCAGCCTTGATTACTCTTCTCAATGATTGAAATTTTGAACTTTGCATGAGTTTTGTTTTTCCTTCAAATCAGTCCCTTCTTATCTCAGGAGTTATCCATGGAACTGAGTTGACAGAGCGACTAGTTTTTGATGGAATGTGTGTATGGATGATAAACGATGTAATAAGGTTGAACAGGGTGGGTGGTCACGTGGTTTTTTGCTTGGATACACTGTACGGAAGTTCGAATACACTGTACGGACATTCTGATCGAATGTAGGTAGATTTCTCTATGTTTTCTCATCTATACCCAGGAAGGTATACACCATTTTCCAGCCCACATTTTCCCCTATCAAACACTACCAGGATAGCATCTTCAAGCTTCTTACTTTGAGTACTAACTCAGTCACAAATGTTGTCCGTACAGCTTATTTCCAAATTCAGGCTCGATCTTCGCGCTTAAAATTTTGTGACAGAGTCTGTACTCAAAGTAAGAAGCTTTATGAGGATATCTTGGCATCGTTAGATAGGGAAAATGGGGGCTGGAAAATGGTGTATAACTTTCTGTGTAAAGATGAAAAAAACACGCAGAAATATCTACTTACTTTTGCTTAAAACATCGTTGTGGAAAGAAGTCCGCCATTTTTCCGTACAGTGTATCCAAACAGAAACCACGTGACTACCCACCCTGTTGAAGTTCTCTTGTTTGTTTGTTTGTTTGATTGATTTGATTCTTAACGTCCCAGTCAAGAATATTTCAGTTACGTCGGGACGGTTCTTCCTGGACTGAACAAGTACTAAGCTAGAATAAACGAGTCTTGCTCAAGGACACAACGCAGTCACGAGGGTTAGTCTCGAACCCGCAGCCCTTCCGTCTCGAGTCAAGCACTCGACCACTGCGCCCTCTAAAGCTCTTTTGTACATACATGCAACAGTGGCGGATCCTGAGGGTGCTTTGGGTGCTTCAGCACCCCCAGGTGAACCAAATGTAAAAAAATCTTAACCTACCTTTATCCTTCTCGGTGGACCGAAGGTACCTTTTTGCGTGATCTGTGTGCCCTGTTTTTTTTTGTTTTTTTTTTTTTTAAAAAGTCAGCACCCTTGAGATTAAAAAGGCTGTTAATTGCCTAGTCATAAACTTATGTTTTACCAATCAGTGGTGAGCGTATCAGCTGGCCGACTGTGTAAGATAAGATAAGAAATTTTATTTAAAGACGGCATGACAGTTAAACAGAGAAACATAAGCTCTGATGAGCTTTTGACCGTCCATAAGTTAACATGCGTTATAAGGTAAGATAATTACAAAGGATAGCCTAAAAAAGAATTGAAATATATCAATGTATATCTGAAACAGAAACAAATAAGGTTTTAGTTATCTTAAGGTATTAAGACTTCATACATAATAAACATTAGCCAAAAGAAGCAAGTTAGTACTTTACAATTAGGAGAATATATTCAGCACATAAGAGCAAATAATAATAAGACTAGGGCATTCCAGCTAGAAATAAACATAAGCACATATCATAACACAGAAATACATCATGTTGCAGTAGTGAGACCAGCAATCCATGCTTGTACCAATACTGGCCCATCATGTATTAACATTAAACTTAAAATGGAACAAACAAAGCTAAACAACACAGAAAGCGCAGCAACAAACATGCGGTTGGCTGGGAATCCTGCAGAACAGATACCAACATAAATTACATCTGCAGTCAGTACCATAAGAGCTTTAAAATTGAAGCTGCTTACTTGTCTAAAATTATTGGGAAAGCTGTTGATTTAAAATCATCGTAGACAAATCTCAATGCACGCTCTTGAATTTTTTCTAATTTTTTAGAGTTACTTTCAGAACAAAAATGCCAGGCAAGCGGGCAGTAATTAAAATTAGATAATATAAAAGTATGAAAAATTTTAGATATAGTGCCATATCTTTGTAAGTTTGAGACAAAATGGCACCAAATTTTAGATACAAGTTTAAGTAACATTTACAAAGTTGCTTGCAGGAAAAAGTTTATTTAATCCTGTTTCAATCTCGAGTAAAACAGACACGTTTGTGACGTAATTAATTTTATGATAAACGTCATTTTGAGTATTCTACTGGTGATGTAATAATGAACATCGCTGTACCTTTTTATTTGCGTTTAGATGAAAATATGCTAACTATGTAATAAGGAAGATTTCAAAACACGACATCCCCTATTTACAGAGTTATCACATTTTATATCATGTTTCAAGCCTGTTTCTGCTTTACATTAATTAAAGTATGTTCAATCTATCTAGGCTCCAGACCAGGTGAGTAATCTTATTGTAAATTATGCACTTAGTGGTCAAACTTAAAGTTTACGTTCAAATTTAGAATAACAGCGCAATGTTATGACAACAAAATTAAATATAAATTCTATAACCCCTTCATTTAAGGCATTTTGACTTATTTAAGATGCTATATCACTGTTATATATTCGAAGCATTGGGTTTGTTAGTATACTCAAAAGATCCTCATTCAAAGGGCTATAACTCAAAAGCTATGCTGTATTTTACGTTAGGTCTGGTGCCAGTTTAAAGGTGACATATAGTCCTTTATTAAAACGTTGTATATATATACGGAGGGATATGGTGAATCAACTGAGCCGATAGATGCTGTAAATATTTTGCCTATAGCGAGATTCGAACCCAAGACCTCGGCAACACCGCCTAGCACTACACCAGACACCGACGCTACCAATTGCGCCACTGAGACATTCCCAAAAAAAAGGATGCTCAGGAAGCGCTGATATTGACGACGACTGATGCAGTACACGTCGTATATTGGTTCTTTTTCAATGGATGGCATCTATTTCGTTCGCAAGTGAAAGCCTGATGGATCCAAGGATACAAGTGAAATTAGATAAATATCAGAAGTGCAGAAATATAATTTCACAAACATCATTGCTTTCGAGCTACACAGGATCAGAAACTGATGCAGATTCAGACACTAGATAAATACGGAGGGATATGGTGAATCAACTGAGCGGATAGATGCTGTTAATATTTTGCCTCTAGCGAGATTCGAACCCACGACCTCGGCAACACCGCCTAGCACTACACCAGACACCGACGCTACCAATTGCGCCACTGACACATCCCCAAAAAAAGGATGCTCAGGATGCGCTGATATTGACGACGACTGATGCAGTACACGTCGTATATTGGTTCTTTTTCAATGGATGGCATCTATTTCGTTCGCAAGTGAAAGCCTGATGGATCCAAGGATACAAGTGAAATTAGACAAATATCAGAAGTGCGGAAATATAATTTCACAAACATCATTGCTTTCGAGCTACACAGGATCAGAAACTGATGCAGATTCAGACACTAGATAAATACGGAGGGATATGGTGAATCAACTGAGCAGATAGATGCTGTAAATATTTTGCCTCTAGCGAGATTCGAACCCACGACCTCGGCAACACCGCCTAGCACTACACCAGACACCGACGCTACCAATTGCGCCTCTGACACATCCCCAAAAAAAGGATGCTCAGGAAGCGCTGATATTGACGACGACTGATGCAGTACACGTCGTATATTGGTTCTTTTTCAATGGATGGCATCTATTTCGTTCGCAAGTGAAAGCCTGATGGATACAAGTGAAATTAGATAAATATCAGAAGTGCAGAAATATAATTTCACAAACATCATTGCTTTCGAGCTACACAGGATCAGAAACTGATGCAGATTCAGACAGTAGATAAATACGGAGGGATATGGTGAATCAACTGAGCGGATAGATGCTGTAAAGCAATGATGTTTGTGAAATACATTTCCGCACTTCTGATATTTGTCTAATTTCACTTGTATCCTTGGATCCATCAGGCTTTCACTTGCGAACGAAATAGATGCCATCCATTGAAAAAGAACCAATATACGACGTGTACTGCATCAGTCGTCGTCAATATCAGCGCTTCCTGAACATCCTTTATTGGGGATGTCTCAGTGGCGCAGTTGGTAGCGTCGGTGTCTGATGTAGTGCTAGGCAGTGTTGCGGAGGTCGTGGGTTCGAATCTCGCTAGAGGCAAAATATTTACAGCATCTATCGGCTCACTTGATTCACTATATCCCTCCGTATTTATCTAGTGTCTGAATCTGCATCAGTTTCTGATCCTGTGTAGCTCGAAAGCAATGATGTTTGTGAAATTATATTTCCGCACTTCTGATATTTGTCTAATTTCACTTGTATCCTTGGATCCACCAGGCTTTCACTTGCGAACGAAATAGATGCAATCCTTTGAAATAGAACCAATATACGACGTGTACTGCATCAGTCGTCGTCAATATCAGCGCTTCCTGAACATCCTTTATTGGGGATGTCTCAGTGGCGCAGTTGGTAGTGTCGGTGTCTGATGTAGTGCTAGGCGGCGTTGGCGAGGTCGTGGGTTCGAATCTCGCTAAAGGCAAAATATTTACAGCATCTATCGGCTCACTTGATTCACTATATCCCTCCGTATTTATCTAGTGTCTGAATCTGCATCAGTTTCTGATCCTGTGTAGCTCGAAAGCAATGATGTTTGTGAAATTATATTTCCGCACTTCTGATATTTGTCTAATTTCACTTGTATCCTTGGATCCATCAGGCTTTCACTTGCGAACGAAATAGATGCCATCCATTGAAAAAGAACCAATATACGACGTGTACTGCATCAGTCGTCGTCAATATCAGCGCTTCCTGAACATACTTTATTGGGGATGTCTCAGTGGCGCAGTTGGTAGCGTAGGTGTCTGATGTAGTGCTAGGCGGTGTTGCCGAGGTCGTGGGTTTGAATCTCGCTAGAGGCAAAATATTTACAGCATCTATCGGCTCAGTTGATCCACTATATCCCTCCGTATTTATCTAGTGTCTGAATCTGCATCAGTTTCTGATCCTGTGTAGCTCGAAAGCAATGATGTTTGTGAAATTATATTTCCGCACTTCTGATATTTGTCTAATTTCACTTGTATCCTTGGATCCATCAGGCTTTCACTTGCGAACGAAATAGATGCCATCCATTGAAAAAGAACCAATATACGACGTGTACTGCATCAGTCGTCGTCAATATCAGCGCTTCCTGAACATTTTTATTGGGGATGTCTCAGTGGCGCAGTTGGTAGCGTCGGTGTCTGATGTAGTGCTAGGCGGTGTTGCCGAGGTCGTGGGTTCGAATCTCGCTATTAAAAAACATCCAATAGAATTTGTTTATTAGAATATTGCTAACCGGTTTCATTAAAAAAAGTCCAATAGAATGCACAATTTTTTATTTTATATGGCTAACCAGTTTCATGTTATATATATATATATATATATATATATATATATATATATATATATATATATATATATATATATATATATATATATATATATATATATATATATATATATATATATATATATATATATATATATATATATATATATATATATATATATATATATATATATATATATATATATGTGTGTGTGAAGAGAGTTATGAAGCTACTTGCATTCATATTTGAACATCCCTAGTAAAAGAAGGGCAGTTGCCAGTTAGGGACAAAAAATCCAATCCAGGCCTCTTTGTATCCAGCGATCATACGATGGTTGGTGGCAGCACATAGAAAGTATGCCAACTACTTTCTCCTCCTTTTAACATCTGAACAATTCTAAATGTGGACCTAGTTAAGGACATATGCTACTAAATACTTCCCATGTTGAAATATGTTCAATACTTTGCATACAGTTTGTTTTATGCATGAGCTATCCATTTATAAAATAAAAAGGATATGTCACCGCGCTTATTTTTTCAGAATCTCATATTGAAATTTTCAGCATTTGGCCAATTTTCTAAAAAATAAAATAATAACACTAGTCCTAAATATTGAGCTGAAACGGTTGTAATCTTCAGCCAGCTTCTTTCTTTTAACTTAAATTATTGCCAATGACCTCAATCCTTTTATAAAATGTGCAAGTTTATTTGTTATCCCATGCTGTGACAAGATACTGCATGATATATTTTGGCAATTTGTCGAAAATTAGAATTTGTTTTTAAAATAAATAATGTATAAAAAAATCTGATGTTGAAAATCTTAAAAAAAAATATTTTTAATTCATGGACTATTATAATACCCTTCAGAAAAAAAGAATAAAAAATCTGGGGTCACCGAACTAATTCTCTTTCAAGAGGGCCAAATTTAACCACACCCCCATAGGTTTCATGCGTAATTCAATATAAAAAGTTAAGGAATGGTCATTTCGGTCGTTTTGGTGATGCCATTTTACTAGTATATGAAGTAATTTAGCATTAAAATGTTAAAAAAGATAGAAATACACACTGTAAATATGTGCGCACCCGGGAATCGACCCAGGTCCTCTGGTTTCGTAGTCAGACACGTTAAGGCCACGAGGTCAGGTCGTGCGCCGCACTAAATAACCGTACAAATAGTAGAGACTTGGCCACTATCCTATCCGTAACCAGGATAATTGTGTACGTTGTTTGATTTCGACTTAGCTACATTTCTGTCTTTAGTCCTGAGACGCTCAGTTCTGATTAGATGACACTAGATATTTCGGACACACTTTAATTACTTTATTTTGTCAAGAAAATGTTGGAACACCAACATGACAAAAGAATATCGGAAATCTGTGTTGATCCGAATCCGTTAATGGTCGAAAGACAGGACCCAGAGAACTTTACCTGTTTCCAGACGCGGGAAAGGTGCGCATTGGAAATAGCCGCATATGTCTTTAAGTAATAACATTGTAAGCTGACCTGGGCAAAAGGCTCATGTGAGGTACATGTGTTAGTATGCTAGTCATACACCCGTCATTCGCCATCGTCTGTTCATGTTTTAAAGAAGAATACATACCTCTAAAGCCAGACAGCAAATTCTAGTCAAATTCCTTGTCAAATATCATTAGGTAAGGGGAAAAGCTGCATAAGGGTTTTGTGCTGATTGGATTGGAACTCTGGTTGTACTTATAATGGGAAAAATTAAACCATTAGGCCCACAGCTTATATATTTAGAATGTAGCAATGCCTTGGTCCCCTACATTAATCCTACCAACCATATAGATCTTGGGTCCAAATTAGCCATATCCTGACGGCCATTACTTTAAGCTATAATAGCTTCCATAGACATAATGGGGGACTTTAAAATCTTCTTTGAAACAATGAGGATCGCATCTTATATTATTTGATACGCAACATTTACTGCTCCCTATACGTAAACCATACCAACTTCATATATGCACCTGGGGTCAAAATTGGTGACATGCCTTGGACATTTGCTGGCAAGACCCATAAAAAGAAAACTTAAGAAAAAAAATCTCTGAAACCATTAAGCCAACTGCTCAGGTGAGCGATATATGCACTGCTTCTTTGGGGCACAGTTCTGATTTGTACTAGTATGGTATGGATTAAAATATTGACTACCAAAGACCCCCAGCAATAGTGGTCCTGGATTCGCCACTGATGCATGCGCGCAGGCAAGCACATACACGTGAGCCTTTTTAAAGTGTGTGTTTTATTTATCTATATACTCTCGGACCCAATAAACTGGGTCCGAGATATACTGTACATGCCGGGCAGTACATATTTTGGCACTTATCACATATGCCAGGGTTTAGATCTATGAGCCTGCGCATCTGCATTGTAAAGCGGCCTTCACTGCTTGCCTCTTCACAACGCATGGATGTAGATGAAGACTCATCCAAATTTTATAAGTCTAGCTGCGCTAGATATGTCAGCATACTCGTTTAAATGGGGTGTTTGCGCATATGCGATAGGTGCCAAAATGATGTTGGCTGATGCCATAGCTTGTAAAGTTTGATCAAGGAATGCTTTCAGCGCTTTGATTTTTAAGGGAGAGAACTCGGATTTCGATAAATTTAGGTAAGTAGGTCAGCCAAAAGATGGCGCTGTGATTTGCAAATTGTCAACAGTGGACGCCATCTTTGCACTCCATAAACATTATCTGGGGCTCGACGCCCTGAATTTTCGAAAGTATTGGATAAACTTTCGAAGATCCACAAAATTCTAGATGTGCAAACGATGAGCCAATATATTTACGTAGCGGAAAATGAAGAAGAAGAGCCGATGGAAATTCCGAGCGAGGACGACGGAACTTTGTTGCTGTCGACCCTCAACGCTCAGTTCCCTGGTTCTTGTGGACTGAAATATCGAAACCCAGAATCGGGATCTATGCGAGGTATTCGGTTATCTGATGGACGTCTCTATCCTCCAGATGGCGAGTGGGCCAATAGGGTATATTATGCAGTCTTCCCGAAAGGTAGGAATCGAAGAAAAACCGTTGTAACACTGACCGAATTTTAAGCGTCTGTTTGACAACTGTTGCATTTTCGATTTGGTATCGGCTTATTTGCGTCTATATTTTGCAATAGCGAGGTATTTTTCAGATAAAATGTTATACCTATAGGGTTTTTGATATGATAGAAAATGTTTTTGCATCAGTTTTCAGTCAAAAATTGCTCGGAAATCTGCATTATACGTTGCAAAATTTTGGTCTTGTCAGTGCATTTTGGCACAAATTGACAGCTAGGGGAGACAACTCTAATTGACCGTAAAACTGATTTAGAGCTGTCTGCACTGAATTTTGACTGTTTACCAACATTGTCAGCCTGTACATTCTAAAAGGTGTGATTTTTTAATTGCTTATTAATGATAAGCAGGGATAAATCTGACTCACTAACACGATGGGTCATTTGAGGAGAATTTTTTGTATAAAAGAACATTAAATTACCACTCATAATGATAACATTGTAGCTGGATATAGTCTGAGCCCCAATCTCTCATGACATATGCCCAATTCATGTGTTAGCTAGACTATTTTCTGGTCTGTATACATTATAGTCAGATCATAGTTCGATAATAACCCTGTTACATCCAAATCATGAAACATTCTCTATGAGACAGTAGAAATTTTACTATTTCCACACCCCTGAATGGTCACTGGACATTTCGGCCCATAACAATTTCGGCCCATGTCAATTTCGGCCCATAACCAAATCGGCCTATATAATTTCGGCCCATTGGTATAACAAGGTATAATAAGTATGTTCGTCTCTAATTGGCATAATTAGGTTGGCTTACATGTACCTATAATTATCCACACATACAAAATAATTAATAAGAATGGTCCGTTTTAATTAATTATATAGGAGTTTGAAGGTAAGAGAAAGGTTCATCATATAGGCAACAGACAGCCAAAGCTCAGACGAGCTTGCATTTGCATACAGTCTCTCCAGAGCCTTTGCTGCTCGCATACGAAACGCAAACATTTATTTCTAATTGAAATTATTCAGTTTTAAACACACCACTCTAGTTGTATTTGCAAATGGAAAATATAAAATAATGCTATCTATGAAAATTTCTTCTTATAAGACATCAAACAGAAAGTTCTATAAGTGTAACTACTAAATAGATAAATATATGATACATTATTACGTCACCGTTGCTCAGGGTACAGCAAATAAGACAGCCAGTGAAACTTTTAACAGAGGTGTATATGCCTATATATGTATGCGCACATGTTTTACTATTGTTTTCTAACGAGTCTATGTGTGTTCTGACTCTGTTCTAGTCTTTAATAGCTTGTAAAGTCAATCTTTTTTTCAGAATTATTTCTCAATATAACTCTATAAATTATAATATATACTCAATAGTATATAACCTATTTTGCGAAGTTGATATCTGGGTTGACAAAATTTAGGGGCCGAAATTGCTATGGGCCGAAATTGTCATGGGCCGAAATTGACATGGGCCGATTTTGTTATGGGCCGAAATGACCCGGAACCCCCTGAATGATGTGATTTACAGTGAATGGGATGAAAATGGTTAACTTTTCATTTAGATGATTTAAAGGTAAAATTTTGCCTTCTAACCTAATGTTAAACTTAATAAAACTTAAACGTGCACTGTGCACAAAAGTTTTTCAAAATTATATTCTAGACCTCTATTAATTGAAAACATTGTAGATCCAGATCAACTGGCTTCATCAGAAGCCAGTTGATCAGGATCCACATTGTTTTTATCCACATGTAGTGATAATGTATCCATATTCAGGGATTTCTCTAAGTTTTGGAGTAGCCGGCAGGCATTGTCAAGAACCTGGCCAAATTCACTGCTTTATAGTATAACCTAAGGACCAAATCTATCAAAGTAGTTGGCACAGAAGGCAAAGTAGGTGGCTATTTTTGCCGGCTGCCGCCTCTTAACGAAAACACTGCATATTGGTTAGGAAATTGCACCACAACTTTGGCACAAGGTTGACTGAAAACTAAAAGTCTATTTAGTATAAACAACACAAAAGAATCCAGTGTGTGCTTATTGAGGCATGTGCAATTATTAGCAACCAACCGGCAACAACGACGGTTGGTTGCTGTTACGATTAGAGGCTCTGTTCTGTTCTATTCATCTGCTATATGAAGGCCTGATTTCCATTCTGTCAAAACAGAGTTCCGGTATCTATACAAAGTCGATTCGATCGAAGTTCGAACTAAGAACCTTATTCTACCTTTGAAAATTGTGCTGTGATCACCATTGTCATTGAAAAAAACAAAAAGTAAAAGTGAATCACGAAGATGCCAGTTTTGTTGATATTTAACTTGTATCTTAACCATAAGACTGAGGGATTTTTTCCATCACCAGGAGCTTGAACGTTAACGATATCTCTTTCAAGCAAGCTGCGTGATCCCCATGAAGTGACATCACAATTCTTATAAGGTTACGTCACGACGTGATAACGATTTGAGCCAAACGCCAACTGCCACGTGCATCGTCACGCCTTTGAAAAAGACGGCCACAAATGAGCCGCGACATAAGATTTCCAACAATGTGATATGTGCGATCAGCAAAGACTTAGATCAGCCTGCGCATACACGCAGTCTGGTCAGAGCCTTTGCTAGTCGCTTGAATTTTCTATGCATGTTATGCTATTGACTGAACATCATTTGGAGTTTCTAAGCTTAAAAGGAGGCTGCACAGGCTCGTCTGAGTCTACACTTGTCAAAATGACACTGTTGGAAATCACATGTCGCTGCTCAATTAAAAATTCTTATGGTATCCAATAGGAACTTCCGTTCAAGAGTCCCAGCGCCTTTAAAATAGCTTGCAGGATTATTTTATTTCCTTATACTCAGAGCAACAACAATTTACTGAAACACTTTTGTCACTTTTCATAATGTGTTCTGTGCCAGGTGTGGTACTAATTGTATTGATTCCTGATATTTGCCTTCTTCCTTACTTTTTATACTCACGCAACTACTTACAAGAAATACCGTATACTGTGCTATCCTCTCAGATAAAATAGTCGGTGTTGCCTATTAGGTGTGCCTATTTCATATTAGATCATACAGTATTTATGTTATTTCAGATAATAACAAGAGAAAAGATGAAGCCTCTGCTTCGGAGAGTGCTGCTGTACACACAGCAAGTTTGCTGCGATTGAAGCGAGCGGAGCGCCAGAAGTGTAGTGACCTAATAGTCCTGGGCTTGCCTTGGAAGAGCACTGAGGATGATTTACGAAAATACTTTTCACAGTTTGGTGAACTTCTAATGGTGCAGGTATGTAGGTTAATTACCATATTCTTACGACATGATAGCTGTAACAAAGTAAAGCATAGCTGAAAAATTTCCCGTGCCTACGCTGGGAATCGAACCCGTGTCCCCCCGGCAAGAAACCAATGCTCTAACCACTGAGCCAAAGAGTCGACTCTCTGACGCAGTTGTCAGAGATTGATTATATACAGGTACAAGATTAGCTATGCTAAATCTACCTTAGGCCTAAATGAAATATATGTGTGGTTCCTGTTGCATACCAGCAAAATTTAGGGTAGGTAGGTAGGGAAATTATTAAATTTTGTTATATTATTTAACATAGAAAATAGTGACAAAATCTGAAAAAGTGCCCATTTTAGGTATTTTCTCTCCAAAGACCATTTTAATGTTTAGAGTAGGGGTAAAAAAATTAAGGTAGGTAGGCAACAGGAACCACACATATATTTCATTATACCCCCCGCAAACTTTGTTTGTAGGGGGTATACTGTTTTCACGTTGTCCGTCCGTCCGTGCTTCCGTCCGTCCGTCCGTCCGTAACACTTTGTTTCTTTAATAACTCGAAGAGTCATTGCTGGATTTTCATCAAACCTTGCAAACATGTTCATATATGCAAGACAAATACTTAAGAAAAAAAAGTAAGGGCAAGGGGCCAATTCTATTAGAGTTATTTCCCTTTGTAGTTCTAAATGGCTTTTAATATAGTGCTTTATGCTTATGCTATTATAGGCCATACACGGGCTGATCAACTCCTACCACAGCTTTTGATGGAACAATTTGATACTTTTCCTATACAATGTAGACACATTGAACATATGCATGAAGGAGTTTGGTTTAGAAAAAATAATTTTTGACAAAATGACAGCTGTGAGAACTTAGACAATTTTTCCCTAATAAGGCTTTTGTATATGCTTAGATGGTGCCTTCATGGGCCGATCAACTCCTACCACATCTTTTTATGGAGCAATTTGATACTTTGCCTATACAATGTAGACACATTGAACATATGCATGAAGGAGTTTTGTTCAGAAAAAATATTTTTTGACAAAATGACAGCTGTGAGAACTTAGACAATTTTTCCCTAATAAGGCTTTTGTATATGCTTAGATGGTGCCTTCATGGGCCGATCAACTCCTTCCACAGCTTTTGATGAAGCAATTTGATACTTTGTCAATACAATGTAGACACAATGAACATATGCATGAAGGAGTTTATAATTTTTTGTTGAACTTAGACAATTATCCCCTTATATGGCTATTGTATATGCATGGATAGTGCCTTTATGGGCCGATCAACTCCTACTACAGCTTTTGATGCAGCAATTTGATACTTTTCCGATACAATGTAGACACATTGAACATATGCATGAAGGAGTTTATAATTTTTGTTTGCACAGATTCTACTGAAATCTTCCTATCAAAACTAAGGTCTGCTTGTTCGAACTATAACTTGCCAAGTTTTTTCACTGACTCTTACTGTGGGGGGGTATCTAATAAGCATTGCTTATTGACTTTTTTCATTTAAGCCTTATGTAGAAATATAGGTGAGAGTGCCTGGCCCGTAATAATATTTGTCTCAAAGTGAACAAATCTCAATAGAAATTACACCACTCTTGGCTGTCTGTCAATTAAAAAAATTAGTTTCATTGTCACAGTCACAGGTAATTACAGACCTATGGGGAAGAGACATTTGAAGTTTGAACACAGACAGTTAAAGACACAAACATGAAAGTATGCCAGAACACAATCTGAAGCCCATGCTTGCTGTCACCCTACACATGTTGGTAGGGAATTAACTTTTTTTACTGATTTGTTTAAAATGACATTAAAAATAAAGAAAATAATGTCTAAAATTAGAATAAGAAATTATTTCTCTGAAACGGCTGCATGTATCCAGTGGGGCTAGAGAATTAAATGCGATGAAATGAAGATATTCCAATTTTACAACAAACCCTTAATATAGAATTTACTGTTGAAACTTTATTGTTTTAAACTTTAACTGGATGGAATATTTCATCGATCCAAAAATGTTGAAAAAGCTTTATTTTATGGTTTGTCAGGTTTCTGATACATGTTACATTGTACAATGATTGTGAGCCAGCTTGTGTGATTTTGGTACATATTCATAAAATTATTCTTTGAACATACTTGCACAACCAACAAGTAGTTGGGACTAAATGTTTTAGATTTTAACCTGAGCCTTCATCTACATCCCTTCTATGTGTGGGAAAGCAGCAAAGGCTTTGGTTAGACTCACAGTGTTGATCCAGAGCCTTCACTGCTTACATGTGCAATAAGGCCAAATAAAAAAATAAGAGTGTAACGGGTCTGAAAATTTTAGGTAGAGTAGGCACACAATTTTTTCTGGAAAAAAGACAAAATGCCTTTCAAATTGCCTAAAATTATATTTTTCCAGAAAACCTGAAAAAAATTCTGGGTTTCACCAGTAAATTTAGGTAGGGTCGGGCTACTCTAAACAAAGAATTCACAGATATTTTTTTATTTGGCCTAAGTACCAGATTCTCATTTGCTTGCTCATATAACTTTTTTACCTAGGTCAAGAAAGACCCTAAAACAGCCCACTCAAAAGGCTTTGGTTTTATACGATTTGGTGATTATGATTCTCAGATGAAGTGTATGTCACAGCGGCATCATATAGATGGACGATGGTGTGATGTTAGGATTCCAAATTCAAAAGTGGTAAGGCTGAGCGACAGATAGGATGAGTAGACAAGGGATTTTGGAATGGGGTCAAGAGCAAGTGCTCATGTTTAATAGAATTTATTAAACAAGTTAGAGAAAGTAGATCAAATGTGGGGCTAGCCAAGCATTTTATCGCAAACAGTTCAATACAATAATACAGGAGCACCAATGTTAGATTCTATTATCATATGACTTTAAAAATTCTTTGAAATCATATTTTTTGGCAATAAAAAGATGAGAGTTTGTCCGTGCTATGGATGTCATTACATAATGTTACTAAATATATTAGAAACCACTAGTGGTTTATTTTAATCCATGGCATAATATCACTTCCAGATGGAACATCATATGATAATAAAAAATATAAAGAGATTTTTTTTCTGGAGTATTTGAATTGAATGGAAGAGTATAACAGTATGCAAGCAAACTTTTGTCCTTGCACACACCTTTGAGGCTCTGACCAAAATGGATTTTTTCAGGAAATTGCCATGAGTGTCTTGAAGAAGCTCAAATAGCTCTGCTCTTGAACTTAAGACATTTTTTTTCTGTCTGTCCATCTGTCTGCAACACTTTTGAGGTGCCTGGGCTGTGTAATCTGTAACTCCCAACAAAAGTTTTCATTCCCTTATATTCAAACTTTATATAATGATTGTTGACACATTGAAGAAATGCACCTCCTATTTTGTGTACACTCATTTTCGGGGGTGTTGAACTTAGACATTTTTTCTGTTCGTATGTCCTCAACATTTTTTGGGTGCCTAGTTTGTTTAATCTGTAACTGCAACAGTTTTCATTCCTTTAAAAAAACTTTTTACACTGATTGTTCCCGAATTGAAAATGTGCACATTTCATGGATATTTTCTT
Source organism: Loripinus fragilis (assembly GCA_964019695.1). Taxonomy (NCBI): domain Eukaryota; kingdom Metazoa; phylum Mollusca; class Bivalvia; order Lucinida; family Lucinidae; genus Loripinus; species Loripinus fragilis. The sequence goes on from OZ026529.1 coordinate 65,445,773, forward strand.
ATTTTTGCGTGTGTTGAACTTAGACATTTTTTCTGTCCGTCCGCAACACAAGACAGCAGGGCTCACCCTGCCATTAGCCATTGTAGCCATTTGCTAATAAAAATGTAGAGTGGCTACAAATATAAGTCATTGGCTAAAAGTACAATCTAGGTGGTTCAAAAATTACATATTTGCGAAAAAGTGGATTTTCATCAGCTTTTGGATTTGGATTTTCAAATATAACTTTTATTATTCCTTCACACTTTACAATTGTGCTATATTTTACTCTTTTTCAATACCTTCAGGATGTCAAATAGTTTGAATCCAGATCAGGCCCGACAATTTGTCCGGCCTGATCTGGGTCCAAACTGTTTGCAAACGTTATCAGGAATATCAGCAGACAACAAAATCACCCCTAGCGGGCAAAGAGTTAAATACAAAACAACTTGTTAATACTATACTTTCTGGCTAAAACCTTGGCTAAAGTTAAATTCATTTGGCTCCAACTTTTTCCATTTGGCTAAAGTGTTGGCTACAACAAATTCTGAGCCAGGGTAAGCCCTGCAGACAGGGCTAGAGGTCAAAATCCAAGACACCTTTAAAGACTTTTAATAAAGTGCTATTCTATTTTTCTGACTAATGCAAATCTATATTTTACCAACCAATTATTAGAAAGCATTAATATTTGGACAATTAGTATTATTCATGGCTGGCTTCCACTTGACAGCTTCAGACACTTCTCTTACGGAAAAGCTGTCTTTGTGCGAATATCTGACGAATATGCTGCGAATATTCTGCGAACTGCATTGTTCACAGTAATTGTTCGCTATATATTCACTTCTTGTCGCGAATACCCATCAAACAAAGTTGGTCTGACAAAAAAGTGATCGCTGAATGTTTGCAGTTTGTCATATAATCGCTGCATATTCGCAGCAAAAACTTAAACTTTTTTCAAGCACAAGGTACTATTCGCCGGATATTCGCAATAAGAACTTAGTTCTGGATACTGTTTGCTGTATATTCGTTACGTTGATTTTAACTTTTTATGTATTTGCGGAGTGTTCATCTAAGGAACTTCAACTCATATAGCTCTCAGTCTAAAGATCTTATTTGTTTTACTGAGGAGATAGATTCAAAATTATCTCCCCTGAAAACTCTTCAATTAGATGGCTGTCATAATTGCCATGATGCAAAAATGACAACATGTTGAGAAGTCTTTTTACGGTATGTAATCTCTTCTCATTTGTTTTTCTGTTCCTATGATGTTTGAGTTGATACCTTTTGATTGTTCTCAAATGGTGTTGTTTGCTGAGGTCAGTGCAAAATGGATAAATTTTGACTATTTGAGTTTAACAAGCTTTGACTTTTGTAAATCATTTATTGCTGCTTCTTCGCAGGTTAGTCGCAATTATGTTCGCCACATATTCGCTGCATATTTAATTTAAATATTTTAATGCATGTTCGTCGCATATTCGCAGAATGTTTGCGGGATAATTGCTGCATATTTAATTTGCTGTCTTGAATCATGCTCGCCACATATTCGCTGAATATTTGCAGGCTGTTTACTCAAAGTATTTGCCGCAGACCTTATTTGCATGTGAAAAGTGAACATCTCGCGAATGTTCTGCGAATACTGGTCAGCCATATAGGGTTATGTTTACCGAACAATCGCAGAGTATTCGCTAGCTGTTCGCGAAAATTGTTCGCGGCAGTGCATTTTTTCCGTAAGGGTTGGGTCCATGCCCCAGGACCAGACTAGAGGTCAAAATCTAGGACATCTTTAAAAAATGATATTCTCTTTACTGGAATCATGTATATTTTAACAATAGGTTCTAATTGGCCTGACTTCAGGCCTTAGAATTCATGATTCAGAGTTGGGACTAGAGGTCATAATCTAGGACCCTTTTACCACTTAATCAGAAAGCGTTCATATTTGGACTGTAGTGACCCTGGAGGATTGGCATTCACATCCTGACTCCAGACCCGAGGGTCCCTACACCTGGGTGGGGTTGGAGGTCAAAATCTAGGACACACACATGTTATATATAAAAAAGTACAATACCAATTCTCTTACTTAAGCAGATATCTTTCCAACCATTAAATAGAAAGGATTCATATTTGGACAATTGGTACCATACAAGGCTGACTTTAGCCTGGGTCCAGTCATCAATATTTTGGCAATATTTTCTAATGCTAATATTCTAAAAATAAAGAGATTAAGAGAATAAAAATATACATATCAAAGGTTTCGGTTGTCCGTTATTGATTGTCATTTTTGACCAATGCACGGAAAAATAAAAAAGAAGAAAAACTGATCAGACTGGAACCCAGGCTAGGCTGACTTCCACTCTGAGTCAAAGCCTCTCAGGGGACTTTTTTTAGTTTTATCTCCTTTTTATATCTTGATTTGTATGTACTTGGAGATTATGCATCAATAAGTTAGGGATCTTTCATGCGAACCAAACATCTTTGTGTCTTGATCCATATCAGAATTAAGGGTGAGGTTGGTATGAACAGTTAAACACGTTTAAGCCCTCCAGTAATTTTTTACTGACCATTCCAAGCCGGTGCTGCTTTTGTGGATCCTTTTTATTTATGTTTCATGTTTGTCCATGTTATGCTGTCTTGTCTGTTCTTTGCAGCCTTGTGATCACCTACTGGGAAGGACTTACCCCTTGGCTCTCTTGTGTGTGTTTTTGTCACTTTCCCATATGGTGCTACATTGTACTTGATTGTATTGATTCCTGATCTTTGCCTTTCTATTTACGTCATCCAATATATAGCGGGAATTCCCTTATAATGTTAGCATTCTTGCCATTTAAAAATAACAAATGTAACCATAATGTGGCTTAACTTGCTGGGCATGCAAAAACATAACCAAATAGTTGATGGAAAGTTAGGTTGCCTGTTGCTTAGCAAAGAAAACTTGATATTAAAGCTAACCTGGCCAGATTTTCCTCATACAAAAATCTCATGCTAAAGAAACGTAGTCTGCCAATTAGCTTGTATCGTGTATCTGTACATAGTTTTCTATATTCTTCTGTCGCTAGGCAACAAGGGGCACACTTGAAACATGCTTTTTTTAAATATATTGTTTGAACTATAGAATTTATTGAATAATTTGAGGGTGATTTAAAACATGTATACCAACCAGCAATAATTTAAGGGCCAATTCATGATCCCTACCCCCATTTCTGATGCGCCAATTTTGCATTTTTGTCACTTTTTCACGCTAAATGTACCTGCCAAGTTGACATTTTTCGATTGAAGTCAATGAATTTAACAGAATAGTTACTTTATGTTGTAGTTTATAAAATAGATTCTTTTTGGAACTGATTTACACATGCCAGTAACCATGGCAACCATTTTAAGACATCTGGCCAGATAAGCTTTAATACCCTGTTTTCATTGCTAAGCAACAAGCGACATCACTTTCCATCAAACCTTTGGATATATCGTTGCATGTGCAACAAGTTATGCTACCCAATGGTTACATTCGTGATGTTTAAATGGTACAAATTCTTACATTATAGGGATATTCCCGCTATTTATTGGATGACCCTCGTACTTAAGTCAAAATGGTGACTTTTCTTATTTCTCAACCAAAACATATGTTGTGGGTACTAAAAAGAACCGTCTCTAATGAGACAGTTCTTTTGAGGGCCCAAAACATATGCTTAAATTATGGGTAAGAAAATATTTACAATTATACGCTGATACTTTTGGTTTATCATGTTCTGGATTGCCAACTTAAAGATCATTTGCACCGATTGTACTGAAATATCATTTTCAAAACTAAGGTCTGCTGGTTTGAACTATTAGTTGCCAAAACCAAGTTTTTTTTCACTGACCCTTACTGTGCGGGGTATCTAAGAGGGTCTGGATGGTGTATAATGATAAGTCACACTATTCATTATAGAAAAAGGTCATTATACACTAAATAAAATTTAGTGAATAATGACCTTTTTTCTATAATGAATAGTGAATAATGAGCAAAAAAAAATGAATATTTGATAATGAGGGCCTAAAAAATAATGAATACATGTAATCCTATGATTTTGATGAATAGAAGAAAAAATAAACGAATAGCGAATAATCAGATTTTTTATGAATACTTGGTCTTATTTTAATGAATAACCCAAAATTTTAATGAGAAGAATGATGGGCTAAATTTTTCATGAAAAGTGAATACCAGACCCCCCCCCCCCCATCCTGACCCTCATCTAATAAGCATTGCTTATTGACTTTTTTCATTTAACATGCAACAAAATCATGTTTTCTTGTGACTAGTCCCCATGGGTGAATGTTTTCAGGATTAATCCTGAATTCAAGATTTTGAGGCTCCTGTCAGCCTCAAAATGCTTAATTAGGGAGGTGATAAAAGCTTCTCTGATTAATTTTTAGATTCTATAAATGCAATACATCATTTAAGCTTGAAATTAACTGTTTTTGCAGGCATCCTGCAAATTTTAACTTTGATTTTCTTAAGTTCAGGATTTTGGAAGTTTGAACTTTCACCCATGAGTCCCATTCATCGTTTCACCTTTAACCATCTGTATATGTATTTGTAGGAGGGTGCCCAGCAGATGATGAACCGGAAAGTTTTTGTCGGACGCTGTACAGAAGACATGAATGCCAATGATCTCAGAGATTATTTCGGAAAATACGGTGAAGTTGTCGATGTTTTCATACCCAAACCATTTCGCGCATTCGCTTTTGTGACATTCGCTGAGGCGGATATTGCTCAAAGTTTGTGTGGTGAAGATCACATCATCAAAGGAGCCAGTGTCCATATAAGCAATGCGGCCCCAAAGAACTATGACCGACAGAACGACAGGAAAGGGAGTCTAACCCAGCCTCAGCAGGCGTATCCCCAGGGCTACACTCAGACCCCGTGGAGTCAGGGAGGAGCGAGAAGTGCCCAGCCTCATGTGCCGCAAGCTGGTCTACCACCAGGGAGCGTACCCAATAATATTGGTCTTAGTCTAGGAGCATTTCAATTAAATCCTGCGATGATCGCCGCTGCACAGGCCATGCTGAGTGGACAAGGGGGCTGGGGCCCGGTCGGTCTCGTAAGTCAGCAAGGGGCTCCCACCCCTGTAAGCGTAGGCGCCAACGCCCTTCCACAACCAGTGCCAACAGCTGCGGGGGAAGTTCAAGCACCACCTAATCAACAACCACCGCAGAGTTTTGGTAGTATAGGTAGTGGTCCTACTAATGCTGGAACCACCGTATCGGTGGCGGCGGGTAATAATAGTTTCTTGGGGTGGGGAGCAACACAACAGGCTAATGAAGGGCAAAGTACAAGTCCCGGTGTAGGGGGGTGGGGGGCTGCTCCCCCTAAACAATCTGGTGGGGCAGCATGGAGCTGAATATACAAGAGTGCCTGGTATTTATTGTGTGAAAAAGTTGTAAGTTTCATGTTTGAAATTCAAGGAGCAGAATAATTGAGCTGTGACATGTGATTTCCAACAATGTGGCAATTTGACAAGTGTAGACTCAGATGGGCCTCTGCAGCCTCCTGTTAAGCATAGAAACTCCAAATGGTGTTCAGTCAGTAGCTAAACAGTCATAGAATAGTCAAGCGACTAGCAAAGGCTCTGATCAGACTGCGTATATGCGCAGGCTGATCTGAGGCTTTGCTGGTCGCACATACCACATTGTTGGAACTCTCATGTCGTGGCTCAAATGTTAGAACATTAACCTGGGGTTATTTAAAAATGGCAGGCATGAATGCAAGACCATTTGAGTCATATCACTAGAAAAGGGACCTTATGTAACTAATTTTATTCCAATTTTAATAGAATATTCTGTAAGAAAACAGTGGACACCTTGACCAGAATTTGATCTGGGTCTACACTAGACAATACATGTATTTGGTTATGTCCCATTAAAAAAAATGCTAGATTTGTATGAGCTTAAAATTTTTTTTTTAGAAGAAAAAGTGTTATAAATATAGAAGTCCTTAATATATGTAGTTTATTCCTCTATATTAGATTTCGTAACAATAGAAATGATCTTATTAATTTTGACCATAATATGTGTTGAGACAGTTCTTTTGAGCACCCAAAACATATGTTTTAACGGATGGATGGATAAGAAAACAATCACAATATTTTGTTCAAAATTTTGCTTATCTCCCTTTATGCTTATCTCGGCCTATGACTTACATACCTTTTCTGGTGATATGTCTCTTGTTTTCGTGTAAACTTTGAGCAAAAGCGGTTTACTTGTTACTGTAAATAGGGTTTACAAGTGAGGGATGTTAAATCAGGTTTACAAGTGAGGGGTGTTAAATCAGGCCAAAATGTGTGTTTAGATTCCATATAGAATTAAACTTACAACAAGGTTTATGGAAGGAATATTTTTGCTAAATTATAAATTTAAATTGTTGGGGATAGAATATAGTGTGTAAGAAAGAGTCGCCAAGGAATATTCTTAAAAATATGTACAAAATGTTTTTAATTTAGAAATGATAGAAATAAATCATTTTGTTAGTTACAATGGTTATGTATAAGAGCCAGCACATGGGAATTTGGTACTTATCACTTATGCACCAGGCCCTTCGGGCAAGTTCAGCAAAAATTATTTGCGTCAAATTACGATTATTTTCTTATACATCAATTTAAACATGTGTTTTGGGTGCTCAAAAACAGTGTTCCCCAATGGCCGTCGGACCGTCGGACATTTCCGGTAATGATTGGTGCGGTCCTGTAAATAGTTCCCCATCGGCAGACCGCATGTCCGATAAAAAAAATTTGGAGTGAATCCCGTTTTTGGGCCGAAATTTGAGCTTGGGACCCGCAAAAAATGATCATGTGCATCCTTTGGGACTCGCAATAATTTGTGAAGAAGTGAAGAAAGAATAAATAGTTACGTTTTATAAGTAATTCCTGCATAAAATTCGCGGATTTTTACTTTCGATTTGCAATTTGTTTACCGTGAAATCTATTTTTGGAATCTTCTAACTGTCCTAATGCAGGCAGCCTCACACAAATCCGTTAGAAAAGGCAAATTCCCAAATATTTTCAAACAGAGATGTGCTAATTTATCCTTCTCACACACCTACATAATAGCTGCAAGGTACCTTTTAAATGTAACGGCTCACTAAAGTCCGTTCTGTCAGAAAAAAGATCGACAATTATGGACAATTATACGTTGTCCAAACGTTTTAGGTGAGTGAGCTCCCTTTATTTCAATAATTTAAGATTCACTTTTAATGATTCACTTTGATGTCAACTTGATTGAGTAAGCCAGCATTGTTCTTGTGGATTATATATCCAAAGCGTGTTATTGATTACAGTTTAATGGTGTTTACTCAATGGAAAGTTTGTGATTAATTTAAAAAATAGATAAATAAGCTAAACCTGATGTATTTAAAATCTACTTTTATATATATTGTTAGCTGTCACAAATAATGTAATATTCAAATCCAACACTGTTTTTCAGTGTTAAATTGCGAGAACATAAGTTCCCGCATTTCTGCTTTCAAAAGCATACAATCGCAGGGGGGGGGGGTGGGACTTTTACAATTTTGTCCCAGGAGTCCTGGACTCTCAATAACAGCAGACAAGTCCCAATGACTCCAGAAATACAAAAGTGAGGGAAATCCTGCCAGGTGTATTCGTTTCCTAATATTTAATTTTCTTTTAAATTCACGCATTAGGCAAATCCTTAGAGGCGAGCTTTCGTCATGATAAGTCACTTGAGATACTTTGAAGGGGCTAAACCCTGTCTGAAACCCAATGTCCGCTGTCCCAGGTTGAAGAAACAAACCAATAAAAACAAAAATGCAAAGAATATGAATCCAAAAGAGAAAGACCCTTGTAAGAATCATGGTAAAATGGACGCCTATGGCTTCAATAAGTCAATGACCTGTACTGCAAAGGCATATTATCCTAATGGCCAAAACAAAGGCTGAAGGACTGCTATGTGTAATTGCTTTTAGCCATCAAATTAAACATAAGTATTTTATAAATTCTAATATTTTATCATTCAACTTGTTCATTTTTTTTTCGGTCCTGTAAAATATTATTTGGTCTGGTAAAATTCATGACAGCACCAGACCGAATGTCTGGTAATGTCTGGAAAGTATTCGTGAACACTGAAAGAACCGTCTCATGGAGATGGTTCTTTTGAATACCCACAACATATGTTTTGGTTGAGAAATAAGAAAAATTATTTTCAGTTACACACTCTTATCTGGGGGCCTGAAGTATTGTCACAGACTAGTCCGAGCTGTTGCTGCTCTCCTATGCGATTAGAATTGAAATCTCATGTGCCTGCTCGTATAATTCTGAAATCTGCAATTTTTTCTGAAATAAATAGTTTTTCTGAATGAATTATGGTAGATAATTTCACTGATTTTAATTAAATAAATTTAAGAATTTGTATGTTTGCTAAAAATAGACAGTGTTAGCTTTTTGTGTCTGTTTTTATATAGTGCTGTTAAAGGCCAGTATTTTTTTATTAGTTAATTTAAGGGAGTTTTTCATTGGATTTAGGGTCAAGGGATAAAAAAAAAGCTCTGAAAATGACCAGTTGACTGGTCATTTTCAGAGCTTTCTTTTTAATATCTCCAGAACAAGCAGTAGATCAACAGTATGTATTAAATATTTAAATATTTCATAATTTTCCTAAAAATCTGGATGTGACAATCACTTTTAACAATGTCACTCTCAAAAATACACAGACAGAACCTCAAAAATATATGATTTTTTTCAACAAAACAAATAATACATGTATTTTGAGTCTGCGGTTAAAATGAAAAAAAAATAGAAATTAAGTTTGTTTTTTCCACTTTTAAGAAAATTACAGTAGGAGGGTTTGTAAATCAACTAATAAAAAAATTCTGGCTTAAGTGTGTAGATATTCTTCTTGTAAATATAACAGTTGATTGATTTTGTTGTTAGTTTCTTTGAGTGAGTTGTTCTGTATTAGTGGAAATCAATGTAATAATATAAACTACCTCTCCTACGATCATTAATCATGTGTCTAAATTTGGTAATCAGATTTACATGCCTACCAATCATTATCCTTCATAACACATTATTTCTTTTATGCTATGAAGGAGAAAGATTGGTAGGTGTGTATAGAAGAAGTTTGAATTTTCGTGAATGAGCCTTGCACTCTTCCAAAATGTTTGTAACCTGTGCGAGATAATTAGAATATGATTTTCTTTGCACCATTACTTACTTTTAATGTTTGAGTGAAGCTGTCGCTTTGTTTAGCCTTTTTGTTTCATGCGTCTGTACATTATTCAAACTGTGAAGTATAGAGAATCAATTTTTTATCTTTTCAATATATCTTCTGCCTGTTATTTTGTGGTTAATCTTTATCTTTGAGACTTATCTAACCAGCTGTTCTACTCTGATTATCTGGCGTTCAAGCAAGTAAGGCCAAAAATAGAAAATGCCTTTTTTCTGGTTATGTCTCCAATGTCTTTAGGGTCCCTAGGTAGGCAAACTTTTTCTTATAAACACTTTTTTTGTATGGAAAAAGTATAAAAATCCTTTCAATAAGTCTAAAAATAGACTTAATATCCCAAAAGCCTTCAAAAAAGTTTGCGTAGGCCTCAAAATATTAGGGTCGGTAGGGTAACCTGAAACAAGCCATTTATTTATTTGGCCTTGTAATGTTTTTAAGAAACATGAGGGCAATACAAATGTAAAGCACAAAACCATTTTGGCTAGCATGTGAAATTTTGGTACTGTTCACATATGTGCAGGTTCCTCATTTAAATGCCCATGGTGGTGTATCCAGCAGGGGCTAGAGGTCTAAATACTTTGTGTACAAAATGCACAAACTCACTAGAGTCTTCCTTGCTCGACAATGCTATTAGTACCAAATTCTCATGGTCATTAGACAAAATGGTTATCAAAACTGTTACAGTAAATGTCCTAAAATTTTGAACACTAGTTACCTGCCAAAAAGGCCTTGACAAACAGGGCAGACCCAGATCAGACTGCTTCTTAACTGACTGTTTGCTAGGCTGAGAAGCAATTAGTGAATTCCAGCCCTGAAAAGCAACATTTTATTTGAGAGGGAAAAGAGAAACGTGTTCGAAATTTTAGGACATATAACGTAGCCTTCAACTGACTGCGTATGATAAAATTCAACTCCCATTTGAGTGACTCAGATAATGTATGACAATGTTATGTTCATAATGACCGTAAAGATGTAAAACCATTATGTCACTGTCAGTCTACATGTATCAACATTCTACATGTACAAAACAAAGAGTCAGCATTTATTATTTTCTTTTAAAAACTTCATTTTATTTACAGGGTGGGTAATCACATGGTGTTTGGGGATGATACACTGCACGGACATCTGTTTACTTCCCCATAGGGATATTGCTAAAATTGTCTCTCTTTTGGCAATCCTACTCATTTCTTTTGGCAATCCTATTCATTTCTTTTGGCAATCCTATTTGTTTTTTTGGCAATCATATTCATTTCTTTTGGCAATTCTATTTGTTTCTTTTGGCAATCCTATTCATTTCTTTTGGCAATCCTATTTGTTTCTTTTGGCTATTATATTCATTTCTTTTGGCAATCATATTCATTGACCTCTTTCTAGCTCTATTTTTCTGGCTCATTTGATACCATATTGATCTTAAAAGGCTTGTGCATTGAACAAACACTATGTCAAATTCTTAGTGAGACTATCTGTGCAGTGTACCCCAAGCTCTCACTAGGTTTTTGAAAACAGGAGTCCCAGAGCCCTCTTTGCCTAAAAGTGGGAGTCCCACCATACAAAAGAATATAGCCTCTTTCAAAACATAGGAGTCCCAGCACCAGATCAGCAGTTGAGAGCTTTGGTACCCCAGTATTCGTCACCTCAACTTTTGTGACAGAGTGTTTGCCAAAAGTAGGAATCTTTATGAAAATAATATGAAATCATTAGATCCAGACAAAAGGAGCTTGGAGAGTGGTGCATGGATTAATGGATACGATCAAAAAACAAAGTGAAATATACTGGGCCCTGTAGAGATCAAGGGGTCTCGAGTTAGATTCCTGCTCTCTCCCATACTTTCATGGAGAATGATCATGAAATAATTTCTACTGTCATTCTGCTCCTTCCACTGATTTAAAAATGATTGTTGTCATTTACAAGGGAAAGTATGAGGTGAATGAAGTACTGGTTATTAACTGCTTAGTCAAACTTGCTCAGGAAAAGTGTGGTGAGGTGAACTGACCCTCTCGACATGACCATAGCTGTTGACTAGGACATAAAACCTCAAATCAAACCAAAAATTGAAATAAATTAAGCTCTATATCCTCATTTAAAAATAAAAGTCCTCCATTTTATCCGTGCAGTGTATCAGAACAAAAACCATGTGATTCCCCACCCTGGTTAGCTTCATGCATTGTTTGTCTTAGAGCTGGTTTGGCTGTTTATTAAAATGAAAGGAGTTTAAAAGTCACTGTATTTTTAGTTTGCACAGAAAGTCACAAAACAGTGTTAGGTATCAATTGGGTTATATTGAGATTTAACCCTTACTTAAAGAGTCTCAATTAGACTATTCTTTTGGGCACCCAAAACACAGTCATGTTTAAACTGAAGTACCTTTTTACGCTCAAAAGTTTACTTATCTGGACCTAATGGCTATGAATAAGCATTTGATATTTTTATGACCATCAGTAAGAATTTTTGTCTTACAAAAAATTAGAAATCTGTTTATCACCAAAGAAAAGAAAAGAGATTTAATTATGTGTTGTTTTTTGGCTAAAAAACAGGCAGTTTTTAACAAAAAGAATCATAATTGTCTTCTCTTTTGTTACTTAACAGATGTTCTCTCTTTTGTTGTATCATCAATATTTTGAATAATGATTATATTATTGATATCAAATGTTTGATCAGTTATTTGGGCATAATGTGAAAAAAACTCATTATTATGTGAATAGTGTGTGACTGGGTGTCTTTAGTCAAACTAAAGTTAACCTCCAAGTTACCCAATTGATGCAGTGCATTAGTAAAAACTTTTTAAGTGTTGTTCTGTCTAATATATAACTTGATATAATCATTGTTAATAACCAGATGTGGATTCTTAATTACAAGCTAGCAATCCACATGGAACATAATCAAAATTTGATTGCAGGATGGGTTTTAATTGATAGGAATATTTGGGCCTTGACATGATAAAACCTGTCTTTGGTAGTTTGTGAACAACAAAGATCAGGGCCTTTGTTCTTTCCCTTTTGGGAAGTATATCTAGATTTGCTACTAATGAAATTTCAATTGTCTAGCTAGCCTCTGTAGCTGAACAGGCTGGATTGAACCTCACTTTTCGGAATCCCTGAAGACAGGTTTTGTTGTGTCAATGCCATTTTTAGATGATTGATGAAATTGGAAGTTGCTTTGAGATTTTTAAGAAGTTTCTCTGAATGGTTTAGGATGATAGTTGTTATAAAAACTGCATTAAAATCTAACTGATCTAGAATTCTATACGGCATCTGTTTTAAACTGCCACTTGGTTCTTTTGAATCAAAATATAATACATCTGTAAAAACTCATACAACATGAGAGCAAGTTTTATACTATTATTGTAGTTTGAATGGTGTATTTATATTGTGAAACAGGTTCAGTAGAAGTAGTTATATGGCACATTAACTCATCGAACCACCAGGATCTAATCCTGCATTTTACATCCATTGAGAGCTGTGTAAAGCATGCATTATCACATGTATTTATAACCTTCGAGTAAGGGAGGCTACTGGATTAGGGTAAATTGGCAATCTTTTTAGCATGGTTAGTTCCCTTTGAAAGTATTATATAGTTTTATATGGATATTGTGAAACGATAGAATTTTAGTGAATCCTTACGACTCTAATGAAAAGGTCCTTGTATGACCTGGATGGTTCCTTGTATGACCTGGATGGTTAGTACCAAGGTCCAATGTAGCAAAATTTTTGTTCGTAAAATTGTGAATATTTTTTTATCCTTCAGTTTTAACATGTTTTTTGGGTGTTCAAAAGAACTGTCTCATTGAGACGGTTCTTTTGAATCCCCAAAACATATGTTTTGGTCGAGAAATAAGAAAATTAATTTCTCATTACTCACTTAGTATATGAATTTATTTTATTGGTAATGCATGCTTTAGCTGGCTGTATTTCATGTTTTTAGACCTCATGTACATTGGGTATACTTGTGTGATTTAGTAAACCAGGGGCTGTTAGTAAATATGTATTGATAACCCTTCACCTGTTAAGATTGGACTGCATTGTGCACTTGACTTCATTGATAACCTATTAAGATTGGACTACAATAGGCACTTGACTTCATTGATAACCTGTTAAGATTGGACTGCATTGTGCACTTGACTTCATTGATGATCTGTCAAAATTGGACTGCATTGTGCTCTTGACTTCATTGATAACCTGTTAAGATTTGACTGCATTGTGCACTTGACTTCATTGATACACTTGTGGAAATAAGCTTTACTGCATTAGTATATGTGAGTCTGATAGTTATTCTAGCTTTTTCAACAAATTTTGTCCCAATGATTCAACAAGCTGTATTCAATCAAAGAAGCACACTTTGTCCCATTTACTCACACTGACTTTAAACAATATCTGAATCGACACTGTTTTCAAAAGAGAGCAAAGAATTTTGAAAAAGCATTTTGTGTTCTTATTTGGTCAAATACAGTACATTTTTAGTTTCATTGCTCCATATATAATGATATGATACAGCTTGTCACAAATATGATGGTTTGAATTTTTTATTCTCTATCGTGGGTAGTTTCATAAACATTTTGCCTCTCTTAAAGTAAAATTTCGGAGATTTCTCTGATTTTGTGTTTCAAAAGAAAAAAAAACATCTCACATTGGCATGATGAATGCTTACAAGTGCTATGGATAGACCCTGTTGCTATAAATAGACCCTGATGCATTATTATTCAGATTGCCAATTTTCTTGATGAGATTGATTTTCAAAGTGTTCTGATTGTACAAAATGATTCCTTGTAGAAAATATTGATTTAGATGGATTCTTGGGTTATAAAAGCTTTGTATTAAACAGGTATTTGAATGCTTGGATAAAATCATATACATTTTTCATCCTAATAAGCACACATGGTGTTATAAGCACACACTTAGTTCTTTATGAGATGTAAAATTTTAACAGCTCCTGATTTTCAACCAGTTCAGTGGTGCAATATCATGTGACATGTCAATATGGATCCATCATATGGATGGGGAAACAATGTGGATCCTGATCAGCTGGCTCCATCAGAAGCCAGCTGATCTGGGTCTACATTGCCCCCCCCCCCCCCCCCCCCCAAAAAAAAAAAAAAAAAAAAAATGGGGGAAAATTGAAAAAAAAATACACAGTGCTCATATTAGGATGAATACGGTAATTAAGAAAGGTGGAACTATATTTAGTGTAAATAACATGCATTGATATCTGTCTAGTGAAGCTGTGGGTGTTTTTTACGTGCACATAATTGGTCTTACATGTTTTGTACATTTATATAGTGTTAAAGATTTTGAATTACATTATTCACAAGGGTCATTGCAGATAGGCATGGAATGGGTACTCACATAATCTCAGCATATACAACCTTTAAATTTATAAGAAAAAAATAAATCACTTCTCACATAATACCAAACAGGTAAACAGGTACTTTGACAAACAGTGAAGACCCAGATGAACTGCCGCATAATGCATTAGGGTCTGCTCTGTTTTCTATGATAAAATAATCTTCATGGACAAAAATATATTTAAAAGAAATCTTTACCTGTGACCCTTAAAATACAAAATGGTCACATCCATGCTTAGTGTATGGAAAGTCCATCAGAATGAAAATGGTTAATGAATGACTCCACACCTGTTACAAGAGTCGTTATCACACGGTTATTATCCATACTTTAGGGAATAAGGTAGAAATCTGAAAAATCAAGGTCACTGCATCAGCTGATAGAGATTTCCTGGTTATTTAATATTTACTCAGGTCATTGCTAAATGACATATGATAACAAATAGCAGCTTTGGAATCTGGTAGAAGTGCGGTCAGAGCAATAAATTGTCTATTGAAAATTTATACTTGTCTAAAAGTTAAACTTACTTCCAATATTGCTTGACTAATATCAATAATGTTTCCTTAATGAACCAAACCAAATATTACTCTTGGATGATATTGTAAAACTTATCTTGAAATGGGGGCTAAGGGAATACTTGTAGAGTATTTAAATGCCTTTTTGTGCCTAGGTTTTATCAAAAACAAAACTCTTATAAGCATGCATAAGCTTCATCAGACCTCTACTGCTAGACCCAACTGGAATAATTTCAAAATTTGCTGTAACAGTACAGGGGTCATTCAAACTGTTTGTCTTTATAAAAATAGATCCTCACGATGAGGAGATTCTGTATCTTGTTCCTAGAATTATCCAGTGGTATCCACAACGGCGTTTATTTTGCAGTGACCCTCTGACGGGAGTGAGACTGTAAACTATTGTAAAGTACAAAAGCTGTTACATATACGTGTATTGCTAAGTTGTAAATAAGTCATAGAAAATCAAATATATATATATATTATTATTATAATTTAACATTCTTGGGAAAGCCAGAAGTATTTGGGCATGATTGGGAGATTTTGGTACTTTTGTATATGTGTAAGTTATTAAAGGGAAAAATTGAAAGCAAGTCAGGCCTTTAGTTAAGAGTGCGTACCAGAAAAATAATTTTCTTATTTCTCAACCAAAACATATGTTGTGGGTACTCAAAAGAACCGTCTCAATGAGACGGTTGTTTTGAGCACCCAAAACATGTGCTAAAAATTATGTGTAAGAAAATATTTACAATTTTACGCTGAAAATGTCTGTTTATCTTAACCTATGGTCAGTGAATCTGATATAGAAGTTTTTAATAAGACATGTAATCTGCTGCAAACCTGATCAAAATTGAATGAAAAATAAGAAAGTTACAGATGTTTGTATAGTAAAGAATTAACAGCTGTGGAGGACAGCCATTGTAGGCTTTGTTGCATCACACAGCCCTATGCTATCTGTTTTGACTTTGTTTGCAATTTATTGAAGCTTCTATTGAAAATAGTTTATTTTGTAAGAAAAATCTGTACACTTTTTATAATGAAAGTGGGGATTTTATTGAATTTTCAAAATTTACAGGAAGTTGGCATATTAGAAGTCAGAATTGGCATATTAGAAGTCAGAATTGGCATATTAGAAGTCAGAATTGTGATTTTCAGATTGCTATAAGTTACTGGTTGCGAGTTCGATCCCGGCCCGGTCCCATACTTTTGTGGAGATTGATCATGAAATAATTTCTACAGAAATTCTCTTCCCTTCCGCTGATTCATTCAAGAAGGGTTGTTATCAGTTACAAGCGAAAGTATGTGCACGAAGAACTGGTTAACCGCTTGTTCAAACTTGCCCAGGAAAAAAGTGTGGTTAGGTGAACTGACCGTCCTGATATGACCATAGCTGTTGACTGGGAGACGTAAAGCAACAAACAAACAAACTATATTTTACTTATTTTACGTTCGATTTTGATCAGGTTTGCAGCAGATTCCATGGTTTAATAAGGGCTTGCATTTCAGATTCAGTTGCTTCCAATGTTGCTTTCCTCTTTAAATTTGCATGCACAGCTATCTAGTGGGGCTAGAGGCCTAAATTTCAGTCTGAGTCATCGTTCATACTTTGAATGTGCAAGCAGTGAAAGCTCTGGGAAGACTGTGCATTTGCACAGGCTCACCAGAGCCTTCACTGTTTGCCAATGCATGGGTGAAAGTTTTCAAGATTATTCCTGAATTCAGGATTTTGAGGCTGACTTTCCATAGAAAGTCAGCCTCAAAATCCAGAATTAAACAGATTCTAATAGCTTCTTTGATTTATTTTCAGTATATCTAAAGACAATTGACCATTCAAACTTGAAAATATTGATATATGTAGGCATACTGCAAGTTTCAAGATTTGGGAAATTTTGAACTTTCACCCATGTGCTTACGTGATAAGTACCGAAATCTCTTATGGTGGTTCAATTGTATTATTACAATTTCTAAGGGTCATCGAATGTATCTTTCATGCGTCTTGACTGTGTTTGTGTAAATGAACTGCAGAAATGGCATCATATACTTCAGCTTATAGTAATTGTTCTAAAATTTTTAAACACACTTCATTTTCTGTTCTCAAATAAAAAGTTGGTTATCATGCCTGGAATTTACAGAATGCTTGTCCCAATAGCAAACAGGGAATACCCTGATCAGACTGCTTCTTCAGAAGCTGTCTGATCTGGGTCTGTCCTGTTTTTCTAGGCCTTTTTGGTAGGCAACTAGTTTTCAAAATATTTTACCTTCAAGACTCACCAGAGTCACTGTGTTGTGTCCTTATCGGCTTCTTTATACTGATTTAATCCTTAAAGACAGGAAATTGTCCCAACATGACTGAAGAATTGTTGACTGGGACATACAGCACAAACATGGAAAACAAATTAACAAAATTTTAGAACATCTACGGGGATACCGGGGTTTATTTGGGGCTCAATTGAAATATTTAATTTTTTTCCATTTTAGAAAAAAAAATTCAACAGCCATTTTAGACAAATACCTCGAGTAAACTTATGAGAATTAGGACCTAATTCCTAATTGAGATATAGTATTTTTCCCAATTTAGAAATAGAAAAAATCCCTCATTTCATTGTAGAAAATGAGCAAACTTGCGGATATTTGGACCTGATTCCTATTGTAATATTTGAAAGAAATTCCCATCATGCCATTTTAGACAAATGCCAGGCAGCGTTGCGCAGTAGCTAACCTCTGACTGCAGATCCAGGGGTTGCCAGTTTGATCCTGTCCCTGTCCCATACTTTCATGGAGATTGATCATGAAATGATTTCTTCCTTCCACTGATTCAAGAAGGGTGGTTGTCAGTTACATGCGAAAGTATGTGCTCGAAGCACTGGCTGACTGCTTAGTCAAGCTTGCCCAGAAAAAAAGTGTGGTTAGGTGAACTGACAGTCCCAACATGACCATAGCTGTTGACTGAGATGTAAAGCAAACTAAACCAAAAATCAACATGTGTAACTGTCTATCCACACTTAATTTTTCAAGGTAGTTGGAAGATTCCATAAGCTTTAGAAATTATTACGAGAAGTCATAGATAAAGGCTTTAATGAATATAGATTGGGCTGTGGTATGCACTTGGTAAAATGTCCATCCCCTCTGATTCCAGGCTAACCTGTTTATTGCCTACCCATTTATCTAAAAGCTGAGGATTTAAGCAAAAAGACATGTTCCAGAAATCATAAGAAAGAATTTGTTAAGTTTTTGTATGTCCTACATTAATTTGAATGACGTTGAAAGCCTTTTTGATTTTCTGTAAATAAAATTATTCTTGAGTTATTTATTGTCTAACTTTTAAATGGCAGCTTCCTATTACATAGTATAGTTATTTTATTCTTCTTGTTAAGTATTAGTTAACCACGAGTGCTTTTAGCTTATTTGTGTAATCAGTCTATATATAGACCTAGTAGTATGTCTTTGTTAGCTGAATTGGTTTAAGTATGGTAAAAAAAATCCAAAATTTGGATTTTTTTCTGTTCACCTTAAAAATTGGTTATCATGTTTTGGAATTGTAAAATGCATGGGTGAAAGTTTTCAGGATTATTACTGAATTCAGGATTTTAAAACCTGCCTAATTCAGCAATCTGAGGCTGACTTTCTGTGGAATGTCAGCCTCAGAATGCTGAATTTGGCAGCATTCAATAGCTTCTTTGATTTGTTTTTAGTTCATCTTTGGACAATTGACCATTTAAACTTGAAATTACAGTAGAACTTCAATGGCTCGAACAGGCTTGGGCCCATTAAAAATAGTTCTAGCCAAGAATAGTTCGAGCCATCCAGGGTGGATTATGCATAAAATGACCTGTAGGGACCATGATGATAGTTCTAGCCAGCCAAGGTGAATGAGCCATCAGAGTTTGAGCCATTGAAGTTCTACTGTATTAACACTTTGTAGGCATACAGCAAGTTTGAAGATTTGAATTTTGAAAGTTAAGGATTTTTTAAATTTTTAACTTTCAGAAAATGTTTGGCAGAATTTCATTGAAGCCTTTGATCAAACTTACCCCTCATCATCTTTAACTCTTAAAGTGCCAAGAAAATATGCATCTTAAAATGTTGTCTGCTGAAGTCGTCTGCTGCAAATAATTGCCTAGCATTACTGACAAATTTAGTATAGAAGCAAACAGCATGGACCCAGAACAGACTGCTCCACATTGTTTGCCATAGAGGCTTCTTAAAAATTTCAGCAGATGAGAAAAGCAGACGACTTTTGTTGCGATTGGTGCATTAAGGGTTAGTTTCCTTGCTAGCAGGCTTTTCTGTCATCTGCTGATAACCTTTACAAACAGTTTGGATTCTCTTTTCTTTTTCTGCTCTCAAATCAAATGCTAGTTATTAGGGTTGGAATTCACAAAATACCTTTCCATGTAGCAAACAGGGAAGACCATGATCAGACTGCTTCTTCAGAAGCAGTCTGATCTGGATCTGTGCTGTTTGTAATGGTCTTTTTGACAAGCAACTAGTGTTCGAAAATTTAGAATTTCTACAGAAGATAATGTGCAGATCCAGAGGGGGGATAGGGGGTCCGAACCCCCCTGGAAAATCACAAGTTATATGGGTTTCTATAGAAATTGGCATTTGGACCCCCCTCTTAAAAAGTTGGACCCCCTCTAAAATAACCATTGGACACCCTCTGTAAACTGTTAAATAAGTTGAGGACTGAAAAAAACTAAAAAAGTCACGTCAGAGCTGTTTTCTGGCAGTTGGGCCTGGACCCCAACCCCCCTGGCAAAAATCCCTGGATCTGCGCATGTAAATAAATGTTCATGTATAAGTTTATTGCTGTTTCACGATCTGACTGGTACCATATTCCCATATCCTGCCAACAATTTTTTGTTGTGAAAATGTTCTCAGATGTTATGTCTGTTGCATATATTCAAATGCACTCCAGGCTACTTTTATCATGGTAGCAATTAGTATGAATCCTGATCAGACTGTCTTAACAGTCTGATCTGGGTCCATATTGTTTGCATTACATGCTATCAAAAAATATGTAAAAAGATGAGAGAGCAGGCAAAAATTGTCGTGACTGACAGGGAAAAGGTTAAACTACAATCTTGGGGTCACTTGGGCATGCCTGGGCATGGATATGTAACCACAATGTTTATGGACAACTGTGGACCGCCTTTGTTGTGTCTCTTGCAAATCATGCCAGTCTAATAGGGATCAAGTCTCTGTCATCGTCGATATTGTGATACAGTGAAAACTCTTTACAGCGACATTCTTTATTACTACAAAATTATTTACAACGTCAATTGTATTTGCACAAATGTACCAGTTTAGCTTAAATTTGAATTCTTTACAACAGAAATTCAGTTAAATGTCAAATTATTTGGGGACAACAGTGTTGTTGTAAAGAGGGTTGACTGTATTGTCGTTGGCACAGTCACACTTTTGGTTTTAGTTCAATAACTTTTGAACTGATGCATCAATTGCATATCAAAGTTTACAGAAGGATAAAGCATTGCAAAAAACAGGTAAAGTACGATTTTCGAGATAGCTGGAAAAATTATGGGGGAGTTATGACCCTTTCCAACTAAGGTTTTAACAGGCAACACATCTGAGTCTCTGCATTCTAGTTTGTGTTTTAAAAGGAGACACATCAGAGTCTCTGAATCCTAGTTTGTATATTTTTATTTGTTTATTATGCTGTTGTATTATGGTTAAGTTCTGTTAAAGTGCTTATTTTAATCATGTATATAATTCTGATGAAATATGGCTTTCATGTCAGACTAGGTGTGGACTTCTTTATCGGTTTTACCATTTTATATACATGTATGTATTAATAACAATCTTTTAAGTTTTAGATAATAAAATAATCAAACTTTTTACTTAAAAAATTCTGCTTAGCTGGAAGCAAACTCCTGGATTTCAATGGGATTTTAGATCGTGTATATTCTAGTAGTAACCTATTTGAAGGGACAGTAAAACCTACATGTAAAACGGCCACTCAAAAATAGACAAAACAACAAAAAATGATATGCTTAGCTCTTAGTACCATTTTCTTCCATATTTTATTGGATTTAGAACTTTAATATGTCCCCTTTAATGACAAATGGTAGCTTAATGAAGGTTGAAAGTATTGCAGAATGCTCCCCTTGGCCGTTCTTCACAGGTTTTACTGGATATTATTCAATACTTTATTGGCTAGTGTCATCTCCTGAAAACTTTTTTGTCAGGCCTGATCTGAATCCAAACTGTTTGACTCTCTGATAGTGTTCCTGTAAGAAATTTTGAAAACATGAAAAAAATCAGCTGATGACAATTTTTTTATACATTTTTTTTTAAGATTACTTCATTGTCATTCGATGAAACTCAGCTTTTGTGACCAATAGGGTTGCTTTTAATCTGTTTTTATTTAGTATTTATCATATTTTTAATTATACGTCAAGTTATCAGTTTCCAAAAGAAAACAGAAAGCTCCACTATTAATCAGCTTATGTGTCACTGTCTAGCCACGCCCACAACTGGTTCCTATCTAAGTTAGCTTTACAAGAGACCGGGACATTGCATACCACGTGGCGATACAGTGACTGAATAGCTATATAATACCAGGATATGTTTGATCGCTGTTGTTTTGAACTTAAATGTTTGTAATTTTTCCGCTTATAGTGTATGTCTCTAGAGGTGTGAATGCTATTGTAAACTGTTTTTTTTTCTTTTATCCTTTTACATATATCCTGGCAACTTAACCATGGCCTGTTGAATCGATAATGCCATATTTCGTTATTGGAAGCACCGTAGGCTTGTTTACACTCTATTTAAACTGTAGGTTTGTTTACACTCTATGTAAACTTCAGTTTTCAGGTCAGTCCACCAGGTAAAAATTAGGGAGGAGTATAGTACATTAAAATATTCAGTATGACAAGGGTTAAGCTTATTATTTTGCTATGAATATTTCAAACTACATTTAGTATCATGTATCCTCACATTTTATACAGTCTCTGGTTTTCTCAGATAAAAGCTTATCCAAAATTATAAAGATTAATGTTGTGGTTGATTTTCAACAGGTCATGGCTCAGTTTTTCACCTTGCATACCAATTTTGACCCAATATGCACACACAGTAGGTTTTGAGTCGTGAATGATATATCAATTTCTGCTCTCAAGCTTGCCCAATTTTACAATTTCATAAGTATATAGATTCGTCATGTGGTCGGAAAACAGTGTGGATCCTGATCAGCTGGCTTCACCAGAAGCCAGCTGATCTGAATCTATACTGTTTTCAAAAGAAATCATAATAAAAGAGGTTTTAAAATTTTGAGAAGAATTATGTTCACTGTGTGCTTATTGGGTTGATAATGGTTAATAAATTTCTAGCTTTTATTTTTATTTCATTTGAATAATCTTTCATAGATGTGATGGACGATAAACAGATTTGTAAGGTTTAAATTATTTATCATTATTTTATATTTTTCCTCCTTCGATGAATGAAAATGGTTATTATATTTCAAAATGGTATAAGCAGAGTAAATGTGTTTGTTTTAACATGCTGGTACGTAAATAAATGTAGCCTCTCGCGAGAAAACCTGATCTTGTCGCCTGCAGATATTTTGTCGCCTGCAGATAACACAGGTGTAGACCAGTCTATACAACTGAGCAGTCTGATAAACATCTTTTATTCATTCTCCAGAAAGCATTTTAGTTGAATTTTCTTAATGCAAAATTTTAATATTGTTTGCATAGCCAAACTTCAATGGCTCAAATACCATCGGGACAATGAAAATTTGTTCACGATAGGGGTAGTTCGTGCCACTGAGAATCAAAAATAAATATTAGCAGATCAGGTGGCATAATGAGGATAATATTTTGGTCTTCTGTTAAATAAAGGTATGTTATGTGCAATCATTGGATTCACCTCAATGAGGCTATTCAAATGATTACTACCAACATATCTAATTGAGAAGATATTTGATAAGCCTACCTAAAACAACATAAATACATGTATATGGATATCTTACACTATGGAAATGGTTTTCTAGGGACTCAAGAGAGAGTTCCAATTAACCATGGTTCCCGAGCCTTGGACATTCCAGCCATTAAAGTTTAACTGTAGTCTGGAAGCTGAACAAACATCAAGGTTATAAAAAAATCATGCTCAACTCAACTGAGCATGAAATTTCAACTACTCATGAAAATTAAAATACTGAAAATATTTAGACTTTTCTTGCTTTCAAACTCGCAGATGCTGTATTAATCATGCTAAAAAATGTTAAAATGCCAACAACTGTTGGCATTTTAACATTTATAAGCATGATGCATTTCATGCTCAGTTGAGTTGAGCATGAAAAAGGTTTTATAACCTTGGGGCCAGGTGAATTTGAGGAGTTTTGTTGTGATGAGGCTATAACTGTAGGAATTTGATCGTTGTTTGATATAAATGGTTACTCTTATGGAGACTAAAGCTGGGGACAGACATGGGTGAGCATTTGGAATTTTCTCGATATGAATACATGCATTTGAGGCATGCCTGAAGTGTATTGAAATTTTGATACTTATTGCAAATTTGTCAAATCGCTATTTCGCGGTTAGGAAACTCCATAAACAGAGCCGCCGGCTCTGTATATGGAGCCTGAAAAAAGCGCAATATATTTCTTTTGTCGTGTAAAATATGGATAAAAAATGAGAATGTAGTGCTCCCCTCTGGTCTTTCAACTTCTAATCCAAGCTAATGCGAGCTGCAAATTGTGTATGGCTTTATCTGAATTGGTTTTTGCTGTGAGGTAAACAACCTTCATGTACCCCATGACAAAAGGGATTCTGACTAAACCATACACAATTTGCAGCTCGCATCAGCTTAGATGATTTGAAAGACCAGAGTAGAGCACTACTTTCTCCTTTTTTTCGCTATTTTACACCATAGAAGCACCGAATGGAAAACTAACGTTTTAGGCGATTTTTTCAGCCTCTATAAAAAAAATCAGCCTCTATATACTGGGCCGCATATCGCAGTCGGTTATATGTCTGGCAACAGATTCCAGTCTGACTGCAGATCCAGGGGACCCGAGTTCGATCCCGTCTCGGTCCCATACTTTGTAGAGATTGATCATGAAAATTAATAATTTCTACGGTCATTCTCCTCCCTTCGGCTGAATCATTCAAGAAGGATTGGTGTCAGTTACAAGCGAAAGTATTTCACGAAGTACTGGTAAACTGCTTGTTCAAGCTTGCCCAGGAAAAAAGTGTGGTTAGGTGAACTGACCATCCCGCCATGACCATAGCTGTTGACTTAGGATGTAAAGCAACAAAACAAATCAGCCTCTATATACAGAACCTGAAAGACCCTGATAAAATTATCCTTTCAGAGCCTTGGCTCTGTTTATGAAGTTTCCTAACCGTGTATCTAAACAAGCATGCACAGCTACACCGTGTGGCTACAGGTTTACATTTTGTTCAGAGTCATCAACTTCATCTTCTGTCATGCTCATTGCATATGAGCAGTGAAGACTCTGGTCAGACTGGGAATACATAGACTCCTTATTAGCAGGCCTTTAGTTAAGAGTGCCTACCAAAATATAAATTTCTTATTTCTCAACCAAAACATATGTTGTGGGTACTCAAAAAAAAAACTGATGGATGAGAAAATATCTACAATCTATGCTCAAACATTTCGTTTACCTAAACCTGTGCACTTAGCATTTTCTGCTCCCTGATGTAATAAGTACCAAACTTTCAGTAAGCTGGTTTATATTTTGGATATCAAAGGTTTTCCATATTCAACCTAATGAGCACAGATGTAAATTTTCAACTGATCTTAATCTACACTGTTTTTCATACAGTTTATGCATTCATATTAACAATGATTTTCACCACTGTATGGACAAGAAAATCAGAAGCTGCTAATGTGTAAACAATCCATAAGGCTCCTAGTGTGTGCTTATAGGGGTATATCTGCTTAATAGGTTGAATACGGTATTTGATAATTTATGACAGGAATAAAACAGTCTTTTTGAGTGGCTATAGTGACGTTATTGCAGAAAGGTGCCTGAGAACAATCAAACGTATGTGAAATTTTCAAAGCTGCTTGTAATTCATGCCCATTTAAACATGCATATATCATCAGAGTACAATAAAATGAAAAATGACTTTACTGGATGAGCAATAAGCAAGCTGATGCATTATCTTAACTGCAATGGGAGCAAAAAAAAATAAAGGGTGGATGAGATCACAAATCTGGACTAGGCATACCAAATTTCTACTAATAAGCGTGCAGAGTATATAACTTTTTCCAAAATAAGAAACCTTGAAAACAATATGATATACTACACTGGTCTGACTGAATATAATATTCACAAATCAGTTTGCACTTATAGATGGGTGAAAGTATTCAGGATTTTAAGGCTGGCTTTCTATGGAAAGCCAGCCTTAAAATGCTGAATTATTGAGCAGACTTCGATTAATAATCAGTTTATTTAAAGGCAGTTGACCAAATCAATCTTGGTATTGTCTATACTTCAATTTAAAAATTTGAATTTGACAAGTTCATGATTTTGGAAATTTTGAGTGATCATGCATGCTTAAAGGAGTATGCGCGATTTGTGTCCTATGGCTGCTACCAAATTTTACAACTAAATATGGGTAGTTTTCCATTTACATAGAGATTAATGCATCAGTTTGCTTATCATAGTACCTGTGCTAGATAAAATTCTTTATTAGAAAGCTTGTTGTAATGGAATCAGTATCACTGTGTGAAAGTTTGTTTCAAAACTGTTCATTATATATAGATTATTTAAGATATAAGAAAACAGTTGTCAATTCTGATATGTGTTGCTTTCTTTCATAACCCCCTGCCCACCACTCTCCGCATGTGGTTAGTACTGTGTTTCCAGGACTTAAGTGAACCCCGTTTTTTACTAATTATTCTTCAATGGTGATTTTAATTGAAAAATAAATTAGAGAAATGAATTTAGATATAGACCGCTTAATTGAATAATTTTTTCCACATAAATATGATTTTTTGTATAGACTGGGATTAGATGGAATTTTGGTGTTTTTTTGCTGCTCCTCTTTGAATTAGTCCCCAAGTGAACCTAACGATATAAATAAAACATGGCTTATACAGGTCAGTGGAGGTAATTCATCAGTCCCACAGATAAGAGTGCCTAACAGAAAATTATTTTTCCTATTTCTCAACCAAAGAATATTTGGTGTGTACTCAAAACAACCGTCTCAATGATACGATTCTTTTGAGCACCCAAAACACATGTTTAAACTGATGAAACCAGTCGCAGCTTCACGCTAAAATTGCTTAACTGGACCAATCTTCGTGCATTAGGCTATGATTCACTGCTTATACTGACTTATAAACTTCATTGTACATCTAAAAACCTATGCATTGAAATGGCTAGTGTGTTCAAAAAACGATTCAAGAAATAGTATTGTCGAAACCTTAAAAATGTTGGGTTGTTGCTCTCTCTTTCGAGATAATTATTTCTAAAAATATGTCTTTCAGGAATACAAGTAGGTTTTCAAGCAGTATGGTTCTAGATAGTGCCCAACAAATTAGCCTATACTTGGCTTCGGCTGTTGACAATGTTTATCCGCGAAATATCTTAAGCAGGCAAATATTTGATGCTTTTTAAGTTTAATGTATATCCTTAATTAGCTGTTTCTCGTCAACGCTCTAGTTTGCTTGAATTGTCGTCATAAACTCTTTACTTACTAGTGTCGTCTGCTGATAACCTCTGCAAACAATTTGGATCCAGATCAGGTCTGACGGGAATGATCTCGATCCAAACTCCTTGACACTCTACTAATACCTGAAAGATTTTTTTAGAAGAAAAAAAACAATCTTTTTTGAAAAAAATATCAGCAGACGACAAAACCATGACAAATTACCTTGTAGGCAAAAAGTCAATGAATTGAAATGGGAGGTGCTACATGTACATGCAGGTTTCGTGCTTAAGCCTTATATTTGCCTGCTTTTAATACGGCACGGTCTAGGACCCATATAGACTTTTACAATTGCGTGTGTGTGTGCGTGTGTGTATCAAATTGATGACGAGTGAGGTTGCGGAATAGATTTTCGTTGAATCAGCGGATATAGATAGTCCTGTAGGCTAGTACATATCATCATAGCAATGCAAATATACCACGTGTATCTATAGAGGTACATATGGGTATATTCACAGGGAAAACAACTAAGTTATTCTTTTGTACAGGGGATTTGGGCTTCATTTACAAATAAGGGCGTCTCCCAAAAATAAGTTTTAGTTACGCGATGTGCATTTAAATCCACATGCTAAGTGCCATTCTTCTAAGTTCAATTTAAAGCTGTTTAAAAAAAGAAAAACGGGGGTCACTTATACCTTGGAAACACATTAGTATACCAGTCACTCCAGCGTCCCTCCGCCAACATTTTCAAACATCTTCTCCTCTGAAACCACCAGGCCAATTAAACTCAAATTTCATATGAAGACGCCTTAGGACGCAGGAATGAAAGTTTGTCCAAATGGTCCTGGTCACATGACCAATCTGGCCGTCACGCCCATATATGGTAAAACCCTTTAAAAATCTTCTCCAGAACCAGAAGGCCGATGACCTTGGGACTTGGTATGTAGCATTGGGGATGTGGGGCCTACAAAGTATGTTCAAATTATGATTCTAGGTTGACCTTGACCTACTTTATGTCAAGGTCAAATTATCTTCCTTATGCATTTAAATGGGATTTTTGTTTTGAAAAAATATTTTTTTTTAAACTGTTGTAGCCAAAGTCATTATTCTCACTTGGTATGTTAAACCTAATAAGACAATGGCTATAAATTGGAGGCTCATCAATATATTAAAACCTAGTTTTCTCAGAAACCATTTGGCCAATTGAACTGAATTTTCATATGAAGACTCCTTACGACAAGTTAGCCAAAAATTTTACAAACTGTTCTGGTAACATGACCAAGGTGGCGGACATGCCCATATGTGGTAAAAGCCCTTTAAAACCTATTTCTCCAGAGCGAGAAGGCCCATAACCTTGGGACTTGGTATATAGCGCTAGGGATGTGGGGCTTACCAAGTTTGTTCAAATGATGATCCTAGGTTGACATTGACCTACTTAACATCTAGGTCAAATTTGCTACCTTATGTATTGTCCCCCGCCTTTTCGAAGAAAAGCGGAGGGACATAGTTTTCGGCATTCCGTCCTTCCGTCCTTCCGTCCTTCCGTCCCCCTAATATAGTAGGTACCTTGTGTGCGCAACTCCTCCTACAGTTTTATGCCGATTCTTTCGAAACTTTACAGATGTTTTAGTCATGGTCTGAAGATATGCATGTGGTTTGGATATTATCCTGAGATTATTTTTTGTCACTTTTTTCGCAATTTGAACTTAGTCATTTTTAGGCGTTTTTACTATCAAAGTGAAAAGATAGTGGGTACCTTGTGTGCGCAACTCCTCCTACAGTTTTATATCGATTCTTTTGAAACTTCACAGGTGTTTTGTACATGGTCTGAAGATATGCATGTGGTTTGGATATATTCCTCAGATTATTTTTTAACACTTTTTCCGCCAGTTGAACTTAGCCATTTTTCTGACATTTTTACTATCAAAGTGAATGGATAGTGGGTACCTTGTGTGCGCATCTCCTCCTACAGTTTTATATTGATTCTTTTGAAACTTCACAGGTGTTTTGGACATGGTCTGAAGATATGCATGTGGTTTGGATATAATCCTCAAATTATTTTTTATCACTTTTTCTGCTATTTTAACTTAGGCATTTTTCTGGCGTTTTTACTGTCAAAGTTAATGGATACTGGGTACCTTGTGTGCGCAACTCCTCCTACAGTTTTATGCCGATTCTTTTGAAACTTTACAGATGTTTTTGTCATGATCTGAAGATATGCATGTGGTTTGGATATTATCCTGAGATTATTTTTTGTCACTTTTTTTGCAATTTGAACTTAGTCATTTTTAAGTGTACAATAATGGCGGGGGACATAAATTCTCTGAATTTGCTTGTTTAAATTGGAAATTTTTAGAATTTTTTCAATACTGTTGAAGCCAATGTCATAATTATCACTTGATATGTTAAACCGTATTAGATAATGGCTATAAATATGTTCCAAAGGTCAAGGTTTCACATATTGGAGTCCTATCAATATATTAAAACAGTTTTTTCAAAAACCGCTTGGACGATTGAACTTAAATTTCATATGGAGGCTCCATAAGTTGAGAGGAGTAAGTTTATAAAGAATATTAATGGTCACATGACCAAGATGACCGCCATGCCCATATAAGGTAAAAACTTTTTAAAAATCTCCTTCTCTGGAACCAAAAGACCAATGGCCTTCTGCCTTGGTATGTAACATTGGGGATGTGGGCCCTGCCAGGTTTGCACAAATGATGAATCTTGGTTGACCTTGACCTTTTTTACGGCAATGTCAGTTTGATTCCTAATGTATTTATATTGTTAAAATCTTAAAATGTACATGTTCCTATAACTGTTTAAGTGATAATCATAATACTTGCAATATATGTTAAACATAATGAGGCAGCACCAAAGGTCAAGCTGGCCTTTCACCCAAGGCCACTCATTTTGGACTGCAAAATACGTTTCTCGGAAATCACTGGGCTGTTTGATCTTAAATTTCATATGGAGTATAGTACTAGTCAGTAGAGAAAAACAATTTAAATATGTTATTGATAGGTCACTTGGCGAAAATGGTCACCATGCCCATATATGGTAAAATAAAATATAAGCCTAAGTTGATCTATTGATTTATTTTCACATTATTAAGGAGATCAGGTGAGCGCTTCAGGTCCCCTAGTTTTGATATATTTTACTTGTCAAATTCTTGCCCTACATTCTGATCCTGTTCAAACACCATTAACCAGTTGAGTGCCGAGCCTATTTCCTATACGAGTGCCAAATTTTCATAACGTCGACGTCTTGAAAATAAACAACTTGCCGATGACGTCGACGTTTTTAAAAATAAACAACTTACATTGACGTCAAAACCCCGCCACAATATACCTTCAACGTTAATTGACGTTACGCCAATTAAGACGTTTAATTTTATAGGGAGCACCTGATAATGCTACGGTATTAGTGGCAGCAATTCTCTTTGAACTATAAGGTGATATTTCAATGCATGATTAGGACTATATAAACACTTGCATTACTATCAAAATATGAGAAAAGCACAAGGATTTCGTAGGCTCCGTTTGCCGCTCGCTGCCAGTTTTTCCTGTATGGGAACATGTTCCCAAATTAGCGCCGTGAAAAAGTTCATGGAATGGAACACGCGAAATGTTTAGAGGCCTTTGGCCGCCTGAGCATACAGCCAACGCGCCTACCAAACGCTCCGTGGTATTTACTTTTTGGGTAGTGAAAGTGTGCCAGAATCCGGCAGAAAAGTGTTCATACGCATAAAGTAAATATGACATGAGAATACTTTCTCTACACACACTCGTATGCGTTTAGCAATGGAATCTTCACGTGTACATGTGTATCAACCAATATTCATGATCCTAGGTGCAACAGTGTTGACTGAACGCATAAGAAGCGCTTGTCATTTTTTTAAACTTAATTCAGAGCCATAAGTCTCTTATATAACTCTGAGACACGAGATGAAAAGACCCAGGTGCGCAAGTTTTTAAAGCGCTGGATGAGTTAACGACACAGTACTTGTAAGGTACCAGCAGTTGGAATGTACATACAGCGAAAATTCAGATCTGCCCGCGCATCCACACAGTCTGATCAGAGTCTTAGTTTCCACCTGAGGAAACTTGAGCCTTTGACTATCCATAGAGCGCCCATTAAACCTCTGATCAGACTGCGCGGATGCAAAGGCTGGTCTGAATTTTCGTTGGTCGCACATGTCAGCTCTATATTTATAAAATTGTATTTCAGTCTGTTAAGAAGCGCACCTGTTTCAGCCTGTTTCACATCAATCGTACGATAGTTTGGCCGTGCGATTTTCTGCAGTCGTTTGGCCGTTGAGCAGATCGCAAACAGAATTGCATACCTCGGGTGGATTTTCACGACACCTAAGGCAGCTGTACGACGCTAGCACGATTGTCTTCCGTTCGCGCGCAAGGCTGTCGCAGGATGGTCATGCAGATTTGCGAGACTGCCGCCGAAGTGAGGCTGTGCGTCAGTTGTGCAAACTTGGGGCTTCATCGGTAGTCGTACGTTTTGCAGCATTCTTGCGGCAGCCGTGCAATAAACACGGGTAGGAAACTTCATACACAGAACGGCGAGTTCTGTATATGGAGGCTGAAAAAAGTTTTTCTAATATCATGCAAAATAGCGAAAAATCGAAAATGTAGTGCTCCGATCTGGTTCTTCAACTTCTAATCCAAGCTGGTGCGAAGTTTTATCTGAATCGCTTTTGTCGTGAGGTAAACAACCTTCCTTTACACCAAGACACAAAGGATTCAGACGAAACCTAACACAATTTTCAGCTCGAATCAGCTTAGATATATAGAGTGGTGCACTACATTCTCCTTTTTCACTTTTTTACATCATAAAAGCACTGAATGGAAAACTTACGGTTTTAGGCGATTTTTTCAGCCTCCATATACAGACCTGGATAGAGCCACATAAAGATTTCTTTATCAGAGCCGACGGTTCAGTCTATATAAACGTTTCCTATCAGTGATAAAGCACAAAGACATACGCCATTCGCAAACCAAATACGTGAGTGCAAGCTCTTGCGTTAGTCGTACATACGCCTTTACGTGTCTTGCAGCAGCCTTGCAGCCGTCATACGTCTTCATAAGATCGCATAAGAATCACAAAGAAAATGAACATATTTGTCGTTGCGGCAGTCCTGCGACCATGTGATATCGCACAACGCGGTAAGACTACCGCACGAAACCCAGGTATATAGTCGTAAAGATCTCAACTATCGTACTGTACAGCAGTGCCATTTCAAACAACCGAATAAGAAACATATTTTTGTTTAAAATACATTGTATGTGTTCAATATCGTCGCCTCCTTTAGTACATGTTAGACATGACTGAACAATTATTGGTTGGTACGTAAAACATTAATTGACATTTAAATGACACATCGCTGGCGAGTCTTGGGCAAGATACTTTATCTGCTGCTCAGTACTGTCAGGAAATCACCCCGTCTTCCTGGGTTGAACTTGCACTAAATAGGAATTAACGTGTTTTGCCCAAGGACAAAACGTAGTGACGCCGGTGAGGCTCAACCCCTCGATCTCGAGTCAAGCTCTCTACCACTAAGCCACCGCGTCCTTTGATGCTTCTCTCATTATATACGAGTACAGACATGTAGCCGCCAGAGACTCGGACCTTGTCATTCTGAATATAGCTGTGAATGATCTTACGCACATGCGATAACTTACCGAACTCCGTAGAACGTACGCATGCGTCGACAGACACCTCGTTCACATGCAAACATGGACTGCCGAGATCAGACTGTTTGCGTTGAGAAAAATGAACAATTTGGGGCCACATGCTGACGAATGCAGCGTAGCTAGAAGTCTAATATATGTTCTGAGTCTTAACCTACATATGTATATTCGCACTGTGTGCATGCTAGCAACGTAGGCTCAATCAAGTCTGTGCATATGCACGCATGTCCTTCCATTGCTCTCCGATGCGGTAGGTATATTTTGGTGTAGATAAAAAAGCAGAAATGGACCGCCGGTGTTGCAACCGATTGTAAT
Source organism: Loripinus fragilis (assembly GCA_964019695.1). Lineage (NCBI taxonomy): Eukaryota > Metazoa > Mollusca > Bivalvia > Lucinida > Lucinidae > Loripinus > Loripinus fragilis. Next base: position 65,478,466 of record OZ026529.1, read on the forward strand.
CAATTAGCGACAAAGGCGCGACGTTGCACGAAACAGTTGGCGTTTGGCGCAAGACGTTATCAAGTTATGACGTAACGTAATCAAGTTATGACGTAACGTTATTGAGTCTGTGACGTAACGTTGTGTCCGTTAGACAAAATGGCGTAGTTTCCCGCGTCAAAATGCAGCAACAGTACCCTCATACTTTTACATATTGCACACAAACAGATGGCTAAAATGCTAAATAAAATGCTGCATCATGTTGCAAAATGATTTTCCTTCATATAATCACCCATATTGCTTTAAGTTGTCGTGTAATTATTTCAGAATAAGCCCGTAAACCAGTGGCCCAAAAGTGGCCCCGTGGCACTCAACGTAGTTGTACGTGTGGCCCAAAAGTGGCCCTGTGGCACTGAGGGGGTTAAGTTATAAGCGATGTGTCAGACATGGCTGTATACATGGCATGTTAAAAATGGGGTTCACCACCATCTTCCCATACTTTTCCTGGACATGCTCCCCAATATCTGCAGAGTTAACCGCTGAATTTTGGTGACATTTTTTAGATAGTGGCGGTTTTAGCTTACTAAATATGATACTTTGTGTCATCCCACACCGGATAGGCGGCAATCGAAAACGCTCTTAACAATCGACAAATGCGGATCAAAAATCGTTAGAAACAAGTGTTTTCGGTTGTGGGCGACAAATGGCAATCGAAGACTCTGTTTCTGACGATTTTTGATCCGCGTTCGTCGATGTATCAACGTTTTTGATTAACGCCTGTCCGGTGTGCATCAAAAGAAGGTTCTTACAAGGCTTGTATGCAGCCATGCTTGACACATCGCTAAACAGAGCAAACGAGGAGTGGCGCGACAATCGTTCTTATTTTGGCCTCGACGTGAGTGACACGGCAGTCGTTCTTATTTGGGCCTCGACGTGAGAAACCCTGTCTTTGGGGTTTCTTGTCTTTGGGGTTTCTGATATTAGCCTGCTCAGCTACAGAGGCTAGGTAGAATGGTAATTTATGCCTGTCGCAAGTTTAGTTACTCTATGTTCCAGTGAGCGAATAACAATGGTGCTGACCAGACTGCGCGGTTGGTCTGCACTTTCGTTGTTCTCATGTAACAAATCGTGTCGAGGCCCAGATAAGAACGATTGCAGTGCCACTTCTAGTTGTTGTTTTTTGTGGGTTTTTTTTTTAGTTTTTTTTATATTGTTTTCAAAAAAAAGATTTCTCTTTGTTTCTTCGAGATTATAACAAAATCACAAGCTGACGGTCGTCCCTAGGTATATCTAAGACAGATTTTTTTGTCATATGGGCAGTAAGACAATAAATCGGTGTCTATCATTGTTGAAACATACATCTCCGAAGAATACTAAGAATAACAGAACTATCGAAAAAACGACAAGTATTTGTTTACCAACCATTGCCTATAGAAAGCACATCAATTAAACACATCAAATTATTGTGAAATATGGTCTTAAAATGTTATCCCTTGGAAGCAGAGAATACACCCAAGAACTAAACTTGTAGAGTGCGAGTTTTCTGGGCCACTATATGGAATCCAAATTTATCACATACTTATACTTGTATTGCCCTTGATACTAGACTTTTGGCCCAGCCGTATCAACCAATTCAAGTAGAGCTGTCCAGCCCTGCGATCCAAAACTCATGTAGAGGGCTGATACGGGGGCTGATACCAGGGCTGATATTTTCCTGTCCCGCCCTCCCCTGGGGAAAAAACAGGGAATATCTGCAAAAAATGTAAAAATAAAGAAGGTGGACTTATTCTTTCACATTTTACCTGATTCCAGCCAAAATCGCACTGAAAACTAGCTAAAAACATTAACCTTCTGTTTGCCAACGGGCCACTTTTGGGCCACCAGTAGTACTCCTTTGAGTGCCAACGGGCCACTTTTGGGCCACCTGTTTGGTTTTGATTTTTGAGAAAACTCTACTGCTATTTATATCTTAGTTGTTTTCAATGTAAAGAAAAATCCTTTTTCAGCAAAATATTTTTGGTCGGGACTTTTTTCATGAAATGAACTAGGCATCAGAGGAGATTATATGAAGGTACTGTCAGTAGAAATCAACATGCCGTTGCTATGTTTTTTCCCGCTTTCTATGACTTGACGTCATAAATCTCACGAGACGCCAATTGTAACGTGCGACGGCGCGCAATGGACAAGGGACGTCCAGAAAGTGTTGGTTTCCATGAAATAATTATTATTTCTCAGCACAAAACAGTGTAGTTGTTGGTTTTTTTTTTTCATTCTTTTTTTTCTCCTTTCCAAATATATTTTGTAAAACAAGTGAATGAATATATAAACAAATTAATAAATGCATGCCACGATCGCCGACGCTTCAAAAACAAAATTGTAAGAGATAAAACATTAGCTGTGTCCGCTGAAGCAATTGGATCTTGCAAGAAATGCGATTAGGGATGGATTCAGTGTTTTATTCCATCCGGGTCAGCTACCGGACCTTTATCTTTAGCGGGCGTCTCATCCCGCCACGACAGGGATAAACATTAGTATAAGCGCTGACTGAACTTATAAACCAACTTAAATTTTCGCATGTTTTTGTCTTTGCTGAAATTTTGGCGTGGAATCATGTTCGTGTTTTGCAAAACTGGACTATGATATAATAATACACAGCATGTATATATGGACATGTTCGCGTATATAAGTTTTATTATTTTTTCTTTCTCACTAAAATCGCGAAACTTCATCGCTCTATAAAATAACTAATAAAAAGCGCGCAGATGACTGTGGACAGTAAAGTAACTAACACAAAAAGGAGAGATGGCCGAAAGAAAAAAAATATAACACCTTCCTCTCGAGCAGAGAATGCTAATATGAGACTGCACACACATGTAAGCGCATTCCTGCAAGAAAACTTACTGCAATAAAATAACCAGCAAAAAAAACGGGCAGACGATTAGACAGAATTATGCACTGTCCTCTGCAGCAGCAAAGGCTCATTCATAACTACACATGCGCGCATTCTCGTAAGAACGTTTTATCGGACCCGAGGTTTCTTGTGCAGACTCATCAGTGTATTCGCTTTTGGTACTGTGGCGACGGCTCCGGTGAGCCTGTGCAATGTTCATGCGATAGAGCCTGCGCTGCTAGCATATGTGAGACCCAAAGCACCGTTTGAGTTGTACTTAACGCTTTGTCCAGTGACTAAGGCTCTGGCGAGCCTGTGCAAAGGTGCAGACTCGTCATAGCCTTTCGCTGCTCGCTTACATTGCAAACTATCGCCATTTGAGCCAGCGTTTCAAACATTGGTATTCTGCATTGTCGAGTGAATATAAAAATGACCAAACCCGTCAGAGCATTCGCTGCTCGCATTAACTTATCGCATTGTGCGCCATACGCCATTTGATCAAGCGCTCGAGATTGGGTTTTGTGACTAAGGCTCAGACGAGCCCGAGCCTATGCAAAGGTGGTTTCTCGCAAGGGACATAGTGTCCAACTTTATGTACGCCCCTTCAGACGTTAGCGGGAAAGTAAGACGTTATATTCAGAAAAGTCAGCGAGTTTTTCGCGCCAACACTTAATGACGTTCCCGTTGTTACGGACGTCGTAAACAAGCACAAGACGTCGAAAACAAGTGCCGTCATTTTGGCAAGTACTAAGGAATTCGCGTGGCATCGAAAGGGTTAAAATATCCATTTTTTTACGCCGAGTTTCTCCATACAAAATGGCGTCAGCGTCAAACTTTCGAACGTCATGACGTCACAACAATGTCAAAGAGGCGCTGAACGTTTTCGCGAACAAAAGGATCAGCGAAATGATCAGTCAAGGCCGCTTTGTGTATTGAGGCTGATAAAGTCACTTAATTTTGTGATTGTTAATTAACGTGCCTCAAAATAAAAAAATTAATATATTATTACACAGCTTTTTCACACGCATAAGTATATGATAAAAATATTCTCGCATACCGGATCGGGATTTCCCGTATTTTTACCCATGTAAGAAATTTCTATCTCACACCCCTGGCACGTGCCGTACCAGCCCTACAGTAGGAACGCAAAGAGCGTATTTTGAGTGAAAGTATTTTAAAATTGTACAAATGCGCGACGCAAAATATTCCCTCAAAATGGCGGCCGAAAAATGGCGCCAAATATTCCCTTTTTTAAACGCTCTTTATTCTTAATTTGTAATTAATGACAGTGTATTCTCGCTATATATTTAGATTCTGCAACCTTTAATCGCCAATTTCCTTTTTTGAAAGTGTTTAATGATATATTGCTTTGCAACAAAATCAAGCTCTGAAATGCACCACCGTCAGGCGCTTAAAAACAGAAATGAAATATAAGCTCTGGCATATAATGGAACGTTTTTTGTCTCCAGAACCGATTTTGATGAAATAAATTAAAACATATTCACCTTTGCCCCGTCCATCTTTCAGCTGAGTATAAACGCGGGACAAAGCTCTAAAATGACGTAGTCACTAGTCAAAGTTGTCCCATATTTACGTCACAATATTACGAGTAAACGTGTTGTAATCGATATGTTTTATCTATAAAAATGTGATTCTAAAGGAATAATGCCAATACATATTCTTCTGTAAAATTGCGAAGAACTGTGATGTTCAAATACCTTATCTCTGGGGCCTCAGAGGTGCATCCTAGGTATGCAGATTTCATTTTTAATTCGTTTCGTTCGCCTAAAAATGGGCTTTCCCGTTACTTTGAAATGAAAAATCTTAAATGTTCCCTTCCTCCCGGGCTGCCGATTTTTCCCCTTTCGACCTTATTCTTTAGTCTTTAAATGTCATGCATGTGCAGATCCAGAGGGAGGGGGGGGGGGGGGGTAGGGGGTCCGGGCCCCATCCCTGGTAAATCACAAGTTCTATCAAATTCTATAGACATTAGCATTTGGACCCCCCCCTCGTAAATAGTTAGACCCCTCCCCGCATTCCCGGAAAATTTTGGACTAAAAAACCCCAAAACAAACATAAAAAAATCAAGGCTGTTTTCTCGCCGTTGGGCTTGGACCCCCCACCCCCCCTCTCTGACAAAAAAAATCTGGATCTGCACATGCATTGACCATTAAACAGCTCACCCCCCCCCCCCCCCCCCCGGGCTCACCCAATGTCAGAAGGAACTATATGGTTATGTCTGTACCTTGGCTGAATTATCCACTAACCATCGAGGCCCTCACGGGGAGGGTGGGGGGGGGGGGGGGGGAAGGCTGAAATAAACTTGCTTGTTCCCCAAAAATTGAAAAATTGTTTTCCTGGGTTCCATGTTCCCCAACATTTTCTTTGTTTGCTTGTTCCCCTCAAAAGTTGCACTTACCTCCTCTGTTCCCTTGAAATAAATGCCCCTTTACCCTGTTTCCAAAAACCCATGGAAGGCCTCACCAACTACTAACCTACTACCTACCCTCAATCCTCCTCTTGCTCTTATGTCTTCTTTTTTTCCTAGCTGTTCCCCAATATTCTTTAATTTTGCAGGGATAATCCTGGATGGGCCTAATCCATTTTATGAGAAAGTTTTATTGCTTTTAGAAAATGGACTTTACTTTTGGCTTGGCCCTTTTAAATTTCTATTCAAATTTCATGTGAATTTTGTTCTAATGTGGATATTAACTTAAGAATTCTTGGGCCCATCAAATTTTGCAAAGGGCCCATAAAAAGTTTAAAAGGCCCATTGAAATTTTGAAATTTGCATGACTTTGAATGGGATATATGGGTCCTTGGCCCATTTAAAGAGCCCATCATCATTTTGGGCAAGGATTATCTATGTTTTTGTTTACTAAACTTTATCTTTTTTTGTGGGTAATTTTGGTATGGGTGTGCGAGTCAGTATTTTCAGACCAACCCCAATCCGAATCATATACAAAAATATCCCTTCATATACTTGATTTCACTGAAAGTTGACCCATTCATAAACTCCCCCCCCCCCTCCCCAAAGTAAATTTTATAAAAAGCCTAATAGCAGAGCTCACATTTTATTTAGGTGTACAAAACTAAGAAAATGGGAGCCAGTATACCCCTTATTTCAGAGTCAGTATGAAATTAAAATACAATTTATTGATAAAAGCATCCCATTATGACCCAGACCTCAATTAATTCATCATTAATATTGAATCATACAATATTCAACCTTCAAACTAGACCTAACCCTAAATAAGAGAAAAATGTTTTTGCTTTATTTTTATTTCATTTTATTTTTTTTAAAAAAATGAGGTGCTTGGGGCTTGGAACAAAGACAACTTTAGTAAGAAAACATAACTATTTCTTGTGGAAAGGGAAGCAGGCTAATGTATGCGAGTAAACATTATATAACATATCACAAACCCCACTGGCTGGGCCTCATTAATATCATTTTTGTAAAGTGTAAACTGAGATTGCTTTCAATCTGGATAAAAAGTTAAGGAGGTTTAAGTATGTATTCAAAGTTGCAGCATACCAACCACTATATACATGTAATAAGCATGCACATGTTCTTATTATAAACCAAAAATGATAAAGGATTCAAAATAAGAATTTTTAACTGTCTTACAGGAATCTTAGTCAGACTCCCAAACATTAATTGGCCTTGAACTTCAAAAACTGGATGACAGTATAATTAAACACTGGTTTCAAATTTTAGAGAGATTTCATCAGCTGTTAACTGATCTGATGACTGTTTACACAGAATAAAGTTCCTGTAAAATTTATAGTTAATCAGAATGAAGCCAGCTGGTCTGGAACACCAATTTCCCTCATTTTTAAAACAGTTACTTCATTTGTACGAAAGTATGCTTATCATGAAGAATATGGTACTTTATACCTTAAGCTACTATAGCCCCCCTCCCCACAGCATCTATCACTAATATTTATAAGAGACTTCAGGCCCCAAGATAAGAGTGGGTAACTGAAATTTATTTTCTTATTTCTCAACCAAAACTGTTTAACATATGTTGTGGGTACTCAAAAGAACCGTCTCGATGAGACGGTTCTTTTGAGCACATAAAACACATGTTTAAACTGATGGATAACTGGCCCTATGAGAGTATTAGATGTCAAAATAACTTGTTTACTTTCAATTACTGCAAATTGCAGAATAAGTCTGTTATATCAGTATTAAGTCTGTTTTGTTAATTTTTTTTTCAATGATCTGTTGGTTTTACACAGTGCTTATGAGAGTCAGAGACCCCTAAAATTGGTCATAGGAATCAAAAACTGATGCCAGCTAGTTATGGTCTCAAATTTGAGAAAGATCTAACCAGCTTTAACCTTTTACACCTTTGAAATATCATGTATTTGAAAATATTATGGAAAATGGAGCTTTTGCTCTTTTGGAGCAAATGCTCCATTTTCCATTATATTTTCAAATTCATGACTAATTAGCTTCAATTTTCTTGAATTTTTTCAATGTTGTCTGAAATAGAACATAATGTCATGATCCAAATATAGCATATGAAGTAAAGGATTAAGATGATAAAAGAGTAAACTGAGTTTGTTTTTGTCCAAAAAAAAAGGTGTGTAACACATATTTTGAGTTAAACCAAACTCTAGGAAGAATATATTTGTAGATTTTTTTTCATTTAGGAGGTCTTTTACAATAAAAACATGTATCTATTTAAATGAATTTAAGTATGCTTATTATGAAGGATACTTTATACCCCAAGCTTCTATAGCATTCCCTCCCCAATGCACCTATCCCCAAGATAAGACTATTAATGTGTGATTGAATCATTTCTTAATCAAATATATATTGTGGGTACTCAAAAGAACCGTCTCAAAGAGCACCCTAAACACAGTGTCATATGTTTATATGATATTTGGATCATATAACTTTTGTATTTGTTGGGGTCAGGTAAACACTAAAATATGATTAGGGCTATTTAAAGAATCAGGCAGTAACTTGGACCAGAAAATTCTTTGTCTTGCAATGTAAATCTGTCTAGAGTATGTATAGTGATACAGATGTAATTGTTTTCTTGATATTTCTGATAAACTAAACAGGATTCTTTGGCACATTTTAAAGACCAATTTTGAGTCATGTTCCCAATTGCAAAAAAGTATGTTTTTTTCCAATATTAAGGAGACTATTCCCAATTTAAGAAACAAAAAAATGTCACTATTTTGTGACAATGTACCCCAATCGATAGTACCTGTTAAATTCATAATGTTGAAATGTTATGATTAGCTAAGTTTTGTTTGATTTGATTATAATATATGGTGTGAGTTTTCCCCAATTTGTATAAACTATGTGAAAAATTCCCAATTCTGGGGATTGGGTCATGTTCCCTAAATAGAGAGAAAAAACCCTGGGTCACTTTTAATAATAGGGACTGTAACAACGCTGTAGCTTACACATAACCTGTTCTGAAAATGAAATCAAATATGTTTTGGTATACTATTTTCATGTCGATTCAACGTCTGTGTTATTGGGGGGGGGGGGGTCCATCACTGAAGCCCTCCCAGGGGTTAGGGTACAGGGGGAAAAGAGCATTCATCTCAGGGTAACAGAAGAACAAAGGGCCCAATTAATTTTGAGAGGAAGGGGAACAGGGAAAATATGGGGAACAAGGGAACAGCTACCATTTTCCCTCCCTGGGAGGGCCTCATCAGTAGTTTGTAAAGTATTAATAAGTGCATAATTGGGTGTAAAATGGACTATCCCAAGTTTTATCAACCCCCATAGAAACAATCTACGGGTTATATTTGAATAGTGCAAGACATTTCCTGATTGTAAGCAAAATTATTGAAAATCAATAAGACAACAGGAACGGCTTTCTATACCGTGTGCACTAAAAAAAGATTGCTTACGTCATTTATTTATCGATGTTGTCGTCATTAACCAGACGGTCAGGAAAGATAACGTTGTCATTGATTGAGAATGTTAGTGAAACATGAATTTATCCGAGGTAAATAAGGCCTAGATATCCAATATATTAAATAGATCTATATTTTCGTTTGAATTTTAATACATTTATTATGGTCTAGATTGGTTTTGCGCGATATGAACTGGTTTTGCCAGTCGCACCCATTCCTAGTTTTCCGCCATCTTGGAAGTTTGACCGTTTGAAGACCGTATGACCTCTCTAAGATAATGGAACGAATTTTGTCTCCAGAACGAATTTCGATAAAAATTGGCACATTGGTAGTTGAAACCCTATATTTTTTCATGACATATATGCCACAGCGGGACCAAGTCGAAAAAATGAGAAATTTGATATCAAACGTGAACCTTTTTTTTTTCAGTCACATCCATCTTGCAAGTTTTCCGTTTCGCCCATCTCGTTGTTTAAGAGCGTTGTCGTAGATTAAAAATCATACGCTATGGGAAAACTTGAACAAACGACGAACACAAGTGGCCAATTTTTAACAGAATAAGAATTGGGACATTCGTGCAACAAGCGGTTAAATTTTGGGTGTCGTTCCTCGCTTCGCTGAGAAAGCCGAAAAATTCGAACGTTTTTGTTGCTATGCATGTTTGATAATATTCATACGCCTTCACTACGCGTCCCGACTGCTAGGGAAAGATAAAAAAAGAACTGACGCACGTAGCGCCGAACTACTTCTGCCGGAACTACTTTTGGTTGTCAATGTAAACAATATTCGCTTTTCGGACATTTCGGCCAAACATTTTGATCATCAAGAGAACAAACAAACAAAAATTATACGACTAGAATTCCATATCTATCGTTTATTTTTTACCTAATATATACATTTTTCGACCGATATGTGTCCCAAATCAACCAAAAACGCGCCGGGCCCCTATGAAATCAAGTAGTTTCTGAGAAAACTTTGATGAAAAATGTCCATATGTTTAAGATATAGGAGTGACAGAAGGAAAAATTGAAAAAGAAGGCAAAATGAGCTTTAGCATCTTTATTTTCATTTACACAATACACTTAGCCTACCTGAAGGTGAACACAAAATTTGAAAACACTGGCTCCAATAAGAGCGGAGAAATCTGCGACAGAAATTTTCATTGGAGAGGAAGAAAAATGAACAAATAAATGGACTGATATGCAATATGTGGCTGTTTTTGTTACACAATACATCTCATCACTATCAAGCTTTGTACCAAATTTAAGAATCCTAAGTCAAGTAGCTGCTTAGAAATCTTTGACAGAAAAAAAATGTCCATATGTATTTTATAGGACAGAAGGAAAAATTGAAAATTTTAAAAAAGAAGGCAAAATGAGGATTAGCATCTTAATTTTCATTTACACTATACATTTCGCCTACCTGAAGGTGTACACAAAATTTGAAAACATTGGCTCCAATAGGAGCTGAGAAATCTGTGACAGAAATTTCCTTGAAGAGAAAGAAAAATGAACAAATAAAGGGACTGATAAGCAATATGTGCCTGTTATTTTGTTACACAATACAACTCATCACTATCAAGCTTTGTACATAATTTCAAAATCCTAACTCAAGTAGTTGCTGAGAAATCTTTGACAGAAAAAAATGTCCATATGTATTATATAAGAGTGGCAGAAGGAAAAAATGAAAAATTGAAAAAAGACGGCAAAATGAGGATAAGCATCTTAATTTTCATTTACACAATACACTTTGCCTACCTGAAGGTGTAAACACAATTTGAAAACAGTGGCTCCAATAGGAGCTGCGCAATCTGTGACAGAAATTTCCATTGGAGAGAAAGCAAAATGAACAAATAAAGAGACTGATAAGCAATATGTGGCTGTAATTTTGTTACACAATACAACTCATCACTAATATGAACTTAGGCACTACCTAGATGCGGACATGAGCACTTATGAAGTTTCTCTCCCTCCTTGACTGTCTATTCATCCACCAATCCATGTATGCATATGTATCTATCTATTTCTCAAGCTCCATTTTAAACATTATCATGCCAGTTGTATTTAAAAGAAAATGTTTAACTGTGTTTTACTTAGGCCATAGAAAAGAATATGTGTGTTTCGATCAGGTTTTTGAAATAGGGACATCTAAGGTAGATCTACAAAAATATTTTTATTTTGTTAAAAGTTTTTACATGGGGAGACTGCAGTGGTCTAGATAAGGATTTGGACCAATGGGTTTTTCACACCCTACTTTTTAATTTAATGAGCATTTTACTCTATATTTAAAGTATCAAATTGCAGGAATTGCAAAGCCTTGTAAAAAGACCCAATATTTGCTTAACATATTTTTAAGAAAAGTTGCTTGTATCAAATACATGTTGCATTTTTAGGAAAACTTACGAAGTTTATACAATTGGTGTATATTAATTAGTTTTTTCTTACTAAGAATAAAGATTTCACCACATAAATTGAACATCAGCACTGAAAACTCAAACTGCAAAGGGTATTTTTACCCTTCAATTTAATTTTCAATTCTGAATTCCAAAAAATCAATGCTGAAATACCCTTTAACCCCTCTTATTTGGAGCCCTGTCGGACTGATTGAACTGGGAAATCCCATAAAAAAAGATTTAGGGACAAAAACATCAGTTTCAATGCTACCATTTAAAAAAAAGCGAGTAGTTTACTTCAATTTTAGAATATTTTTCTTGGCTTATATAAAAAATATCACATCCTACCTCCTTAAATTTAGGGGGGGGGGGGGGGATCTTTCAAAAACTGGGGGAAAAATCCCTTGCCAAAACTAAACACTAAAAAATAGGCAGTCTGGTAACCTGAAAGATTTTTTTTTATTTATTTTAGGCCTAAATGACAGCCATCAAATCTGTGGTTTGGGTAGTGACTGCACACAGAAGCTTTAAGTTTGGTCCTTATGTCGCTTCTGTAGCATCAAAAGCTCACAATGTCATTACATGCTTTTCAAGGGAATCCCCCTCCCAACGCCTGGGTCGGGACATGTACAAAATAGGGCACTATGTGATGACCTGCTAACCTTTTAGCTGTAAGCAGAGTTCAATTATTTGTCAACAGAGAGTCAAAGTCTTTTTGAAGAGAAGCCAAGATGATGATCCCTAATGGCCTGACAAGAGATGACCTCTCAAGCATGCCACAGTTTCTACCCCTAGTAAGTAAACCAATATCTAACCAATATCTAACCATCATAAGATGGATATTGTTTGAATATCAGTTAGTTATTGGGGCGATATCATTTTGCCCATGGGGTGAAAGTTGGACTGATATCTTGTTGAAGCATCCAAATCAGTTTCCAGCTGCCAACTTTTTTACTTCCACCAGGATTTGAACCTGGAACCCTCACTCCAAGAGTGAGTATGTTTTCTATTACACCACAGAAGCTTATTTTGTTGTACTGGCTAGATTTCTATTTTTGTTACTATAATTGATTCCTCCAAATCAGTTTCCAGCTGCCCAACTTTGTACTTTCACCAGGATTTGAACCTGGAGCCCTCACTCCAAGAGTGAGTATGTTTCCTATTATACCATGAAAGCTAATTGTGTTGAAATGGCTAGATTTCACTAAAGCAGTGTTATCAATCATTTTAACTCTGAATTTTGTTCCTCAGAGATTGGCTTTTAATTCTAAACCTTAACTTACAAGGGAGACAACATTTTCACTTCATAAAGTAAAAGCTTCTCAAAAATGCTATATTTTGACTGAAATTTTTATTATTTTTAAGTTTTTCATATTTTTGAATAAAAACAAAGCATCAGATCAGACTGCTAGTACTGGGGTTCGAACCCAGACATACCTCCAGGTGCTTTCATATGATAACCCGAGGCCGTTCTGCCAATTGAACTATACCAACTTGTCAAAAATCTGAGCTTCTTAAGAAAAGTTTGCAACATTTGAAATGAGACTCTCCCTTCTCAATGGGTTAGATTTGCCTTAAAGAGAGGTCCTCCCTTGTATGTTAAAATTGTGATCTTTGCCAATTTCTAAACAATTTTCTATTCCACTGGTGTATACAACTGACAACTAAACATAAACAACATATGTTCAATTAAAAATAGCATTCCTTAAAAACGGTTCATTATCATAGGTCCAGATTAAGGAACTTTTTATGCATAAAATTGAAACTATTTTTTATTCATGTTAAAATATGCTTGGGTACTCATAGACCTAAGATTAGGCCTAAGAATGGATTTTTTGTTCTGTCCCATTCTAGTTTGACCATGATGAAACTTACAAACTAGGTTATGGTCCCAGAACTAGGGTACTCACTACTTAATAAAACCGTCCCATTGAGACGGTTCTTTTGAGTACAACCAACATTATGTTTTGGTTTAGAAAAATATGGTTAACAAAATTTCTCTTTCCTCATTTATCTTTCTCTTATGTTTCTGGCATCCTTCCCTATCAATATTTAATTGTTCCTTACCAGTGATTTTATTTGGCCATTTTTACCTCCTTATATGGGAGTCATTCCCAATCCAAAAATGGCCTTTATTTTCCCAATTTCATGTATTTTAGTGCTTATTTTCCCAATTTTTCATTATATATTTTCCCAAATGGCGAAGCTATGTTTCATAGCTAGTAATTAACTGGAGGAAGCAGTGTATAGATATCCTGTTCTGTTCTGTTCTATTCGTAGGTATACAAAATAATGTCTCCGCCCTCGCGCCATCTGACGTCACTGTATGACTATCAGAGTTGTTTATTGGTCCGCTAGTATGAGACGCTCAAATTGATTGGCTGTGCTCTTTGCGCGCGCCAGAAAATTTTTCCTTATCTCGGGACAGGGCCTTACTCTAGCTCGAGTCAGTCTCATTTTACGCTTGTAACTGGAAGGTTGAGAAGTTTATTTACCCACCCTCTTCCACCCTCAACATATTTTATTAGTCTTCTATAATGTTCCATCCCCCCAGGCGGTATTATTCCTCCTTTTCTCTTTAATACTGCTGGTTCCTTGAATGTTCCAATGTTCCACCCTTCCCTATTAGTATTGTTCCTCCTTTTCTGTCTACGCCCATTTATTGACATGCATTTTGACAGGGTATGCTGGTGTTTGTACATGTAGCAAAGAATAGTGACTGTTCAAAATGAGCTAAAAATTCTCCAAATAAATGCCTTTTTGCTGATGAAAGAAGGGACATAGGTACATAGAGGATCTTACATGAGTGCTCATGTTTATTGAATTTATTTAACGAGTTGGGGAAAAGTGATAAAATGCGAGGCTTGCCGAGCAGTTTATTACTTTTTCGCAACGAGTTTGATAAATTCAATAATACAAGAGCACGAATGTTAGATTCTATTTATCATATGACAACTACTTTGAAATCTCATTTCTGGCGTAAAGACATTATAATTTTGTCATAATGTATGCAACGTTGTTATGGACGTCATAACATTTCCCGTAAATGGATAAACCACTAGTGGTTTATCGATTTTATTGCATGGCATTATTTCACTCCCAGACGCGACGTCATATGATAAAATAAAATCCCTCATATTCTGTAGGCTACTTACTAACTATCCCTTTTGTTTTCCTTTCATCATGATGCAAACATTGCCCCGAAATTAGGCCTCCAAAAACAGTGTTGAATCCTCCTGCAAATGGTAAAATTCAAATACTTTTCAAGGCTGTTGAGTGTTTTTCAAGTACTTTTCAAGGGAAATTTTATTTTCAAGGACTTTTCAAGACAGTCTTGTATATTCAAGTACTTTTCAAGCCTGTGCGAACCCTGTTCAATGAATGAGTGCTTTAACAATGTCCATTGAAAGTGCCATTTATAATACCTTGTTTATATTGTAAAAATGTGGAAAAGACTTCCAGAAAATCCTGAATATGCTGAGATGTGCCATGGTGATGTCATTTTAACTTCACAATGACGTCACGGATGGACGTACGGGGAGCATGCGGCTGTTAGTTTTTTTCATTCTCTAGGGCCGGGTTTGTGAGATTATAAGAGTTATGAGTGTGAGGGTGGGATAGAATATTACTTTCTTTATTTCTCATCCAAGACATATGGTGTGGGTACTCAAAAGAACCGTCTCAATGAGACAGTCCCCCTGAGCACCCAAAACACATATTCAAATTAATGGGTAAGAAAATTAAAAGTTTACGCAAGTTAAATTTCCTTATCTGGATCTATGAATAGCAATACAAAACATATGGTGTGGGTACTCAAAAGAACCGTCTCTATGAGACGGTCCCCTTCAGCCCCCAAAACACATGTTTAAATTAATGGGTAAGAAATTAAGTTTACGCAAATAAAACAGCCAGGCCTCCAGATAAGAGTGTGTATTGGAATATATTATCTTCTTTATTTCTCATCCAAAACATATGGTGTGGGTACACAAAAGAACCGTCTCAATAAGACAGCCCCCTTGAGCACCAAAAACACATGTTCAAATGAATGGGTAAGAAAACAATTAAAAGTTTACGCAAATAAAATTTTCTTAATGCTTGAGTTCTAATTTAATTTATAAATCAAATACCTACTTCTAGTGTTGTATCGATGATCGATTATAATCGATAATCAATCGAAAATTTCTTTCGATTCTACTAATCGATTGTGTTTGGTAATAATCGATTATAATCGAAAAGATTCACACCTGACCCTCTTGTAGGCTACTATTCAAAATTTGCAAGTTTGCTACAAGAAAATGCAATCCATAAGTTCAAAGGTTTTTAGGATGTGAGGAATAAAGAAATAAACTGTAGCCTGGTTTGCTGTGTATTCTATCCCCTTTAAAGTCATGACTAAGAAGTCTTCAGCGCAATCTTAACCCATTGTATGCTAATGACTCCTAAAAAGAGTGAAAACTGATGAAATGCCACAAAATGAGACATTTCATCAGGGTATACACTGTTTGCTATTAAGGACATAAAAGATATTCAGAGAAAGAAATATTTATTTGGGAATAATAACCTGTGACCCCTTGATGTTTACAATGGACCATCCCAAGTTTATTGGTTCAAACCAGAAGGATATCCATAAGCGTATAAAGGGTTTAAAATGCCAATGGCTGTTAATTTGAGTTTGCTGTCAGGACCAGTTGTGGTATTTGATACTGTACATAAAATAGCATGACACTGACGCTAACAATATTTATAAAGATAAGAGTTTCAAGCAGTACAAGGGTAGACATTCTATGGGATGGAGCCTGTGTTTCCCTTTCATTTGATAATTTTCGATTATAATCGATCATCAATCGAAACCTCCTGAATGATTATTTTCGATGATCGATTATGAAAATCCAATAATCGAACAACACTACCTACTTCTGTCATCTGCTGATAACCTTAGCAAACAGTTTAAACCTAGATCAGGACCAATAAATTGTCAGGCCTGATCTGGACCCAAACTGTTTGAACATTCTGATTGCATTTAAGAAATGGATTCGATTTTTGGAATGTTCATGGAATCATATATTTCGGGTCTCTTGCATTTGTAGAAATTTTACCTTTGAGACACTTAATCTAGATGTGAGAGAATCGACACTTGAGAAGATTGTGCCACAAGGCCTGATGCGGAAAACGGAATATGAAGTATTCATGATTCCAAAAATCGAATTTATTGCTTTTATTTACATTCTATTATCTAAAATATAGAAATCATTTATAATTTAGGGGGAAAAAGTTTTGTATTTAATATATAATTGTATTAACGGTTTTGTTGGAGTGTAAAACGGAAAAGCGGAACAGCCACCAGTGTGAACACGGGCAGCCTATGAAGCAAACAAGAAGCTTGTTTTGCACATGCGACTTCGGTATGGCTTGCAGTCAATCACAACATCAGTGTCACTTCTATGTCCGATAAGTATTGCATGGGCAAGAGAGCTTGGCAGCTATCAATCAAATTATGTCATTCATGAGGCTATGAACAGTTCTATCTGTCTTTTGCTACTGGCAGGATCGCATGCAATTATTACGCCAGGGAGTGTGAATTTGGAATTTTGAAGAAACAAAACAAAACCAAACAAAAAAAAAACAAAAAAAATCTTTCAGCTGTGTTTTGACTAAATGAGGAGTGCCCTTAAACTCCTCAGTAGTCTGGGAATTGACCACCGAAGGAGAAAGACCATTCCACTGTGGAATTGTTCGGTTGCAAAAATTTAAAGATTCATTAAAGGCTTGCTTTGAAAAATATTGTTGCTCTAAAAGAAAAAGCAAACAAAATCAAATTTTTATGTCTCAAAAGTACATGGGCTAGGAGGAAGCATCTAGCTGAAGATACAGAATCTGTAACAGATTTTGGACTGAACAAAGCAATTTAATTATATGGGGGGTAATCTTCCTGGTTTATATTAATGACCTGCCTGAAAAGGTTAAGTCCCAGGTAAGGCTTTTCGCGGACGATACAGCTGCGTACCTAGCCATCACAAAGCCTGCTGAGTCAAAGCAACTCCAAGATGACCTTGATACCCTCCAGGAATGGGAATTAGACTGGAATATGGAGTTTAATCCAGGTAAGTGCCAGGTCATTCGTATTACAAGATCGAGATCACCAATCCCGACCCAGTATTCTTTACACGGCCAGACCCTTGAGGTTGTGGCCTCTGCCAGGTACCTGGGTGTGGACATTGCGAATGACCTGTCCTGGAAGCCCCATATCAGCAGAATAACAAATAACGCCAACAAGTCCCTTGGCTTTCTGAGAAGAAACCTGAAGGCTAAAAACCCTGAACTTAGAGAGTTAACCTACAAAGCTACAGGGCTCACCCTGCCATTAGCCATTGTAGCCATTTGCTACTAAAAATGTAGAATGGCTACAAATGTAAGTCATTGGCTAAAAGTACAGTCTATGTGGTTCAAAAATTACATATTTGCGAAAAAGTGTATTTTGATCAGCTTTTGGATTTTTGAATATTGCTCTTATTATTCCTTCATACTTTATTATTGTGCCATATTTTACTCTTTGGATGCTGTATTTTTTCAATACCATCAAGGTGTCAAACAGTTTGGATCCAGATCAGGCCCGACATTTTGTCGAGCCTGATCTGGGTCCAAACTGTTTGCAAAGGCAAACAGCGGGCAAAGAGTTATATACAAAACAACTTCTTGATACTTTCTGGCTAAAACCTTGGCTAAAGTTAATTTCATTTGGCACCAACTTTTTCCATTTGGCTAAAGTGTTGGCTACAACAAATTCTAAGCCAGGGTAAGCCCTGAAGCAATAGTCCATCCCCAGCTGGAATACGCTGCTCCAGTCTGGGACCCATACATACAAGAAGACATCCAAAGGATTGAGATGGTCCAGAGACGGGCGGCTCAATGGGTCCTGAGTGATTACTCACCTTACTCCAGTGTCTCAGACATGCTGGGAAGACTAGGCTGGCGCACCCTGGAACAGCTGCGTGCTTACTCACGACTGGTCCTGTTCTATAAGATAGTGCATAGCCTAGTTACCATTCCACTCCCAACATATGTCATACCCCTCAATCGGTATTCTCGGACAACTCATCCACTGGCTTTTAGACAACTCTATGCTAGGACTGACTATTATAAATACTCGTTTTTCCCCTTGGCAGTGGTACAGTGGAACAATCTTTCGGCCCGTACCGCAACCCTGACAAACCTTGATAGCTTCAAACTTGCTATCTGTCAGGAGTGCCACTTCAGACCATAAATGTATACACCACTGTTTTTATCCTCACTTTTTCCTTGTTTCTACTGTTTAATACACTAACACTATGCACTTTTATTCTGTTCTCCCTATCAGCTTTATTTTTAACTCTTACTTTTATCGCATGTTGCGGGGAACCCGGCACGTAATACTCATATGAGGGTGTATGCCGTATGAAGAGATAGAGATAGTAAAGAAAAGAAATTTCCTAAAAATTAACAATTTTACCCAAATGAACTAAAGCTTATCTGAGGCCCTCCCAGGGGTTTTGGGGAACAGGGGAAACAGGGCATTTATTTTAGGGGAACAAAGGCCAAATTTTGAGGGGAAAAAAAGACAATATTGGGGAACAGGGAACATAAGAAAACAAATTTTTCGATTTTTTGGGAACAGGGGAACAAGCCAATTTATTTCAGGGGAACAAGGGAACAGGTACCCCCTTGGGAGGGCCTCTTATCTGGCCTTCTGTCTATAACGAAAGATTAGCAATCACTCACCAACACCGGGTTAACCATGTCAGGGCTGCAGACTCGATCACTGTCTCCACAGTCTTCTATGTTCTATCTCGAAGGAAAATAGAGCCTCGAGATTCTCCTAGACTGTCCCTCGTGGTCTCCGATTTTGTTCAGCTAGATTCTATTTCGGTCCGTAAATCTGAACGGAGAGCTGGGTTTTTATACAAATATTTGTACATAGTCATTCCATCACACGTAGAAGTCATATATCAAGACGATATACTGTTGCCGGTCGCGGTAACCGGTGACATTGACAGAAAATCTAGGCTTCCAGTCTTTCATATCTGCCGCCATCTTGATTCGCGATCAAAAGAAATACCGCCAAGCGTGTTTATGTTAAAGATAAAATCCGTATTGCTATATTAGGTGTAAGGGATATCTAATGGATACAAATTCAATGTTGCATGCCGTGTAGTTATCGTTTCCAAGTAAATTTTGAGAAAAAAGGAATAAATCAGGCACCAAAAACGGCACTATTTTTTAAGGCGTTGACATTGTAACCGCGTCGAGCTTAGTGTCATCGCAACAGCGCATACTTTAATTATGCATATGAAAATAATGAGCCGGTACTCAAAATAAAGTGCGAAGAAAGATTAACAAAAATAAATAACAAAAAACAAATAAAGATTAAAATCAGTGGTGGTATGCAAGAAAAAGGATCTTATATGTGTGTCGAGTCTAGATAGAAGTTTCCAACCCTCGGAATGACCTTGCTGATCGGAACCGAGGCTTGCCTTCGGGCTCAGGCTGATACGGTCTACTCGGGCTGAGATCAGGGCTGGGATCAAAAACACCGTGTAATAATCTATATGTCTCGTCAAACTTCATTGTTCAATACCAAACCTTGTGCAGAAGTTGTGTTCGTCAGGTGATGCGAAATGGCAGTCCAGATCACATTGATATGCGTGACATGTGATTTCCAACAATGTGGTATTTTAACAAGTGTAGACTAAGACGAGCCTGTGCAGCTTCCTTCTAAGAGGTAAATATTTTAGCAATAATACTGGTACCACTCATTATGACTCTCCAGGGGGTCATACTGGGCAGATCAAAAGGACAGTCATAATGACAGGGTTCATACGCGTTAGGGAAATGTCAGGGAAATTTAAATTTTTTCAAGGTCAGGGAATAGTCAGGGAATTTTATGCTGTGTCAGTGAAAAATGAAGTTTTGCTAAAATGTCAGGGAATTTTACAAGTTACAATTTGTATCAAATGATGAGAAACAAGAGAATGTCGAGGGCAGTTTTCCAAACATTTGTTAAGCTTTTGAAAACAAACATTTTGAATGCTTCTAAATTCCTTTTAACATCAGAAGATGCTTTTGAGGCTAAATATTCTATACTGTCAAAACACTTTGATGATTTTGAAACACTTTGAGATGATTTTGTTTATGTTTTTCATATATGAGTTGTAGATATAAGGTTCAAAGTGTATAGCCGGGGTCTCAGACTTAAGCTCTTATATAAAATTCTTTTTTTGTGTATTTCAGTGTGTAGCTAATTTATTGAGACCCTTTCATAAATTTCACTAGTGTTTGACATGACGGTAAATGTTTTACTCAGGGCCATCCACACCCCTGGGCATGCCCTTTTTCCATCTATAGAAGTATTATCAAAACTCTTTGGATGTCATTTTTAACTGGTATAAATATACAGAACTAAAATATTTCTTAGTACTATCCCAGTAGAGGGGTATAACTTTAAGGTAAAGGTCACGGATTTAGATTTTTATGATAAAGACTCTTATTGGTATTGTAAGCAATAACTATGGTGATAGTTAAATGTCTAATGCCTGGTTAATAGTACCATCCTTGCTCAGATACCTGACCTTAAAGCACACTGTTTTAGGGTTTCTAAAATATTTAACTAATTAGTTGCTTCCGTGTAGTATTGATATACCATATTACAATCCGATCTTGTGGGTGGTAGGGTGGTGCGCTCTCTGCTGCAGCTTTCTGAGAGATGCCCCTGCCGTATTTAGCCTGTTGCTACACTTGAGGCAAATTTGAGTGGGAGTGGGGGTCTTTTAGTTTAATTCATTCTTCTTTTCTCTCTCCCCCTCTCTTGGAGGAGTCCTGAGTCCGACATTACTGAAATATTGCTGACTGGGACTTTAAATCTTAACTCAAAACAGTTCAATCTCAAGAGCCTTAGATACCTTAGTCCTACTTGGCACTTTTAGAAACATACTGGCCTGGGTATACATGCCTTCTCTGGGAATTGTGTCAAGTTAAAACTAGTTTTATTGAACCTCCATGGGGTACATATAATATTGCCTTCATTGTAACATCTACATCAGAAATTCAGAACTTTGCAAAAGTCTTAAAGTTTAGTACAGCAGTGTCTAGTTATCTATCTCTAAGCTATATTCTACACATTAGCTGTAAACAGAGTTTTAGTGGAATTTTACAATGAAAATATTACACATCCAGCAAAAATAATGCTCTTCTGTAATGGATGACTTTGATTGGCTGTAGGGTAGGGGAGGTTTGGACAGGCCAACCTCAAAGATGCAAAATTTTTAATTGGACCAGCAGCAAACAATGAAAGAATCACCACCTTAAGACAGACAGCAGCCGAGGCTATCTGGGGTACACTATTTTACTGGTCAAATCTTCACCCTAAATCCTACTCTTGATAAAAGAAAAATTGTGTAGCTTGTATTGAGACTTCCTAATTTATGTAAAACATCAACACAGAAGAACAATAAAATAAAATGAACATACTATGATGAAACACAGACAGTGGGAGCTAAAGAAAACCCCAAGTTTAGCCATAGTGGACCCATCCAAAGACAAGCAATAAGGCACCCACCTACCAGTGAAAGTTTTAGGCCAGGCATTGTTATTTAATCTTGAGGTCCGACCCACCTTTAGCGATTAACGAGGAAACCATAGGTATAAGCTTTAATTGTGTTTACAACCAGGCATTCAGACTGTTGCTTAATATCCATGTTATATCCCTCCCAAATTATTATTATAATGTTTGATTATCTTTTTGAATTGATCAGAAAAAAGGAACTAAGGCTTTCCAACAAAAGGCTAGAATAAAGACTTCAAAATAATCACACTAAATTGAAAACAGAGCTGTTCACTTTAGCTTTACACTAAGGTTTGAATAAGAACAAGTTTCACTTGCGAGTATGACTATGTCAGGGAAATTTGGACTGGCGTCAGGGAAAAATCAGGGAAATGTCAGGGAATTTTGTTTTGTCCTGTCTGTATGAACCCTGAATGAGGTGATTATGACTTCCTTACAGGGGCAATTAAGTGGTCCCATGAAGGGATTAGGTATTTTATGATAAAATATTGATCTTTATCTTAGTGAATGAAAATGTGTTGTATACAGGTAAATCCCCTCTTGAGGCCCCTTAAAATTTGAGAGATACTGAAACAGTCCCTTATCAGCTAGTCCTTTAATGATCTCTATTAGACAATAACAAATGTCTTTAAGCTTAGAAACTCCAAATGATGTTCAGTCAGTAGCTTTACACTCATAGAATATTCAAGCGACTAGCAAAGTCTCTGATCAGACTGCGCGTATGCGCAGGCTGATCTGAGGCGTTGCTGGTCGCACATATTACATTGTTGGAAATCTAATGTCGTTGCTCATTTGTAGATGTGGAAAAATGTATATTAAGTCTTCCAATCAAATAGTACAATTCTACATGCATAACACTCAACTATTTACAATACATAAATTGTAAACCTTAACTATTAGTGCATAACTGACAGGCTTAACAATGAACGTTTTATAAAAAAAGAAAGAAGGAAAAAGGTAAAATGGAAAAAGAAAATGTGTGTGTGACGCATCATTCTGTACTCTGTAGGCATTTTTAGTCAAATAGTTTATCTTATTGACGTTATTTTTTATGTTCAGAGTCTGGCCAACTATATAATAGTGATTCATAGCAAAATCAATCCAAATAGTTCACTGGTTTAGCAACAACTTATGAAATCATCAATATTTTGAACTTCACAAAATGTCAACCAACTGCATTGTGGAAATTTAATTGCAGAAGCGTTGAAACGAAGAAGGGATTAAAGAAAAATACAGTTCATTTCACAACTACACCAACGTTGCTCAACACTAAATTCAAGTTTTAAAGCTGCATAGTCTGTAACTATTGATCTTTTAATTTTTGAAATAATGTTTCTATTTTTCAAGAACACAGTAAAAAAACTAAAAATCAGGTATACATTTTACCAATTTTGCAAATCCTTACAAATTATCAGTATCAAAACAACAGCATTTATGTTAATACTGGACTGTGTATAATTATTGGAGGGACGCAAATAATTACCAACAAGAGAAAAATTCCTGTTTTTATAAGATAATTCACTTTTCCATGCAGTTTTCAGCTATAGTGAACAGATTTATTGCGAAAACTTAACTTAATTCTGCTTTTACAAATGATTTAAAAAGAAAATATTTTTTTTTCGAAAAATGTTCATAGTTGCAGACTTAGTTAGTCTCTTTAAAGAAATCGTGTTTGATAGATAGAATAGAATGTCGACATTTTGTCAAAACAGAAGAGATAAAGCACAACAAAATCATATCCCAGATCCTGTCATGTACATTTCGGAATTATGCCATGAAACCAAACAAGTCTTACGTAGGGAAAGGAGATGTGTTGTAAACAAGAATGGTTACTATCGCTGACTAGGTTGGTGAATTATCTCCCCTATTCTGACTTGTCTGGGCCATTATGGGCCTCGCCGAGGGATAACTAGACTTTGTTGAATGCGAACAACAAAGGCGCAGACCAGCCTGCGCATCCGCGCAGTCTGATCAGCGTCTTTGTTATTCGCTCCCTGGAAAGAATAATAGCTAAATTTGCTTCAGGAAAAATTTCAATATTCTAGCTATTCTATCTAGCTGAGCAGGCTGGGTTGAGTCTTACTTGGTCGGAAACCCCGAAGACAGTTTTTCTCACGAAGAGGCCCATATATCAAGTACAGTAAAACCTGTGTAAAACGGCCACTCCAAAATAGACAAAACAAAGATCTTAATTCATGACAAATGGTAGCTTAATGCAGGTCAAAAGTGTTGCAGAATGCTCCCCTTGGAGCACTCTGCAATACTTTTGACCTGCCTTAAGCGATAATTGGTCTTGAAAACTAGTTTTTGATCTTTTTGAGAGTGGCCATTTTAGACAGGGTTTACTATGTAATGAAGCTTCACAGGCTGAACCATGTGTCATGAGCATGTAAGGCCTATCTTCCCGACTGGATTTTGTATTACCTCTCTTGGTATGAAATCCATCTCTGTGTGTACCGTTTGGAATTATGCCATGAAACATTACAGATGGAAGCACGCAAAACGCGCTGACACCTCCCTTGAGCTCAATGTATGAGGATCTATATCGCATTTGAAGGGCTATTGAAAACATCCATCCCAAGGGTCACTGCTTTGGTCTCCATAACCATATGAAGCCACGCCCTGTGGCGGTCACTTTTTTTCATTTTATTCATGTAGCTTTTTTATGTAGAAGGCCACCCATTGACCATTTCTGCCAATTGTTTTGAATTTCGATCGGTTTCTTTTAGAGATAATTCGCGCCACCCTGACGACCGTTTTTGGACGGATGAAATTCGAGTTGGCTGTTTTTGTAGAGGGTCAACCAGGAAATATTATTGGGGAGTTTGGAAAAAGTTGGCCCAGTGTTCCAGGAGGAGTTGTCATTTAAAGCAAATTGCTTACGACGGACGACGCATAGCGGACATTGATTGATAGCTCACTTCATGAACGGGTGAGCTAAAGATGTATACGAGTGCCAGTCAAAAATTACTGAGAGTTGGTTAATATCTTTTGATTGTGCTGGGATTGACTGAAAGGTACAATGTTCATTTATAGTTTACTCCGCCCCTTCCTGTGCTTCACAACCAATCAGTTTGCAAAGAAATTTAAATTTTTGGTCAACATATTTGTCAATATGCGTAATATTAGGTATATCATTAAGTAAATCCGTGAAGTGGTTAATGTGACCATTTTCAAAGGAGCAAGGAGAAAACTATAAGTGGGTCATAGATCATATATTACAATTATAAAGAAATTTAGTGGTTCACTCGCTGGGCTCGTAACTAAAGCTCTTGGATTATCTTCACGTACAGGCGAACAACCCATGGTATAACTTTTACTTAATAACGGATATGATATTTTGGGCCAGATGTATCCATTAATGTGCAAGCAATGTTTTAAAGCAGTTGTAATAGATAGTAATTTTTGTTGCCAAGCAATCATAAACGATAGTTCTATTTTGGACAACGATTGGCAGCTTTTGTTTCTAAGGTAACACTTTATTACTGAGAATTTTCAAGATCACTGTAGTCATTCCACTACGGCAATTTGGGTCTCGTCACCCACTCCGGTGTTATAGTAAGATTACCTTCAAATAAAGACTGACAAAAATGAGAACTTTCGAATATGTTTGCTTCGAGATTGCATCGTCTAGATAACAACCTCTGTGTTGTTTTGTCAAAACGGAGATAAAATCAGATTTTAAATGTGTTTTTTCACAGTTATATTAAAAAAAATGTCAATTACGGTTTCGTCATAATACTACGGTTTTGTCATTGATTAATTGTCCACGATGACGAAACCGTAATTAGTTATTTCATGCCTTGACATCAAACGTTAATGTTTTTGTATAATTTTAAAGCTAAGAGATACAATGTGAATTTGATGAGCAAGGATCAATCGGAACCTAAGCATTTTTGGGCGTTTATCTGTGATCAAATGAAGAAATTGAACATGATGAAAAAGTTACCGTAACACCGGAATAAGTGACGAGACCCAAATTGCCGTAGTGGTATGACTACAGTGAAGATATGCGTTCAGAACTTAAGGGCAAATACTAAACACAATGAAATAGTCATATTATGATATGATAACTATGGATAATATTTATTCTGAAAAGAACCGTTATCGGTTGGTAGGGTGTAATTTTGTTGATATTTTCCGGAAAATGGTTTAATTTTCAATTGATCGTGGAATTAAATTCCAATGTTTCATTTTATTTGCTGCATTTAACAGAGATATTTTCAAACACATTATTTATAACAAATACACAAGTTGGTATCACGAAGTTTTGTATTGTGTTTCCAAGACAACGCTTTATTCCATTGTGAACGCATGACGTTAGATAACATTTTTTGGTTGCTTAGCATCATCAATCTACACTTTGTATGATCTTGTATATACATATTCATGCCAAATTTGACAAGTGTACATGCACGTTAGCAAACGAAATATATATGGACCAACTCTCAGCTATTCTTGACTGACCCTCGCAGCTTGAATTTCCTAAGTTCTAAAATGCCATCTCCTACTGCTATAAAAAAGAAACGCTTTGACGTCAATATGTGAAAGTGAAATTTTATAATTTCCACAGGGATTAATTGGCTTTATATTCAATATTTCGACCAGAGGCGGATTTGTCTAGATAATTCATTCTATTGAGCACATTTTACCTGCTTTAGCAACTTGCATTGTGTGCGAATATTGAATCATTTATTTGCATTCTGGAACATTTTTTTTCAAAATGTTATTTCAGGAACACTATTAGAATGCCAAACGGTTTGGATCCATAGAACGTCGGTCCTGCTTTGGATCCAAATTTATTAGCAGGAACAAGCAAGAAAACATAATGTTCCATTTTAAAGGCTCGTCTTAATCAAAACATTATATTTTCCTGTTTATTGGAAGCTCAAAGGGGACAGCAGCATTCCCATGGGGTTGTCTGCGGTTTGTGATTGTGGTATTTTCTGATCATACTCACTTACTATTTTTGAAAGAAAGTGAATCTGAACTACAAACCCTTAATAAACCATGAAATATGTCGCAAACCCAAATTAGATTTAAAATATGAAAGTTATAGCAATTCAAAATCAATATTCTGACTTCTACTAAGCAAATGGATGCCGCCAATTAGCTTCTTGTATTTTTTTAAAAATCTTATTAAATTACCAATTTAAAAGAAGCTGAACATCTTTTTCAAAATCATCTCTTTTCAATAGACGAATCAATTAAAATGTAAACAAAGCTAAAATTAATAGCAAGAAACTAGTTACATGTATTTTATTTATGCATATTTTTTAAAATTGGGGGTGTTTGACGTCACGCAGCCTAAAATGGCTGCCCTCCATAGTTTTCATGTCTCTACTATACACACATCTGTAAATTTCTCTACTATACAAACATCTGTAAATTTCATATTTTACATTCGCTTTTGATTAGGTTTGCGGCAGATTGCATGGTTTAATAAGGACTTGTATTTCCGATTCATTTCCATTTAATGTTGCTGTCTGTCTCCTTCAAGTCAGATACCGTTTAGTATATAACTGGCCAAAATAAGTTAAACCCTAGCTATTTTTTTCCATAGACTTAAAGCAAATACTTTCTTGTTTGTTTTATCATAACATTTTACTGAATAAAGATTTTTGCATACAGTTTTCAGCGAAGTAGCAGCAATGTTTCTTCTCATCCTGTGCTAGGTTTCACTAATATTTAAAAACAATTCCATAGTGCTCCACACTTTTCAGTAAACCCTATGATTCCTATAGTAAAATTAGCAAAAACTATTGGTACTCTAGGAAAATTAGACGATCATTATTTTCAATTGAACCTTTGCGTAATTACACCTATACTTCAACTACGACATCTAAATAATAATCCTCGATTCATTCAATACATTTACCGTTACAGCCACGCCTGAAAGCGTTTTGTGGAAGTATAATATATTGTTGTCTGACTTAATTTGAGTTACAGTTTTCAATTGTTTTAGATATTTTTTTTTTAAAATAAACAACTAAACTTCCGGAATTAAACATTATGCCTATGAAAAACTGACATTGGGCTTATCTTATTTTGGCCAGTTTAGAATACAATCGTGAACCATGTTTGAGAATCTTTATTGCATTCAGAATGGCCGAACACACTGAAGAGTTTTTGACATTCATAACCCTTTGTATACTTTTGGATTCTTTCTTCTTGTTTGATACAATAAACTTGGGATAGTTCATTGTACATATCTAGGGGTGTCAGGTTATAATCTTTAAAAGTGTGTTCTTTTGTCTGAAGATTTTTTCACCTTTGCAAACAGTGAAGACCTTGATAAAATGCACGACAAAATGCTGCATTTCATCTGGGTCTTCACTGTTTGCAAAAGAACTCGTTTAGGGGGTTCCCGAATACAAAGGGTTAATGCAACAGGATATAAAGAGCACTGCAAATATCAGAGCATGCCAGGGTTTTAATAACTGATTTTAGCAATTCATGAAACTGAGCAGTACAGTGGAGGTCAAAACAAATAGAGTTGACAACCTTGTGCACACGGTGTGCTCAATTTACTATGATTATTTTTTAGCAGTGTTGTTTTGCACCTCAATGCGCGGGTCCAGAAAGTTTTGTCAGAGGGGTCCTACGCAACTTTGACAACGTCTTTACTGTACGTCCTCAGACCTTCTTCCTGAAGAAGAGGAGCAGGCTTATACATAGGTCCAGCTAAGCCAACCTTTTCTCCATAAAATTGTGATTGTAGACTTATCCATCAATTTAAACATGTGTTCTGGGTGCTCAAAAGAACCGCCTCATTGAAACGGTTCTTTTGATTACTCACAACTGTGAACATACTTTGTGGTTAAAAGATGAAAAAAAATGCTTAAACTGATTGTTTAGAAGAAAACAAATAGTTGGGCCATGGCTTTTAGGGAGGTATGTATAGGGTTTTAGGGTTACAGGATGGTTGGCCTTTTTTCTTCCAGGGATTTGGGACACTAGCCAGTTTAATTCCAGGGATATCGATGGATATTCGATATTTAGAAAAAAATGATTATGGCGATAAGGGATATTTGCCTGTTTACTTCAAGGGATATAGGATATAGGTAACCCCCTTTAAACGCCTCATAAGGTGAGCTTGGATAAAACAAGTAACTTGCAACCAAAAATACTATTGTAGACATACACTTTTATGAGTGACAAACAAAGATAAATGAGAAACTCAGGTGGGATTCAATTTAGTATATATACACTGATAATATCCGTCTTATTAGAGGAACGGTTTGTAACCTGTTCATTACAATATAGCATGGCACATTGAAGAAGCACGTGGCCACATTCAATAGCACGTGTCACCATTCAATAACACGTGACAGCCTGAAAGTAGCAAGTCTGTATATATGAGCGTTTTCTTTGCATTTCTTTTAATTCTGGTTCACTGCCACCCATCTCCTTAAATGTCTCGTAGGCTACATCCATCAGTCTGTGAAGAAGGCGATTGGCGAGCTCTCTTTCACGTGGGATTCCCTGAAAACAAAATAAAAACATGAAATAAAGTAATGTTATTGGGCCTTTGCTATTTTTTGTATTAACATAAAATTGAAAAACTGTAGAAATGAAATTTACGGGTCATTAGTTACGATACTGTACCACGCCAAATGTAGCAACCCTCTTTAGCGAGAGTTAACAAACAATAAATTTAGAATTTCAACTTATTGCCGAAAACGTGACCTGGTCATTGCTTACCTTTTAATTTTACCAAATGCTAATTTTCATACCCTTTAACAGCCATAAGACTTAACAACGCTACATTTTTTCCCCAAAATATGCGTATGTACACGCCTACCAAACGATCCAGTTGAATATATATGTTGAAAACAACCCCTCCAGGAAGAGAATAAAAAAATCGGGGAACGACATGCAACAACCTATGCATTCCGTCGTTTGTGGTATAAATTTAAGGTCAGAAAGTTCTCTCGTTTTGTCAGATTTACTTTTTGCGTAAAATAGGTGTACCTAAATTCGGCAGGAACGTGTTTATCACGCGAAAAGTACATATGACCCAAGGACGATACTTTCTGCGCTCGTATTTATACCACAAACGCAGGAATCCATGGGCTGTTGCTTAACATTCCCCGATTTTTTTTTTCATAGAGCAGTTGTTTTTCATATTCAACCAGATGTTGATCATTGTATTGTTTGGTAGGCGTGTATATAGGGATACCACAGCTTAGCTAATGTGACATCAGATTGGCAGTAAAACACTAAAAACAGATGGGAAATCAAGTGTCAAGCTTGTGAACGAGAGCCAGCAACGATTTTGCATCCAGTCATTTAAACAATACCAACAATAAAAATTGGGCTTGCTTGTGAACTTTCAGTAAAGAGGGTTACACCATTTGGGCCTCGACGCAAGAAAACCTGTCTTCGGGGGCTTGCGAACAACAAAGGCGCAGACCAGCCTGCGCATCCACACAGACTGATCAGCGCCTTTATTATTCGCTTTTTGGAAAGTATCATATCTAAGCATGCTTCAAGCGAAATTTCAATGTTCTAGCTAGTCTCTGTAGCTGGGGAGACAGGTTTGAGTCTCGCTTTCACGGAAACCCCGAAGACAGGTTTCCTCGCGACGAGACCCATTTGGAACTGTATTGTACTTTAATCATTGAAGCGAAGCGTGGCTTGTAATAAACATGTACTTTGATGGCAGATATCTGGAACCTTCAAATGCATGCATATTTAAATTAGTTTACATTTTATTAAATGTTAGAAACGAAATAGAATTTCAATATCCGTCAATTGTTTTTCTGAGCAAAGTTATACCATGTTTTGTCCACCTGTACGTGGAGATAATCCGCGAGCTTTAATGAGTGGATTATCTCCCATACAGGTGGACAACCATGGTATAATGTTTTTATTACACACACGGGTACACCTTGTACATTACTATATATTTCGAACTAAAGTTGGAAAGGGTGGTATACGTAAGTTGAAATTGTTTTAAACTGTTTTGACATTATAAAATTATTGACTTCAATGAGGTAGACATGAGAATGTCTACCTGAAAAAGTGACATTTACCGAGGCCACAAGGTCGATGCGAATATCATTTTTAAGGTTAGATAAATCCTCATGTCTACCGAAATTGAAGTCAATACCTGTTTCGTTATACGCGTATGACTTTTTACTATGAATGTAAATTTTCTACTTGAAGCCAACCTAAAGACTTTCTCACAAGTTTAAGCAACTGTTATTGATCTATTTTAATGTAGTATTTTGCATTTTGAAATGTAAATAAACACTCTGACTGTGGAACATAAAACACTTTTTTACATTTTGTTTATTCAAACAAAGCAAAATGAACAAACGAAACAAAACTGTTGTAAAAAATCATTAAATTCTTTAATTTACCTGTTGGGAGGTGAATCAGCAAATCATGCCAATTTAATGCAGCCCATGCTAGTTTCATACTCATCATGTTATTTTTAGTTCTCTAGAGGTTAATATTGCAGAAATGTCAAAAATATTACCTTCTGGAAACTAGTTTGAGCTGGGTTTCATGCAATATTAGCCTGTATGCCAGTTAAGACCGGTTTTCAGGTAGACAAAGAGATTTATAAAGACAAATTAAGCCAATCAGGAGCTAGGATTCTCTCCAGTCATATAAGAGTATACAATTATTGACTTCAATGAGGTTGACATAAAGATTTATCCCCCTGAAAAAGTAATTCTAAGGGTAGATAAGTCCTTATGTCTACCCAAATTGAAGCCAATAACTGTTTTATTATATGACTTTTCAACTGTTTCTACTCTCACTTCTGTAACTAGATTTGCATTTTTGATGGCATGTTCAACTAAGGCCTTTCTCACAAGTTTTAGCAGCTGTTTTTAGAAATAATTTAATGTAGTATTTGGCATTTTGAAATGTATACGAGATTCTCTGAATGCAGAATGTAAATCACAAATCATTTATTTTACATTGTGTTTATTTAAACAAACAAACAAAGAAAAATGAACAAACAAAACAAAACTGTAGTCCCGCAGAATTTGGGCGAATTTTAGGAGGACCTGGAACTTGATTTTAAACTTTTTTCTTTGTTGATTCTGGTAGTGCATATATTGTCCTTGAAAAATCCGAGTGATGCCACTCTGGCATCATTGAGCATTTCGATATATTCAAGATGGCGTCCAAGATGGAGGCCAATTATAATTTAAAAAATTGTGTGATATGGAAAAATGTCTCAAACCCATTTTTTCCTTAAATTGTTAGCTATGACGTTTGAATCTAGTTGAAGACACTTAGCTTATGACAAAATATAAAAATAAAATAAGAATTTAGACAAAATGGCCGCCAAAATGTCAGTTTATTACAAAAATATAAGAGAATTTTACCTGAGACCAGTAAACTCCAGGGATTCGCATGCAAAATGCTGATATTACTGATTCTCGAGTTACAGCCATCATCCTTGTAACATCCCAGTGATGCAGCTAATGCATCACTCAGAATTTGATATATTCAAGATGGCGTCCAGGATGGTAGCTGATAAGTTTAAAAAAAATAAATAACCGTGGGAGCCGCACCTAACTTGTAGGCATGTCTGATGGATTTGTAACATACCAGATTTCTTGCCTGATGGAGAAGAACTTTACAAACATGTGTATCTGAATAAATGAACCCCGCATGCATGTCTGATAGAGTTGCACTGTACAAGCAGGCATATCTGAGAGTGGCACCGGGTCAGCAAACATGTCTGGTGTAATGGCACCTCTGTTAGAGTAGCACCAGCCTTGTAGCCATCCCTCTTCCGTCTGCACTCAACTAGTCAAAATGTCGGTTGAAGTACAAAACGGAACAGCAGGCATGGCCTATAGTGAGGTACCACGCCAACAGGCATGGCCTATAGTGATGCACCACACCAGAAGACATGACCTACAGTGAGGCACCACACCAGAAGGCATGACCTATAGTGAGGCACCACACCAACAGGCATGGCTGATAGTGATGTACCAAACCAAAAGGCATGACCTATAATGAAGCACCCCGCCAGCAGGCACGGCTGATAGTCAGACATCATACCAGCAGGCACGGCTGATAGTGAGACACCATTCCAGCAGACACGGCTGATAGTGAGCAGGTATAGCAGATAGAGAAGCACAGCGCCAGCAGACATGCAATATTGAGTGACAAAAGGTCAGCAGGCATGCTGATTGAGTGGCCACAGTCCAACAAGCATCCATCTTGTATCAGCACTCAACCAATAGGCATGTTTGAACAGCAGCGGCGTTTGTGGCATTAACACTAGGCCAGCAGGCATAGATGTTGCAGCTGCAGCAACATAACAACTCTCTACACGGCATGTATATTGTATTGATAATGTAGCAGTCTTAGCTGATAAAGTTTCACAGTGTTAGTTGGCATGTCTGATGGAGGGGCATCCGTCAAGTAGCTTTTCTCTTTGATTTCGAATGGACCAGGAGGCATGTTTGATTGAATAGTACCAAGTCCGCAGGCATATCTGTTGAAGTTTCACTGAACAGCGGCCATGTAATGCCACCAGCTCATCATATCCGACATCCTTAACATCACATGTGTTTAATAATGTGGTACTGAACCAGCACACATGCTGTTTAACGAGACTCGGGGCCAGCAGTCATGCGTGTTAGTTACAGCAATAATGTCTGTTACAATTGCACCCAACTAACAGGAATGCTGGGTACTGTTGCGCTGGATCAGCGGGCATGTCTGTTCAAGTTACATCCGGCCAGTGTGCATGTCTGTTCTACTTTCTCCTGACCAGCTGTCCAGGCATCATTGTTACAGGGTTAGCAGACATATTTTCCATTACGTATGTTTGATTATGTGGCACTGGACCAACACACATGTCTGAAACCAAGCAGTTATGTCTGTAACAGCTTCATGAGACTAGCAGGCATGTTGCAGTATCCATGTTTAAAACGTTGCTTTGAACCAACAGGCATGTTTGTTGCAGTTGCACCCGACCACCTGCCACGTCAGTTACAATTAAACTCGACCAGCATGCATGTCTGTTAGAGTTGCATCTACCAGCAGATATGTTTGAATCAGTTGCAACTGACTAACAAGCACATCTGTAGTTGTGTGGCTGAATCAGCAGGTATATATATTACACTTGCCTCAGACCCGCAGTTATGTCCCTATGCTCGTACCCAACTAACAGGCTGGAAAGCACAATTGCACCAGAGTATCATGCATGTATTTTACAGTTTACACTTGCCTCAGACCCGCAGTTATGTCCCTATGCTCGTACCCAACTAACAGGCTGGAAAGCACAATTGCACCAGAGTATCATGCATGTATTTTACAGTTGCACCTGACAAGCAGCCATGTCTTTATAAGTTGCGTACTATCAGCATGCATGTCTGTTACAGTTTCATCTTATCAGGATCCATGTATATTACATTTGCACCCGACCATCAGCCATGTCTGTAACAATTACATCCGGCCATTTCCCATGTCTTTAACAGTTGCATCTAACCAACAGTCATATCTGTAAACTTGTGCCTACAAACATGCATGTCTGATACACTTGCACTGGACCAGCATTCATATTTGTTATAGCAATATCCAACCATCTGTGCTGTCTGTTGCACTTGCAACAGACCAGAAAAGTAGTAATGGTTGTTACAATTGCACTGGGCAAGCAGGCCCGGACCAACCAGCAGTCAAGATGGTAATGAACATCTGCAGCATGCAGATGTTCTGCTCAGGGGTTGTTTTTGTGTTAATACACTACACTCCATAAGTATTTTTTCGTTGTAATTTTTATCCAGCCATCCAGCTGACTTTTTCCGCATATTGATTCAAAAAAAGGTTTGTACTTTGATCAAACACTCTGTCACAAAGTTTTCAGTGATATCGTTCGTTCAGTATACCCTGTCATTTATCACTTCATTTTTTGAAGAATTGTTTTCCCAAAGTAGAATTTTTTATGAGAATTATATGATATTATGGTATTATCAGATCCTGCAAAAAGTGGTTTGGAAAGTGCATGGTGGATTGATTGATAGATACGATTCACAGAACAAAGGTAAAAACATAACCATTACGAAAAATGAGAGTCTGTTATTTTTTCCGTGCAGTGTATCATAGCAAAAACCATGTGATTTCCCACCCTATTATTGCTGCCATCTTAGACGTCATCTTAAATATTTTACAACGCTGAAAACAACAATAACATGCCAGTCAAATTTTCCAAATACAACCGAAAACTATCAGAAAATAGTTACTTACTGCGAATTTGATTTCAGGTTGAATTTTGCTTTAAATGGCGGCCATCTTGGACACCATCTTTAAAATTTCAACCTTGTGAATCAGATCTGTGAATGCTTCATTTCAATCGTTTGTATTATTAGGCTTCTAAACATCGATACAAAGTCAAAATTGAAATGCTTTATATCAAGTTTTTTAATCAGATAGGTCTTAGGAACCTAACTGACGGCCATCTTGGACGCCATCTTTAACTTTCAACCTTCTGAATCAAAACCATGCTTTTATTTGATCGTTAGTATCATTAAGCCTCTAAACATCCATAAAAAGTCCAAATTAAAGCGTTTATCGAGTATGTCGGTCATATAGGTCTTAGAAGCCTAACTGACGGCCATCTTGGACGTCATCTTTAATATTTCAACCTTCTGAATCAAAACAATGTTCCATTTTAATTGGTTGTAACATTTAGTCTCTGAAACATCCATCAAAAGTCAAAAATAAAATGCTTTTGATCGAGTACGTTGGTCATATAGGTCTTAGGAGCCTAACTGACAGCCATCTTGGACGCCATCTTGAATATTTCAAAACGCTCAAGGATGCCAGAGTGGCATCAGTTGGATTCATCAAGTACAATGCCTCAACAACAAGAATCAACAAAGAAAAAAACCTTTAAAATCAAGTTCCAGGTCATTCTGGTTTTCTACCGGACTACTGTTGTTAAAAATCATTAAAAGTCATTAATTTACCTGTTTGGATGTAAACCATCAAATCAAGTAAATTTCATGCAGCCCCTCGTGCTATTTTAGCTCTCTAGGGGGTGACTTTAGAAACCTGTCAAAATAGTAACATCTGGAGACTAGTTATAGCTGGTTTTCATCTCATAGCAAAATGCAGGCCAGTTTAGACCAGTTTTCAGGTAGACATAGAGATTTATGAAGACCAATTGGGCCAATCAGGAGACAGGATTCTCTCCAGTATAACAAACAACTATAACACAAAGTCGTACATTTTCATCTACCATAATATGTTATAGTTATACCATGGGTTGTCCGCCTGTACGTGGAGATAATCCACGAGCTTAAGCGAGTGGATTATCTTACGTACAGGTGGACAAGCATGGTATAATTATTTTATATCACCAACATCAGTGTAGACCTTGCACATCACGAGATATTTTGTGCTAAAGTTGGTAAGGGTGGTATAAGATTTGTTAAATGATTGGAGAGAACCCTGTCTCCTGATTTTCTCCAATTTGTCTGCATAAATCTCTATGTCTACCTGAAAACTGGTCTCAACTGGCCTATAAATTGATATAGGATAAAAAAAAACCCAGCTCAAACTAGTTTCCAGAAGTCAATACTATTGACACTTTTCTAATATCACCCTCTAGAGAGCAAAAAATAGCATGATGAGTATGAAACTAGCATGGGCTGCATGGAATTGACATGGTTTGCTGTTTTACCTCCCAACAGGTAAATTAAAGGCTTTAATGAATTTCTCAACAGTTTTTTTTTGTATGTTCATTTTCTTTGTTAAACAGTTTGAATAAACAAAATATAAAAAAAAATGTTTTATGATTAAATTTTCAATTCCGCACTCAGAGAATTTATATGTATTTCAAAATGCAAAATACTACATTAAAATATTTACCGGGCCGCGTAGCACAGTCGGTAAAGTGTTTGGCAACAGATGCAAGCCTGACTGCAGATTCAGGTGTCGCGAGTACGATCCCAGCCAGGTCTCATACTTTCATGATTGATCATGAAATATTTTCTGCGGTCATTCTCCTCCCTTCCGCTGAATCATTCAAGAAGGGTTGTTGTCAGTTACAAGCGAAGTATGTGCACGAAGTACTGGTTAACTTCTTGTTCAAGCTTGCCCAGGAAAAAGTGTGACTAGGTAAACTGACCGTCCCGCCATGACCATAGCTGTTGGCTTGGGACGTAAAGCAACAAAACAAACAAACATTAAAATATTTTAATAACAATTGCTAAAACTTGTGAGAAAGTCCTTAGATTGAACATGACTTCAACAACAAAAGTGAAAAAAGAAAAATTTCATTCATAGTTGATCATAGTTGAAAAGTCATATAACAAAACAGTTAATGACTTCAAATACGTAGACATGAGGATATATCTACCCAAAAGGTTATATTCACCGAGGTCGCAAGGTCGAGCAAGGCCTCGGTGAATATCACTTTTTGGGTAGATAAATCCTCATGTCTACCGAAACTGAAGTCAATAATTTTATATTATCTACTGTGTTTAATCAGACGATACATTGTTGCTAGTACATGTTAGCGATAATCTGTAAAGACGAACAAAATTGAAACCAGAGCCGTTATCAAACATTTCCATATAGAATTGCTGAGCAACAAGGAAATCCCATGTTTTCGGCCACGGACGTTTCGGTCACGGACGTTTCGACCATGTTGTATATATCCTGCTAATAAATGTCAAAATGTCACTGATTTTTTTGTGCTTCTGCTGATGAGATTCAACTTTTTACTACCCTTAAAGATCAGTTCGATCATTTCAAGCAAACACAATAGAAATCATTTAAGAAAGAAAATTCATTTTATATTGCACTAAAATTTAGTCATATAACAATATACAAAATTAAATTAAAATCAAAATATGCATGCCAGCTATTTTATACAGAATCAACAATTGATCCACGGTCTACAGGTCCAAATTCTACGACCACGTGACATCAGGTTGACACTATTTACGGTATAGTACTCAATGCATGAAAGAAACGTGTTTTAAACATTAAATGGATACAGTAGTTTCAAAGATGCATAGTAATGAGGAAATTCTTTTTTTCGTATGAACAGGTAAAGCATGACTATTCACTGCCACGTGCATATGCAATATAACTGTAAATTGAGACTACCTGCACGCCAAAAATCAAGGTAAACTCGCCAGTGTTTGTTTACAACGATTCTCATCTATCTTTGAGCCCACAATACAATTGCATGAAATTCACAAACTATGAGGCTTGCGCAATTATTTTTGAGGAGCCAGGGTTTAACGCCTTTGCGTACAAAATGTAGCAATATAAACAAACAGTAACTGCAGTACCCAGCCAGCATCAAACCTCAAGTGGCTAGAGGGCCGATGGTGGCCTTCTTACAGTTGCTTACTGGGTAAATTTTGATATGTTTAAATGATAAACTTACATTATGGTGTTCCTCTACCCTTTCCGGTGTATGAATATAACATCTGGATACTGTTAACAGTCCGAGAAATAGTCCAAGTGTAATGATATTAACAAGTGAATGCCCCATGTTGGAACAGTTTGTCTGTATGTTTTCTGCAACTTTCCTCTTTGATTCCCGTCAGTAAAGAGAGAACGCCTGTTTACAGAAGTAATTTTATACAAGTTAGCTTTAATCATTAGCCGCTCTGGTCATTTATGTCCATTTGTCGCATTTCGAGACATAAATTAACTTAAAAGAATAATGAAATGACAGATTAGTAGTGCTTGTTTGGTGAAACTCTATTATTGAAGCACAAGTAACTTCGATGACCAATTAGGCATTTTGCGCCCTCAAAATGAATTTGAAAGGCTTCTTAGCTTTTATTCGCCATTAAATCGCGCCACAAATTACGAAAATGGCTTTTATACATAGAATATGGTGTTCTGGCAACAGGCACCACAATGTTCAATTGCACTTACAGCTATCCAATTGTCATAAACGTGTGTTGATAAAGTGGCCTACATAACGCTTCTACCGCCTTTCAATGACCAGTAAAATATGTCTTGTCGAAATGTTTTCGTTTTTTTTTTGGCTCTGCTCACCTTTCTAAAGATTCGACTTTCAGAATGCCCGATTAATGCTACTTTCATCATGTCTGATGTCCGTACTGCATCACTCATTTGTACGCTCGTCGGGAAGGGACACAACACAGTGTATTGCGAATCCAGTAACAAACACAGTAAAAAAAGAAAAAAGAAAAAATCATGTACAGATACTGTTCATTCACGATATCTTGGCTCAATCTTGACCGTTAACGGTGAGCTGGAACTATTGAAAATAAGGGAAGAGTGTTGATGCATTTATAACAAAACAGTTAATATCACATTGGAAGTCTAAATGGCTTCGAGGTTCAGTCGGTAGGGCGCACATACACATTTTTATCTTTTTGAAGAGTAATGAAGAGCTAGTCATTCGAAACCTAAAATCAAAGATCTTTTTTTATTATATATAGTTTGTTGTCATGTTTGTGTGTGATTTTACAATTTATACATATTTCGCACTTGCCAAGGCTTCATCCCGTCGCTTCGTGGCTTCCGAGGCGCGAGGACCACCTTCTCCGACTCAGCTTTGATGCGCGATAACGTTTTGTTTGATATGCCATTCAGCTTGTTCTCTCTCTCTCTCTCTCTCTCTCTCTCTCTCTCTCTCTCTCTCTCTCTCTCATTTGATATTGGCACAAATAGTGCATCATTCATGGCATCTTCTTCGCGTAATTTTAATATAACATGCGCAGCAACACGGATCCTATATAGGGTCCGTGACAGCAATGTGTCTGGCTTGCGACCGAATTGCATTCCTATCAGGCATTTTCTACAGCCAAAAGAAGTATGTGCAGTGAAATTATGTGAGTGAAAGCATATTTGAGCATAAAATCATGAGAGAGATCGGAAAAAATGGATTTCATAGGACTCGAACACCATAACCGCACAATATGCAACCAAATATAATTGATAGTTCTCCACGCTGTCTTCTACACCACTCATATTGATTGGAAAATGCATCACGTATATTGCTTAATACCATATTTATCTTGAACATGAAGAAGAAGCTATATACCAGGTAAAATCCACCTAACGGTTTCTTTGAGCCAAGATATCGTGAATGAAAAGTAATCATACAGCAAGGCCAACGGAATGGATGATACTGATAGCCTAGTTTAAAGTGAATGTTTACCTTTTTCAAGTACAATTATTACAGAGACTGACAGTTTGATAGGAGTAATTCCTCTTTTAAAGTCCTGAAACTAGTCTTTATGATGTATAAATTTGCCCTCCTAATAAAATATTGTGAAATGGAAATCCATCGCCTTACCAATACCTTCACGAATGAGCTGACAACGTGCTTAAACGATTCATTTCTTTAATAGCATGTGATAATTTTTATGCTGTTACATTCGCGTAAAATGTAGAAAACATGAAACCTGATCAAGATTGCACAGGTTTCATATTTTGTACATTTCACCCGGGTACATGCCTTTAATAAGTAACACAATATATATATATATATATATATATATATATATATATATATATATATATATATATATATATATTATGTCTATTTTCGTTTTCGCATTGTCTTATAATTTGACTTAAGGTAAGAAATTAAAAGAGTTGACATACACGAACTCAAATGGCAATAAAACGCGCATTGTATAGTATTTTATGATGCCTAAGTAAAGGGTGTTAAGAAAGTTCGTTCCGCAATAAAATTGTTTCACTGTTAGCTTCAGTAATAATGTGTTAAATTACATAAATGACACTATTGGACATACTTAAAAAGAAATAAACAATGGGATATTTAATCAAATACATGTACTTTGCCATGAAAATACGGTCTTGCAAACAACCCCATTTAGTTTTTTGGGCTACAAGAACACAATGGGAGTATACAACAATTAAACATTGCCATGCAATGGCCCTAACCTTTTTCTAATTGGTTAAGAAACTCTCCATTGACTTGCTTTCATCATATATAAACCTTTTGGACATTATTAATGTTTCGTGTTTGTCATGCTTTCTTGTCTGTTCGTTGCAGCCTTGTTGTCACCTGCTAGAAAATGGCTAACCTCTTGGCTCTCTTGTATGTGATGTTTTCTTGTGTTTGTCTCTTTCCCGTGTGGTGTCCTGAGTCGGATGTGGTACTTGATGTATCGATTCCGGATCTTTGCCTTCTTACTTACATTTCCTAATCTACAAGGCTGAAAATAACCATTCAACATTTCAAAAGTCACAAATTTTTGGAAAATATAGGAGTTTTCCGGAACGATTTAAAGACAGTACCCATGGAAAATGTAATTTTAAGACGTCATTGTATGCCAGAATGGCTCATTTTACGCATCCTGAATCAATCGTTTGAAATAGAAAGATCAAAGGACATTGGTCAGAGGTCGTGGTACATCTATACTGATTTCTTGAAATCAGGTATCAATACATATTATAAATCCCCTGTCGAAATCTCCTTGTTGAAAAGTAACAGTGCTTTCTCATGAAGATAATAATAAGTGCACGTGCATGACCGATATCTTTATATAGAAGTTAAATATATTTATTAACCGATGCGATATTTATTTGGATTCTTCAAGTATTGAAGAAAGGTAGGATTTATAGAGAGAGTACTTGTGTTCTGTAATTTTATTACAGCAAATACGGTATGAAAGAACTCACTTGTTCGTCACGAGAAATTCATGGAATTTCCTTAGTTTAGCTCATGTTAGGTCAAGAAACTCGTGATTTAGGTGCAATGATTGTTAAGCAAGGGTATAAATCATCATTTATGATTTTGTATGGTCATTCAAGGCTAGACAGACCAAATGAGAAATTCTGTTGGGTTTATGTGCGATTGCCCACCCACCCTCATGGTTCGAAAATGTTTGGTTATGTAGATTTGAAAGTTATATAGCAAAACGCTTTAAGATATTCCACGAATTTTTGTCTTTATATGATATTTGATTGGTTATCAGTTTCTTTCAGATAGGCTGTTAAAAATTGAGAGATTGGTTTTATGGATGAGTTGATGCACAGTCTATGTGTTTTGAACATTGAGCTACTTCCTAAGCAAGGAACTACATTTGGAACGAAGGATGCTGGCTGGTTGTAATTTTTTTGTTATGAAATTTTGTCTTATGAATAAAGAGAAAGTGCTCAGAACTGTGCTTGCCATCACACACGTATATGTTGTTACGTTTTGATATCTTATGCTTTACGATATAGTACAAAGAAGTAAAGACGGTTATGATGTACACGAAAAACGCTAAATACTGATGTTGAGGCATATAGGCATGTACATCATAACAGTTGGTAATTCTAGGTAGTGTTTCTGGTTTCCAAAAATTAAGAAGTCTATGTAATAAATAATTTATGTTTCGTCTGAATGAAATGAAAGAGAACATAATATATTTGTATGTGGTAAGCTGATATGAAGTAGTTTCAACGAAACAACTGCCAGCACTCCCCGGGCAGCACTCTCCAACTTTGAGTGTTCTTAACAGATATTTTGTCTTAAAAACGGAACAGAACCAGACCAGCTGGTTTTGGTTTCTGACAAACCAGCTGATCAGGATCCGTTCTGGTTTCTACACTGTAAGAAAATATTTTTACTCGAATATAACTGAACAATATCTCAATAAGGTGATGTGTTGTACATAAACCTGGAAGCTTGTTGTGGTTGCTTGTTAAACCTCTTTGAGATATCCAACTTGCAATCAGAACTAGGACTTTAAACACCTTCTCCACGGCACTGAGAATATTAGGTTAAAGCAACAAATATCATATCTATCCACACTACTAAATGCAGTTGTTTAATTATGACTATTACTGTTTTCAATTTCTTTGTTAGGATGTCATCTTATTGTATATGTTGTTTGTATCCTCATGGGCTTCATAGCCCTTTGGACTTGGAAATAAAGCTATCTATCTACCACGATGTCAAACGTTATAAAATATAGCAAATTTCATCGTTATTTCCATCTCAATGGTTTGAAATTCTATGTTGAACTGTGGAACGAACATTCTAAACTACCTTTAGATCAATATAACGCAAGACGTCTGGGTCCAGAATTACAATGCCACCTTAAAGACATATGCGGCTATTTCCAATGCGCACCTTTCCCGCGTCTGCAAACGGGGAAAGTTGTCTGGGTCCTGTCTTTCGACCCTTAACGGATTCGGATCAACACAGCTTCCGATATTCTTATGTCATTTCCGTGTTCCGACATTTTCTTCACAAAATAAATAATTAAAGTGTGTTCGAAATATCTATTGACATCTTTTCAGAACTGATCGTCTCAGCACTAAAGACAGATAAATGTAGCTCAGTCGAAATCAAACGACATACACAATAACCCTGGTAACGAATACGATAGTGGCCGAGTCTATACTATTTGTATGGTGATTTCGAGCGGCGCACGACCTGACCTCGTGGCCTAGTGGTTAGCGTGTCTGGCTACAAAGCCAGAGGACCAGGATCGATTCCCGGATGCGCACATATTTTCAGTGTGTTTTTTCTTTCTTTTTTAACATTTTAATGCTAAATTACTTCATATACTAGTAAAATGGCATCATCAAAACGACCGAAATTGTCATCCCCGAACTTTTGATATTGAATTACGCATGAAACGTATGGGGGTGGGGTTAAATTTGGCCCTCTAGAAAGAGAATTAGTTCGGTGACCCCAGATTTTTATTCTTTTTTCTGAAAGGTATTATAATAAGTCATGAATTAAAAATAAATTTTCAAGATTTTCAATATCAGATTTTTTAATACATGATTTATTCTAAAAACAAATTCAATTTTTCGACGAATTGCCAAAATATATCATGCAGTATCTTGTCACAGCATGGGATAACAAGTAAACATGCACATTTTCTTAAAAGTTTGAGGTCATGGGCAGTAATTTAAGTTAAAAGAAAGAAGCTTGCTGAAGATTACAACCGTTTTAGCTCGATAATTAGGACTAGTGTTATTATTCAATAATTCTAGAAAATTGGTCAAATGCTGTAAACTT
The DNA here is from genome assembly GCA_964019695.1 of Loripinus fragilis. NCBI lineage: Eukaryota > Metazoa > Mollusca > Bivalvia > Lucinida > Lucinidae > Loripinus > Loripinus fragilis. The sequence continues at coordinate 65,522,180 of OZ026529.1, forward strand.
CAATATAAGATTCTGAAAAAAATAAGCACGGTGACATATCCTTTTTATTTCATAAATGGATAGCCCATGCATAAAACAAACTGTATGCAAAGTATTGAAAATATTTCAATATGGGAAGTATTTAGTAGCATATGTCCTTAAAGTTAAGGAAGACTTAAGTTAAATATTGATAGTTCAATATAGAGTGAGAAACAGGCTAATGCACCAAACGAGATGTCTTTCCTATGTAAAGGATGCTAAATTGATTTGAGAAATAAATATAAAAAGATATAAATCAAAAAAACAGTGCTAAAATTTTTGAAACTAATCACTTTCAGCTTTCGCCTTCATCAGAGTTTCAAGACACATTAGATTAGGTGGATAGTTAACAAAATATAACTATATACATGAATTATGTGATTATTTAAGCCCTAAAAAGGGCCCAGTTATTATGCATGTATTTTCACAAACAGACTGCACAATATTTATGAATTTAACACGGCGCACACAATTGGCATTCTGGCAACACAGCGCACAAAAATTGGCATTCTGGCAAGAAATGTCTTGTATAAAAATTTGTGTAGAACAGAAGTCTAAAGTGTTTAGACTACTATTCTACACAAATTTTATTTTCAACATTTTTTAAAAATGCTTAATAAATCTTAATAAATAGCCAGGATCGATGCCGTACAAATGGTCAAACATTTTTTTGATTTTAATCAGTTTGAAACGTTATTTGTCGTATCTGGAATTTCATTACTTAACTTAAGTATTCCTTAACTTTAAGGAGACATCGTAATTCTGGGCGCTGATCCTTAAACTTAATGGCCATATGTACATGTACCATATTTAATGATTAAACAAAGCAGTCTGACACGTGCCGAAACTGGCAGAATATGCCCTACTGCTAGCACTTGTGAAAACATTTTGACATGGAATCCACTAAATTGGGAGTGTCATGATGTTAGGGTCGTTTATTAAGATTTTTTAATAATGTAAAGACCGATATCATCTTTCATGCACAAAAATGACTTCAGAAATATCTTACTCAAGGAATACATTATTTGCATGCTGGGTAATTTTGAATGTTTTTTTTTGTCTGCTGATATTTTTCAAAATCAACTTTTTTGAAAAATTCTTTCAGGAATACCATCAGAGTATCAAACAGTTTGGGTCCAGTTCATGTCCGACGTTTTGTCGGGCCTGATCTGGGTCCAAACTCTTTGCATAAGTTATCAGCAGACGACACTAGGAGATAGAGAGTTAACTGGGAGTGTCATGATGTTTAGATTATTAATCGTTCATTAAGATTTTTTAATAATCTTCAAGGCCGCATGTCATCTTTCACGCACAAAAAATGGTTTAAAAAATATCATGTTCGAGGATTTAACAAGCTATAACTTGCAGGAAAATAAAAACCAATTCCATACGAATCTACAATCAAACATGGTTTAGCAAAAACAAACAAAAAACATTTATAAAAACAGTTAATAAAAAACAATAAAAACACAGTTTATGGCATATTGGTACTTATCGCATGTTTATTTTTATTTGTGTTTGTTTGGCTAGTCAGTTTGGTTATGGGCCTAAACAAAGGCATGCCAGGCTTAATTTTATGTTCCTACATCAGAACATATTCAATCAACGCCTGTCTAGCTTAGTTTTTTTTTTTTTTTTTTTTTTTTTTTTTTTGGGGGGGGGGGGTATTTTTTTTGTGCGTGCGTGCGTGCGTGCGTGCGTGCGTGCGTGTGTGTGTGTGTGTGTGTGTTTTGTTTTTGTTATTTTTTTTTTTGAAAGATATTATCCACTAAGTCAATTGATTTACTTTAAAGACATATGCGGCTATTTCCAATGCGCACCTTTCCCGCGTCTGGAAACGGGTAAAGTTGTCTGGGTCCTGTCTTTCGACCATTAACGGATTCGGATCATCACAGCTTTCCGATATTCTTATGTCATATCGGTGTTCCGACATTTTCTTGACAAAATAAAGTAATCAAAGTGTGTCCGAAATATCTATTGACATCTTATCAGAACTGATCGTCTAAGCACTAAAGATAGATAAATGTAGCTCAGTCGAAAGCAAACGACGTACACAATTACCCTGGTTACGAATACGATAGTAGCCGTGTTTCTACTATTTGTACGGTAATTTAGAGCGGCGCAGGACCTGACCTAGTGGCCTAGTGGTTAACATGTTTGGCTGCGAAGCCAGAGGACCAGGATCGATTCCCATGTGAGCACATATTTTCAGTGTGTTTTTTTCTTTCTTTTTTAACATTTTAATGCTAAATGGCATCATCAAAACGGCCGAAATGGTCATTCCTGATTTTTTATATTGAATTACGCATGAAACGTATGGGGTGGGGTTAAATTTGGCCCTCTTGAAAGAGAATAAGTTCGGTGACCCCAGATTTTTATTCTTTTTTCTGAAAGGCATTATAATAGTCCATGAATTAAAAATAATTTAAAAGATTTTCAACATCAGATTTTTTTTAAAAAAATTATTTATTCTAAAAACAAATTCCAATTTTCGACGAATTGCCAAAATAAATTATGCAGTATCTTGTCACAGCATGGGACAACAAATAAACTTGCACATTTTCTAAAAGGTTTGAGGTCATGGGAAATAATCTAAGTTAAAAGAAAGAAGCTGGCTGAAGATTGAAAGCGTTTTAGCTCGATATTTAGGACTAGTGTTATTATTTTATATTTTTAGAAAATTGGTCAAATGCTGAAAACTTCAATATGAGATTCTGAAAAAATAAGCACGGTGACGTAACCTTTTTATTTCAAAAATGGATAGCCCATGCATAAAACAAACTGTATGCAAAGTATTGAAAATATTTCAATATGGGAAGTATTTAGTAGCATATGTCCTTAACTGGCATCTATGATCGAGACATAACTTGGAAGCTAGAAAAGTGGGGAAGGATGTGACAACCATTTTTGCGTGAGACTTATCGAATTTACCTAATACACATTTGAAAATATCACGAAAAGTGATTGAGTTATGGAGTCTACAAGAATGTAAATTACACAAAATAAGCCTATTAAAGGGCCATAACATAGAAAACGAAGAAACTGAAAGCAACCGTATTTGTACGCGACACATCGTCTTGACCAGGTTATAAACTTACTTTTTTCGTGCTCAACTCAACTGAGCATCATGCTCAGAAGATTGAAATTTTTGTTTGTAGCAGTTTTAGATATTTTAATTTCCCAAAAAGCTAATAAGAAAGGCGCCGATCAGTCTGCGCGGATGCGCAGGCTGGTCTCCTCGTTTGGTGTTCGCAAACCCCGAAGACGGGGTTTCCTGCGTCGGGCCCAGATATGACAGAGTGATAGACAGTGGAGTTGAGCTGAACATGAAAAATTAATAGGTTACTCAGTCTCGAGGGCCGGCCATGGACATAACGGCGGATATACAAAGTGTAAAAAATTATCATTACACTGAGGACACGCATGCGTTTTCAGAGGGCCGTTTTGTCACGTGGTACTATGGCAAGCGTGTTATTTGATGAATGTATTCGCATTACATGACTTGAGGAGCGTAAGTTTTGACTGAATAACGTCAATGATTTTCCAACATGCAACTTAATACCAATACAATGAGAATCACCTTTACTTTTGTCATTTTAGAAATGTATGCCATAAAAAAGTTATAAATAATTAAAATATAGGATGAAGACGTTCAGCCAAAACTTCACAACAATATTGATAAATAAATAATAAAAGAAAAAACCGTAAGATGGCTTTTCTGGGTTCATATTGTTAAACAGTAATAATACTTGGACCTACCGCAAAATACACGTCTGCTCGAAAGTGTATTCTAACACACCTCGCGTATAGAACCAATGCTAAAAACGTGCTATATCAAATGTTGTAGTATGGCCGATGCTTTTTTCTTTGATCTTTGCTGATGTTTAAATCAGACACCCTAGAATAACGACGAAGGAGGAGCTTAAAACCGTGCTCTAACTTCTTATTTTAGTTAAACAGCGATGTAGGCGGGAACTTCCTAAATAGCGACAAATTAACCGTAGGTAAATGTAATATAATTGACAGCTTAGGCCGGATGCAGGGAGGAGCGAAAGTAAATTTCGTCAGGTGTCAGTAACACGTGTTTAATTGCGCCTGCGCCATACTACAAGCTAAATAAAGGATTTTTCCTCGGCTTTCTGTTTAAACCGCTCGGTGGGCTACGCCCACCTCGCGGTTTAAACAAAAAAGCCTCGGAAAAGTATCCTTATTTATTACATATAGTCACAGTTTTGAAAGCGCGTGGAAAGCGCGCACTTGCTGACGTCAATTGTAACTGCTTTAAAGACGCTAAATATTCCACAGACACTTGGGGTCAGTAGAGAAAAACAAGGCCCCCCCCCCAACCTTCATCCCCCATTAACTTTTGCATTCTTGCATTTTTTCATTTAAAATATGATATTTTGTATGCTTGAAGTTATACAGGTGTTAGAAAAAATGACCTAGAACATATGGAAAACATTTGAAAAAAATGCATATTGCTCACAATGATAGAAAAAACACAAGATAAACAACTTCGGCTTTGCAATTTCGAACCCCCTTCGCCGTCAAAAGTGCAATGCACTCTTAATACAAAACAAACACACAAAACTCTTTCACCGATCAATTCTATATATACTCAGCGTCAATGAAAAGTTACCAGCATTAAAATTTTAATATCTTAGAAAATATATAATACAGCTCTTTGGCTGCTGTTACGTTCATGTTTTTGGTCAACGACAAGCTGGTTTGGAGAGATAAAACAGTTCCAAGAGCCCTGGAACTATGGTGCACGTAATGCACGTGCATTTTATGTTTTTTGCAGTTTTAAAGAATTTGAAATCATCATTTTCAGAAGACAACGTGCCAGAACATGCCCTAAATATTTTCCTTGAAAACGCCACCAAAATGGTTTGGGTTATCCCATTAAATGCAAAAAATGGAGATCAAACTTTAAGGTAGCACTAAAACTTTGCATTTTCCTATGCAATACAATGGAAACTATAGGGGTCCGTCAAGGAATGAGTAAAATGCATTCGGATGCGATGGATACCGTTTTCCATAGTTGTGATGCATTCGACTCTATGCCACAAAATTGAGTGTTGAAGTATCCGCAGTTCTTCGTACAGAATGAACTAAATATTGTCCTAGGTTAAGTGTATGTGATTTACTGGTAACTTTTCACTGACGTTGAGTATACATTTATCTACTTCTCGATATAGGTAGCATTCTCTAAGTCTATCGCTTACCTGCAAAATATGACGAACAAAATCAAAACAAACAATTTCAACCATTAATCACAAATAACTGGCACGCTAAAAGTACTGGTTTCCTGCTTTAAATTGCGTCTCGTTGAGGCCGGTAAAAAAATAATAACGCTAAGTGGGTTAAAGTACTTCCCCTTTGAAGATCTTTGAAGACTGGTTCCTAGTTTTGGTAGTTTGCTTTGTTTGAAAACTAGAACCAGTCTTCAAAGATCTTCAAAGCATACAAAATATCATATTTTAAATGAAAAAATGCAAGAATGCAAAAGTTAATGGGGGATGAAGGTTGGGGGGGGGGGGGGTGGCCTTGTTTTTCTCTACTGACCCCAAGTGTCTGTGAAATATTCATGTAAACGTATGCATACAGTCCAGCTATTGGCGGGATTTCTTCAGTGCAATGGCGGAAAGTTGAAAGAAGCTGCAGACTTCAAATGTGTTTTCGTCGTTTATTGTGTGTTAAAATCGTGATTTGATCTTCTTTACAACTGACCTCCAAACAGTGAATTATTATACAACAATTCACTGCTAGAGCTGATCTATTTCTTTAACATAGCGTTGCGTAATGGGAAACACTTATGCGACTTCTCATATTGCGGACTTGAAGACAATGGCCTAGCCAGAACGCTGAAATAGTACGCACATCCAAGGGAGACTACTAAAACTAACAGTGATTCCCATCAATTATGTCCCTTTTCGAAATGGGGACTTCTCTCACCCGCGGGAGCAAATTCTTTCCATTAAGAGCAGTCGCCTGTGGCATGAAAAAAACACTGTTTCCGCATTATGTGATATCCTTTGAAAGTGTACAATTTTCATTACGCTCGTGCGTAACTGCATTATGGTAGCTAAGCCTATGAAATTTGGGTTTCTTTGATAAGCACAATAACATAATGATTTTGCTTTCCTCCAGGGAATGATGTTAATTTTTTTGTGTTGCTGTTGTTGCTGTTGTTGTTGTGTCTGTGTGTTTTTGGTGTTTTTATTTGCCTGGATGTAAACTGCACACTTTAGATGAGAATACAAACACATACTTTTCTACCTATATGTTGTCAGCTCTTTCTTGCATGTTTTGGTAAAGTGCATCTGGAGTCTCACTCTACACTTGTTACGAAGGCCAAATCAAGCCATACCAGTGATAAAGCAACTTTTTTTAAAAAATGCATTTTATTGTAGAAAATCACACCATCAAAGTTTTGGCGGGAAAGGCATTCCGAGGTCTGGCTATTTGCCAGCTTTACCGAGGTCAAAGAATGACAGTCTAAGTCATAGCAGCGACGTCAAAGCCATTTGAACATTTTTCCACCCAGCACGATGTTTGTTCAAATGCACAAACTCACCAGAGCCATCAATGCTAGCATCATATGACAGAAAGTATATTTGTAGATAAAGACTTACACCGATAGCCCCACTTAACAGCGTGGAAATTTATTGAAGTCTTTGACGTCCATGCTGAAATGTGTTGGTCCAAATGGTGTTCCATACTCGACGTTGTGCTTACGGAGATACGCAGTCATGGAATGAAAGAGTGTTCCACGCAGCTTTAATAAACGATCCTATCTTTCCTTAAAAGTTTGTTTTTCCAAACGATTTCGTATCAAATTCTCCTCGTGCATTAACATACAAAGTAAGGTCATACATTATAGACATTAAACATGTCAAGCGGAAGAATATAACAGATATTGGTTTAAAACTCGCTGAGTCTCAGAGGGCGCTGTACAAACAGACGAGGATGAAAAAATACATTTCGCCACTCTCTGCTTAATGTCGCCCGCACAATGGTCAATGACGAAGGTTGGGCGGGGTGTAGCGTGAGAAAAGGTCCTGTTCAAAGAAAATATGCACACTGCTTCTCTTTACAGCATCACACAAGTCCTCTGCATTTGGTTTGATTTTGATTTTAACTTTTTGCCTGGTATACTCTTTAAAGCTGCATAATCTGTAACTTTTGATATTTTCAATTTAAAAATAATGTTTCTATTTTTCAAGAACACAGTAAAAATACAAAAAATCAGGTATACATTTTACCTTTTTCGTAATAATTAACAAATTATTAGTGCCAAAACAACAGCATTTATGTTAAAAATTAACTGTCTGGAATTATTGGAGGGACGCAAATAATTACAAACAAGAGAAAATACACCTTTTTTTATAAGATGATTCACTTTTTCATGCAGTTTTCAGCTGTAGAAATTAGATTTATTGTGACAACATAACTTTATTCTACTTTTGCAAATGATTTAAAAAGAAAATATTTTTTTTCGAAAAATGTTCATAGTTACAGAGTATGCAGCTTTAATGGCAGACACATTAACCCTTAAAGCGCCAATCACGACTGCGGCAGACGACAAATTTTGAGACATCTTTCCCAATTTTCGACAAAAATATGGTTTGATATTACATGAGAATCGTCTGCCAGCAGACGATTCTCATGAAATATCATGCCTTATTTGTTATTTTTGAAAAAGCGGCACAATTTTTAATTGTCGTCTGCTGCAAATTATAGGTGTCGCTTTAAGGGTTAATAACCTGTGTAGCCTTTGTTGCCCCATCTACAGAGAGCTGAGCATGGTCATCATTAAGTTGTACATTACCAAAAAGGAATCATGGCAGATCACGAGAATTGGGTACTTATCGCATCGGCAAGTAGAGAAGGCTCAGGCCAGAATGCGCATATGCGCAGTCTCGCCAGAACATTCACAGCTCGCAAACACAAAGAAGGGATGCGGGTAAAGGCTCATACAAAACTCTAGACGTATTACCCCATTAGATAGCTGGGCATGCATGTTTAAAAAGCGACTTCATGCGCGGATCCAGAAAGTGTTTTGTTTTTAGTTGATGAGTGATTAAGGGAGAGAAGATACAAATATCACTATAAGCGGGCCAGTATCGTCCGCCATTGAATGCTGGCTTAGTATCATTGTGATTTTTCAGGGGATCCGGACCAGTATTGCTAAGAAATCCCATATTTGTTGTGATTTTTCAGGGAGGGGTTTCGAACCCCCTGTCCCCCCTCTGGATCAGCGCATGGACTTTACGCTGATGTGATACTACTAGTCTCATAAACTTGCTTAAAGCTGCATAGCCTGTAACTTTTGATCTTTTAATTTTAGAACTAATGTTTCTATTTTTCAAGAACACAGTAAAATAACTAAAATTCAGGTAAACGATTTACCAATTTCGTTTATCTTTTTCAGTATCAAATTATCAGTATCAAAACAACAACATTTATGTTATAGTGCGAATCATGTTTACTGTCGTCGCCCTGGGCCCAGCCACCTGTATAACTAACGGTACCGGGAGCCAACTCACGACAGTAAATGAGAAACGAATTATAAAATTATTGTTTGTCAAAATTGACCTGAGACATATGAATATTCAATGACCTTTACTCAGTCTTGGTGAATCTTCGTAAAAAGTGCGCTTTAGATTGTTGTACAATTACTAATCTGAATGAAATTAATCAAAATTCCCCATTAGCGTAGTGGATAGTCGAGTGTTTTAGCACTCAAAAGATGTGGGTTCGAGTCCAGTAGCATTTCAGTATATTTTTTTTCGATTTGCTAGTTTCTTTGTCTATATTCTTGATTTTGTGAACAACTGGATACATTTATTTGAATTTTGCATGCTTTAATGTAACAAATACACACGTAGCACCGTGAATAATTTCAATAAGCCTACATGTGATTAACTCTTTGCACGCTGAATATTTTAAGACTTTTGTTATCATCTGCTGACTTTTAATCAAAATTGTTTTTTCAAACATTCTTACAGGAACACTATCAGAGTGTCAAATGGTCTGTATCTAGGTCAGAACCAACGTTCTGTTGGTACTGAACTGGGTCCAAACTATTTGCAAATGTTATCAGCTGACAAGGAAAGAGTGAGGAACTTAGGGAATAATGAATACAAAAGCGGCTAAATACAAATGAAAGATGTAAAGATCAATACGAACAATATTTAAAACACTTAAAAAAGAAAGCAATTTGACAATTATATAAAAAAAGGTTCATTCCAAGTTTCGATCCAGGTATGCTTGATTTGTAAATAGTCAACTAACCACTAGGCTAACCACTAGGCTATCAGACCATTTGCATTACCGAATTGACATTTCTTCATATTCTCTGTAAAAGCGTGACCAAGGTCGGAGTACTCCACGAAAACGCACGAATATCAAGAAGATTTTGGCGAAAATTAATCAGTCTAAGGTCAATTTTGGCAGACAATACCTGTCTATAATTATTGGAGGGACGCAAATAATTACTACACTTCCACCAAACGCATTGAGGCGTGACTGTAACGGTAAATGCATTGAATAAATCGAGGGTCATGCCTTAGAGGTCGTGGTAGAAGTATAACAAGAGAAAAACACACCTGTTTTTTTTATAGGATAATTAACTTTCCCGTGCAGTTTTCAGCTATAGTGAACAGATTTATTGTGAAAACATAACTTAATTCTACTTTTACAAATGATTTAAAAAGAAAAAAAATCGAAAAATGTTCATAGTTGCAGACTTAGTCTCTTTAAAGTATCTTTTTTAAAATTGTGTGTCATTTTTCGACGTCACGGGCGGCGGTAAAGGTTAGACAGATATATATCTAGTTACTTCGCCATGTTAAAATGTGAATGACATTTATGCAAGATAATTTCATAATCCTAGTTAAAGACCTATATGTGTGACACTAGGTGGCTTTTAGGATTTAACTGACAATAACTGCCTCCAGCCAAATCAAGTACATCAGAAGTGCTGGGGGCCCATGCTGGGAATTTAGTTATCACATATAGATCTAACACCCAGGTAGAGGTGCATGTATAGACAATTCGCTCAAAAAGCGACACTCTTCAAGAGTCTTTTTATGACCCCATGCAGAGAGCTTATACATCCTCTAATTATGACAAATCTTTGATCTGCAAAGTATAGAGATAAAGTGTAGTGGTACCATTTTTATGTTAGAAGACCTAGTCTAAACACGTGCATTGTTTTGTCCTGATAATCATTTTTGTGGCCTCTTTACTTTCACATTAAGCTTACCGATCAATTATGCATGATCTAGTTTGCCAAAAATGGATGCTGGTTCATGCGTTATGAATGATGTCGCAAAAAAGCTAAAGTAAAGCATAATTTGTACTTATATATACACTGGTGGGACTTCTTCTCTTTGGCTTATGTTTGCAGACAAGACTAAAATAAAACTAACACTTGTAAAGTGTTATTTGAAATAATATCTGAAAAAACGAACCATTTCAAAAAAAAACAAGAACCTGCGAACTTAGAAAACTGTAGGCTCGGTTTCTACGATAGTACGTGCAATACTTGGATTTAAGACACCCAGACATGTCCGTCAACGTAAATATAAGTGCGACAAGACAAGTCAGAGCCTTAAGAAGATATGACATTGACACTCTTCTAAGGTTAGGATGCTTAGAAATACCATTGTTTCTTATGTACAGAGAAGACTCCATAGTATTAAGCCTGCACGAGTACGAGGTTGACATTACCTTTAGGAAATATATCATTCCAAATACTTGACCAATGAAGCTCAGGGCATATACTTTAGAAAATATATCATCCCAAATACTTCGCTAATAAAGCTCAGGGCATTTACTTTAGGGAATATATCATTCCAAATACTTCGCCAATGAAGCTCAGAGCATTTACAGGTCCATTACAAAATTTATTTCACTACGCAATATTTCAAAAGTTTTTTCACATTTTTATTATACATTAATGGTCTATGTTTTACCATGCATGTAATTAAATTCTCATGCCATTTTGTTTCTATAAATCATATCAACGTATAATCAGACACTAGTTGTATTTAATGTCAGACACATTTCAATGAAAAACACAACAACGTTACTTTAAATACATTACAATGAAAACACAACAACATTGTACGCCTACATCATAAAGTCAGTATTTCGTTGCATCTCCGTTTGCTTCAATAAGATCTACAAGTCTCCTTGGCAATGAATTGTAAAGTTCTTCCATGAAGTTTAGTGCTACACTATACCACGCTTAACATACTTACTTCCACATCTCTTCTAGTTTGCATGGCATTTGTTTTCCAATCTCTATCTTCACTATATTCCAAATGTTTTCTACGAGATTCATATCCCGCGAATTCCCTGGTCATTCCAGAAGGCGTATTTCTTTACAGCCTAGGAATATTTTAGTACTTTTAGAGTTATGGCATGGCACGAGATCATGCACAAAATATATTCCTTCTGTAGGAACACAACACATTCACATGTCATTTCATTATCATGAATAATATCACTCTGGTATTTTGCACTATCCATGTTACCATTCACATTTCTCTGAAGAGACTGGCCTCTGTTGTCAATGGCTCCCCAGATTTGCACACTTGCTGGCAATTTTACAGTAGTCTGAATTAACTTAGCTTGATATTTTATATTCTATTTGCGACAAACACGACAATGGTGTCGATTGTTATGACTGTGAAATACAGACTAATGTGAATGCGTTATGTGCCCGCAGAATGGATATATATCTTTATGCATGATCTTGTCTCATGATATAACTCTAAAAGAACTAGAACATGCCTAGAATGTAACGAAATAATCGTTCTGAAATGGCTAGGATATTCGCCAGAAATGAATACCATAGAGAACGTTTAGGAGATAATGAAGAAAGATATTGGTAACCAAGTGCCATGTTTAAAAGCAGAGATGTGGAAGCGAGTATGTGAAGCGTGGTAAAGTTAAGCACCAAACGTCCTGGAAGAACAGAAAAATTCAATGCCAAGGAGAATTGCAGATCTTATAAAGCAAATGGAGATGCAATGAATACTGACTTTACGATGTAGGCGTACAGGTATATAGTTGTGTTTTCAATGGAATGTATTTAAGCATGTTATTGTGTTTTCATTGGGATGTTTTAAATATCCATATACAAATGTTGTCTGATTATACGTTGATATGATTTATAGAAACAAAATTGCCTGATAATTTAATTACATGCATGGTAAAACTTAGCCCATTTATGTATTTTAAAAAATGTGAAAAAACTTTTGAAATATTGCGTAGTGAAATAACTTTTTAAATGGACCTGTACTTTTGGAAATATATCATTCCACAAACTTCGCCAATGAAGTTCAGGGCATAACCTTTAGGAAATATTAGTCCATGGGCCCGGAGGGGTCACCATGCACCCCCTAAGGGCTCTCTGGGAGTGGTATGTCATGGTTCATGGGACATCCTTGATTAAGAATCAAGATGTTAACACTCGATATCTTGGGTCCCACCCGCCATTTTGGATGGTTTCAATATGGCCGCCATGAAAAAAGACAAAATGCCTATATAGTATAATATCAGCCTCCTACCATCTGTTATGCTTACTTTTATGAGCGGACCAGCTATATTTAAGATCCTCAACACTTTTTATGATATATATAGCTAAACCTAAGGTCTTAACATACTTATTCAATATAGTGGCCAATTTGAAATACAAATTTTGGATATTTTCGTTTATCTTAAAAAAGTTTCCTTGATTGTTTTCAATAAAAAGTTACAAGTTTCAGTCAATATTTTTTTACTGTCAGCATTTCTTTAGTCATGGAGTATTTCATTTGTCACAAAATCATCATCTTCATAATGATGTATAGGCTGCATACAGGTTACCCCATGCATTTTAATTTGTAGTCACATTTTCCTGTAAGTAAACATAACTACACTTCTGTACATATATCTATCTCGCTATTATTGAAATGAAGATTACTTTGTTATCTTCAGAATGATCACTTATTGAAGCATACATATTTGAAGGAATATTTGGGTCCTTAAAGTGTAACATACGTTACATTTTACATCAAATTCAACATAATAAACATGATGAGACTGAGTACCAAATAGCCTCTTCAGAATCGGTACTATATTTTATTTTTATTTGGGTCTCTACTTTGCATTTACTTAATAGAAAATTGATTTGTCCTTCACAAACTGCAAGGGTATTCTTATAGTTTGTATAATGTGCCAGTATTTGAACTTTAGACCTAGTAGCACACTGTGAAATCTACATCAGAAAGGCCACTTTAATATAATTCAACACCAAATTGTAAGAAAAATGAAAAATGTTTGCAACTTATTAAGGCCTGAGACATTCCTAAAAGCTAAAAGCACAATCAGCTGAGACATGTCACAATATAAGGAGTGTGCACATAACATTAGTGACATACTGGTATATAACACCACTACATATTTGTTAATTCGATGGCTTTGGTTACCAGCATGGGACTCTTCATCAATCTTTACTGTTTCAAAAATCTTACAAATTGCTGCTCTCATCAAATTGCTGCTCTATCAAACTTTGATTGCAGATTTTTTCCCCGGATATTAAAGTATTACTGTACTTAGGAAAACAATGTAAGTAATATAATTCATAATACTTTGTATGTTAATATTTTCTGAATGTTTAATTTGAATTATTTGCTACTGCTCAACTCTATTTTAATAGCCACATAAACACAATAATGAAAATGACTCAAACTTTCATTTGAATGGATTTCATTTCCTAATTGTAAAATGTTTTGTGTACATAATATAACTTCTGCTTGAAATTAATGTAAATTTATTCTCCTTACAACCGACTTTGATACATTTTAACGTTTATTAAATTTCTATTATTTAACAGTCCTATCAAAATTTTAAATGTTTGAACCTAACATATGTATTTAGGCAAAACCTAGAAGTAACAAGTAAAGTAGCCAATATTAGTAGATAGTAATAACGAGATATTCCAAAGAAACTGTAGCTTTATCTTCTTTGAAAAGTAGAGACAAATGGCAGGAAGAGATTTATTTGATTCCAAATGTCTATGTCCTGGGTTGATTCGCCCTTCGCTGCTCTTCTCCATTCTACACTACCATACCCTCCGTTCTCCTAGCTGAACCACTGCTGCACTTTCCTGCCCTAAAGAACCCTACCCTATGAATGTCCTACTCTTTCTCCTTCCTTACACATCATTGTGCTACAATACCTATCCTACGCTACCCCACCTTACCATCCACAACCATTAGCCTTCCTTGCACATCATTGTGCTACAATATCTATCCTACGCTACCCCACCTTACCATCAACAACCATTCATCACCAACTGTACATAACCAAACCAATTCCTTACCTTCTCCTATGCTTACCCCACCTTAACTTGTAATGTACAATACGTGTAACATATGGGTAACGAACTCATAATTATTATGTAACACTCACCCATCCCACTCTACCATACTATAACTCATCTCACACCGGTACTGATAGAGGGTTGGGTAGGGCCAGACATGACAAGCTAGGAGGGGTTATGGGTAGGCTAAGGAAGCACTGTGCAGCAGAAGGGTGGATTGACTGATTTGGAACAGGTAGAATTTGAATTGGAGTAGTAAAGATGGGTAGATGCGAGTAGGGCCTGCCAGGGTATGGTAGAGTAAGGTGGTGCTTATTCTATCATACATACCCAACTCTTACATACACCTCCGTACTCATACCCTGCCCTAGCCCTCCTCATATCTCTACCCTGCCCTAGCCCTCCTCATATCTACCCATATCAATATGGATATTTTACTATGAATAGATGTGTGTGTGTGTGTGTGTGTGTGTGTGTGTGTGTGTGTGTGTGTGTGTGTGTGTGTGTGCACCAACGCAAACCTTACCCTTACCTCCACACATATCTACCATTACCAATGTGCCATATGGGTAGATGTTCTGACCCCATATGGGTAAGATTAGTGTATGGGAGGTACGGTTAGGGTATTAGTAAGGTAAAGTTGGTCTATCTACTCAAATCCTACTATTCAATACCATAACCTTACTCATATCCTAATGTATTGAATAGGGTAGGAGTTTGTAAGTAGCTTGTTGTGGACGGTACATACACACTTATAGTTATATAAATATCAGTGAAATGCAAAAATACCCACCTGCTGCCACCAATATGAGGGTGTGAAATATTGTTCTGCACTCTATTAAAACCATAATAAAGCATAATATTAATTGTGAAAAAAGAATTAATATTGTAGCATACATTTTTGAAAGTTTATTTGGGTCATTTAGGGTGTAGCATACGTGACATTATTTTGCATTATTCAAAAAGTCTTCTTCATTATCATTGTAAGACTTCTCTTAATTGGACAGGTCATCATTGTCAATCAACACCTTTGACATACAGTCTCCATCAAACCAAAGGGGCATGATACTGCTACCATCATCTGTCAAACATCCATGTTCATTTGTTAGATGTGAAACTTCCCTTAAGGGGGTATCTGTCCTCCTCCAAATAGCCTTGTTGCACATGTTACTTTAGAGAGTCGTGGTACACATAATACAAATTGACTATATTTGAACCAAATTCAAAAGTTGATAAATTTAGATATTTCATGAATAGGAATGGAAAGTGTCCTCCTCAATGTTTTCGTTAAGTGACAGATGAAGCTAGATCAGATAAAAGTAGCTCAGAAAATGCAAAAGTAATTTATAATTTACTGAAATTATCTGAATTGGAAGAATAGGGTTATTTTGAGTGCTCTTTTTTATTAGCAATGAGATAAGTTCTCTTTATTATCCCATCGAAAAAAATCAGTAAAGTAATAGTAGCTAAGACAAATGCAATTATTAATATTACCCAAAAATTTACTAAACAACCATTATATCTAGTGTTCTTATTTTCATTTTTCAACATTATGAAGAAGACTTTTTGATTATTGCAAAATAATCACAGCAGTTTGTGAAAGACAAATCGATTGTCTATTAGGTAAATACAAAGCATGGATCCATTTGTAAATGATACATTGTACAGATTCTGCAGAGGCTTTTTGGACTCAGATGTCCATTTTGTTGTATTTGATGAAAATTGTAACGTATACTACACCCTTCATGGCCCAAATAAACTTTCAAAAATGTATGCTGCAATAAAATGATGATTCTGAATATAATCAAGAAAACTTCATTTAACTATCAGTGAGAAAATACAGAAGCGTAGCTATGTTTATTTACATGAAAAATGTCTACTTATTAAAATGGGTGGGGTAACCTTGTATGCAGACTATCCATTATTTTGAAGATGATGTCTTTGATATAAATAAAATACTCCATGACTAAAGTAATGCTGATAGTAAATGTATCTCCAAAATTAATAATGTCTTAAACATGTAACTATAATTTGTACTGTAAAACACTCATGGAAACTTTTTTAAGATTAACGAAAATATGCAAAATTAGTATTTCAAATTGACTGCCATATTAAATATAGTATGTTAAGACCTCATATTTAGCTTTTTATATCAGAAATAAAGTTGAGGATCTTAGATATAGCTGGTCTGCTCATAAAAGTGAGCATAACAGATGGTAGGAGGCTGATACTACACTATATAGGCAATTTGTCTTTTTTCATGGCGGCCATCTTTAAACCATCCAAAATGGCGGCTGGACCCAAAATATCGAGTGTTAACATCTTGATTCTTAATCAGGGATGTCCCATGAACTATGACATACCACTCCCAGAGAGCCCTTAGGGGGTGCATGGTGACCCCTCCGGGCCCATGGACTATATATCATTCCAAATACCTCAACAATGAAGCTCAGGGCATTTACTCTAGAAAATATATCATTCCAAATACTTCGCCAATGAAGTTCAGGGCATAACCTTTAGGAAATATATCATTCCAAATACTTTGCCAATGAAGCTCAGAGCATTTATTCTGGGAGGTATACCATTCCAAATACTTTGCCAATGAAGCTCAGGGCATTTACTTTTGGAAATATATCATTCCAAATACTTCGCCAATGAAGCTCAGGGCATTTACTTTTGGAAATATACCATTCCAAATACTTTGCCAATGAAGCTCAGGGCAATTACTTTAGGAAATATACCATTCCAAATACTTCGCCAATGAAGCTCAGGGCATTTACTTTTGGAAATATACCATTCCAAATACTTTGCCAATGAAGCTCAGGGCATTTACTTTTGGAAATATACCATTCCAAATACTTTGCCAATGAAGCTCAGGGCATTTACTTTAGGAAATATACCATTCCAAACACTTCGCCAATGAAGCTCAGGGCATTTACTTTTGGAAATATACCATTCCAAATGATTCGCCAATGAAGCTCAGAGCATTTACTTTGGGAAATATATCATTTCAAATAATTCGCTAATGAAGCTCAAAGTATTTACTTTTGGAAATATATCATTCCAAATACTTCGTCAACGAAGCTCAGGGCATTTACTTTGGGAAATATATCATTCCAAATACTTTGCCAATGAAGCTCAGGGCATTTACTTTAGGAAATATACCATTCCAAATACTTTGCCAATGAAGCTCAGGGCATTTACTTTAGTAAATATACCATTCCAAATACTTTGCCAATGAAGCTCAGGGCATTTACTTTAGGAAATATACCATTCCAAACACTTCGCCAATGAAGCTCAGGGCATTTACTTTTGGAAATATACCATTCCAAATGATTCGCCAATGAAGCTCAGAGCATTTACTTTGGGAAATATATCATTCCAAATACTTCGCCAATGAAGCTCAAAGTATTTACTTTTGGAAATATATCATTCCAAATACTTCGCCAATGAAGCTCAGGGCATTTACTTTTGGAAAAATATCATTCCAAATACTTCGTCAATGAAGCTCAGGGCATTTACTTTTGGAAATATACCATTCCAAATACTTTGCTAATGAAGCTCAGGGCATTTACTTTAGGAAATATACCATTCCAAATACTTTGCCAATGAAGCTCATGGCATTTACTTTTGGAAATATACCATTCCAAATACTTTGCCAATGAAGCTTAGGGCATTTACTTTAGGAAATATACCATTCCAAACACTTCGCCAATGAAGCTCAGGGCATTTACTTTTGGAAATATACCATTCCAAATACTTCGCCAATGAAGCTCAGAGCATTTACTTTTGGAAATATATCATTTCAAACACTTCGCCAATGAAGCTCAAAGTATTTACTTTTGGAAATATATCATTCCAAATACTTCGCCAACGAAGCTCAGGGCATTTACTTTTGGAAATATGTCATTTCAAACACTTCGCCAATGAAGCTCAGGGCATTTACTTTTGGAAATATATCATTCCAAATACTTCGTCAATGAAGCTCAGGGCATTTACTTTGGGAAATATATCATTCCAAATACTTTGCCAATGAAGCTCAGGGCATTTACTTTGGGAAATATATCATTCCAAATACTTTGCAAATGAAGCTCAAAGCTTTTACTTTCGGTAATATGCCATTCCAAATACTTCGCCAATGAAGCTCAGGACATTTACTCCGGGTAATATACCATTCCAAATACTTTGCCAATGAAGCTTTGGGCCCGGAATTTCAATGCTTCTTAAAGTTAAGCAAGTTTTAAGATAAGTATTGATATTTCAACATGCTATATTAAATGCTAAGTAAACTGCATGGATCAATGTGGTATTTGTGGTCAAAGTTATCGTTGTGATCTTTAGAAAAATTAAAACGATTTTATTTTAATCTGTTTTAATTGTTATTTTTCACACCCTAAAAAATAAATACTTAACTTCGTCAATGAAGCTCAGAGCATTTAATTTAGGAAATATACCATTCCAACTACTTCGCCAATGAAGCTCAGGGCATTTACTTTAGGAAATATATCATTCTAAATACTTCGCCAATGAGGCTCAGGACATTTACTTTAGGAAATATACCATTCCAACTACTTCGCAAGGGAAGCTCAGGGCATTTACTTTAGGAAATATACCAACTCAACTACTTCGCCAATGAAGCTCAGGGCATTTACCCTAGGAAATATATCATTCCAAATACTTCGCCAATGAAGCTCAGGGCATTTACTTTAGGAAATATATCATTCTAAATACTTCGCCAATGAAGTTCAGGACATTTAATTTAGGAAATATACCATCCCAAATACTTCGCCAATGAAGCTCAGGACATTTACTTTAGGAAATATATCATTCCAAGTATTTTGCAAATGAAGCTCTGGGCATTACCTTTTGGAAATACATAATTCAAAATACTAAGCCATTTACTATAGAATTATATGATCCCAAATTTAAGCCAATGATTTGCATGTCATTTACATCATTCCAAATATTTCGCCAATGACGCTAAGGGCAATTACAATTGAAAATATATCATACCATAAATTTCGCCAACGAGGCTCAGGCCATTTACTTAAAGTGAAAATTAACACTTTTTTAAAAATGGCTTACAGTACGAGGGGTGTTCATTATTTATTGCAACATGGGTTATAAAACATAAAGGTTCATTCCTTTACTTCAAAACTCTGGTACATCCCTTCAAAATACTCATCCTTTGAACAAATACAAGTTTAAGTCATTTAAATCATTTATGGAAAGCTTCAGCGTAGTCTGTCTTAGGTACACCTTTAAGACACTGAAACACTGCTGCCCCTACAGCATATCTTGAATGATATCTCCGATCCTCGAGAGTTTTTTCAGACGTGGAAGCAAGAACAAGTAACACGGGGCTAAATCTTGTGCTTAAGGTTGGTGCGGGAGGATTGTCAAGGTTTTCTTCTCCAAGTACACGGGTGTTCCATTTGAGGTGTGTGCTGGCACATTGTCCTGTAAAAGGGTAAGGCTTTTAAGACAGAGCCTAGGACGAGACTTCTTCACATAGTTTTTTAATTATTTTATAGCTAATCGTCGATACAGTTTCCCAGTAACCGTTTTACTACGGGAAATAGGTACTTGAACTGTCTCACCTCGACTGTTAAAGAAGATTGAATACATGACCTTCTTCATACTTGTAGTACGTTTTGCAATGGATGGTCTTCTTACATTTTTGGTTGCCCATATCTTGTTGCTACATTTTCTTGTGGGCTGGTAGAAGTTACCTATGTTTCATACACTGTCCAAATATTAGAAAATGTCCTCTGATTAAATTGAGGATATTTCTTAAGCATTTTACGGGCAATCAAAACACGACCTCTCTTTTGGCCATCCAGCAGTGAAAGGGGAATCTACCTAGCAGCAATACCGCTTACTCGTATTTTTTTCTTCAATAGCTTATATGTTGATCCTGTTGATATGCACAAGCATCTAGCTACTTGACGAGTTCTCATTCGTGCATCAATCTTCAACAGATCACTAACCTTGTCAGTCATCTTAGAGGTAACAACACTCGCAGGCCTTCCTCTGCCAGGTGCACTGTAAACCATCTCTATTCCGGACTTAAATCGTTTAATCCACCCGGTAACAGTTTAATATAAGAAAGTACCATGCCCATAAGCGGAATAATTTCATGAAATATAGCTGTAGCACTTATTTCAAGTTAATATTATACAATTATTGACTTCAATGAGGTAGACATAAGGATTTATCTACCCGAAAAAGTGATAATTCACAGAGGCCGCTAGGCCGAGGTGAATATCACTTTTAAGGGCAGATAAATCCTCATGTCTACCGGAATTAAAGTCAATAACTGTTTTGTTATATGACTTTTCAACTTAGAATGAAAATGTGCTACTTTCACTTTTGTTGCTGAAGTTAACCTTCAACCTAAGGACTTTCTAACAAGTTTTATCAACTGTTATTAAAATATTTTAACGTAGTATTTTGCAATTTGAAACGTATATTAATTCTCTAAATGCGGAATGTAAAATTTAATCATAAAACTTGTTTTTACATTTTGTTTATTCTAACAAAGATAAATGAACAAACAAACCATAACAAAACAGTTGTTAAAATTCATGAAAGTCTTTAGTTTACCTGTTGGGATGTGAAACTTCAAATCATGTCAATTTCATGCAGCAACTCATCATGCTATTTTTAGTTCTCTAGAGGGCGATATTGCAGAAGAGTCAAAAATATTAACTTCTGGAAACTGGTTTGAGCTGGATTTCATCCTATATCACCTTCTGAGCCAGTTTAGACCAGTTTTCAGGTAGACATAGAGATTTATGAAGACAAATTGGGCCAATCAGGAGACAGAATTCTCTCCAGTCATATAACAATAAGTTTTAATACATCCTCTAATTTCAGCACTGATCTCTTAAGCCATGATTTTATACAGTCTATATGAAAGACCTCATTTCCAAAGCAAGTAGCACAAAAGTTAATGCACCGATTGGGATAATACTGGTATCCATTGATAGATAAAAGATTGAAGAATCACCTGTGTTGGACCTCATGGGAATTTCGTGCATAGCGTGGGAATTACGGTGGCAGTTGCAATAAATAATGAACGCCCCTCGTATGGTAGGAATAATCCCTCATTAAATGTTTGTGAAAGCTTTTCAATTAGCCTCTATTTAATTACTTCGCTTGCCCTTGGAGGAAAGCCATTTTAAGACCAATGAGCTCCAAACAAGTGGACTGAAAGCACTTTGACCTGCTTGCACACTACCAGAGCATACTCGTAAATCCTCCTTGATAATGGCAAAAGTGCACAGTGTTTCAGTAATATTTTAATATAATATAAGCAGTGTGTACATTGGTGAGTATATGTTCATACATGCTGATGTTTAATAATCATTTCTAAATTAACTCTTAAAGCACTAATTGTTACTATAGCAGACACCATATTTTGTAACAACTTTCTTCACTTAGGGTACAATAAGGCAAAGAAAAATCAATCGAAACTCATTGAAAAAAAATACTTTTCTTTCCAATAGTTGTAACATTCTAATTTGCATTGATCTGACTTTTGATTGATATAGAAACAGAATATCCATTATCCAATATTAAAATGAAGCAATGTACAAACCACTGAGAGATAAGGTGATGCAGTGAATATTATAGCGCACCCAAACAGAGGTTTATGTCCATCTCTTTAATGCCCATTATTGTAAAATGTCTGCTCCCAGATGTTTAGATAAAAGCAATAAATACTGCTGTAATTAACTTAGCAGATAAAGCAATGGTCTATGAAAATTAAATCAGTACATAATGAATTACTTATGATGATCTGTATAGCTTCCACCTGAAAATAGATAAAAGATATCTAGACATGATAAAACAAGCATGGTCATGCTTTGTACTTAGCTGATCAAACTGTTCCGATGAAGTTAGAGACTGTTAAAAGTTAGTAATTTATAATTCAAATAACACTGTTAAAACTATAGGAGTTGCTTTTAAAATCTACCCAGTGTCTATATGCTTTGGTAGAAGTTGAACCAAAAATGTCTAAGTACAAACTGCAAAAATAGTGGATAGCAGCCAATCATGCACAACTTCAGACCTTGACACAACAACTGAAAAGTTTCAAAAAGATTTGGTTAAAATATAAGAGGAGTTGCGTTCACAATATACCCAGTGATACATGCTTTTGTAGAAGCTCAACCCAAAAATTAATAAATTCAAACTGCAAAAAAAATGACACAAATTAATCTGAGGATAACAACAAACGTCATGCACATTTTAAGACATTGACAAAAAAATAAGAAGTTTCAAAAATATCCTACTAAAACTGTAGGAGGAGTTGCGTTCACAAGATACCCAACGCATATATGCTTTGGTAGAAGATCAGCAACAAAATGACTAAGTTCGAACTGCCAAAAAGGTGATAAAAATTAGTCTGAGGATTACAGCCGAACGTCATGAGCCTTCAGACCTATACAAAAACACTTGCAAAGTTTCAAAAATATCTGACTAAACTGTTGGACAAATTGCTTTCACATGTTAGCCAGGGTCTATATGCGTTGGTAGAAGTTACGCCAAAATGACTAAATTCAAACCATGAAGTAAGTAACGAAAAATAATCTAAGGATAACAGCTAAACGCCATGCACATTTTCAGACATTGCCAAAAAACATGCAAAGTTTCAAAACAAAACTAGGAGGAGTTGCGAACACATTTTGTGACGGACAGTCAGACAGACGGACACACGGGAAAAAAATATGTATCACGACCATGATGATGTTCCAAAGTTGACCTGCTTAACGTCACTGTCAAATTGAATCATAATACATTTAAATGGGATTTTCTTAAAAGTTGATCTTTTAGAAACTGTTTAAACCAAAGTCAATATAAAGGATCTCACACGAGAAATCATTTCATATGAAATATTAAACGAGCCTTTGGTGAGTTTAATACATGTAATATGAAATGATTACGAGTGTAAAATTCTGTATATCAGTTGACCTTTTAAATGCGATTTTATTGCCTTAAAAGCTTGTTTATTTCCATGAAAATTTGCATTGTTGTAACGGACGTCGTTATGGCGTTACCTTGTTCCCGCCGAAATTCTCACGTAACGTGTGTATGACATGGCGATTATCCACTGAATACCAGGAATGTCATTTGATTAGCACTTATAATGTGAGCCATGACATGAGATTTCCAACAATTTGGTATATGCGACCAACAAAGCCTCAGATCAGCCTGCGCATACGCGCAGTCTGACCAGAGGCTTTGCTAGTCGCTTGAATAGTCTGTGAGCGCTAAACTACTGACTGAACATCATTTGGAATTTTTAAGCTGAAAAGAAGGCTGCACAGGCTGGTCTGAGTCTATACTTGTCAAAATACCACATTGTTGGAAATCACATGTCTCGTCATAGGTATGTTTACCTTAATAAGAAAATGACTAGAGAATGGGTGTCACAGGTTGACCTTTGACCACCTTTCAGCCAAGGTCACTCATATGTAACTGGCATCAGTATATTTCAACAAATATTCCTTGCAACCATTCAAATCAATATTGAACGCCTTTTAAATGAGGTCACATAACCAAAAAGGCTGGCATGCCCATATAAGGTAAAAAAAAACTCCTCAAACATTTTTTTCTCTATAACTAAAGGGTCAAAGACCCCTGACTTTGGTGTTTACCATGTATCTCTACATCTAGTACCATACGTATACATCTTTTGAAAGGTCAAGCTTCTGTCTATCAATTGATATAAATTTTACATCTAGTCAGGATAAGATATATAGACCATAGTAATTGACACTGGATGAAATTCGTGTCATTTTAAAGGCTCAGTCAGCAGAAAATTAGATGCTGTTCAGTTTCATTCGCTATAGTAAAATAAGTATTTTCCGAGCTGATTTTTCTTTTGCACCATTAATTATAGGTTCCCACTCTAATCACAGACATGTATAACAAAACTATAAGCATGCTGTTTAATCTTTTATAATAATTTGAAAACGCCCATCGGTATACCAAACTAACCACAGTCAAGCCAAATTATATGACATTCCAGCCATATAATTGTAAAAATTATGATTATGAACAAAATTTAAACTTTTATTATTCATAGCCGATCATGATGTGTGCAATGTAATTCGCAGAAAAGTTGACACTGATTCATATTTGCCTGGAGTTTGCATGATCTGAAAACGACTGACCATACTTTTTAAATACTGACAGTTGTATAAGGTCAAGTTTTGACATGGAAACATATGGCATGATAACAAAGCAGGTTAATCAGAAATAATTTCCAGTTTTATTCTACTATCCACCTGAATAGGCTTTAAGGCAATATATATAAACATGTCATTTTTTATTTTTCGGTATTTTTCAAATGACTTTATAAATAAAAAGTCCTAAAAAGTCCTAAAAGTCATTAAGGCTGTTTTTCACAGATCGCGGCTCATATATGTATAATGTTTGTATTTACTTTAACGTTTCAGCCAAGCTAACTCTCATTTTTTGAATAATTCAGAGGGCCTATTGAAGTCAAATTTCAAATGGGGTATTGCTTTTGATGATAATACCTTGATATTTCCTTGTCACATGACCAAATATCTTCCAGCCATGTTAGGTACACCCACGTGTGCTAAGAGGCACATGGCTCTGTGGTTGTTACTGCTTATCAGCTGTCTTTGGGACCATAATCGTTAAAGTATTAATTAGCTAGTCTTATACATAATATCGACTAAGGGATATTGCTGTAAGAAATGGTTCAGTTATTTATGACTTTGTCTTTTGTCTCCTTCGAAATGTCTGAGCATTATTTCACAGATATACAATCCCCAAAACCAATAGATAAAACAACAAAAGTGACATTCATACATAATTAAAAAGCCAGCTATAAAATTTGCCGCATCGCGAGAAACTCTGTCTGTGGGGTTTATTATCAGGTAGACGCATACCAGCATGCTCAGCTACATAGACCAGCAAATTCGGTGGTAACGTCTACAGCTATAGAACTGCGTAGACAGTATGGGCATTAAAATAGTAAGTGGGTATGATCAGGAAATATCAGGAAGGCTGATATAATGCCGTTTTTGCCTGCATACAGTAAAATATCTTTTTAACCCTTAAAGCGCCCAGAAAAATGCATCTGAATAAAATACGTCTGCTGAAGTCGTCTGCTGCAAATAATTGTCTAACATTACTGACGAATTTAAGTATAGAAGCAAACAAGGTGGACCCAGATCAGACTGCTCCGAAAGGAGCAGTTTGATCTTGGTCCACCCTGTTTGCCATAGAGCCTCCTTAAACATTTCAGCAGACGAGAAAAGCAGGCAACCTTTGTTGCAAATGGCGCTTTAAGGATTAATGTTGCAGCTCAAATGTAGTGAGATTTGTATACAAATAGGATATTACGTATAAAAGATTAAAAAATGTGGAGAACCCCAAATTGTTTTTCAAATGTATTAAAGTCATTCACAAAAAAGTTTAAATAACACCTATCCTTTCTTCAGCACTTATCCTTTCTTCATCACTTATCCTTTCTTCAGCGCCTATCCTTTCTTCAGCGCTTATCCTTTCTTCAGAACATATCCTTTATTCATCACTTATCCTTTCTTAGGCACTGATCCTTTCTTAGGCACTTATCCTTTCTTCAGCACTTATCCTTTCTTCAGCGCCTATCCTTTCTTCAGCGCTTATCCTTTCTTCAGAACATATCCTTTATTCAGCACTTATCCTTTCTTAGGCACTTATCCTTTCTTCAGCACTTATCCTTTCTTCAGCACCTACATCCTTTCTTCAGCGCCTATCCTTTCTTCAGCACTTTTCCTTTCGTCAGCACTTATCCTTTCTTCAGCACTTATCCTTTCGTCAGCACTTATCCTTTCTTCAGCCCTTATCCTTTCTTCAGCGCCTATCCTTTCTTCAGCGCTTATCCTTTCTTCAGAACATATCCTTTATTCAGCACTTATCCTTTCTTAGGCACTTATCCTTTCTTCAGCACTTATCCTTTCTTCAGCACTTTTCCTTTCGTCAGCACTTATCCTTTCTTCAGCCCTTATCCTTTCTTCAGCACTTATCCTTTCTTCAGCACTTTTCCTTTCGTCAGCACTTATCCTTTCTTCAGCACTTTTCCTTTCGTCAGCACTTATCCTTTCTTCAGCCCTTATCCTTTCTTCAGCACTTATCCTTTCTTCAGCACTTATCCTTTCTTCAGCACCTACATCCTTTCTTCAGCGCCTATCCTTTCTTCAGCACTTTTCCTTTCGTCAGCACTTATCCTTTCTTCAGCACTTTTCCTTTCGTCAGCACTTATCCTTTCTTCAGCACTTTTCCTTTCGTCAGCACTTATCCTTTCTTCAGCACTTATCCTTTCGTCAGCACTTATCCTTTCTTCAGCCCTTATCCTTTCTTCAGCGCCTATCCTTTCTTCAGCGCTTATCCTTTCTTCAGAACATATCCTTTATTCAGCACTTATCCTTTCTTAGGCACTTATCCTTTCTTCAGCACTTATCCTTTCTTCAGCACTTTTCCTTTCGTCAGCACTTATCCTTTCTTCAGCCCTTATCCTTTCTTCAGCACTTATCCTTTCTTCAGCACTTTTCCTTTCGTCAGCACTTATCCTTTCTTCAGCCCTTATCCTTTCTTCAGAACTTATCCTTTCTTCAGCACTTTTCCTTTCGTCAGCACTTATCCTTTCTTCAGCACTTATCCTTTCTTCAGCACCTACATCCTTTCTTCAGCACTTTTCCTTTCGTCAGCACTTATCCTTTCTGCAGCACTTATCCTTTCTTCAGCACCTACATCCTTTCTTCAGCGCTTATCCTTTCTTCAGAACATATCCTTTATTCAGCACTTATCCTTTCTTAGGCACTTATCCTTTCTTCAGCACTTATCCTTTCTTCAGCACCTACATCCTTTCTTCAGCGCCTATCCTTTCTTCAGCACTTTTCCTTTCGTCAGCACTTATCCTTTCTTCAGCACTTATCCTTTCTTCAGCACTTTTCCTTTCTTCAGCACTTATCCTTTCTTCAGCACTTATCCTTTCTTCAGCACTTATCCTTTCTTCAGCACCTACATCCTTTCTTCAGCACTTATCCTTTCTTCAGCACTTTTCCTTTCGTCAGCACTTATCCTTTCGTCAGCACTTATCCTTTCTTCAGCCCTTATCCTTTCTTCAGCACTTATCCTTTCTTCAGCACTTATCCTTTCTTCAGCACTTATCCTTTCTTCAGCACCTACATCCTTTCTTCAGAACTTATCCTTTCTTCAGCACTTTTCCTTTCGTCAGCACTTATCCTTTCTTCAGCCCTTATCCTTTCTTCAGCACTTATCCTTTCTACAGCACTTATCCTTCCGTAGCACTTATCCTTTCTTCAGCACTTATCCTTTCTTTAGCACTTATCCTTTCTTCAGCACTTATCCTTTCTTTAGCACTTATACTTTCTTCAGCACTTATCCTTTCTTCAGCACTTATCCTTTTTTCAGCACTTATCCTTTCTTCAGCACTTATCATCCTTTCTTCAACACTTATCCTTTCTTCAGCACTTATTTTTTTTCAGCACTAATCCTTTCTTTAGCACTTATTCTTTCATTAGCACTTATCCTTTCTTCAACACTCATCCTTTCTTCAGCACTTATTCTTTCTTTCGCACTTATCCTTTCTTCAGCACTTATCCTTTCTTCAACACTTATCCTTTCTTCAGCACTTATTCTTTCTTCAACACTTATCCTTTCTTCAGCACCTATCATTTCTTCAGCACTTATCCTTTCTTCAGCACTTATTCGATCTTTAGCACTTATCCTTTCTTCATTACTTATCCTTTATTCTGCAATTATCCTTTCTTTAGCACTTATCCTTTCTTTAGCACTTATCCTTTGTTTGGCACTTATCCTTTCTTTGGCACTTATCCTTTCTTCAGCAATTATCCTTTCTTTGGCATTTATCTTTTCTAGGCACTTAACCTTTCTGCAGCACTTATCCTTTCTTCCAAATAATAAAACGGAGCCGACACTCCAGGGCGGATCCAGGATTTTTGGAAAGGGGGTTCATATGTTAAAATATGCGGGGGTCGCTTAGCTGACTTTATGTATAAAAAAAATAAATATCACATGAAAATGAAATAATTTGGTCTCAGCAGTGAGACCAAATTATTTCATATTCATAGGATATTCAAAAACGGGTGGTGGGGAGAGGGTTTTGAGCGAACCCCCTGAACCCCCTCTGGATCCGCCACTGCACTCTCATGATGTACTTGCATTTTTTTATTCCTCTGACAAGGGTTGGATGGTATCCACTTGGATCACATTGACCCTCCCATTCTAACTCTTTTGCGTCTGCAACAAAATATCGAACGTATCATAAATATAATCAAAAGCTTGAATATTGGCGGTACAAAACCATCAGAAACAAGAAATGCATCAGAACATAGAAAATGCATTTCTACAGGTTTTCTCCAATATTTGTTAGTTAAATGTTAATGTAAATGTTAAACTGTTAAAAACGTTTACCTTCGGTGTACTAACAAGTAGCACGAAAAGGAAATAATGGCTTATCTAAACCTGTACCAATAGAGAAGCATAATATTTTACGATGTGGATTTTTGAGTCAGGTTGGAACATTGTATCCTTCTACTTTTTTTTGTTTAGCTATCCAAAAACCTTGCAAATATACGTGGATAGGATCAAAAGTAATGCCACTGGCTAATTTTCACCGCAACTGTTGGCGGGAAGATAAAACCCACGCCTTGTATGTGTTCTCCATTCTCTCACCTTTTAATCGATGTATCAACTGCACATGTAGACACAATATTTCTCGTGAAATTTACTTTTGCACAAACCCTACTCATAGGCGGTTAAGCAAAATGGTTGGGAGAAGCGTTGAAAATGAGATCGAAATCAGGGCTGACATTAAGACTCGCGCGTTACTTAGCAGAGGTTCAGCGGACATTTATGCTGACATATGTACTGTTTATGTTAGTAATTCAATGTCATTTTCCACAGTTTGCAGACACGTTAGGGATTTCAGTGCAGGCGTAGGGTCTGTTACAAGTGCTCCAAAATATTGTAGATCTAAATCTGCAAGTAGTCCAAAGATTGTTATAAAAATTATATAGTAAAATCAGACGCAAAGATATACTTCTCAGCAGATTGCGGGCATGGTTGGCATTTCAAAAGCATTTGCACTGCGCTTTTGGCGAAACATTTTGAAAATGAAGAAGGAAAGCACTTGGTGGGCTCCACATTTGCTCAATGAGGATCAAAAATACACGCATGTTAGGACGGCGCGCAAACTGTTAAAATGATTTCCAAGATATGATCAGAAATTATTTATGAATGTATTAACATATGATGAGTCTTGGATGCACTATTTCGAACCGCATCGAAAAATAAGTAATCGAGTATGGCTTACCAAAATGCAAGAAGGCCTTGTATTGCCAAAAGGATTACCAGTGTAAAAAAAGGTTATGTATGCCACATTTTTCACTCCTAACGGACTAGTAATACAAGTCTCTATACCCAAAGGCAAGTCAATGAATACAAGGTTTTACAGGAACAAAGTTCTTAGAAAATTTGTCAAATCTACCAGAAATGTTGACCGAAGATAGGCATCTGTGGTATTTATTTGTAACATGACAATGCCTCAAGTCACAAGGCCGGAAGTGTGGCTTCGCTTTTGGAAAGAACAGGGGGTCTATGTTCTAGAACATTCACCCTATCCCCCTGATCTAGTCCCCTGTGACTTTTATCTCTTCCCTCGTCTCAAGAAAAATCTTGCTGGCAGAAATATACCTCCCGCCAAAAGTTAGGTGTCTCCATATTAAACCTCCTTAGAGGTATACCCCAAAAGACTAGGAGAAAGTCTTCAAGGATTGAATTAAAAATTTGAAAATTTGTGTATCTGTGAAGGAATGGTATTTTGACAATTTGAAATAAACAAAAATGCAATCCCACCTTTAGTTGTCATTCAACATCATTGGTTGCATTACTTTTGATCCCGCCCCCGTACTAGTACTCAAACTTTAATAAATTTCCACAGAGCTAAAATGCACTTAGCCTACCCCTTTGGCACTCGATAACTTTCGACGCTTTTCTTCAATTCAACGAAATTTCAGTTGCAGTTTAAAATGCAGTATGCTGCAGCTTTGTATGCAAACACTCACAAGACGGTACCATGGATGCCCGTTGGTCGGAAAATGCAAACAAATTGTGTTTTTAACAGAAAAGTGCATACTTTTCTAATGGCGATTATTGTGTCCAGAACTTACCATATCAGATATAAACGGGTTTCAAACGAATATTGAAAGGTTAAAAGTGTGTTCGTCAAACATATTTTAGGTTTCTGATTTTTTAAATACAACTGTGCAACCACCAGTTTAGCATAAATACTTGTTCTTTATCTCAAATTTGATGAAGTGAGCTGTCATGTTAATATAAACAAATTGTGGTATAGTGACAAATATTCTAATACTAATTGGCAGATTACGATGTTTGAAATAGGCAAAGACAATGGACATGATACTTGGTATAAATGTAAATTTCAAAATATTTTTTTTTTATTTCCAGTAACATATGTTGTAGGTATGTCATATGTCATAGAGGCAATTCCAATGTGTCCCTACAACATATGTCTTTTCAATAAATGAGCTGTTTACCAAAAGCTTTTTAAAAACAAATTCCCAACTTTTTTCATTGTTTCAATGAAATAAGCATGTAAAAAAGCTGAAGTTTTCATGTAGTTTGTCATGCACCTTGATAACAATAATATACTGCTTATTTATGCTTTTGACAGCTTATCTTGAGATATTTCATTGGAGCAGACAGTGAGCCACTTTTGTTACTCACCAGTTAAAAATTGTAAAATTACTCGGAAATGAAATGTGCTATTTTTATTCTGATACTACCAGCGTTAAGCGAATCTATATTTGCATTAGCCATTGAAATTTTATTGTGATCAGATGAGAAACAAGTGAGAAAATTGATCTTGAAGGGCACTACCCTCAAAACACCATTTCACATTGAATTATTTCGAATGAAACTCAGATCACATTGCACTTTCTTCAGGGTCAAATTTCTGCAATGCCAGAGATAAGAGCCGATTTATACTTGACAATATCTAAGGCTGGAATGTGTTTGTTAACTTTATCAGTTTTGTAATCGTATTACTATTTTTGTTCCCAGCTGACCAAGGTTTGAAAAAAGTTGATTTTATGACGTCTTTAAAAGTTAGTTAAAATTTCGTATGATTCTTAGTAAACTAGTTATCAAAATACTTCTTTAACAATTTAATTGTAAATAACCATGTAGCCGCCATTTATTTCCGTTAAAAAATAAATGGATTTATTGGCGTCATGGTGTTGACGTTGGTGATGACGTCTCTACTACCAAGGCTATAAAACGTGTAAACGATAAGATGTTTAGCCTTTCGATACTTCTATGTCAACAAGTGACTCATAACAAAACAATTTGCGAAGGAAAACCTGTTTGATTATTGTAACTGACGTTAATATGACGTCAAAACAAGCATTTCTTCAAAAAGTAACAGTGTTACTAACTTCAACGACCAAAAAAGGCGGTTTTACTTGAATAAACCATTTTTTTGGTGTTTTTCTGGCACAACGATAACCATGGATAATTCCTAGCGCAAAAAACAAATAGAAAATATAGACGTTCAGGTTGCACGAGCATTTTTGTCAAAATTGCTTTTTACGTTGCAGAATGATTCGCATGAGTGATTTCATTATTTTTTCGATTTCATCAAACAGATAAAATGTCAATAAGTAAATTTTCATAGAAAATGTTTGATTCCAGCATTTTCGTCATAAAATGTGGGCCCTGAAAAGGTGGTGCGTAACTAAAGTGGCTCACTGTATTTCTTAATTGGTAGGTGCCTGGTTTTAAGGAAGAAATGACTTTTAGAAATTTCGAAAATGTAACATCTTTTACTTTCCGACCAATGCGTCAGGGATATAATATGATCGCCTTCGTCTGTCCGTCTGTCTGTCCGTCTGTCTGTCCGTTATGCTATATTTACCTAAACCATTGGATGAAATCCAGCCAAATTTGGTGAGTGATTTACTAACATGAATGGGGCATGCGACAGCAAAATTTTTGGCCAAGCCCCTTGGGAGGGGTCAAAAGGTCAAATATCATTAAATTTTGATGCTAACCTTTGTGTTTGTTCCCACAAATATAAGATATATAAAATACCGAATGGGATTTTCAGTCTGTCGCCTGAGCCATGTCCAAGGGGTGAGACTGTGGTGCTGGGGTCGTTTTTACCCCAAACATGCCAAATTTGTGCATATCAAATTAAAGGGCGTGATGAGTAGAACTCTTTCTGTTCTAAAATAAAATGTTGGTTTTCAGGGCTGGAACACAGAATGCTTGTCAGGATAGCAAATAGTAAGGACCGGGTTAGACTGCTCTGATTATCTATGCCTTTTTGGCAGGCAACTAGTTTTAGGGGTTGGATTGCTCTGATTATCTATGCCTTTTTGGCAGGCAACTAGCATTAGGGGTTAGACTGCTCTGTTTGTCTATGCCTTTTTAGCAGGCAACTAGCATTAGGGATTAGACTGCTCTGTTTGTCTATGCGTTTTTGGCAGGCAATTAGCATTAGGGGTTAGACTGCTCTATTTATCTATGCCTTTTTGGCAGGCAACTAGAATTAGGGGTTAGACTGCTCTATTTATCTATGCCTTTTTGGCAGGCAACTAGCGTTATGGATTGGACTGCTCAGTTTGTCTGTGCCTTTTTGGCAGGCAACTAACATTAGAGGTTAGACTGCTCTGATTATCTATGCCTTTGTAGCAGGCAACTAGCATTAGGGATTAGACTGCTCTGTTTGTCTATGCTTTTTTGGCAGGCAACTAGCATTAGGGGTTAGACTGCTCTATTTATCTATGCCTTTTTGGCAGGCAACTAGCGTTATGGATTGGACTGCTCAGTTTGTCAGTGCCTTTTTGGCAGGCAACTAACATTAGAGGTTAGACTGCTCTGATTATCTATGCCTTTTTGGCAGGCAACTAGCATTAGGGGTTAGACTGCTCTGTTGGTCTATGCCTTTTTGGCAGGCAACTAGAATTAGGGGTTAGACTGCTCTATTTATCTATGCCTTTTTGGCAGGCAACTAGCGTTATGGATTGGACTGCTCAGTTTGTCAGTGCCTTTTTGGCAGGCAACTAACATTAGAGGTTAGACTGCTCTGATTATCTATGCCTTTTTGGCAGGCAACTAGCATTAGGGGTTAGACTGCTCTGTTGGTCTATGCCTTTTTGGCAGGCAACTAGCATTAGGGGTTAGACTGCTCTGTTGGTCTATGTCTTTTTAGCAGGCAACTAGCATTAGCGATTAGACTGCTCTGTTTGTCTATGCTTTTTTGGCAGGCAACTAGCATTAGGGGTTAGACTGCTCTATTTATCTATGCCTTTTTGGCAGGCAACTAGCATTAGGGGTTAGACTGCTCTATTTATCTATGCCTTTTTGGCAGGCAACTAGCGTTATGGATTGGACTGCTCAGTTTGTCTGTGCCTTTTTGGCAGGTAAGACTGCTCTGATTATCTATGCCTTTTTAGCAGGCAACTAGCATTAGGGATTAGACTGCTCTGTTTGTCTATGCTTTTTTGGCAGGCAACTAGAATTAGGGGTTAGACTGCTCTATTTATCTATGCCTTTTTGGCAGGCAACTAGCGTTATGGATTGGACTGCTCAGTTTGTCTGTGCCTTTTTGGCAGGCAACTTCTATTAGAGGCTAGACTGCTCTGATTATCTATGCCTTTTTGGCAGGCAACTAGCATTAGGGGTTAGACTGCTCTGTTTGTCTATGCCTTTTTGGCAGGCAACTAGCATTAGGGGTTAGACTGCTCTATTTACCTATGCCTTTTTGGCACGCAGCTAGCATTAGGGGTTATACTGCTCTGTAAGTCTATGCCTTTTTGGCAGGTTACTTGCTTTACGGGTTAGACTGCTCTGATAATCTATGCCTTTTTGGCAGGCAACTAGCATTAGGGATTAGACTGCTCCGTTTATACATGCCTTTTTGGCGGGCAACTAGCATTAGGGGTTATACTGCTCTGTTTGTCTTTGCCTTTTTAGCAGGCAGCTAGCATTAGGGGTTAGACTGCTCTGTTTATATATGCCTTTTTGGCGGGCAACTAGCATTAGGGGTTAGACTGCTCTGTTTGTCAATGCCTTTTTAGCAGGCAACTAGGATTAGGGGTAAGACTGCTCTGTTTGTCTTTGCCTTTTTAGCAGGCAACTAGCATTAGGGGTTAGACTTCTCTATTTGTCTTTGCCTTTTTAGCAGGCAACTAGCATTAGGGGTTAGACTGCTCTGTTAGTCAATGCCTTTTTAGCAGGCAACTAGGATTAGGGGTTAGACTGCTCTGTTTGTCTTTGCCTTTTTAGCAGGCAACTAGCATTAGGGGATAGACTTCTCTATTTGTCTTTGCCTTTTTGGCAGGCAACTAGCATTAGGGGTTAGACTGCTATGTTTGTCTTTGCCTTTTTAGCAGGCAACTAGCATTAGGGGTTAGACTGCTATGTTTGTCTTTGCCTTTTTTGCAGGCAACTAGCATTAGGGGTTAGACTGCTTTGTTTGTCTTTGCCTTTTTTGCAGGCAACTAGCATTAGGGGTTAGACTGCTATGTTTGTCTTTGCCTTTTTAGCAGGCAACTAGCATTAAGGGTTAGACTGCTATGTTTGCCTTTGCCTTTTTAGCAGGCAACTAGCATTAGGGGTTAGACTGCTATGTTTGTCTTTGCCTTTTTTGCAGGCAACTAGCATTAGGGGTTAGACTGCTATGTTTGTCTTTGCCTTTTTTGCAGGCAACTAGCATTAGGGGTTAGACTGCTCTGTTTGTCTTTGCCTTTTTTGCAGGCAACTAGCAATAGGGGTTAGACTGCTATGTTTGTCTTTGCCTTTTTAGCAGGCAACTAGCATTAGGGGTTAGACTGCTATGTTTGTCTTTGCCTTTTTAGCAGGCAACTAGCATTAGGGGTTAGACTGCTATGTTTGTCTTTGCCTATTTTGCAGGCAACTAGCATTAGGGGTTAAACTGCTCTGTTTGTCTTTGCCTTTTTAGCAGGCAACTAGCATTAGGGGTTATACTGCTCTGTTTGTCTTTGCCTTATTAGCAGGCAACTAGCATTAGGGGTTAGACTGCTCTGTTTGTCTTTGCCTTTTTAGCAGGCAGCTAGCATTAGGGGTTATACTGCTCTGTTTGTCTTTGCCTTTTTAGCAGGCAACTAGCATTAGGGGATAGACTGCTATGTTTGTCTTTGCCTTTTTAGCAGGCAACTAGCATTAGGGGTTAGACTGCTATGTTTGTCTTTGCCTTTTTTGCAGGCAACTAGCATTAGGGGTTTGACTGCTATGTTTGTCTTTGCCTTTTTTGCAGGCAACTAGCATTAGGGGCTAGACTGCTATGTTTGTCTTTGCCTTTTTAGCAGGCAACTAGCATTAGGGGTTAGACTGCTATGTTTGTCTTTGCCTTTTTGGCCGGCAGCTAGCATTAGGGGTTAGACTGCTATGTTTGTCTTTGCCTTTTTTGCAGGCAACTAGCATTAGGGGTTAGACTGCTATGTTTGTCTTTGCCTTTTTTGCAGGCAGCTAGCTTTAGGGGTTAGACTACTCTGTTTATCTATGCCTTTTTGGCCGGCATCTAGCGTTAGGGGTTAGACTGCTCTATTTGTCTTTGCCTTTTTAGCAGGCAGCTAGCATTAGGGGTAAGACTGCTCTGTTTGTCTATGCCTTTTTGGCCGGCATCTAGCATTAGGGGTTAGACTGCTCTATTTGTCTTTGCCTTTTTAGCAGGCAGCTAGCATTCGAAACTTTAAAATACTTACTGTATACTTCTAAATATTTCCATTATGTAGACATGCAACGGCTGTATATTTCAATTCTATTAAACTTATGTCATATTTGATGGATGGCACCGCAATTATTCTAACGTCTTCAGTATAATATTTTTGATATGTACGAAAGTATATTAGGTTCATGATAGCCAAAGAATGTGGAAATGCACAGTTACGCCAAGTCAGCTCTTAGGAATGGTGTTATAACACAAAAAGGCGTATCAATGCCAAACAAGGCGTAGTATCGCAAATCCAAATGTGTACGTACGTGTAAGAAGGTGTTTAAACGTATTGTTTTTCATAATAAAGTATTTTACAAGGCATTATTAGCGCTTTCAGGAAAGGCGTAGTTACGGCTTTCAAAAGGCGTTATAACCAAAAAAGCAAATCGAAATGCATACTAATGCGAAAGAAGGTGTTTAAGCGCATTTTTTTTATTATAACGCCTTTTGAAAGGCATTATAACGCTTTCTGACGGCGTTTCAAGTTATATCGCCTTCTTTCGCATAAAAACGTCTTAAGATTCGCTTTAGTACGCTTTTTTGGCGTTGATACGCCTTTTTGCGCTATAACGCATTTCTTATGCCTTTCTGTGCCTTCTTTGGCATTACTACGACTTTCAATATTATTGTCGGTATGGAAAGATATACCAGCATTTTCTAAACTTCCTAGCGATAATTCAAAATCAATGGGACCACAGTTTTTACTTTCAATTATTAGTAGTTTGAGTTATAAGTCTATCAATATAACGAATACAAGTCTAACACCTAGATCTTGATGCTGTTGTCAATTTTAACTTCTTTACTTTTCAATCAGTATAATTTAAATTCTTAAGATCTTGATTTTTAACAGAAAAGAAGAGACTAGCCATATGGTATGCATAGTCTCTTCTCTACTCTTAAAATCAAAATTTGGCTGGTGTCATCTCTTAAAAACCAAGACCTGGCTAATCACTTCTCTTCTCTTAACAATCAAGATATGGCTAGCCTCTTCTCCTCTCTTGAAATCAAGACATGGCTAATCGCTTCTCTTAACAATCAAGACATGGCTAGCCTCTTCTCTTCTCTTAAAAATCAATATATGGCTAGTCTCTTCTCTTCTCTTAACAATCAAGATATGGATAGTCTCTTCTCTTCTCTTAAAAATCAATATATGGCTAGTCTCTTCCATTCTCTTAAAAATCAGTATATGGCTAGTCTCTTCTCTTCTCTTAACAATCAAGATATGGATAGTCTCTTCCATTCTCTTAAAAATCAATATATGGCTAGTCTCTTCTCTTCTCTTAACAATCAAGACATGGCTAGCCTCTTCTCTTCTCTTAAAAATCAATATATGGCTAATCACTTCTCTTCTCTTAACAATCAAGATATGGCTAGCCTCTTCTCTTCTCTTAAAAATCAAGACATGGCTAGTCTCTTCTCTTCTCTTAAAAATCAATATATGGCTAGTCTCTTCTCTTCTCTTAACAATCAATATATGGCTAGTCACTTCTCTTCTCTTAACAATCAAGACATGACTAGCCTCTTCTCTTCTCTTAACACTCAAGATATGGCTAGTCTCTTCTCTTAAAAATCACGACATGGCTAATCTCTTCTCTTCTCTGAAAATCAAGATATGGCTAGTCTCTTCTCTTAAAAATCAATATATGGCTAGTCTCTTCTCTCAAAAATCAAGACACGGCTAGTCTCTTCTCTTAAAATCAAGACATGGCTAGTCTCTTCTCTTCTCTGAAAATCAAGATATGGCTAGTCTCTTCTCTTAAAAATCAATATATGGCTAGTCTCTTCTCTCAAAAATCAAGACACGGCTAGTCTCTTCTCTTAAAATCAAGACATGGCTAGTCTCTTCTCTTCTCTGAAAATCAAGATATGGCTAGTCTCTTCTCTTAACAATCAATATATGGCTAGTCTCTTCTCTCAAAAATCAAGACACGGCTAGTCTCTTCTCTTAAAATCAAGACATGGCTAGTCTCTTCTCTTAAAATCAAGACATGGCTAGTCTCTTCTCTTAAAATCAAGACATGGCTAGTCTCTTCTCTTAAAATCAAGACATGGCTAATCTCTTCTCTTAAAAATCAATATATGGCTAGTCTCTTCTCTTAAAAATCAATATATGGCTAGTCTCTTCTCTTAAAATCAAGTTATGGCTAGTCTCTTCTCTTAAAATCAAGACATGGCTAATCTCTTCTCTTAAAAATCAATATATGGCTAGTATCTTCTCTTAAAAATCAAGATATGGCTAGCCTCTTCTCTTCTCTTTAAAATCAAGGTATGGCTAATCTCTTCTCTTCTCTTTAAAATCAAGAAATGGCTAGTCTCTTCTCTTCTCTTACAACCAAGATATGGCCAGTCTTTTCTCTTCTTTTAATAATCAAGATATTGCTGTTTTTTTTTCTCTTTAAATCAAGATATGGCTTGCCTCCTCTCTTCTCTTAACAAAAAAGATATGGCTAGAGACTTCTATTCTCGTAAAACGTAGTGTGAAACTTGCTTAAAGTTCGCCTAAACGTGTTCATACAAATTCGCCCAAACGTATTCGCTCAAACGTTTTTATCGCTCAAACGTATTGTTCGCTCAAGTGTATTGTCCCCTTATTGACACTCGTAGCTCTGTGAGAAGCGATATTTAATGTTCTCTTTGTATATTGGAACCCCCTAAAGGTGTACTTTTGCAAACAGTAAGGAACAAGGGTCATCAGGGTTTGCATAATTTGCCAAGATAAATACAATCTTTAAGAACTGATTTTCGTAATTATTTTGAAATTTCTACATGTGACCCTTTAAACTATTCAATGGACAATCCCATCCTCATTGTATTTCTCTCTACGGGAAAATACATCATAATACAAATACTAAACAGTCAGCAAGTGTCAGCAATTCTTTTTTAACATCTTCACGTGTTCCTTGCAATAGCTGCAAAATCAGCCACCCCCGTATTCGACAATATCGTTTAAGTTACATGTCAGATATTAAAACATGTTTTTGTAGATTAATGGATGAGGTAACATGATAAACTGGCAGACTCAACTCTTTCCTTGCTAGCGGTGACTAACTGTCGTCAGCTGATAACATGCGCAAGTCGTTTGATACTCTGATAGTGTTCCTGAAAGGATTTTTCGAAAAAGTTAATCTTGAAAAAAAGTTAGCAGACGACATCAAAAGCATGGAAAATTACCCAGCATGCAAAGAGTAAAAGAGCGCAAAAGTAGGAGAAATATTTTTACTATCATGTTTCCTCAGAATGGAATACCATATTCGGATCGCAAGAGTTATTTCTTAGAATATAATGAACATGGCCACCAGTGGCCGTGGCTAGTTTCATTTACGGACCTATCTCATGTCAGCGATTAAGGGAAATTTTGACCCTCTTGTTAGAACTTTAAAAAGATGTTGCCCTTTGTTTAAAGTTTAAATAAGCAATTTAAATGATTAATTACATGTTTTGCAGCTATTAAAAGGAACGCGTGAAGCATGAAATTTACACCATATGTTCTTTACATGACACAGATTCAAATGACTGCAGTTTTCCTGATAAAGCAAGGCTGGTTACTAAGGAATGTGAATACTGTTACTTTTTATCGATACAAAATGTACCATATATTTTGGCAAGGACGTTATGACATATTTGATTTAAAACAAAACAACTTGTTGATTATCAAAGTTTTTTTTCTCATTTATTACTTGAAAAGCTGTTAAACAGTCCAAAACCGTGCTATGAATAATTCTTACATTTAAATAGCAAGATACTGAATAAGGCAAGTTTATATATGATTTTATAGACTAAACGGACGTTCATTACCATGAATACGGTAACATCCTGGATTAATTATGTAAATTGCAGCCCAAACCATGTACTCTTAGAGTAAAACCATCTTAGGACATAATGCTTATGATTTTGGATAAAAAAAAATGTCAAAACATAAAATATTTCTGTAATATGTCAAATTCCATGATTTTTGGCGGCCATTTTGAAAATATGCAAATTAAGTCATTAAGACGTCATTTCTCAGCTTGCCAACATTGGTTTTTGGATTCAGCATACCAAATTACCATTTTCTTCACAAGATGCCTGTACTTGTTAACTTTTCTGATTTTTTTCCCTGACTATCCGCCAGTATGTTTGCAAAACCATCGCTGTAAAATTTAGCACTTATAGAATTCAGATAAAAAAAAGTAATAATCATTTATCAGCACCACATCTAAATCAAAGCTGTCACATAGTCATTGCCTTCCTCTTGAAGGATGGCAATTTAAATTGACTAAGTTTGCAACCTGTATGGTAGCACCGGCTAAGTGGTGTAGCATGAGATATCCCTTTCTGTGAAAATTACCTGTATGTTTTGTCATGGTGTCACAACCCTAAAATGACACAACCTGTTCATCGCCATCTCCGCAAGCGGAGATGGCGATGAGGTGGTCGTGTCATTTAATATCATTTTCGATAGAAACAGCTTTCAAATGACTTCTGTACTTTCAGTCAGTAGACGAAAACCCCTTTAGTTAAGTGCTGAAAGATGGCAAGCTTTTTTTAAAAGTTTATACTTGTTTGCCCTTATCATTGTACTTAGAATGACGTCTTATTTTAGTTTTTATTGTCCACTTGTAGATCTACTTGTAGAAATAACATCATATATAGGCTATGAGACATGGCGCTGAGGTTATTTTCTGAGCACTTTATAACCACTAGTACATATCGGTCTTGTGTAGCACGTGCAGAAAGCAGATAATAAAGTAACAAAGCGGTACTATATACTGTTAGTCTGCATAATTAATAGAGCTGTTACATAACACCCATTTGATAAGGTTTTACATCCCAGTCAACAGATGTGGTCATGTTCACCTAATCACACTTGTTTCCTACAACACATATTTGTCCATCTTATTATTGTACTAAGAATTACTTCGGCAAGCAGTTCTATATTATTTATGTTTACCCTTTGCATATATACTGTCCTGCCAGCCAAGAGTGACAGTGACGTCGTGTTTTGTTTACAATGATAAGTATAACATTAACTTGTACACTCCACTTGAGCTTATGTGAATCGACAGATCACTTGTGTATTAATCCTATCCTGCGGATAGGATTAATACACAAGTAATTTATCGATTATGAGTCCCTGATAGCTTTGTAAACAAAACATGACATCACTATCACTCTTGGCTGGCGCGACAGTAGCAATTATAGGAGACGATGATAAAGGTATAGATCTAAATCGGTAGTCATTCTTAATAATTATAGGGCCGTTTGCAACACACCTCCTGTTTACCCACCTTACCATTTCTTACCATTTCTTACCATCCTAGAGACATTCTTTAAGCGGTTAAACCACTTCTAAAGGCCCGTTTTGACATATTCTTATGACTGATACTGTTGTTTCTCCGGGGATGTAGGAACTTGGCGTGAATTTTAGTGAGTGTCCGTACCAGAATTTGTTTAGTCTAGACTTGATAGTGTTAAGGGAGGGTGCCAGTACAACTTCACTCGGTAATAAGTTCCAAGCATTCACAACTCTAGACCGGTTTTTTGAAGAGCTTTAGCCGTTACTACGTGTTGATATTTCGTCGTTGATCTTGGAGAATTTATCAATTGGAATACGGTCAATCTGATTCACTATCGTGTAGACTTCAATTACATCTGCCCTTAGCTTCCTGTACTCTAACGATGGTATACCCAGATTTTTAGCCTTTCGTTGTATGGTAGGTGCTTTAAACAGTTTACCATTCTCGTAGCTCGCCTTTGTTTATTTTCAAGTACTACGGCATCTTTTTTGTACATTGGAGGCCATACTGTAGTAGCTTACTCGACATGTGGTCGTACCAAAGATTTGTTAAGGCATAGGAACATTTCTTTGTCGAGATATGTGAAGCTTTTGAAAATGATCCCTAGATTTCTGTATGCTATTGCAGCTTTTTTTTATATATGATACCTGAAAGCAGATTGTTATCAACGGTCACACCTAAATCTTTTTCCAAGTTAACTTGTTCAAGGCTGACTCTCTCTACACCTGATTTCATGGTATACTTTTGTGTGGGGTTTTGGCCCCAAGCCTCGTGTTTACATTTCTTTGTATTAAAGTCCATATCCCATATTTCTGCCCATATGTCTGAGATATCTAAATTTTGCTGTAGGATTTCTTCATCATGAGAGTTTGTGATGGGCATATACAGTTTTGCATCATCCGCAAAAAGTTTCATGCAACAATTTAATACGTCTGGCAGGTAATTTATGAATATAAGGAATAAGATCAGACCGAGAACACTACCTTGAGGAATCCCACTTGTTACATGTATCCAATGTGAAAATTTTCCATTAATTACCACCCACTGTTTTCTGTTGCATAGAAAGTCTTTTATCCTATCATAGATTTTACCTTTAATGCCATATCCCTTTAGCTTGCTAAGTAGCCTTTTGTGTGGCACCTTGTCAAATGCTTTAGCAAAATCTAAGTATATAACATCTACTCCCGCGCCTCTGTCTATGGCTTCTATAACCTCTTCCATAAACTCTAATAGCTGGGTAGTACATGATCGTCCTGCTCTGAACCCATGTTGTTCTTTTGCAAAAAGATTATTTGATTCCATGTGGTCTACGATCTTATTTCCTATAATCCTTTCCATAAGTTTACACACCACAGAGGTCAAACTGATTGGTCTATAATTTTCTGGTAATTTTCTTTCTCCCAATTTGGATAGTGCTGTGGCATTTGCTTTTTTCCAATCTTCTGGTACGTTACCTTCGTCCAGTGACTGCCTGAATAGTTTTTTGAGCGGTTCGATAATTTGGCTTCTGGTCTCCTTTAATATACGTGGGTGTATCATATCTGGTCCTTGTAATTTCCCTGCCTTCATATTACTCAACGATTTCTCTACTGTTTCGTTGGTAATTTCTAGCTCTCCCAGTG
The DNA here is from genome assembly GCA_964019695.1 of Loripinus fragilis. Classification (NCBI taxonomy): domain Eukaryota; kingdom Metazoa; phylum Mollusca; class Bivalvia; order Lucinida; family Lucinidae; genus Loripinus; species Loripinus fragilis. The sequence continues at coordinate 65,565,311 of OZ026529.1, forward strand.
GTTCTGTGATGTGTCTATCTTCAAAGTGTGGGAGATTTTCATCCTTTTCTTTTGTTAACACTGATCTAAAATAATTATTTAAGATATTTGATCTTTCTTTATCCACTACAGTCAACATGCCATTTTCGTTCTTCAATGCACCAATAGTAGACTTGGTTTTTGTTTTGGATCGGACATGGGTCCAGAAAAGTTTACTATCACTTTAAATTATTGTTGCCAAGACTTTTTCATATCTATATTTGGATTTTCTAAGTTCCTTGACTACACAGTTTCTTGCTTGTTTGTATTTACTATAATTACTTACATTTTACAATATTTATATCTGTTCCATTTCCTGTGCTTCTCTCTAATAGCATCCTTACACTCATGTGATATGGTAGGATACCTGATGAATGACTGCATGAATGAATCATCTTTAAAACAATCTGTGTGCAAAAACTGCATACAAATTGTTTTAAAGATGATTCATCCATAATAAGGTTAGGGATTGAGGCGTGACATGGCTGATTAAACAAGAATATTTCGAAAGGTGATGCAGCTGTCTGAGACAATCCTCGCACACAAGCTCTACTTTTGGGATCTTTTGAACAGTACTAAACTACCATGGTTATTTTTTTTTCTCAACTTTCATTTACATTCAAAACTTATAACTAATGATTATGTCATCAAGGGTGTGTGAAAAGATCTCTGTAGGTATAATAACCTGTGTTTAAGTTATTTCAAAATTAAATCAATGTCACCCTCTCGATTTTAATTGACGTCGGCCATGATTTTTCAAGTAATTTTCACCCTCTCAAAATTCTAATCCAAAATGGTCAGATTAATTCTACCATCAAAAAAATCGCGATAGATTCGTAATAGATTTGTAATTATGGATAGTTCACCAACATTTTCCAACACAATCTATAATTATATCTACAAAGATGACGCTGTAAAAAACAGATATTTAAATATGTTTCCTTCTCGCTAGGTTTTCACCATCTTTCTGGGAACTCCCCGGAAGTCCTATCTTATTGTACTAAGAATCTCTTTGGTATTTACGGGAGTGAAGCCCCACTTATGCCGACTTAGAACCTATTCAAGTAACAAATCTATTGGTTAATATAAAAATCTTGCCATTTCATTGGATGAGTAATTTGCATATGCATATATTTTTGATGACACCCACGTCATTGTTTATTTTTAGCGATCTTGAAGGCCGGGTTCAGGTATGATATGTCTAATAAACATCATTAAAGTTTTGAAAAGTGTATACACTTTATTTTTCACATTTTTAAATATTCTTTTCAATTTTTCAAACCTAGTACTGTTTTGGGGTCTGGGATATTAAGTACTTACAAGATCTATGCTGTGTTTAATTGATAAATCTTCACAGTTTTGCAACACTGGAAATAAATACGAAACAACAATAGCATGCGCTTTTGGGCGTAGACTTCGTATGAGCGCAAAAAGCGCTGCACCTACCTGTACGGAAATGTGCATGTGCCTGCGACTCTGCGCAAGTATAGTGTTTTAAGGTATTTAATTTGGTTTTAGGGGGAAAATGCAGCCAACAGCGTTTACTTGTGTGTCTTGATGGCTAATTTTAGCCCTGTGAAATGCTCTGAAACATGTTAAATGTAATACAAAATTTCTTAGGTTATTACAAGTTAAATAAGCAACAACTTCTTATCCAACGACATAATTAACGTTTGTACAGCAGACAGCAAAGATCAGATATCGATACAATTCGTTTTTACTTCTGACAAGGGACACCATATGGGAAAGTGACAAAACACACAAGGAATCATCACTCACAAGAGAGCAGAGGGGTCAATCCTTACCCAGCCTGTGACCACAAGGCTGTAAGGAATGTCAAAACAGTATAGCAAAGGCAAACATGAAACAAATAACACAGAAGAACTGCCCTGGAATGGTCAGTAAAATCACTTCCGTTTTATCTGAGCCTGATTATCTTTTTTAAAGACAGTTCTTGTTTATTATATTTTATTGATATTTCCTTCTTTTGTGTATTCTTTGTTTTATAGTGTTTTATTTGTGTTTAATTGTGTTTTCTTTGTGTCTTTTTTTATACTTTAATGTTTTTGGTTGTGTTTAAATTATGTTTTACTGCGTTTCATTTATGTTGTTATGGTGTTTTCTTTATGTTTTAGTGTATTTTCTTTTTTTTATTGGTTTCCTTTTAAGTTTTTATTGTGGTTTCTTTAGGTTTTATTGTGTTTTCTTCATGTGTATATTGTGTTTTCTTTATGTTTTTATTGTGTTTTCTTTAAAATTAACTTCTTATATCAGAAATGAGACCCATCTTATGTGGCCAGATTGTGACAAGCAGTACCATACTGCTCAAGTTAACCCCACTAATAAATACGTATTTTGGCAAACAGCGAAGATTCAGATGAAACTGGTGACTTCTAAAATAGTAAATGAGTATGATCAGAAAATACCACAATCACAAACTGCAGACAACCCCGTGGCACCGCGAGGAAGAGCCGCCCAACCACCACAAGACACCAGGAAGACAAATTAAGCAAAGCAACCAGCTCCCTCTTTCCCATCAAGATGATTGCAATACTAGAATGGACATAAAGTAACGTACAACAAAACATAGAACAATTGCAGACTCACACAATGGGAGTAACAATAAACAAAAAGTCAACAACAACAGAACCACCACCTTAGAACGGACAGCAGCCTAAGCCACCGGGGGGCTTAAATGCATTTTACTGGTACCAAATCTTCAAAATTTTGGCTAATAGCGGAGAATCTGATCAAGATGTTGCGTCATGGTCTACACTGTTTGCTGAGATTTGTGGATTAAAAATAAAAACAAGAACACAAAAATATACTATTTTCATTATTTCCTATAAGCGGCCACTCAAACGATCTTAATATCAAATGCTAGCTTAATGACGGTCGAAAGTATTGCAGAATGCCCCCCCCCTTGGATCATTCTGCAATACTTTTGACCTGTAGCTCTTATCGGTCTTAAAACCCAATTTTGTCTTCTTTTTGAGTGGCCGCTTAAGACAGGTTTTACTGTATTATATTTGAAAGAACCGTCTTACAGTTGCTTTAAATACCAAAAAGTGAGTATGACCAGGAATACCACAATCACACACTGCAGACGACACTGCGAGGAAGAGACACAGAACACCATTAGAAGACAGAATGATTATTGTTTTTGTATTCAACATGGTGTAGGTACATAAAATGGTAGTCTTAGGGAGGTGCGTCTTTTAAGAAGATAATATCGTATCGTATTTCAAAACAAGGGCATGAGTGTCTACAGTAGAAAAAAAGCTTTATTTGTTTGGTTTGGTATTTAACGACGCATCAACCCTTGTGGGACATTAGCGTCGGACGGTATTACTAAACATGATTTGAATGGAAAAATTAAAAGTTTGCAATATATAAGATGGATGATGATCATGAATTTTAAAATGACATGGAGTTGTATTATTTTTGACAGCTCCATGTCATTTTAAAATTCATTATTATCATCCTTTTTATTTACGAAGTTTATGAAAGCAATAGGGAGCAGTTTAAAACGATTTCAGAAGCGTTCTGCAGGTTTGCAATTAAAGTTCAGATAGGACAAAAACTGCGTTCTGCAGATTTGCAATTTAAGTTCAGAATACACAAAAAGACATGGAGAAAACTCAATATTATTCCTGGTTGTCAGGAATTGAGAGTGTTGAGATTATTATTTTTTGATTTCAATCTTAAGATGATATTCTGGTATTTCAGGCTGTAAATATCTTATTTTAGAGATGCCATTCTGAAAGTTTAAGATGTCAATCTGAACCTTCAGATTGTGAATATGTAATTTTAAAATATTGACCTGTTATCTCAAATGTTTATTTGAATTTTTGAGATTTTTATTTCTTAAATCTGAAGCTGCTTTGATGACATTTTAATATTTCAAGTTGTGACTCTGTTATTTTAAGATGTTAAATCATAATGTCAAGGCATTGGGATCTGTTATTTTAATATTTTTTCCTGACAAAATCTGTATTGCCCAGATGCATTGATGAAAGATTCATGGCCTTACTCCAAATTCTCTTAAATACTCTTCTGTGGTTTCTTAGCTTTTCTCGACTGATTAAATATATTCCGTCCAGTTTGATGATTTAGATTTTTATTACTAAAATTTGAAGATATTAAGTTGAAATTTAAAGGTGACATTCTAGTATGACAAGTTGTCAATCTGCTATCTGAAATAAGATGTTAATCTGAAATTTCAAGATGTCAATTTTTAAATTCAAATTGTTAATTTGAAATTTCAAATAGCTTGGTAAATCTTTAAGATGTCAATCTATTATATCATGTCATCAATTTGAAATTTTAGAATGTGAATGTGTCATTTCAAGATGTCAAACTTCAATTGCAAACCTGCAGAGCACTACTGAAATCATTTTCAACTTCGCCATATCGCTATCATAAACTTCGTAAAGCATTTTCTACATTTTCAACGCTCATTTATAAAATAAACATATATTGTAGGAGCACATTGGAATTGCCTCTATGAGACAATTCCAATGTGCACCAACAACATTTGTTACTGAAATTAAGGAAACCTATTTTGAAATATACACTAAACAAGTATCATGTCCATTGGCTTTCCTCTTTTAAACATCTCAAACTGAATACCTGTCACTATATGGCAAATTGTTTATATATACATGACAGCTATATCCCCAAATTTGATTTTATGAACTGTGCTTTTGCTAAGCTGCTTCTTGCGTGGTTGTAAAGTGACTGCATTTTTCTTCATAGATATATCTACGTGCTTAGTACCATTTTCATATAGTATTAGTTGGCGGAATTGATCAATTTACCTTGCACAAGGCGCCTTATATTATATTAGACTCCTTTATGACATATGACTGGACATCGCATACGGCAGTTTTCTGAGCATGCGTATTATATTCTTTGAGCCTTAACATGAGAAACACTGTTTTTACTGTTGGCGAACAACAAAGGCGCAGAACAGCCTGCGCATGCGCAGGCTGGTCAGCGCCATTGTTTTTCGCAGCTCGTTTAGTATAATCGTCACTCTTTCTGTGTCCAGACTCTAAGGATTCTAGCTAGGCTGATTTGCTTAGCACGTTGTTTCGTGTCTTACCTGGTCGAACGGTCTAGTTTCTCGCGACGCTATCCATATTATTTAATAACGGAAATTCTGAAAGCCATTAAGTGACAGTTCTCTTGTAGATAAGAACCGCTAAAACTTGGAATTGCTCTCCAGTAATGGTGTGCCATTCTCACTGGCTTAATGTAATTTTGAATTAACTCTTAAAATTATCACGACTAAAATATTATGTAAAAACTGTTCTGTCGTTTTCAGTGGGAATCCTTAAAATAGAGCGATAAAAGTGTAGTTATAAATTCTGAGTGACAAAAATAAAATCTATCTTGGCTAGTTTAAGAATTAATGGATTGAATTTTCGCGCGATAACTTTCGAATTTGAAACCGAATGTAACTGTAAAAAAGAAAAATTGCAAGAAACAGGAAAATTTGCTACAGAGAGAAGCTAGCCCCTTTGTTTTGATTGGTTGAAACTAAAATTCACGCGAATAAGAATTAATTTAAACAATTTTCTTGAATGATAGACATGAACGGGTCAGTATCTACTTTATTTATTTGAAGATTGATTGATCGACTCAAACGGACCAGGACCAATATCAACTAAATTATCGGGTAGATCTATCTACAAGTACGGACCAAAATCTGATTTATCTATTTGATTGACTGACTGGAATGGACCAACATCTATTTCTTTGATTGATTTATTTGCTTGATCCACTTAATGGCCAAATGTTCACTTGATTAGTGTGTATATCTATTTTATTGAACTACACGAACGGAACAATATCTACTTAATATCTACTTAATAACGGAAATATAAATCAACAAATAAATAAGATTAAACTAATTTGTACCAGAGAGTGCTTATATCTATTTTATTGATTGACAAGAACCGACACTATCTACTTAATTAAGTGGACTAAGCATAGATATTGAATTAACATATTTTTGTAAAATACTTGTCTGTGAAGTGATTTACAGGATTAGCATATCATATCCACAGGACTTTCAAAATGGAATTACATATACCAATAATTATACAGTTAAAACTGTACTTTGTTCTTCTGATATTATTAACATATAGCTCAAACTCGTGTGCTAATTTGAATGGCCTTCAGGAGTTAGTGCGTAGATCAAGCGATATACTAACAGCTCGGCGGGTAGGTGTTTACGATTTCTTTGCTTTTTTGCTTTTATAGATTTTTTGCCCATGAACTTACTTATGTGGGACAACTTTAGTTAGGCATTTTGGCTGATTTTGATCTCCGAATCGTCACAACTCAGGGACGTACCTACATGTAGGCAAATACGCATGTGCGTACCACTTGACGCAGAAAGTATAGGGTTTTGGTTACAGTGAAACCTGTCTTAAGCGGCCTCTCAAAAATAGACAAAAAACGTTCTCAATGACAAATTGTATCTTAATGAAGATCCAAAGTATTGCAGAATGCTTCCCTTGGAGCATTCTGCAATACTTTTGACTTGCATTAAGTGATAAACTGTCTTGAAAACCAATTTTGGTCTCTTTTTGAGAGGCCACATAAGACAAGTTATACTGTAATGTTCTGGGACATGCCTTTAAAAGAGGATGAAATTTTGTATTTGAAAGATGTCATTACTAAAAGAGGATGTATCTCTTCTTATTAAGACACTTTGTCAATGTATATTTATGTTTTGCGAAATTATATATTTATATGATAGATTTAGTTATTTACAATATTTGTCTGAAGAAAGTTTAGCTTAATTGAAAGAAATCCAATCATTTGCTTCAAACCCAATATTTTTTTTATACCTGATCACACTTGTTTACGTTATACAAACTTTAAGTAACAGCATACAAGCCGGTATAGTCTTATATGTTTAGATCAAATGAATGCCTTAAATGTTGCGTTGGGGGTATAAGCATAAAAATATATGCTAACAATCCCAATAGCTTGTTGATGGTTACATAAAAAGTGTCGAAAATCAGTTAAATTGTAAATTGTGACCTGACCTCTTTGAGTATATAAAACTCATTTGGTGACTCTTTATTTTATTTCTAGTTTTTGAGTTGCTTTGAACTGCAATTCATTTCCAACACAAGGCTAGAATTTTTTTATTAGTTGATTTACAAACCCTCTTACTGTAATTTTCTCGGAAAGTAGAAAAAAATCTAAAAAAAATTTTTTATTTTATCAGCTGACTCTAAATATTATTTGTTTTGTTGAAAAAAACTATTTTTGAGGTTCTGTCTGTGTAATTTTGAGAGTGATACTCTTAAAGGTGATTGTTCTGTACATATTTTTAGAAAAGGATGAAGTATTTAGAAATTTATTACAAACTCTTGGTTTACCTTACTAGTTTTACTGTTTTTTCTGAAGATATTAAAGAAAGCTCTGAAAATGAGCAGTAAATGATTTTAAGAGCTTTTATATAGTTTTTATTGCCCCCGATCCTAAATCTGCAAAAAAATCCCGTAAATCAACTGATAAACAATTGTGGCCCGTTCATTGGTAATTCATGAAAGTGAAAATCACATCAATTAAGTACTTCTAATTATTTTGCTAGAGCATTGTAAACTTTATAAGTGAATGGTTTTGAACGAAAACCTTTCCATGAAAATGGAAAACAATTAGTCAAAATAATGGATTTTACTTGTCTCTAATCACAAATGATAAGATCATATCTAGTAAAACAGTCCAGTTGTTTCTTACGATTCCAGAATTGATTTATAAGACATTTTCATTGGAATTTGTTCAGACCAAATTTGAAAAGATGGCATTCTTGGCTATATAAAATAGATTATTAAAAAGTTTGTAGAATACTGGATGGAAAAGAAAACATTTATAAGGAAAAAATGCAGTCATGCGACCTACATAGTTCTAGCAACTTGAGCTAATATTGCTAATGTTAATTTCCTCTATATTAAAAACACAGAACGTTGCAAAACTATTGCTTTTATCTTGTGGATAAGAAATACAATTATATGTTTATTGAACTTTTGGATGTCTAGTTAATGCACCAGGGTATAAATTCAATAAGCTAACGTAATAAAAATATCAATTGTTGTAGAAAACTTATTGTTGATAGAAAGTAGAAAGTGCATTTGACTTAGTATCAATGTGTTAATTTACCATTTTAGATGGTGATGTTCCTCGCTCTACATCCTTTGGAGTCTATATCTCTCGACTCATTCGTTTTGCTAGAGCACCTAGCTATGTTACTGACTTCAACACTCGCAATAAATTGTTAACTCAGAAACGTCTTAAACAAGGCTTTCGGTTTCATAAACTTCGCAAAACCTTTTCGAAATTTTATAGACGCTACTATGATTTGATATCTAAATTCCAAGTTGGACTTAAACCTCTCTTGGGCCAAGGACTTTCGGGACCTGAATTTTATGGTGACTTGGTGTATAAATTGAAGAAGATTGTTGGCTCTAGTGATTTTTCAGCGCAGTTCATTAAAATAATTTCCCATTATAAAAAGAGTGGCTATAACATTAATGTATTGCAACAGACTGCATGTTTGGTGGTCAACCCAATCACAGTTGGCGACTTTGACACCCTGACTTACTTTGCTTTCCTCTTTAATTGTACGCCGGTGTGTCGGACTTCAGACTCTATAGATATGACGGTTCAGACTTAAAGGCTTATCTATTAATGAGATGATAGGGGCCTGATGGTTTGGATGTTTGTTGGGCCCACCGGGGTTTACCTGTTGGATTTCTTTTGCTCTGGTATTCAGTTTAATTTACTGTTGAGTCCTTATCTTTGCTTGATCTTCTTGTTATATCTTGATTTATATGTTCTGGCAGATGATGCATTGATAAGTTAGGGGTCTTTCATGCAAACCAAATATCTATGTGTCTTGATCCACATCTGAATAAAGGTGAGGTTGGCGCCGTGAAACCGGTTTATGCCCTCAAGTAAAACATTTTACTGAAGGCGGCACTTCTTTTGTGGATCTTTTATGTGTGTTTTTTTTTCTGTCTTGTGTTTGCTTTGCCTTTGTTCGCGTCTGTTTATATGTACCTTGTGGTTACCTGTTGGAAAAGGGCTGACCTCTTGGCTCTCGTTTGTGGTGTCTAACTGTGAGTTTGTCACTTTCCCATTGGTGTCCTGGGACAGGTATGGTATTTGATTGTATCGAATCCTGATATTTGCACCCTTACTTACTTTGATCCACACGAGAATTAAGGGTGAGGTTGGCGCCGTTAAACATGTTTAAGCCCTCCAGCAATTTCCTTACTGACCGTTCCACAACCCTTAAACAGAAATGAACTTGTACAATTGAGTAGAGTGGACGATTACATTTGGTTTAAATGGGTTAATGTTGAGCCAATATGCATATACTCATTTATAACAGTGACCTTTATTATATAGGTCACTGTTAATAAGCATGTATGGACATATTTGATTTAAATCATGATTAGTCAGTGCTGCCAGACAACTAAAATATTAATAAATTCAACTTTATTTAGCATAGGACAGGTAGACTGCTGTCTGACAGCTTAAATATATATTGGAGATAGCATGATTTCTTATGTATAGTCCACAGGTAAAATGTTTTGTCATTTTATGTGCACAGTAATTTAACTATAATTTAATTCTTTTGCATATCTCATAAGAGTTTCAGAAACTTGAAAAGCATTTGTAGAAATAATCTTGTTTTCAGTGCACTAGGAACATCTAACTAAGACATGTGTGAATTTATAAATATGAAAATACTTTATATAAAACTAGGTAAAGAGAGACAGTGTCAAATGACAAAACAATTGATGCATTCTTTTTCGGTTAGCATCAGGATTTATCAACCTGAGAACTGTGATGTTCACAGAATGCATCAAGCGTATATTGTCATCTTGCAGTTCAAATTATACCACTAACAAGACATAACCATCAGTCTATTGTGTTATCTTGTCCTTGTCATAAAGTCACTGTGCAATAAACTGACGAGAGCAGCTACAGTCATTTGCCAGGTATAACAACAACCAACAGTAAAACCTGTCTTTAAACAAAACAAAGACCTTAATGACAAATTGTAGCTTAAAGAAGGTCGAAAGTATTGCAGATTGATATTCTTGTACAGAGAACGTTGTGTGTACATCGACAGCAAGACATGGTACATGCCCCTCCTCACAAGAATGAACTAACAAAATGAAATACTCCCCCCCCCCCCCCCCCATAATGCTCAGACTTATATTGACATTATCATAAAGAATCAGTGTCGAAGATTTTCTCGACAAACCTGTAAAGTCATTATTCTAATATTATAGATGCGTACATTCGCGTGTGGATGCATGTGTCTGTGTTTTACTGACAGGACAAAACTTGGAATTTCCCCTTATAGATTAGTTTGATTAATTGAGCGATACCATGCGGATAAATGTCTTATTTTTAACGTTTAAGCAAACAGTGAGGCTAGAGATCCCAGATCAGTTAACGCATTTATACATGATGGGTTTGCATCTTCGTTTCATTTACTTAAAAGATTATATATAACAAAGATAAGAAATTCATTAATTATTCACATCTACACTGGCTGATCTAGGCATTTATGTTATCAGCACAATTTCGTATGATTTTGTTCTTTTGAAAATAAAGAATAAAAATCAGTTAAAACGAAAAATTCTGATAAGTTAATGTCCTTTTATCGTGGTAATCAAAGGAATTGACATTAACGAACTTAATGAGGAGAGGAGGCGGCAGACTGTTGAAACAAAAAGTGCAGCCCAGATTAGGAAAGTTGTACTTGTCTATAAAATTTATGGACACGACTTGTTTTGCACGTAGCCCCGAAAATGATACGCCTAACTCTTATTTGTTCTTCAATACAAACCAGGCAGCCACCAATTTAGCATTTCATTCCAATGAAACATCTATATTAGCTTTCAGTAATATAAAATTGGCTGTCTATTATTGTCATCCAGTTGCATGAAAAAACACACAAAAACTTGTTCATTTCTACATGCCCATTATAATGAAACATAAAAAAGAAGTTGAAGTTTGTGAAAAAAGTTTATGTTGAAAAACACTCATTTATTGAATTGACATATGTGTCATATTTTGTAGGTGCACATTGGAATTGCAACATATGGTACTGAAAAAAAGGAAACCTATTTTGAAATATACATTTATCAGGAACCATGTCCATTAGCTTTGCCTCTTTAAACATCTCAATCTGCCTATCAGTATTAAAATACCTGTCAGAATATGGCAAAATGTTTATATTTACATGACAGCTATATCACAAAATTTTATTTCATGAACTACGCTTTTGCTTAGCTGGCATTTGCATGGTGGTAAAAGTCTAAAAAATCATCAAATAGACGAAACGTCAATTTTTAAGAAAATGGTGTTTTGAAAAATATCATTTCGAAACGACAAAGTATTTCTTGAACAAATGTAAAATATTTTTTTAAAAAAAAGCAAGAAAACGCATGGCAAATAAATAATGACGTGACCTTTTTCGTATCATACTTCGTATCATAGACATAGACATAACACTGAGACCAACAAGTGGTACATAAGGATTCACAATATATGTTAGGTAGTCATGGGTAGCAAGAGTGGTTTATGAAACACAATAGCTTTTTGATATTACATGTATCAATCTTCGACAAATATTTCTTAGAGTGCATGCAACCCTCGGGTTTATATGGTTTTCTCGGGTTGATACAGGGTACGATACAAAATGACACAAGGAAGTCTATTTATCGCATGTGTTTTTGTCCATTTTCAATCTGTCTAGTGAAGAAATATGTCTGAGTTTTTGGCCTGAGCCTTCATTTGTGTATGTAGGTAGTAAAGACTCTTGCGAGGCTGTGCGGATGTTAACACATGTTCATCTGAAACAGCGCTGCTCGCCTATTAGTATGGTTCCTATTAGTAGGAGTCAAAGGATTATCATGCACTGGCTATAGTATGGTTTGTGTGTCTGTACCGGAAGATAACCCACCAGCTTTAGCGAGTAATTATCTTCCGTACAGGCGCACAAACCATACAATAACTTTCTTATTGCACCAGTATGTATTTCCGCTTTGTGCATTGGTGAGACATATGATGTAAACATTAGAATATAAATAAATGGCGCAATAAAACTATTTATTTTTGTATGATCATTATTGTCAAATTATCAAGTGATGAGAAAATGTTGAGGCCTTTGATTTACAGCCCCCGGAGTTCCCCCTATATCTTATACATCTATATAGTTATTATTTCTGAACAAATAAATATTTAATGAGTAAAGCCTATAGTGACATAGTGGTAGACACAGTTACTCGTATAAAACACTTCTTAATATCATAACTCATGATTATATAGAAAAAAATATTCACACAGTTTGAACATCAGTTGGAGCACAGTTGTGTAGTGACGAGAGATGGATCTCAGTCTCTAACATTGCGCTGTGTCCTTAGTTTAAACAATATTCTATTTCGAAAATACGTAGCATGAGTAAATAATACAGTATTATACATGAGCACATGACAGGATCTGCTAACAAGCATCACTGCTTATAGCAATCATCTCCTGCATATAATGAGCAATGTGAATGGCGCTGACTAGTATTTTTTTTCTAACAGAGTACAAGAATAGAGTAGTTTCGTTTTAAAAACGTCTGAGCGTCCCAGCTTCAATCTGGAATGCCCAGACGCTACCAAAACCAAGACGAATAACGTCTTAGTATGCCAGCACAGAAATTGCATTATGTTGCATGTTTGCATATAAATTATCATAAATATTACATGTGTAAAGAAGAACTGAAGAGAGAGAGAGAGAGAGAGAGAGAGAGAGAGAGAGAGAGAGAGAGAGAAACCTCAGTGAACCTCCGTTGCTATTATTTTGCTGCTGACTCATACATACTCAAATCCAAAGAGGCACTACTGGAGGTTGCTGACATGAAAAAAGAGATGAATTAATACACAATAGCAGAATGGAAATACACTTATTTGTTTTATTTTGGGCCAATATCCAGAAAACTAAAGCGCAAGCGCTGTATTATTAATTTGCAAAACGCTTTGAAGTTTTAGCATATTTCTGCACAGCCTTAAATATTGTAGTATTGACTTCATCTGAAACCTCAGTACATCAGTTGTTATTGTCAGGTTTGTTATTTGGCTTATTGACACGACCATTTTATCACGCATGTGACTTTTGCAGGGGAAGGTCTAGAGATAGTGAGTGTTGTTTTCAACTACACCAAATATACAATAAGGGTTGCATACCAAATTGCGTTTGTGAAGATGCTGGTTCAATGAACTACATTCTGTTCGTAGGCGTGTGTGTAAGACTTGGTTGAATCTGTCACCACAAAAATAGTGTTTGGGTACTTTGGGAGTGTCCAGAGTAAGAAGATGATTAAATGTAGCTGGAGTATCAGCTGACCTGACTGAGTCAGAAGGTTATTCCACGCTTGTATAGTTGAAGGGAGAAGTTAGTCTGCATATGTACGTGTGTTTGCATGAATACCTACAGAGTTTCCTGCCTTACGCAGCCTATAGGAGGACACATCTTCAACATGGGGAGGGAGAATATTTGATTAGAAAAGAGGTGCCAAACCATGAGACATTTTGAAAAAGAAGAAGAGTTTATGAAGGTCAATTCTTTTAAAGAGTTTCAGCCAGTCAAGTTCTTTATAAAGTTTGTTGATTTCAACAAGTTTCGTTGAGCTGAGCCTAGTTTCGTGTAGTTTTGTTACTATGCGGCCAGATTCGAGTTGGATTTTTCAATTTCGTTGCATTCCTGTTGTGAACAGCTATCCCATATGATATCAGCATATTCGAACAGAGAACGTATATAAGTGAAGTAAATAGTTTCAAGCGATTTCTGATCAATGGTGAATTTAAGCATTCTCAGAAGATTCATTCGAGAACAAGCTTTTTCCTTAATAAAATCAATATGGTTATGCCAATTACAATGCTAAGAAAGATATTAGATGTTTGTGTGATACAATTTCTTGTATGAGAACAGCATTGAAAAAAGAGTCAGATGATGTTGTATATTTAATCGTCTAGAGAAAAGTAGTGATTCTGTTTTATTTGGGTTAAACCTTACTAGCCACTGCACTGCCCATTCATAGAGTCTTTCAAGGTCCAAATTAAGAATTTGTGCGGCGGAATCAGGGAAGACTACAGTTATATATAAACTGTTATCATCTGCGAAAATACATATATGTGCATGAATTTCTTTATTTATACCATTTATGAACACTATGAAAAAAAAGAGGACCAAGTATGGAGCCTTGAGGCACACCAGCCAATATCTCTAGCCATTATGATATGCCACCAGGTATTACATTTCTTTGAAATCTGTTGGTTAAGTAACTTTGAAACCAATTAAGTAATGGTCCACAAATAATGTTTCAATTTAGCAATCAAACTTCTATGCCAGACCCTGTCTAAGGCTTTACTAATGTCACAGAAACCAGAAAGAACCTATTTGCCTTTGCCGCTGTGTCCTTGGGCAAGACACTTTGTCCGCATTACATTGTACGGTTTATCATCCAGTTAACACCCTCCACCAAAATGAAAGAGTGTCTTTTGGGACCAGAGATGGAAACGTGTTTTTTTTTTTGTTCAATCACTTTTGGGTACATCACCAATAATTCTCCAAATGATAAAATATCTTTTCTCTAGTGTGTCATGTAATACAAAATTTGTTTAGAAACGAAATAATAGTACCTACTCTAATTGTAAAACTTCAAAGCTTGTGTTTTATGTGATCATGTAATAGGGAAAATAATATAAATGGCGATGTTGGACATTTCAAGTGACATTTTGAGAAGGGGGTGGTAAATTTACGCTCACGCAAATTTAATATCAAATCTTAGGCAATACAACAAGCTTTTAGCGATATTCATAAAGCACACTTTTTCAGATTGAAACGTAAAACATATCAATAATTACACAATTTTATCAATAAAATCACTTACAACACATTGATTTGCGATGTAACGCTTCGTGTCCAACCATGTTACGTCTTGTCAAAATGTACTTAAACTCAATTATATTGACAGAAAGAAGAGTGTCACCAGTTGGAATGCGAATATAAACGAGTGCGAAATAATGCGGTGATAAATCAGTATGCTTAGAACATTGAACAAACATAGAAAATATCGACCACAAGCGATGGTGTGTATGTTACGTCATCAACTTTTGAGAAAATAGATAAATAAATGTACCTAAACACTTTATCAGCGTAAAATTGGCGCGCTATTTGTCATATGTATATAAGCAACTGAAATACATTGTAAGCATCATAAGTGGCTGTGTTGTTGGAGGATGGAGGGAGATGGAAACACCCCAGTGTTATTTTAACATGAAGTTGAGTCTTGACAGGAGAAAACTGTCTGATTGTTCATTTCAGTGAAGCTAAAACATGCAAAGGAACTGGCATACATATTGCTGCAACTCTGTTCATGTTGTTCATGCACAGAAAAAATGCCATTTAGCGGAAACCGCTTATCAAAACGTGACCAATATTAAAGTTGTAACTATATTATTGTGTCACCGTTACAGCCTAGTTTATAAAGGAGAATACTCAAGAGAGATATGCTTCACACATGAGAATGTGATGATGAAATCTGTGTTAATGGTGTTAGTCAATCCATTGATGGTCTTTTCAGGTCTGTATGTTTAAAGCAAAATATATTGAGAGTAACAAAGACGCAATTAAAAGGTGTTCTGTTACACCTCTAATGCATTTTTATGTAATTTATTGGTGACATACGCTCCATTATATCATTGAAACTCTTCTTTAAAAAAGGAATGCTGAAACTGAGCAAGTCAACGTATAGTTTTGTTATTCTGTAGTTAGAGTTCTGTTTAAATAAACAATTACAGCAAAGATGTAATGAAGGCCCATTGATTCGTTTCCAGTTACATCTCAAATGCTTAAGTTTACCCTTTAGTTTTGTGGTTACAAAAATGTATTGTCTACATATCAATATACCAAGAGAATGATTCCTAAATATAGTAGTAGCCAAAACAAGAAAACGTGAATTATTTTTTAAAATAAAACATATAGCACAAAGATGTAATGAATACTCCATAAGTTATTGTCCATAGGTGCTTAAAGTACATTTACACATTAGCTTAGTGTAAACAAACACTTATTGTCTAGCAGTTAATTACAA
Organism: Loripinus fragilis; assembly: GCA_964019695.1. NCBI lineage: Eukaryota > Metazoa > Mollusca > Bivalvia > Lucinida > Lucinidae > Loripinus > Loripinus fragilis. Next base: position 65,581,515 of record OZ026529.1, read on the forward strand.
CAAGAGAATGATTTCTAAAGTCAGAAGTTCTAAAAATGGAAAAAGGGGAATTGTTTTGTTTAAAGGCCTGTTTTTAGCGTGTCGTCAAGCGTTACATCACTAATTAATATGAATATAAAATTGCATATAACTTCAAAATTACTGAAAGTTTTTCTTCTTCTTTGGGATGTTGTAGGCAGTTGACTTAGGCTTGACACTGCAGTAGAAATTAATCACTGCAATACACTTTTATTTTTTTGCAAAAGTTGGACACCAATTGATTAGTGATGTAGCAAAAAGGTGTTGGGCAAATAAAACGTGTCCAGATCTAAATTTAGTTGAAAATCAGTCAAAAAAATTTAAAAAAAAGAGGGGGGGGTGCATTACGAGCCGTAGATATGTTTTAAGTATATGTGATCTTGACCTTTGACTCCAAGGTCATAATCAGTGATCTGAAACCTTTGTTGTTTGTTTTGATTGTTTGATTTGATTCTTTACGTCCCATCAACAATCTTTCAGTTAAACATGGACGAGTCTTCCTGTGTTGAATCAGTACTAAGCTACGATAAATGAGCCGTGACATGTGATTTCCAACAATGTGGTATTTCGACAAGTGTAGACTCAGACGAGCCTATGCAGCCTTCTTGTAAGCTTAGAAGCTCCAAACGATGTTCGTTCAGTAGCTCAACAGTCATATCAAGCGACTATCAAAGGCTCTGATCAGACTGCGCGTATGCTCAGCCTGATCTGAGGCTCTGTTGGTTGCACTTACCACATTGCTGGAAATCTCATGTTGCGGCTCAAATGTGTCTTTCTCAATGACCACAACTGAAACCTTTGTTGTATTTTGCACACCATAAGCAATTATTTTACTCATAATGAATACTCGCCATCAAAATCTGGAAGAACAGTTCATGTCTATTTCGAGTTATCTAGATGACTTGCAGGATTTCGATAATCCTTATTTTGAACAAATGGTAAATCAGAACAAGGATATCGACATCATTAACTTCATAAAGCATTATCTAAATTCTATCACAGGCACTCAGAGTGAGTTAGAGTTATTTTAGTTATTTCATCACAGTATGTTAATTTGCTTCGATTGTTTTCCTGTGACGACATTGAATAAGTTGGGAGGCTTCCACGCGAGATTAACAATTTTCGCGTTCAGCAACACCAGAATCTAGAGCCAAATCTTGATCAGTAAAATTGACTATTTTTTTTTTTATTTATTATTTTTTTTTTTTTTTTTTTTTTTGGGGGGGGGGGTTCCATATACTTTAGGGGTTTGTTTTTTTTCGAAAGGTCAATATACAGAATATTTTTTAGGATCGCTAAAAGGGGTACGTGCATTAAGGGGTATTTTGGCCCCCTCTAGAGCCAAAAACTGAAAATTGCTTTACACCCATTCTTTTGATTGGTTAATTAGAAGAATAACTGAAGTGTTATATCCTGGCTTTTATTTTACTTTTACCGTTATACAAAATGGTGGACGAAATAGGCTTAGAATAAAGAAATTGCCATTTTGGGCCAAATTTAAGGCTTTTGTAGACCGATTTCTTTAAGAATTAGATACCAGCACAAGCAAATACCAAAAAAAACTTTTAATATATTATATGCCGTGATAATTCTCATCATCTGTTAAAATATCTTTTTGGTATTTGCTTGTGCTCTATATTAATTCCTCTGTTATATGTCTCAAATTTGCTCCAAAATGGTCATTTTCCTATTTTCAGCCTATTTTGGCGGCCATTTTTGTTACCATAGCAACAGTAAAAGTCGAATTATTACAAGAGCTTTACACTTTGGCTATTGTTCTAATATACTAATATAGTCCGGCAGAATTTGGGCGTATTTTAGGAGGACCTGGAACTTGATTTTAAACTTTTTTTCTTTGTTGATTTTGGTAGTACATACATTGTCCTTGAAAAATCCGAGTGATGCCACTCTGGCATCATTGAGCATTTCGATATATCCAAGATGGCGTCCAAGATGGAAGCCAGTTATAAGTGAAAATATTGTATGATACGGAAAATATGTCTCAAACCTATTTTTATTCTTAAATTGTATGCTATGAAGTTAGAAGCTAATTGTAGACACTTAGCTTGTAACCAAATAAAAAGTAGGAAAAGAATGCGGACAAGATGGCCGCCAAGATGGCAGTTTATAACGAAAAATATAGAAAATCTTCCCTGAGACTAGTAAGATTCAAGAATTTGCATGTAAAATTTTATTTTACTGATTTTTGAACTACAAACATTATCCTTGTAACATCCCAGTGATGCTATAAAATACATCATTCAGAATATGATATATTCAAGATGGCGTCCAGGATGGTACCCGACAAACTTTACAACCCTGTGCGAGCAGCATCCTACCTCTAGGCATGTCTGATGGATTTGTAACAGACCAGATACCTTGCTTGATAGAGCAGCACTTTACAAACATGCGTAGATGATTTCATGAACCCAGCATGCATGTCTGATAATAGTTGCATTGTACTAGAAGGCATATCTGAGAGTGGCACCGGATTATCAGACATGTCTGATATAATGACACCTCTTACTGGTAGCACCAGACTTGTAACCACCCTTCTTCCATCTGCACTCGACTAGTAAAATGTTGCTTGCAGTGGCAATTGACCAGAAGGCATGGCATATAGTGAGGTACCACACCAACAGGCATGGTCTATAGCGAGGAACCACATCAACAGGCATGGTTGATGATGAGGCACCACACCAGAGGGCATGGCCTATAGTGAGGTAGCACACTAATAGGCATGGTTGATAATGAGGCACCACGCCAGAATACATGACCTATAGTGAGACAACACACCAGCAGGCATGGCTGATAGTGAGGCACCACACCAGAAGGCATAGCCTATAGTGGGGCAACAAACCAATAGGCATGGTTGATAATGAGGTACCACGCTAGAAGGTATGACCAATAGTGAGGCAACACACCAGCAGGCATGGCTGATAGTGAGGCACCACACCAGAAGGCATTGCCTGTAGTGAGGCACCACACCAGAAGGCATGGCCTATACTGAGGCACCACACCAGCACCGCAGGGCTAATATTGAGGCACCACATCAGAATGTATGGCCTATACTGAGGCATCACACCAGCAGGCACGGCTAATTGTGAGACACCATACCAACAGGTATGGCAGATAGAGAAGCACAACACCAGCTAACATGCAAGATTAAGTGGCAAAGACCCAGCAAGCATCAACCATTAGGCATATTGGAATAGCGGCTGCGGTGTTTGTGGCAGTAAATACACTTGGCCAGCAGGCATATATGTTGCAGCTGCAACAGCGTAGCAACTCTACGGAGTAGCACTCGACCAGGCAAGCATCTCGCCTAATAAAGTTTCACACTGGTAGATGACATGTATGATGGCCGGGCATCAGTCTAGTAAGTTTTCTCTTTGATTTTCAATGGACCTGGATTTATGTCTGATTGAATGGTACCAAGGCATATCTGTTGAAGTTCTACCAAACAGCAGACATGTATTGCCACCTTCCAATCACATCCTTACTGTTGCACTGTCTGTTCGAGTTCACGCTGCCAGTGTGCATGTCTGTTCTACTTGCACTAGACCATCGGCCCAGTCATCATTGCCACAGGGTCAGTAGACATATTTAACATTATGCATGTTTGATTATGTGGCACAGGACCAACACACACGTCTGAAACCAAGCAGGGTTTTTCTGTAACAGCTTCACGAGACTAGCAAGCCTGCTGCAGCGCTTAGGTCTCTTTAAACTCTGCTATTTAACAGCAGTCATGTTGGTTACAATTGCACTCTACCAGCATGTATCTCACCAGCATATATGTTTGAATCAGTTGCAAATGACTTGCAAGCACATCTGAAGTTGTGGGGCCTGAATCAGCAGGTATATCTGTTACACTTGCCTCAGGCCTGCAGTTATGTCCCTATGCTCATACCCAACCACAACGTTTTTAGTTATATCGTCCGCTCAGTATACCCTGGCATTTATCTCTTCATCTTTTGGACAGAATGTTTCCCAAAGTAGGAACTATGATATTATGGTATTATCAGATCTAGCCAAAGGTGGTCTGGAAAGTGGTGTATGGATTGATGAATACAATTACCAAAACAAACACAAAAAATAACATTACGAAAAGTAATATGTTATTTTACTGTGCAGTGTATCATAGCAAAAAAATGTGATTCCCCACTCTGTTATTGCTGACATCTTTGCCATCATCTTAAATATTTCAAAACGCAGAAAACAACAACAATATGCCAGTCAAATTCTCCAACTACAACCACTGTTGAAAACTATGGGAAAATAGTCGTGAACTATGTTCAGGTTGAATTTTGCTTTAAAATGGCGGCCATCTTGGGCAACATCTTAAATATTTAAACCTTCTGAACCAAACCAATTTTCCATTTTAATCGTTTGAATCATTCGGCCTCTAAACAGCCATAAAAAGTCTAAATTAAATGCTTTTTATCAAGTTTTTTGTCCGAAAGGTCTTAAGAGCATTACTGGCGGCCATCTTGGACGCCATCTTTGACGCCAACTTTAATATTTCAACGCTGGGAATCAAACAAATTTTCCATTTTAATCGTTTGCATCATTTAATAACCTCTAACATCCATAAAAATCAAAGTTAAAATGATTTTTATTGAGTATGTTGGTCAAATAGGTCTTCGGAGCCTAACTGAAGGCCATTTTTGACGCCATCTTTAATATTTCAACCTTCTGAATCAAAACAGTGTTCCATTTTAATTGTTTGTATCATTTAGCCTCTAAACATCCATAAAAAATCAAAATTAAAATGCTCTTTATTGAGTATGTTGGTCATATATATCTTAGGAGCCTAACTGACGACCATCTTGGACGCCATCTTTGATATTTCAAAACGCCCAATGATGCCAGAGTGGCATCAGTTGGATTCATCAAGTACAATGTCTGAACAACAAGAATCAGCAAAGAAAAAAACTTTAAAATCAAGTTCCAGGTCATTCTTGTTTTCTATCAGACTAATAAGAAGAATCTTGTGAAGAGCAAGTTTTATTTTTTGACCTCATAGGGGGGCCAAAATAACCTCTTAATGCACGTAACCCTTTCAAATATTTTTGGGGTATGCCTTATATTCCTGATATATTTGGGGGGTAAACAGTAGATACTTGGTCCAAGCCTACGTAGCAAGAAAAATTGAGAGTACCCCTCTACACACACACACACACACACACACACACACACACACACACACACACACACACACACACTAGGATTTGACCTTTGAACACAAGTTTCTAGACCTTTTAGCAAGCTACACATCATAACCAATCATTGTGCTAAATATGAACATTCTCCATCAAAATGCGTTACGAGCGGTAAGACAGATTTTTAGTGTATTTGACCGTGACATTTTAGTCCAAGGTCGTACACGTGTGCGACAAATGTTGTTATTTTCACCCTTTAGGCAATCATTCTGCTAAATGTGATCACCATCGGTAAAAAAATGAAAGAGTAGTTCGCGCTGTACCCGTAATTAAGGCATCGTTTAAGTATATGTGACCTTAATCTTTCACTCCAAGGTCATATCAGTGGTCTAATTTACAAGCCCTAGGTAACTATTGTGCCAAATGTGAACCTTCTAGGTCAAAAAAGAAGGAGTCTGCGTTACGAACAAGTGGCGTCACCAATACATGCATATATACTATATATATTAGATTTTTTTTTCCAAAAAGGTCGGATTTAAACTTAATTCAGCCAGTTCGATTCCAAGTATTTGCTATTTTTAGGTATTTCTGAGTTATTATGTTTTGATGCGACATGTATATTTAGCATTAGTAGCATTTGAATAAATGTGTCGGTTCAGCAACTCTCATATAAAACCAAAGTCAAGGTCAAATGTCAAATAATGTATGTTCTGCCCGTGGTAGAGTCAAGGACAGAAGAATGTTTCGATACGTTTCTTAACTGTTCAAACTCGCAACCCGCTTACACAACAAAGTATACATAATTGCCATTTCAATTTTAGCTTTGGAAGAAAAATCCGTATTTTTGATTAATACCTTTGAAAATAATTAGTATCATTGACTTAAGAATTAACAGTAATTACTACATGGAGCATTAATTATGCCAGATTTTAACTTTTATTTAAATCTTTAACTCTGTGGCTCAATTACACTAATTTAGCATTTTTCCCTGAGTTCCTCTTTTTCTAAAAAAAACAGCTTCATGCAGCTCATTTAACATTATGTATAATAATCAGTATCAAATGTTCATTTTTAAACCCAACAGCAAGAAATTGTGATTATCAAGGCTAAAGAGTTTGGCTTAACACATTTTGTAAAACTAACATACGAGACCCTCGTGCTAAAAGTAGGAGGTAGGACTCCTACTTTTGATACAAGGGTCTTATCTCGTATGCTGATTGTAACAAAATGTATTAAGCCAAAAGCGCCATTCACGACTGCAGCAGACGGCAAATTTTGAGACATAATTCTCAATATTTGACAAAAATAAGGTATGGTATTACATGAGAATCGTCTGCCAGCAGACGATTCTCATGAAATATCATGCCTTGTTGTTATTTTTGTAACAGCTGCAAAATTTTAAATTGCCGTCTGCTGCAAATTATAGATGGCACTTTCAGTGTTAAGCTTTGATTCTGTCCATACGATAAAAATATGAAACACTGCAGTGCCATCTCGGACAGTCTTTGTTTGTCTGAGGAAAATGGCTGACCGCATACTTCCGGAAGGTGTGTGCGTCTTCTCGACTTTCAATGGCTGGTCGATTTTTTTGATTGACAGTTGGCGTTTGGTCAATACCAAATAGCATGCTGGCTATCTGCTCAGTCTGATCAGTCTTCACTGTGCGCTTGAAGAAACTATTAATCATTAGCTTGCTGCTGATGCGATACATTTGATCCCAAGCGTGCGCGGATCCAGCGGGGGGAAGACAGGGGGTCCGGACCCCCGTGGAAAATCACGCCATCATCGGTCCGCCTGCGAAACGCCATTTCAAATGCGTTTCGCTGGCGGGCCGATGGTGGCTCGCTTAGAACAGTGGGATAGACCCCCTCTCCCCTCTGTAAGATATGACTAGAGCAAAAATAAAAATAAAGAAAAAAAATTGTCTAAACTTTTGACCCCCCCCCCCCCCTCACCGGCAAAACTTTCTGGATACGCGCATGCCGAGTGTACTATAGTTTAATTGAAGATAAAGAAAAAATAATTCGACATCGTATTACAACCACGCAACAAGCAGGTTAGCAAAGAGGTAGTTCATGAACTCGGAGATGTAGCTGTCATACAATATGATGAATTTGCAGTAGAGTGATAGGAATTATAATACTGATTGGCAGTTTGGGATATCTAAAAGAAGTAAAGACAATGGACATTCTACTTGGAAAATATAAATTTCCAAAAAGTTTTCTTCCTTTTTTTCAGTAACTTATGTTGTAGGTACACATTGGAATTACCTCTATGAGGCAATTCCAATGTGTATCTACAACATATGTCTTTTCAATAAATGAGTTTCTCACCATAAGCTTTTTCTAAACAAATTCTCAACGACTTTCATTTATTCAAAGAAATGAACATGTAGAAATGAACAAATTTTCTTGTAGATTGAATGTCATGCACCTGGATGACAATAATAGACTGACAATTTTATGCTTCTGACAGCTTATCTGGAGATGTTGCATGGGAGTATATGACTAGAACAAAATTGCTAGTTGCGTGGTTGTAAAGCATGGTTATAAAAAATAAAAAGTTACAAATAATGGGTTACAAACATTTAGATATCAACTCCTATAACTCACGCTTCTGATAACTCAAAGAGAAGACTCGTTTCAGTGGACTTTGAGTTAACGAGTCGAGTGTGTCACAAATGCAGTCCTCCTATAGCGCGTATTAACTTTGAGAACCTTTTCACTGACCGTGAGTTAAATGCCTCGTAAATATAACTTTGGTCTGCAATTTAATGGGTTATTGCGACAATAGTGCTATTTTTTGATAATATGACGAGTTCTTTCAATTTAAGTGGAATATTTTGTGAAACAAGCACGCTCTTTGGAAAAAAGTGTGTGGTAGTCTCTTCTTGCAATCGATATGGGCCAGCACACGAGAAAAGTTGTTATACCCGCTTTTTATTCTTTAGAAAAATAGGGTACATGTATATCAATTTCGTACCGAAGTCTGTCCGTCGTCTGTCTGTCCGTCTACCTTTGCGTCTGTCCGTCACATTTCTTGTAAATGTATCTCTTCCTAAACCGTTATACCTAGCAACTTCTGACTTTGTAGCTGCATAGGTCACATTATGTAAAGGGTACTGGGCAACATTTCGTGTAACATTGGCCGTAATGTCAAGGTCAAATTATGTATTTTCTCGTAAATGTATCTCTTCTTAAACCGTTAACTTCAAACGTTGCAGCTTAATAGGTGACATGATCTAGAGGGTACTTGGCAACTTTTCAAGGTCAAATGGTGTATTTTCTTGTAAATGCATCTCTTCCTAAACCTTAAGACGTATCAACTTCAAACTTTGCAGATGCATAGGTCATATAAGAATACGGGTACTGAACAACATTTCGTGTAACCTTGACCGCAAGGTCAAGGTCAAAGGTCAAATTATGTTGTTGTTGTTTTTTGTAAATGAATCTCTTCCTAAACCTTTAGACGTATCAACTTAAAACTTTATAGATGCAGTGGTAAAATGATGTAGAGGGTACAGAGCAACATTTTGACTGACCTTGACTTGGGTGAACTTGACTTTGGGTCAAGGTCAAAGGTAAAATAATGCATTTTCTTGAAAATGCATCTCCTCCTAAACCGTTAGACATTGACACTTCAAACTTTACAGGTGCATAGGTCACATGATGTACGGGATACATGGCAATATTTCGTGTGACCTTGACGCCAAGGTCAGTGTCAAAGGCCAAATAATTATTTTCTTATAAATGCAAGTTATCCTAAACCATAGGATGCACCAACTCAAAACTTGGAAGGTGCATTGGTCACAGAAGGCAACAACTCGTGTAACCCTGAACCCAAGGTCAAAGTTAAAAGTGGGGTGTTTGCGATGGTGTACCATCGACTGTAATCTAGTTTAGGTTTGTGTTTCCTTGTTCGTTTTTTTTTCTGATTGATATCGCTTATACCTATTTAAGCCGAATGGACTTTCCCTATACTATCAATTGGAGGAGTCAGTTTCAGATTTTAGGGATGTTGGTGGTATTTATTTTTTCAAAATTTTAATAGAAAATACTATAAGCAAACAGTGAAGTTCCTGATAAGACACCGCAAAATATGCAGTGTTGTGTTTAATCTGGATCTGCACTGTTTGCCTGTGTCCCATAAAAAAGGACGCTAGGCTTATATTGGTTAAAACCCCTGTTTTTATAGAGTTTCATATTTATGACAAGAGAGTTATGTGCATTTAACTATGCGTAAGACAATGGCATTATTGAACCATTTAGCGTTGTCAAATGGCCTCAAGCTCAAATTAAGTATCGTATTGTTCTAAATACCATCCCTTACAATAAAATTTATAGCGAATTAAATTGATCTCAGATTTCATAGTGATTTGAAATTTGAAAATGATTATTTCTACTAACCATAGCCAGAAACGTCGGGGTAATCAGGCTGTAGCATTACCTCTTTGCCCTCTGGTATTTTCCCCCCTTTTTTGTGGTCTGCTGATTTTTTGCGTGGAGCCCTTAGGCCCACGCAGTAAAATAAATCACCAAGATTTACACCCTTGCTCTGTCAAATGATCAAGTCTGCAGGCGTTTTATCAATATTGTATTCCAGGTTGCGAAACACTTGTGTTTTTATAGACTGCTACACCGATCTCGCACGTATAACAATTTTGATAGTGGATTGTGTAGCAGTCTAACGTTTTGAAAGCTTCAAACTCATATAGCAGAGGCGAGTTCAACAACGAGGCGAGCGCTTGCTAGCGCTCGTTGTACTGGTGCCAGGCTTTACACATAACGAATAACAAGAAAAACTATAACATGTGTTACATGTTATAAACGGCGTTGTTGAAAGGTTCTTATGACTAATAATAGATGAAGGATAATAATGAAGTTTTTTTCGCAATGAGATATACACTAACGCGGCTTTGAAATGAGTCATTAAATGCTTGACGTTTAGCTAAAAAATAATTCAATCAGACGGTGATGGGGAAGCAAGCTTTTGTGAATACTTGTTATCTTCAGTCTTTTATGAAAACCAATACTTGTCCGCGGGAAAGTTAGACTGCATAACGTCCCTTGATATACAGTATTTAAAAAGAAAAAAGTCTAAGAAAAAGTCAACTTTTGTGAGTTCCAAAATGATATCCCATGCATTTTCCTCCTTCAGATAGAAATAAATCCAAACCCAGTCATGAATTTGCGCGTGATAGGAAAAATCTACTAACATGATCCGCGTTTCGAACCTCAGGTCAAACCAATTAAATGACCTATTTTCCGCGTTTTGCCTTTAATCTTTCTAAGGTCATTTTCTTTGCTTATTCATATTTTCTGCTTGTATGCCCGTTGTCCGTTCTGTTTGTTTGTTTACTATTTTACTTGCTCCTATTTTCTAATAAAATGAAAAGTTCTTTTCTGTTTTATCGTGGCCGTTGAAAATAGTTTGGTCACATACGGTGTTGTGCAGGATGCGGTAAAGTTCCGGTTCTACAGTGCATGTCGGTTATACTTCAACAAGCAAAACAGTCTTAAAAGCTTGATAATTATACTGTTGCTGCTCTTTGTAATTATAATTAAGTGACAATTTAGACCGGGTGGACCCTGATGAGATGCCAAAATTAGAGTCTGTACGGTCTATTCGGCATGTTGTCTTTTAGGCGCTCGAAAAACTAATGTGGTGGCTGATTCTTTCTTCTTTTTTATTTTTTGCTCGTCATGTACATATGTATTGTATCGGGATTCATCATATAGACATGGATGGTATATGTGCTTCGCAGGGTTGTGTTCCAATTAAGGAAAACAAGTGCACCAATCTCTGGGACTGGTTCTATGTTAGCGAACAGCAAATAGTGTGGACACTGATGGGTGCGGCATTGTGTGGCGCTCCATCCGGGTCTTCACTGTTTGCCAGAGTGGGAAATTAGTGTAATGCTCTGGAATCGTGTTGATCTACGCAAACGGCAAACAGGGTGGACCCTCCTGAGGTGCTGCATTGTGTGGGACTTCATCTGTCACGGTCTTCACTGTTTGTCAAAGGGGACAATTAGGGGTCGATTCTGTGTGCACTATGTTCTGAGAATTTTTTTTTTTTTTTTTTTTTTGCCTTGGCAGACAGCAAATAGTACGGACCCTGATGAAGGCACTTAATCTTTTTTCCTTTTACCGGAGTTTGTGTAGTTGGTCGGTGGCGGTCAAAATTGCTTATCAGTCAGAGTAGAGAACAGTGTGGATCCTGATTAGACGGCTTCCGTAGAAGCATACTGATCTGGATCCATGATGTTTCTCAGGTCTTCACCGTTTGTCAATGGGGACAATTAGGGGCCGATCCTGTGTGCACTATGTTCTGAGAATATATATATATATTTTTTTTTTGCCTTGGCAGACAGCAAATAGTACGGACCCTGATGAAGGCACTTAATCTTTTTTTCTTTTCTCAACTGTTTGTCAAGAGGGCAATTACAGTCACTTCTGAGTGTACTTTATATTCTGGAATTGTCTTGAGCTTGTTAGACAGCAAACTATGTGGACCCAGGTGAGATGTCGCATTATGTGGCGCTCCATCCGGGTCTTCACTGTTTGCCAGAGTGGGAAATTAGTGTAATGCTCTGGAATCGTGTTGATCTACGCAAACGGCAAACAGGGTGGACCCTCCTGAGGTGCTGCATTGTGTGGGACTTCATCTGTCACGGTCTTCACTGTTTGTCAAAGGGGACAATTAGGGGCCGATCCTGTGTGCACTATGTTCTGAGAATATATATATATATATTTTTTTTTTGCCTTGGCAGACAGCAAATAGTACGGACCCTGATGAAGGCACTTAATCTTTTTTTCTTTTCTCAACTGTTTGTCAAGAGGGCAATTACAGTCACTTCTGAGTGTACTTTATATTCTGGAATTGTCTTGAGCTTGTTAGACAGCAAACTATGTGGACCCAGGTGAGATGTCGCATTATGTGGCACTCCATCGGGGTCTTCACTGTTTGTCATAGTGGGGGTCACCATGGTATGTACCATGCTCTGTGAAATGTGTTGCTTTGGTGGACCGTAAACTGTGTGGATCATGATGGGGTGCTGCATTGTGCAGCACTTCATCTTTGTCTTCACTGTTTGTCAAAATGAGTAATTAGGGATAACTCTTGAGTGTACGATGCTCTGGATTTAAAAAAAATACCTCGGAGAGCAGCAAACACTGTAGACCCCGATGTAATGCTGCATTGTGTGACACCTCATCTCGGTCCTCACTGCTTGTAAATGTTCACAGTTGGAGGTTACCCCTATGTGAAGCGTGTTGATGTTTCAGAGATGGATGAGAATCGTTGTAAATAAAAATATAAACTGCTATCCTGCCAACCATGACTGACAGTTACGTCGTGTTTTGTTTGTATATTAATCGGGGACTTATCATTGATAGATCACTTGTGTATTAATCCTATCCGCAGGATAGGAATAATACACCATTGATCTATCGATCCGCGTTGGTTCAGGTGGAGTGTACGTAACATTTGTAAGCAAGATATCGCGTCACTGTCGCTCTTGGTTGGTACAACAGTAGTCCAGGTAATCATGTATATATCATTTACTGCAGTAGATTTACCTGTTACTTTGAAAAATAGTTTAATCCTATTGCCTTGCTGTAAAAGTTCTCGTGTTTGCTGATAAATAATCTATTACTTGCCGTTCTAGATATATAGCATTGTTTGAAATGACAGGCCTGCGTCTGACTCCGGCGTAACGAGCGTTTATCTTTACATACGCATAGGTTTAGAGAAACAGATAAATTGTAAATGTTTTCTTGTTCAATCTCGTAGTATATGTTTGGATGCTCAAACGAACAATCTCATAGAGACTCTTCTTTTGAGTACCCACACAATGCGCTTTGGTTGAGAAATAAGAGAGCAGTTTTTTTTTTGTTACGCATCCTATACTAAAGGACTGAATTAGTATATGCATAGACTATGGCTTTGTTGGGATCATATAATGAATGTCCTATGCACCGGTCTCTTTTTAAATTGGCACTAAAAGTGCAGAGATTTCAATGTAAATGTATATCTCGTTCGGGAATTTTTGTCGCATGGACATTCTGCATACGTGGTGGGGACATTCATTGTTCGACCCTTACTATGTCAAGCGATTCATTACACTTTAACTGGTGTTTGTGTAGTTGGTCGGCGGCGGTCAAAATTGCTTATCAGTCAGAGTAGAGAACAGTGTGGATCATGATTGGACGGCTTTCGTAGAAGCATACTAATCTGGATCCATGATGTTTCTCAAGTGATTAGCGTCAGAGCCTGAATATATTATGTATTGACAAGTAGTCAGTACACCAGTGCATTATTACATATCCATTGCCTCATAATGTTGCATTTATTTATGATTTTTGTTTTCTCTTTACTTTGCTATCTTCAACTTCCTTCTCTTCTGTTAGAAAACATTTCAGTTACCGCTGAATTCAGAATTCTACATTACCGCATGAGTGGAAATCTCTGTCATATTGATGCGTGCATACACGGGTGTGATCCATGGTGGCCAGACAAGCTTTTTCTTGCATATGTACTGTCCCTTGTTGACTTATGAAAGTTAAATTTTCTGAACTGAGTTGCTTGTCTGGCTATTATGGGATATCAGTATCAACTCAATTCCAGAGAAACAGAACTATCAGATTTAGAAATATTTTGCATACTTTATACCCTTTTTTCATTTACATGCTACTTAGTGCCCTTAGTACATCGAGCCCTGACGTTAGTGTAATGGTGACCAGCATAAGTATCGGTACAACGTAATACTATACATGCTACATTTATCAAGTCGCCCTATACTCACCAGCGTCGTTCTTCGTTCTGGAATAATTATCTGTTCACAAAAACACTAATATACTGTTTTATGGAATTCCTCTTTTGGTTGTATCTACTCATTGCACTATCTGGGGATATTGAGATAAACCCAGGCACCTCTTAACTTATCAAATCTTCTCCCACCCCATGTTGAAGATGTAACCTCCTATAGGCTGCGTAATGCAGGAAACTATGTAGGTATTCATGCAAACACACGTACATATGCAGATTCTTTTCTCCCATCAACTATTCAAGCGTGGAATAACCTTCCTGACTCAATCAGATCTGCTGATACTCTAGCCACATTTAAGCATCTTCTTACTCAGGACACTCCCAAAGTACCCAAATACTATTTTTGTGGTGACAGATTCTACCAAGTATTACACACACGCCTACGAACAGAATGTAGCTCATTGAACCAGCATCTTCACAAACGCAATTTGGTAGGCAACCCTTATTGTATATGTGGTGAAGTTGAAAGCAACACTCACTATCTCTTGACCTGCCCCCGCTACACTCACATGCGTGATGAAATGGTCACGTCAATTAGCCAAATAACAAACCTGACAATAACAACTGATGTACTTTTGTTTGGCAATGATGAGGTTTCAGATGAAGTTAATACTACAATATTTGAGGCAGTACAGAATTTATAAAAACTTCAAAGCGGTTTGCAAATTAATAATACAGCGCTTTAGTCTCTTGGATATTGGCACAACACAAAACAAATCAGTGTATTTCCACTCTGCTATCGTGTATGAATTCATCTCTTCTTTCTATGTCAGCAACCTCAAGTAGTGCCTCTTTGAAATTGAGTATAAATGATCCAGCGGCAAAATAACAGCAATGGTGCTCTCTCTCTCTCTCTCTCTCTCTCTCTCTCTCTCTCTCTCTCTCTCTCTCTCTCTCTCTCCAGTTCTTCTTTACACATGTAATAGCTATGATGCTTTTTATTATAAGCATACAATTTGTTAAGTAAACATGTAACATAATACAATTCCTGAGCTGGCATAATTAGTTGAATATTTCGTCTTGGTTTTGGTAGCATCTGGGCATTCCAGATTGAAACTGGGGCGCTCAGACGTTTCCAAAACGAATCTGCTCTAGTCTCGTAAGGTGTAATAAAAATGCTAGTCATCGCCATACACATTGCTCATTGTATGCAGGAGATGATTGCTATAAGCAGTGATGCTTGTTATCAGATCCTGTCATGTGCTCATGTATAATAATGTATTATTTACTCATGCTATGTAATTTCGAAATAAAATATTGTTTAAACTAAAATAATATAACCACGCACACGGCTAATTATAGAATGAATGACGTCACAATGAATTACAGAATACTTATTTAATATACTTATTTAAGAATTTCGTATCTACAGTAATGAATTTATCAATAAGTTCGCCCAGAAAAACGCTGATAACACATAATTGAAAATATTTTCTTGGTAGCAATATTAATTACAATTCTAAGTTATTCTAAGTTAGACTTTTTGACCAGCTGGCGGTAGTGAAAAATAGGTACTGTCCGTGGGGAGAACAGATGTTGAACATCCGACATTTACACTGAAAAGACACCCGATTTTAGACGTTTTAAATACTCTTTTAATAACAGAAGTCTACATTTATTTTTACTTTACCCTCGGAAAAACGAAAAATTTAATCAAAACGTTATTCATTGGGTCTTCATTGTACAATAACTTTGATCACACCCCTCTTCGGAAAAGTCCATTTCAAAACCAATTACAATTATAGGCTAAGTAACCACTGTTTCATAAATGAACTAATATTAGTTACTTATGCATTAATAAGTAACGCCGTAGAAAATAGGTACCAGTCAACGAGCGCCCGGCGAGCTCTCGCATTATTGAGCTCACCTCAGATGACACAAGTAAGTAAACTGTGGGTTTTCTAAAATACACATGTTGATTCTTGATACACATATGTTTACCTACACGTGATTTCCAACAATGTGGCATTTTGACAAGTGTACACTCAGAAGAGCCTGTGCAGCCTCCTTTTAAGCTTAGAAACTCAAAATAATGTTCAGTCAATAGCACAACACTCCTAGAATATTTAAGCGACCAGCAAAAGCTCTGATCAGACTGCGCGTATGCGCAGGCTGATCTGAGGCTTTGCTGGTCGCACATACCACATTGTTGGAAATCCCATGTCACGGCTCATATTACGTGTAGCTATCAGCTGAATAAACACGTGACTAACTTTTACAAACAGTTTGGGCCCAGATCATGCCCTACAAAATGTTTGGCTTAATATGAGGCTCATAAAATTCCATCATCCATGCCCATGAAACTCTCACTTCTCATCCCTAGAGATAAGTAATATACACCCTTATTACTTTAGATCGCTTCGATAAGCTCAATTCTTTCACAACACGAAGAAATTATTTAGGATTTTTACAATATGTACACAAGAACTGGAAATAAGATAATCTAAAGCTCGAATATGGGCAACTGATACAATAATCAGAGCAAGCACATGTGTAGCCTGGCGTGATTCTCCACTATTTGAGCACAGGTTCTCATTGTAGTTTACGTATTAAATCCGCTAGTTTCACAATGAAAACAGTGGGAGCTCTCTACAGTTTGTGCAGCTGTGCAATCGAAAGTTATATGGGTACCTATTGAAGTTAGCATTTGGACTCCCCCCCCCCCACCTTGGAAAAAGATGGACCCCCTGCAAAATGTTGGACCCCCTTGGAAAATTATAGTTTTCTTTAAAACCCTCTTTAAAATGTAAAATAAGTTGAGGACTAAAAAGGACAACAACAAAAAACGTTTTCAGAGCTGTTTTCCGACAGGCGGGCCTGGACCCCCTGGCAAAAATTCCCATGGATCCGCGCATGCCAAATATGAATTACATACATGTACATATTGGTTTAAATCGTAATCAAATAATCACATTTATCTCAATAAAGCTGACACTTTTAAATGATAGTTGCAGAAACGTAAGATATTTATATTGTCAGAGCATTTGCACAACATGATATAGATCTGCACATACATCTACTTGTAGCTAAATCTAAAATATGCTGGACAAAAGGTGACAGGTCAGTGCGTGATAAAGCACTACCTGTCTGCAACAAAGGTCCAAGCCAACTTTGTATGGTCCATACAAATACCTGAAAGGACATATACCGAGAAGGGGAACAAGACTACTCGACGACAGAATAAATGGGCAACACAGATTTTAAGGTAATTCAGCGACAGATTTTGAGACAACCAGGACATTTTTTAGATAAATAGACACTTTTCCACCTGTATCACGTAATATCGGCTGGTCAGACCAGCTATTGGGCTTTTTCATTATATAATACAGTAATAACTGACTGTATTAAACTTATCCATGCCGGTTACATCAAGTTTCAAGTTAATTTGATACACTCAGGTTATTCAAAACTATAACAACATGAGGGGCTAGTACATACATGCACATATGAAGTGAAATATGGCAACATAAATGACTCTAGGATCATCTAAAATGATAGGGAGAAAAAAATATCAAAGACAAAAATATCAAGAGAGCGACAAAATAGGTATGGTACAGTAATACGTTTGAATCAATATATTGTATTTTGTTCACCTTGAAAGTTCGTCGGAAGCATGGGCTCATTAGAGCGAAACTAATTTCTCCGGATATGCCATGCTGTTAGCGAAAATTATTATTTTGGTAAGATTCAATTTGATATTAGCTGGATATAGAGGTTATTACTTGACTTTTCGCTTTCTGTAAAGGCGGCGCCTCATGAATGCGTAATTAGGACTATTCAACCTTAGGCATAGGTAAAAGCTGAAAAGGAGGCGTTGTTTTATTCAAAAGTAACAGTATCATCTTTTGCCACAACCTCGGTCATTATTTGGTCCTTAAAACGCCAACAAAATAACTGCATCTGAAAATGTCTATTTAACATAAGCAGGGAGGCAAACACTGTGGACCCAGATCAGACTGCTCCTACAGGAGCAGTCTGATCTGGATCCACACTGTTTATCTATGAGTCTTCAAAAAGTTTAGTGGACGACAAAAACATACATTTTGTGATTTTGCGCTTTAAGGGTTAATAAATGTGAGTTCAGTGTGTATGCGGTAAGGATTTTCATGAAATGCACGCATGTTTGCGCGGCTCAAAAAGCTTATTAACTTTTTACCAAATTATAAATAAAACCTGATTTCCCTTCCTTAGCAGATGAAATAGCCCAACCACACCCAGATATGAATATTAAAGTTGCCGCCTTTACAGTAAGCGAAAAGTCAAGTAATACAAAACTGGAGAATCTTACTGGAGTCCGTGATCTATAAGAGTAAAGTTACGTAGTTGGTCACATTATGGTATTTTGTTCATATATGGTTTTCTTTCATACTTCTGACTCTAAATCTGTTTCGTCACCCTACTCTTATTGAGCATGGACTTTAATTTGTCAATTTCAATTAAATTTTATTGGCGAATTTAGATGTTTGTCAGACATTTGAACACGTCGGTGACATTGAATATGCCCTGGCAAAGGTAGAGAACTTATGTGTTAATGTTTATGCATAGCAGTTCGAGAAGCAGCGTTTCAAATTCGGGTTTTAAGAAAATTCGAAAAACATTTTCTAAATTCTACCTCCGACACTCAAAAGTAATTAGTAAATACATCATTGGGTTTAAAACTCTTCTGCAACAGGGCATATCAGTATCTGGTGATTTAGTTTATAAATTCAAAAGAAATGTTGGAATATGTTCTTAAAAGGGTATCCTTTGGAAGCAAAGAGTGCACCAAAGAACTGAAACTAAAATGTGCATATTTTCTGCACCAGACTAAACTCCAGCTGTTAAGTTTTTAGACACAATTTTTCGCAATAACTTTTTTGTCTTCAATTTTAGCAAAATGTGTTCGCGATGAAAAGTATTCAGGGACATCTCCGCCAACTTCTCCAAATGGTTCCAACATCCTAGATGCTGCAGGTTCCTCTGTGCTTAGATGCACTCTTTGAATATTTTAAACAAAGCGCAAGTAAACAAGATGTCAGTAAAAATGTACATTGCACCGCCCTAATTCAATTACTAAAAAACGATGGATGGCTTGTTCAAATATAATAGAAATTGCGCCTGATTCGCTCGTGCGTTAAACTAGTAGGGTCATCTCAAAACCGTCCACTTCATAGCACATGCATAAGAGAAAAATTGCACGTAATGCGATAACCCAGCCTTTGTTTGAACAAGTGAGCTTGCTTTAAGTTGATTCTGCATATGCACGGTAAATTCTGAGTATGTTAATGGCAGTTTTATGTTATGCGCAGCCTTTGAAGAACGGGATATGCACCGCTTCCGAATATTTTTTGAAACTACCCTTTCTGTCACGCCTATACGAATTATACCTGTCATTAAAAGACTTAGAAATTTACGACGAATTCAAATTATTGCAAAATCTTCATCTATATACACAAACATTTGTTTGTCCACAAGCACAAGACCTTTTGGAGAAGTTGGCGGAAATTTTCCTCTACAACTTCAATCGCGAACACATTTTTCTAAAATTGAAGACAAAAAAGTTATTGCGAAAAATTAAGTCTAAAAACTTAACAGCTGGATTTCAGCTAGTTTCGGCAATTTAGGCCTCATCAGTGACCCTCTAATAGTTTCAAAGTCCCACAATGAAACTCATGATCCCAAAGGACAAGAAAATAAAGTCTACACTATAGTGAAGGGCAGGGGGGTGGGGCGTTCTACCGCCGCCACACAGTAACAGTCACCAGCTGTAGTGAAGTCAAATATGTTCTTAAAAGGTTATCCTTTGGAAGCAAAGAGTGATGCCTTTCAAAACGCTAGATGGCTTTCAAAACGCATAATTTTTTTTTTTCAGAAAAAAAAAATAACTTAAAAAATATGCGTTCCTACCCTACCTAAACTAAAATTTTCAGGTCTGTTACCCAAAACACAACATCTCAGGATGGTAATAAACCAAAGGATGAAACCTTGTGTGAGGCGTCATGGCAACATGGAGATTCAGCATTGATAAAATTGTTCCGAGATCCAAGATGGCTACCATAGCCATAGCGGTCATCGTGAAATTCACCAAACGACCTCTCCAGAACCATACATATCTCTCCAGAACCATACATACCTCTCAAGAACCATACATATCTCTCCAGAACCATACATATCTCTCCAGAACCATACATACCTCTCAAGAACCATACATATCTCTCCAGTACCATACATATCTCTCAAGAACCATACATATCTCTCCAGAACCATACATATCTCTCCAAAACCATACATATCTCTCCAGAACCATACATATCTCGTCAGAACCTTACATATCTCTCCAGAACCATACATACCTCTCAAGAACCATACATATCTCTCAAGAACCATACATATCTCTCCAGAACCATACACATCTCTCCAGAACCATACATCAAATTGAATTGAAAGTTGCATAAGACATTAGGCCCCCGAGGTTATACAACTTTTTCCATGCTCAACTCAGCTGAGCACGAAATATATCCTGCTCAAAAATGTTAAAATGCCAACAATTGCTTGCATTTTAACATTTACAAGCATGATAAATACAACATCTGAGAGACTTAAAGACAGAAACATCTTCATTTGTCGGTATTTTAGTTTTTATGAGTAGTTGAAATTTCAGTTCTGATTTGATTTGAGCATGAAAAAAGTTTTATAACCTCGGGGCCAGGGCAACATGGAGATTCAGAATTACTTAGTTCGTTCCTTTCTGATATCGAACATGGACGCCATTGCAGCCATCTTGAATTCTTCAAACATCTCCTCTCGATCCCCTTGCCAGATTGAACTGAAACATGTCTGGAATCATCATGCGTGGATCCAGAGGGGGGCAGGGGGTCCGGACCCCCCCCCCTGAGAAATAACAAAAATGTAGAGTTTCCTAGCAATACTGGATCCCATGAAAAATCACAATTCAATGTTGGGCCATCATCAGAACGCCAGCGAAACGCCATTTAATGGCGTTTCGCTGGCGGACCGATGATGGCCCGATTTTAATGGTACAGTCAAAACTCTTTATAACGTCACTCGTTATCACAGAATATTCAATATCCGTCATAAATTTGCTGCGAACGGATCTGTTTCTATTAAAATTCCCTCTTTATAACAGAATATTTACTTAACGACACCGACAGTAAGTTCTGTAAACGATATAAATTGTGGTCATGTCAGAAAATGTGTGATGCGCTCCATTATCTTTTGGACAATATATTTATAAGATTTGGCTCGAAATTATATAGACAAATTGTCGGTATTCCAATGGGTACTAATTGTGCTCCTCTTGTTGCAGATTTGTTTTTGTTTTGTTATGAGAGAGACTTTATGTTGTCTCTGTCAGACACTAATCAAGCTGATATTATTGAAGCTTTTAACTCTACCTCCAGATATTTAGATGACTTACTTAATATTGATAATCCTTATTTTGAACAAATGGTAGGTCAGATATATCCTACTGAACTTCAATTAAATAAGGCGAATTCTTCTGATACTGAAGCTCCGTTTTTGGACTTGAACTTGTCAATAACAAATAGCATTGTTTTCTTCTAAAATTTATGATAAACGGGATGATTTTAATTTTGAAATAGTAAATTTCCCATTTCTTGATGGAGATGTTCCTCGCTCTCCTTCCTATGGTGTATATATTTCTCAGCTTATTCGTTTTGCTAGAGTGTGCTCTAATGTTGATGACTTCAACAACAGAAACTTATTTTTAACTGCTAAATTATTAAAACAAGGTTATAGATATCATTTAATTCGAAAAGCATTTTCTAAATTCTACTACAGACACTCAGAGTTAATTGTTAAATACAACATTGGGTTAAAAACTCTTCTGCAACGAGGCATATCAGAACCTATATTTTATGGTAATTTAGTCTATAAATTCAAACGAATTGTTGGAAAACCTAATTTTAGTGATCAATTCAAAAAAGATAGTAAAACGTTATATAAGGGTTGGATATAATTTGGATATCATGCGACAGTCTGCATGCCTAGTTTTAAACCCAATCACGGTTTATAGCTATGGTTTCCTCTTTAATTGCACGACGGTGGGTCAGGCCTCAGACTCTATGACGGCTCTGACGTAAAGCTTTAATCGGTGGGTTGGTGCCTGATGCTTATCTGTAGCTGGACCCACTTGAGGTTTTCTTTAGCTCTGACTATCTGTGAGTCATGAGCCCTTTTCTTTGTTTCATCATGGAGTGTTAATTTGAGTGTTTTCCATGATGATACATTGCATTAGTTAGATGGCCTCCATGCGAGCTGAATATTTCTTGTACTTCAACAACAGCAGAATCTAGGGCGAAGATTTGGTACCAGTAAAATGCATTGAAGCCCCCCGGTGGCTTAGGCTGCTGTCCGTTCTAAGGCGGTGGTTCTGTTGTTGTTGACTTTTTGTTTATTGTGACTCCCATTGTGAGAGTCTGTAATTGCCCTATGTTTTGTTGTACGTTACTTTATGTCCATTCTAGTATTGCAATCATCTAGATGGGGAAGAGAGAGCTGCTTGCTTTGCTTGATTTGTCTTCCTGGTGTCTCGTGATGGTTGAGCGGCTCTTCCTCGCGGTGCCACGGGGTTGTCTGCAGTTTGTGATTGTGGTATTTCCTGATCATACTCACTTACTATTTCTGGGCACAGATATGCATTTTCTATTGAAAATATATTCATTATAACAGAATTTTTACCATGTGTCAGTCGATTTGGGGATCAGGGCAAGGTCTTTCGCATGAACAGGTTTCTGTCACATTTGATAAAAGGGGAGCTTTGTGCATTTTAATGCAATATGGAATTGGTCTGATGTATACATTTGGAACAATAGCATTTGAATTCATTTGTATTCTATTTTCTTTCACCAAATGATTATGATTTGGAAATCTGATACTGGTCGAAATTTCCTTATAACAGCAAATTCACTTTAAAGTCAAAGATAGCTTGGGACAAACATGGTCGTTATAAAGAGGGTTGAGTGTATTTGGATCCACTCATTATCTAAAAAGAAAGCAATTCATCTTAAAATTCTTCAAAGGTCATCTCCTTTCGAACCATATTTCAGATTTAACTGAAACTTGGTGAAAGACATCAGGGAACTTGGAAAATCAGAATTGTTGAACTCGCTTTGTTCTGATATCCAAAGAAGCCATCTTAGATTTTTTCAAGCGACAGCAGCTGTTTCAGGATAGACTTATAAAGTCTGATGAGATATGATATTTATTCATATTTATGTTTTTATTATTATTAATATTGACAGATGCCTTTTTACCAAATATATCATTCCTCTCAAATACTTTTTTCTTCTTCTGCTATCTCGTAGATGTTTTAAGCCAGCATAAATTAAAATTCTTGACTAGATTAAAGCTGCATACTCTGTAACTATGAACATTTTTCGAAAAATTTTATTTTCTTTTTAAATCATTTGTAAAAGTAGAATTAAGCTATGTTTTCACAATAAAAATGTTCAGTACAGCTGAAAACTGCAAGGAAAAGTGAATTATCTTATCAAATAGGTGTATTTTTCTCTTGTTGGTAATTATTTACGTCCCTCCAATAATTCTAGACCGTTGAATTTTAACATAAATGCAGTTGTTTTGATAGTTATAACTTGTTAAGATTTACGAAAATGGTAAAATCTTTACCTAAATTTGAGTATTTTTACTGTGTTCTTGAAAAATAAAAACATTATTTTTAAAATTAGAAGATCAAAAGTTACAGACTATGCAGCTTTAAGTTAGCAAAAGATAAGATGTGGAATGGTAGTGGTTGGGAGCGATTCATAGAAGTAATATCGACATTTACGACTGATATAAGTCTACTTTCAAGATTGTAACAACAAATTGTGTCTCTGCTCTCTTATCAATTCCTGAGGGGAAAACACAACCAAGCCCAACATCTCAGGATGGTAATAAACCAAAAATAATATGAGCAGTGGCACGAGATTTCCAACAATGGGGCATTTTGACAAGTGTAGACTCAGACGAACCTGTGCAGCCTCCTTTTAAGCTTAGAAACTCCAAATGGTGTTCAGTCAGTAGCTTAACAATCACAGAATACTCAAGCGACTAGCAAAGGCTCTGATCAGACTGCGCGTATGCGCAGGCTGGTCTAAGGCTTTGCTGGTCGCACATACCAAATTGCTGGAAATCTCATGCACTGGCTCATATTTTATGTGGTATAAAGTCATTAATGAGAGAAAACGTATAGCGCAATGTAAACAAAGTATAAGACATTAATAAAATCGCAGAATAGAGGAAAACTGCCATATTTGGAATTCGCGCTTTCGACGACACAATCTGCGCAGCCCGGTCTCAGTCTTTGATTATCACTAGCAGACTGAAGATTGCTGTTCTTAGTCGTATTCGAAAACTGTATGGAAGCGTATCAAATTAACGAATGATGCGTGTGTGTTAAATATCGGACGCGCGTGTAACATGGATGCCATTTTTCTGGTTCCCGCTTTCGATATATTTGTGATCAGTAAGTGATCTCTTTGGAGAAACCATTGATATGCTTGTGGGATGTATGGAACAATGCCTTAATGTTGAGGGACTCTGGAAGGTTAATAGCAAACATCCATTAGTAACCTTGTATTGGTAAGGAATAACGTCAGACGCAAACATACAGGGAGCCGGTGTCCAGCGAAAGGTGAAGTTGGCATGTGCGTCAATCGAAGACTCAGATCAGCCTGAGCGTAAGCCCAGGCTGATCTGAGTCTACGATGAGCGCTCTATGTACAGCCAAGGGTCCAAGGTTTCTTCACACGTAAAACGAAGACTGTGATCAGACTGTGAGGTTGTGCAGACTGATCTGAATCTTCGCTGTACGAATATGCCAACTTGTATCTTATGCTGGCTACCGGCGCAGACAAAGAATGCATCAGCTGTCCAGGTATAGTGGTACTTACTGCTGCTAATGTGACAATTCTGTATTGCGTGAAAATCTCCATGCTCAAATAGCTATGATGCGTTTCAGTCGCACCGCTTTAATGGGTAAGCTTAAACATTATAGTATACAAATAGGCCACCTGCTGGGTATGGTTTACCCCCCCCCCCCCCAGGGGGGAATTTTGTAGACCATATTTTTCTTGAAGCCCAGTGTCTTGCAAGGATTTTGCAACATGTTAGCCCTCTGACAATGGCAGCGTTAAGTTGTAACAGCCTGTTAAATACGTTACCCTACAAAATATTTGATAATTAAAATTGTATTTAAGACTTCAGAAAAGTGCAAAAGATAAGGTAAAATTTCCAAATTGGTTATATAGTCTAAGTAAGCTATTACTAAGCTACAAACAGAGATCTTTAAAAACATATGCTGAAACAATAAAGTTATGTCCGCTTGATGTTTATGTCTGCCAGTTCCAAATGTATGAACGCATTTCATTCAAATTTTCACATGACCAACTCTGATCTATTAGAAACATTTTGCACCTAAGAGACATCCATATGATAATCAGTAGAGCCGCTGACAAAGCAACGAACACGAGTACCCTTAAAATCAAAAGTCACAACATCAACAGCTTGGATGTCCATCATAATCCCGAACCGTTCAAGCATATTTAAACATCACTGAGTTTCTCAAGTAAGATGTTATGCATGCTAGTTGTATGCATTGTCTTTACGACCACAGCCATTAATCTGTAATATACTCTGAAGTCACAAAACATCGATCATGAGCGAGCGTGAAAACACTCATAAAAATCATTTTTGGTCCGGCATTTTGATAATCAACAGAATCGAACAAATTTGTTTTTGTTTTCGTCATAACAAGCATTTCAACATTAATTAAGACTAATCAGCATCAAAACAATTGACTATGGAAATTCTCTGATGATTTTGCAGTAAGGGGTGGGGTATAAAACACAGATTTAGTAAACCTTTGATGCCCGACATAGTTTTTTTTCTCTCTTGTGTAATTGTTGTCATAAACAAACACAACAAATAAAAGCAAAAACGGTCTCAAAAAGATGTTAGGTTAAGGAGATTTGTCAGTTCATGAAAATCGGACGTTTCTTTTTTGTTTGAGTATATATGGCACCCCAGATGTAGTGTACGCTACATTTTTTCATTGAACCCCCCTTCAAATGATAAATGAATCTAATATAGTTCGTCTTTATTTTTTTTTTGAAAGCAGATTATGTTCATTAGTTTGGTATGATATCAAAGATTTTTTATTTACCTTTTCAAAACTGCAAACAGTATGTTCCTATCTTATATACCTTTTAAGTTATTAGATGTTGAACATGGTAGCCCCATATCACACAAAAATCATTAAAATGTCAAAAGTAAATTCTCTAGATCTTGAGCTGGCTATAGATCCCCTCCCCCCAGGGGGAATTGTGCACACTATGATTTCCTAATACGACATTAAATAAGCCACAAAATGAAATATGTTAGCCCTCTGAGAGTGGCAGCGTAAGCGTGTAACATTACGTTACGTACGGTACCCACAAAATATTATTAAATTTCCTGATAATATCTCCCAACATGACATATTCACACTTGTTTGCAGTCTGGCACAGGTTTAACAACTTGATGTGACACAGTTACACATTTTTAGCATTCATTTTGTAAATGTCTTGAGTTTTAGCCGTTATATACGTTACTTAGTGGCTCATTTGTAATTTCCAATTATCAGTACGGCAGTTATTGACTATACATGTATTACATCCGTCAGTGAATATAGCAAATCTAAAAGGCTGCTTTTCAAATGAATTGAGGTTCCTTGTCATGGTGTCTAACACAATTTTTACGGCCCCAGGTTACATATGTTACCTTCAGAAAACCATTTATTTTTCAAAATAAGGTCTCAAACACGACCTGCCTGTACTAATTTGCATGCTGGCAAGGTTTATGTACTTTTTTTTTACTCTGGCTCATTTGCTCAGGAAGTAACTCAAAACATTAACTACCATAAACCCTCTTTTCTTCTATAGAGACATCAAATATAGTTAACATAATACTCATGGAAAGTTTGTAACATACAGTGCAAATGTTACTAACAACTTGAAAGATCAAAGAAACCCCATCAAGAAGAAGTTATAGAGCTGTTACTTGCCAAGCTAGCAACTCTTCGTATATTCTCCAGGGGTTTAAAGAATTTTCCAATACAGCTTATTAATTCTCTATCAGATTCATCTTGCAAGGGTTTTGCATTATGCTAGCACTCTGGTAATAGCACCATGACCTTGTAACAGCCAATTACACATATTACCCATCAACACATTAGATAATTTAAGTAAATGACATGACTCAACCATAAGGTAAGATTTCCAAATTGACTATAACATCTAAGTTTACAAGCTATTTTTGCATCACAGATATGGACCTTTGAAAACAAATATGCACACCCAAGTGTTACGCATGTTACATTATTCCTATATAAATGATTTATGAACCTAATATGGTTTGATATTTTTTTAATGTTAATGTACTTACTAATTCATTTTGTATTAAAGAATGTTTATGTACCTTTTGGAAACTGCAAATATTATTATTCTATCTTTTAAAAGGTTTGAGTTGTTAAGTTTTGAACATGGGAACCCCACATCACACAAAATGTGAAATATAATTCTTTTGCTAGGAAACATTCAAGTTTTCCTTCGCCCAGAGATACTCGATTTCCTTCCCATTTATTTTCCACACATTTTGTCCATATCTGGAAAGCCATGTCGTCATGGGAAAGACTTGATAGTTCAATCTTTGTATGTACATCTCAAGGACACAAAAGCAGGGTGGAAGTAAGCTCATGTTCATGCCATTTGAAATAGTCAGTATATGTGTATGGCTTTGGTATTTTTTCAGAAACATGTTGTACTGCAGCTTATTCACATTTATATAAACAACACATGTTAGGAGCACCTATTATTGCATACACCATTATTGAAAAAAAAAAACAGGTTATCCTCTGCGAGAATGTTTGTAAGATTTTATATACAGCTGCTTATACATTGTATATATGTATCAGTGACAAAACCAACATGCACTGCCTTTAGTGCCTGGTTGAATACTGGTTCCGTCTGATCATTGAAGGTGACAGGAAAAGATATTATGTTCTGTAGTATGGCATTACCATCAAAGTTATATGAAGCACTACATGACCATTCTAATGTTGGTTTAATGTGTTATTGCAAGTCATGCAGAAGTTTGGAATTCAGTTTTGGTGGTAATTCTATCAGGAGTTGACAGTGACCATGGTACAGGCCCCAGAAGGAACGACTTAATGTCACTGTTATATCCAATAGAAAGAATGTCATGCTGACCAAAGACGTATATTTAAAAGTAAGTAAGGTTGCAAAGATCAGGAATCGATACAATCAAGTACCACACCTGAACCAGGATACCAATGGGAAAATTAAACTCTCATCTGGCTGATTACGTTTTGAAAATTGGACAATTTCTTCTTGACCTCGCAAGCCTCCAAAGTTGTTTTGCTTGTAGCATTTTAAGGGGTTGTGAAAGACAGATTTTCAGCTAAAAGTGAGTCAATAAAGTCCGCAACAGCCTTCCTGCCAATGGCATCAGCCTCAATAAGATCATTAGCTATGCCAGACTTTGCAGGAACATCGAAAGACAAAAAGTACACTTCATTGTCATCAAAACTAGAACTAAAAGGATTGGTGAAGCCAGAAACTGCCTCTTGTACTCGTTCAACTTTGCATCTGAGCAGATTGGATATTGCATTTCAGTGCATTGAAGAGTTGTTTCAACATATTGAGCTCTGATGTGATGAGTAATGCACCATTCCATTTGTAGTACTAAGTGTAGTTCTAGCTGCTAAAGCCTATAATACCTCCTTTGACTTGGCAAGGGGTTTATTGTTTGCCTGATTGTTATGTCAAAAGCATTTCTCAAGCAAAGAATCGATGATTGTGACACACTAAACCCATTTTGTTCCAGAAGTTCTTTGCATCTGCGATGTGTATCAGGCACATTTATGAGTGTAATCAGTTAGACAGGTACATAGTGTGCGTTGTTGGTGTGACCGTGTGCAATGAACATTGTTAACAAGGCATACAGATAGAGCTGACATGCAATTCAAAGTTGTTTTCCTTGTAGCCTAATCAGTGTCAACACCATCTGAATTATATCCAATACCTTGACAGAACTGAGATGTTTAACAGTGACTGTCTTTCAGAACTTCCAATTTGAATGCATGGTACAAATGTATCTACTGTTTATGTGAGCAAACAGCGAGGGTTGATATATCACGCTGTAATAATAGTTTAAATCACCATGAATTAATAATGAACTACAATTTATTCCAGCCTTATAAATTATCTAAATTCTCTGACAGACTTAATACATGTTTAGTCAACAACTGCTATACAGATACTAAGAATAACTTATGTATCATTTGGTAACACATATAACAGTTAAAGCTCAAGACATTTATTAAATGAATACTTAAAATGGTAACCTTGTTAAAAAAAGTACATTAACCTGTGCCAGCATGCAAATAAGTATATACTCATCGAAAGTTCTAACCAATCACTTGCATTTTTTCAAAGCAGGCAATATTCGAGGTTTATAAATGAAATTCGACCCAACGGGTTAGATAACGTAAGAGAACTTGTTATTTCAGGAATAAACATGAAAAATTGATATAAGACTGTCGTTGTACTATGTGCTAAACATTTTGCTTGTCAATAATATACTCAGAAAAACAATTGAAGGATATTTAGATTCAGTCCCATCTCCAACATCCAATACAAAAAAACTTTACTAAATATGCATGCATTTCATATTTCCAGACATCTGCAATCAAAATGGATGCTTTATTTTACTCTCGCTTTAATGGTTTAAGTACAGTGCAAATCCAAAGGGTTCAACTCTCTATACTGAAAAGTCACAAACGTTAAAAAATGATTGAAACCAATTTTTATCGTTTGTATTGCATAATGACTTTCTTCAAAATCATCTCTGGTTCTCCCTCTAACAAATGTCACCTAATTTTGAAATTGTTGTAAGCGTTTAAGTGCAAATTTGTGGTCAAATTTGCCAGGGTATGTCATATCCGTGTATTTTTGTTGAAGAAGTTGTCCCATTTTTAGGGGAAATGACTGATAAATTTGTGTTAACTTTTGTCTGTGGTCGGAATTAGACATAAGCAATGACCTAGTAAAGGTTTCAGCAAAAATTGAGAGCGCTAAATTTGTTGCTTGTGAACTTTGGGTAGAGAGGGTCGGTACATTTGGTGTAGTACTGTATCGTAACCAATGACCCTTGAATTTCAATAAGCATTTTCGTGAATTGCATAGTGATAATTCTATCAATAACAAAAATAATTTGTTTGAAAATTATATTCCCAAATGTTATAAAGTCAAAAGAATTTTAATATCCTTCAAAGTTTTTCTGAGTATATGTAGTTTTCTAGAAAAATGATTTTAGGACTGATCGGTTAGAACTTTCGATTAGTGTAAACAGGGCTTGTTAGAGACATTAGCTTGAATGTTTAATGCTATTATTAGCGTAACATACGTAACATGGGCCTGAAAAATAGTGTAAGCGACCATAATAAGGAACTTCAAATCATTTAAGTAGCAGGCTTGCAGATTTGCTATATTTTGTGTCACATGTCAAATATAGTCAAATATAGTCAATAACTACTAAACTGGTACTCGGAAATAACGCAGGAAACTCAAAGTAACATATACAACGGTAATAATTCAAGACATTTATAGAATTAATACTAAAAATGTGTAAATGTGTTATAAGAAGTTCATAAACCTGTGTCAGCATGCAAATATGTACGAACATGTTATGGTTGAGACTATATCAGGGACGTTTAATGCTATTTCGGGTGGTACAGTAATGTATATAACGTGATGTTACACGTTAACGCTGCCACTCTCAGAGGGCTAACATCTTTTATTGTGTGTCTTATATAATGTAGTTTCAGAAAATCATAGTGTACAAAATTTCCCCTGGGGGAGGGGGTCTATAGCCAGCTCAAGGCCTAAAAGGACCCCGTTTCAAAGCTCTTCACCAATGACTCCGTCATCAGTCAACATTTTCAAACATCTTCTTTCATATGGAGATTTCTTACGAGAGGGGAACGAAAATGGTCCTGGTCACATTACCAAGATGACCAATATGGCAAACCTCCTTAAAATCTTCTTCTCCACAACCAGGAGGGTGATGTGTGATGACCTTGAGCCTTGGTGTGTAGCATTATGAAGGTAAAGCCTACCAAGTTTGTTTAAATGATGATTCTATGTTGGCCTTGACATACTTAACGTCAAGGTCAGGGGGGGGTAAAAATGTTGTTGTTTTTTGTTTTTGTTTTTTTGAAAACTGTTGAAGACAAAGTTATTATACTCCAAATATTTGACTTAATAAGACAATGACTATAAATAAAACCCAAAGGTAATGGTTACATTGATCTGTCAGATGAGGTTGCTCACATTGGATTCCAATCAAAATATTAAAACATATTTTTATGATCAAGATGGGGGCCGCACTCTTATTTCGTAAAAATCTTCTCTGAAACAGAATGACCCTGGGTCTTGGTACATGTATGTAGCATTTGTGATGGGAGTCCTACTAAGTTTATTCAAATTAATATCCTAATTTGACATTTACCTACTTCCTGGCAAGGTAAACGTTCCTTCATTTCGTGCATTTAAAAATGAAAATAATCTTGAAAATTGATTTTTTTTTCAAATACTGATGATGTACGTCAAAGTTATTCTACTAGCCAAATGACCCTAAGGTCAATTTTTGACCGCTCTTATGGGACTGCCATCAATATGTTTAATCATATTTAACTCAGTGTCCACAATTTCACATGGAGCGTCCATTAGATGACTATGTGGTCTAGGTCACATGACAAAAATGGCTGACATGCCCATATAAGGTAAAAACTCTTCAAAGAACCGAAGGGTCAATCACCTTGTACCCTGGTATATGTAGATTTGTCGATACAGGCTTTACAATGTATATTCGACTAGAGATCCTAGGTTGACCTTATGTTCTACAACCATGAGTATTAGGCTGGGGCCCAGGGTGAAAAAAATCAAAAATGGTTACCCCGAAAGTAGCAAGGTTTGTTATAGTATAAATTTGAATAAATATATATGGTGCATACGAAACCACTGTATAGCAAACTTCTCGGAATTGCATAACGCCACAAGAGCTAATAAAGTATGGCAGCCCATGTGCGTCATATGCATGCGTACGTTTGATACAAACGCTATTATCTCAGCAACGCGTTATCAAATTGAAATCAAACTACCTTTCAGGAATGACAATGTGTGTGTTTTAAAAGTTTTGAGTATTAGTTTAAATTTCAAAGAACTGTTGCTTTAGCAATACGCATGCAATTTTGTGTACCATATGTACCCAGATCAAACGTAATGTTTCGTTTTCTCCCATCTGTATCTACCATGACTCAATTCGATTAATTTCACACAAACACATCATAACTGTCCAAAGAGTACATTGCTGCCTGGTTGGGTGAGATTTGATATCCAATATGGCTGCCGTCGCCATAACGTATTTTTGGGGATCATTCCTTATCCTACTAACGGGTCACGTTTAAAATGCTTGCGTATGTAGTTGGACGTCCGTGTGCCTATTTCACAACACAAAATTTATTGTCACGTAAGAATTGACACTTTAAGATGGCCTTGAACATGAGCACATAGGCTGTAAAATAGTTTTGCTTTATTCAATGCATTGTTTTGGCGAACCGGAAGGGTAGATATGCAAAAACAAATCGCAATGTAAAGTACATCCAGAACGGTTACTAACTTTTTTTAAGTATGCGATAATAGCCTACATGTAAATAAAGTTGATATAGGATGGCACCATTGTGTTTCATCACATAGTTATTGGCCAAAAAGCGTGAGAATCTTCGGCTGACCGATTTCAAAATCATCACACATGGAGGGAAGTGTTAGTGGCTTACCTGTTGGTCCTCTGTCTGTCCTGTCACACAATACATCAATTGAATTTTATATATACATGTTGTCTTTAATTTATTGTTAAGGATATATTAAATGTTATATTGAAGAATGTCAATGTATTAAGTTTATTATAAGTGTTTAACAATCACAATAAATTGTTCAACTGACCCAATGTTATTATGTACAATATCACATTTTCTATAAATAAAGAGGTTTGTGTTCGATTTATTTACGAATCTTGTTATTTCCATTCTCATGAAATTAGCGTAAACTCTGGTTAAGGATATATTCCATGATGTCAATTGTGTGAAATGTAAAAAGTAGATGGTATTATGCATCATTTCAGTCAAATGACACATTAAAGTCCTCAAAGCGAATCTAAAGGCAAAAAAAATGCATGCTTATTTTCAACACCTTCTATTTTATAAATCTGAAAGAAAAGACTTAAAACATTAGAAGTGATGATTGTTAGATACAACACTATAACCCCCTTCCTAAAATACTGGTCAGAAACTTTTACTCGTAATTATAGACGGTTGCCTAGCAACAAGGCAAGATGGATTTATTTGCTATACCTGGTATTATAAAACAATCACCATGGCAACTAGACTTTCCATACTTGTATATTGTTATGGCATTACCCGAACGACATACTGATGTATCCATACATGGATTTATTGAAATTTCTTCCAATAGCAAAGTGTTTCAAAAAATCATCATTTTATATTTTAAAAAATCAAAACAATGGATAAACAGTTAAATAACTGAAACTGGCACCATGAAACTGGTTTAAGACCTCCAGTAAAATATTTTTACTGACCGTTTGAAGGCCGTACTTCTTTCGTGGATCATATGTGTTATTTGTGTCTTGTGTTTGCCATGCTTTTTCATCTGCTCATTGCTGCCTTGTGGTCACCTGCTGGGAAAGGGCTGACCTCTTGGCTCTTGTTTGTGATGTTTAATTGTTTTTTTATTACTTTCCTATGTGGTATCCTGGGTCATGTGTAGTACTTGATTGTATCGATTCCTGATCTTTGCCACCTTTCTCTTACTTTTATTCTTGCAGCTTACAACATCAGTAGTCCAAAAGTTACGTATACCTATTTTACCCTTAATTCTGTTTTGTGTTCATGAAATCTTCCATGGGTGGATGACTCATGGAGGATTGGAAAGAATTAGGTTTTTTTATGTAAAAATAGACTTCAATCAATTGATACAGTATAGTTAGCTGTGTTTATAACCTGAAAACACAAATATTCTTTTCAGTGATTTGTGGTGTAAGTTTCTTTATTCCTGCCATGTGCATTGTTTACGTCTGTTCGGTGCTTACTAGCAGCATAATCACCTCGTTAGAAGATGTTAGTTATATTGTTTCTAAACCATGTTTGTTATACAAATCATTTGGATATAGTTTCTTTTCCTCTTGCAGTCTTGTATGGGATGATTGTCACGCCGTTGGTCTCCTCTGTTTCTTTTTTTATCGTTTTTTGTTGATGGGGTACCTATGTTTGTTTTTGCCACATGGATTATCTAATGAGTATACATTTTTCAAATTCTTATTTTTTATTGTTGCAAGCATATTTGCCTCTAGGCTTATAACAAAATAATTGTCATATTCCTTTTGGTCATGAAGATTACTTAACAAATCGAAACGAACAAACACAAGCTTTGAAAAGCATAGACAGTCTGTGTTTTCAAGCTAGATTATAAACATAAGGCAAATCAAAATATGTTTCCCCCTCCACATAACATACAATAGTATATATGGGGCAGAATAGATACCATTTACAATCCCATTTGCTATGATAACATGTTTTACAACGCGTTTAAATCATTATTATGATTTTTAAAGGAAAACGGCTTCCCATACAAATTTCGCTTTTATGACATTTCGCAATTCACAACAAATTGCTATACAGTGGTTTTGTATTACCGAATGTTCAAATATTATTTGTGCAAAAAATCAGCTTTGCTACTTTCGGGGTAAGCATCGATGACTTTTTTATGAGATACGCTAGTCTGGGCAACAGCCTATATAGGTACCCACTAAAAGCCATATAGTTAACGTTTCGTTTAAGGTAGCTTTGTGACCAGGTGATGCTCAGTCCAGCCTACTGACCATAGCTTGTTGACTTGGGACGTAAAGCAACAAACAAACAAACAAACAACACTCAACTACAGAGACTAACTAGAGTATTACAAGTTTACATATAGCAAGTGTAACTTTCCGAAGAGCGAATATTAAGGGCGTTGGTCAGGCTGCATAGATGCACATAGAGGTATACACCTTGAATGTTCGCGTGCAACAAAATCAAGTTTTCTCGATGACGCCATTGAATTAAACCTGAATATTAACTTTTTAACTAGACCCAGAATCATCATGAAACTCAAAATATAGTGTAAAAGCTTTATTGAATCTATATTTGTTGGTAAATTTTTATTAATTAGTTGTTAGAAGCTTTGTAAGGTAAAAGGTTTATTGGATAATTGAGCCGCGCCATGCGATAATGTGTCTTCGGGAGATTAATTACGTCATGAGATATGACGTCGTAAAGTCTGACGTAATCATTTCGCGCCGCGCGTAATTAAAGAGAGCGTCATCAAAGAAAACGACAATTTAGTAAGTCATTTTAAGAATAAAATGCGATTACAATCAAGGAATTTTAGGCCGATTGTATTCTGTTGTAAATTAGTCATGGTCTGATCCAGCACGGGGTCCTGGTGAAAAATGAACTGTACAAAAAGATGCGGCTTGGTAAACACTAATTGACCCTCAATCCTCAACATCTTTGCTCTCCAAAGACACTCTAACAAAAAAAGAAGAATTAAATAAAATAT
This sequence comes from Loripinus fragilis, assembly GCA_964019695.1. Classification (NCBI taxonomy): domain Eukaryota; kingdom Metazoa; phylum Mollusca; class Bivalvia; order Lucinida; family Lucinidae; genus Loripinus; species Loripinus fragilis. The sequence continues at coordinate 65,617,279 of OZ026529.1, forward strand.
AATAAAATAAAGTAAAGTAAAAAATAACAAAAATAAAATAAATAAACGCCGGATACATCCCAGCTTTCCGTAATCGACCAACCAGTGTGTCTGAACGACGGCAATTCTGAACGAAAGCAGTTTACGGTACACAAATTCGCATTTACGATTGGGCAAAGGCTCCAACGGGACTGCTAGATGCGCAGACTTGTTTGAGTCTACGCTGAGTGACCGTGCGTTAAATAAACTAAAATCTCACGAGGTAGCTCTAATGTATAAAAAAGTTCTAATAAGTTTCACACGAGAAACAATTGTTATTATTTGCCACCTTGTTACATCGCCGTTTAAATCAATGTATTACCAGATTTCTTGCAAAAATAGTTGTCGCAAAATTATTAAATCTACAATGATAAAAAAAAAACCAAATGAAAGCAAATTGATATACGCAATAAACATTTTAATTGTAGTTTCCTTGTGTCTGTTGATTTTTATGGCAGTCATTTAAACACACAGACAAATTAAAAATGTCATCTCTTCGGTGACGTTAACGTTGCGTCAATGAGAATCTTGATAAAAAAAATCATTAACTATTAAACGTTTTTTCTACTTTTGAAGTGTAATTATCAACATGTTAATTGAGTATTGCTTTTTTCTATTTGCTCTTCATACCTGTAAGTTTTGTAAAACTGCATCCATTAATTTTGTCATGGTAGTATATACTAAAAAAATAATCTTTAAGAGCACTGTTTGAAATGGCGACAACACTGATAAAATTGATTGTAATTTCTTTGAGCGGGGGAGAGTAGAATTGCTACTCTCTCTCCAAGAACTTTCAGCTTAATGGAACTAAATAATTGGAGAGGCAGTGACATTTTCCCCAAAGGTTTCCACTAGAAGTTGAAGTCCTCTTTCCCAGTAACACATATAACCCACGTGCATGTGTATTGTCAACAAAGACGGAGATGCGAAATGAAACGGAGGGTCATGTTACTTTGTTTTCAAAATCAGCGTACAGTTCAACAATTTAAGAGCGGCGAACTTTAACAAACTTAAACTACCTCCATTCTCAACTTAGTATCTGGAGCTGCAGCGAAGGCAGTGTACATACGGAGTTGTCAAGTCGAGACCTGCGCGATTGGGCCTGATTTAGAATTACACAATTCAAACTACATGTATTCAAATGCCCCACTTTTTATACAGCCAGAATCCCTTCCTTAAGGCCTACGTGGGTGCATTAAACTGGGGGGTAATGTGCACACTCAATATACATGTATGCAAGAGGCAAGGGCTCACTACGCCGACATAAAACTACAAAATCGAAAGGAATAGGAATGAGTACCCGCATTGCCATAGCAACCAGATTTCTTTATGTCTTGATTGTTTTTGTGAGAAAGTTTGAATATGATTTTGTTGTTCGGTATATACTGAAATCCTTTTTTTCAGTGAGAAGTATCATACGATTAAGGAATGAGGAGGCATAGTGGGTACAGTGAGGCAAATAAGCAATCCTGCTTATGTAGGCTGAGATTGTGAGCTCGAGCCATTGTCTGGTCAAACATTTCATCAAGAGTAATATACTCAATCATTGTCCCGGTTCAAGTAGGGTAGTTGCCAGTTACTGGCGAAATATGCATACACTTTGCACTGGTCGCCGACTGATAATGTTTTGAAATTATGTTAACCAATTTATATTAGCCTAGCGCCCTTTTTGTGTGACATGGGCAAACAGTGTAGAACCAGATCAGACGCCGCACTGTTTGCTTTGCGCATTGAGCGAAATTGTAAATTACTACCCAATAACCCTTGAATCAGAAATGGATCCGTCCTTTTGGCAGTATTGTGAAATTCCATTGGGCATATATGGGTTTAGCCTAAACAACAACAACAACAACAACAACAACAGTGAATAAAAGAAGATGCCCATCGCCGAATCTTTATTTACACTAGTTATCAAGGTTGCAATACAACTTTGCAAGAACGCATTTTTGTGATTTTATTTTTCAGATCCAGTTTTGTGTTGAATATTTAATTACCAAGTCAACATTTTTGCATCATGTCGGACTAGAATATTCGCTGCTGCATTGTGGTCGAACTTTAAACGCGATGGTAGAAAAAAAGAAAACTAAGGAAATACGCTCGCGAACGCTTGTAATATTTTGGGTCAGGTGTGATACTTGATTGTATCGATTCCTGATCTGTGCCCTCTTTCTTATTTTGAAAACGTTCGTGCTCCTCCTCAGTATATATTAACATATGTGGCCTGTAACTGACCCTATAGGGCATGTGTAACTGCAGAACATATCATTTTGTAAAAAAGTTAGACGGTATTGCCTACATCATACAGGCCATCAAATAACAACGAACCTGTTCCTGACCAGTGCAACATTTTGAGCATCGGTTGAACAAATTAGAAATCGTTGCGAAAATCCTCCATTTGTAGTGGCACACTCCGTTGGTTAATACCTTTATTTTTTTCTATATTACTTCATGTTTATGTGCTCATCTAAATCGTCATTCGCGGCATTTCCAGTGAGCTGAAAGGCAACCACTTCTTTGAGAAGAAAATGCCATCTGTTTTTAAGTCGCAACCTAGATCTACCTTTTCCACAGAACAATTACCATGCCGATTCTGCTGTTTGTTTGCTTGATTCTTTACGTCCCATCAACAATCTGTCAGTTATGTGGGGATGGGTCGCACTGGGTTGAACCAGTTCTTAGCTAGGATTAATGTGTCTTGCCCAAGGACACAACACAGTGACGCTGGTTAAGCTCGAACCCGTGGCCCCTCCGTCTAGAGTCAGGCTCTCTACCACTGAGCCACTGCGCTCCCCCGATTCTGCTGTTACAATGCGAAGGACAGGTCCTGCCAAATGCCCGAGAGGGCGTACATAGTATACAAAGTATCAAAACCTGCTCCTGGTTCCGAAGTTATAACAAATTTTGGTGCTCAATTCAACTGAGCATGGAATTTATGCTGTTCATAAATGTAAAGAAATGTTGGCATTTAAACAGTTTATTTAAAATCGGAGAGTTTCTTCATGTTAGCAAGAAAACATTTACGTTCAAGTTAACATTTTAGTTTTCACGGGCAGTTGAACATATAATGTCGCGGCCAGGTTTTTCCGAATTTCAAAAGTCAATGTGCTAATTTGTGCCGTATTTTATACGGAGATGTGTCCGTGATGACCCATATTTGTGCTGGCAAATATTGGTGCAGGAAAATATCGCACCAGTCGACGGCTACGTCCATTAAGTGCACATTTGCAAACGAAGGCTGACATGGCATGGCACCTCAAGGAACCATTTATATGGCAAAATTGAAGAATACGCAAGAAATGAAGTACGTTTGACTTACGATTAAATTCAATTAATTTGTTTTACCAGCATCAGTAGGGGTAAGCTACGTCGCTACCCAGTTTCGCGTTAGTATCAGCGATGGTCGGATGTCTAAAGGCGCAAAAGCTTCGCAACGTTGTGAATGACTCATCGTGACGTCACGCAACGTTAGTTCTTAAATCAACGTCAAGCCGTCCAAAGTTCAAATTCCAATATCTTTTCTAATAATTTGAATATTTTGATCAAACAAAAACGAGTTTACTCTTTATATAATGACCTGTATGAAAATCACAGAATCTCAAAATGGCCAAATTTACCCCGAAGACACATTTTCCCATGGCGCGGCTCATATATATTTGCTTTAAAAATCTGCTTGATAAATTTCTATTAATTAGTTTTTGTTAGAACTGAGCGGTTTATTGGATCTATATTTGTTTTTAAAATCTGCATGGTAAATTTCTGTTAATTAGTTGTTGTTAGAAGTAATGTACGGTAAAAGGAAATAGGTCGATTTTCTGATTTTTGTCAAAGTGTCCTGCAATTGTTTATTTTGCATTATCAATATTTTGTCCACACACCGGATAGGCGGCAATCGAAAAATCTTAACAATCGACGAACGCAGATCATAAATCACTGGAAACAGTGTTTTCGATCGCCGTTTGTCGCCAGTCGGGTGACAAATGATAATCAAAAATTAACGTTTTTGATTGGTCAGATTGCCGTGATCCAACTAGTGAGAACATTCTACTTGTGGCATAAGCATTAGAATACTCTTTTCACATGCAAAAGTGTGTTCATATACAGTAAAACCTCGAAAATTCGAATGCCGATTTTTCGGAAAGTCTCCTTAATTCGTATTAAATTTCGGACACAAGGGAACTTGAGAATAGGGGCCTATGAACTATTTTAATAACAATCTATGAAACATATTTTGTGTGCATAAAAGAAATGTCTCCCTGACATATGTTTGATAGGAAAAAAAACTGTTAATCATTTTTGGGGATGTCTATAATTCGAACTATAATTAATTTGAAATAAACCTTTAGTCCTTTAAAGACTTCGTATTTACGAGATTCAACTGTACCTTGTATGACTAGAGGCGAACAGCGAATTATCTGGTGAGACTGTGCGGATGCGCAAGCCAGCCTGAGCCTTTAGCGCCCATCGACGCAACATGTCCAAAATCTTAAAATCGAATGGCTAAACATGATTTGTAATAAAGCTATAATTTACAAACTTGTCTAATAGCTGGTATCCGTTTGTTTTGTTTGTTTTTTGGGTGTGTGTGTTTTTTTTTTGTTTTTTTTTTTTGCTTTTTTCTCTCCTTTTTTTTTTTTTTTTTTTTTTGGGGGGGGGGGGTAGCAAGCATTGACTTTACTGTCAGGAAATTTACACACCTTTAGACAAAAGTAGTTCCAGATTATAAAGCATCAGCGATATCTGTGGACATTGTGCCAATAGTTGCGTGTTATTGTATGTATATTGAAACATTTCTTGAATAGAAAACAATGTCGATAACCTAATCAAAGCTAAGCTTAATCTAGGCTCGTCTTCTTTCAGCGAAAATAATATTATATTATACCCGATTAATTCAGAATCATGCTGTACTTGTATATAAGTGCAGAATACAAATCATTGTCACACTGCACCAAAGAGAGCACAGTAACCTATTGATTCCGTAACATTACTTCTAGGTGTCTTCACAAACCACACCCGCCATCGATAATCATGACAATAACATCTAGCCAGTAAGCATGCAAAAACGGGCCACCATTGACACGTCAGCAAAATGCCATTTGAATGGCATTTCGCTGATGGACCGATAGTGGCCCAAGACAATATGCTAGCTGGATAGGCTACCATGGCAAAGAGAAAAATACATTATGGTTTTTCGTTCATTCATTGGTACAATCGTCATGCTCAAAAGACTAGACCCCATTACACAGTTACGCGTGGCTGTACTGAAACGCATTCAAAGGAACTCGTATAATGTGTAAAAAGTGTCTTCAATACTATAAGGAACTGCTCTTAAAGAAGTGCATTAGCTTTGGTGTGGGCTTGTGGGGCAATATATTAGGTATATTTTGAAAAGGGACGCAAATATTGATAAGAATCACTGCTCATTTATATTAATCTCCCTTTCTGCATAGGAAGACCCTGGTGCACGTAACTATTTCAGCGTTCTGGCCTGGAGGTTATAAAACGTTTTCGTGCTCAACTCAACTGAGCAGGAAATTTATCCTGCTCATACATTGTAAATGTTAAAATGCCAACAATTGTTGGCTTTTTAACATTTATAAGTATGATAAATACAACGTCTGGGAGTTTGAAAGCAAGAAAAGTCAATATTTTCTGCATTGTTGTTGTTTTGAGCAGTTGAAATTTAATTCTGCACAAAAAAGTTTATAACCTCGGGGCCTGGCTACGCCATTGACGCTTAGCTATTAGACGGATGGCTGAGAATGGGTTTGCTCCCCCCCCCCACCCCTAGCGAATTTTGCAGACATATCCTATCTTGTAGAGAATTAAAAGCCGAGTCTTTTAAGAGATGTTTGCACTCTGTGCTCCGGGGCGTTAGTCTGTAAGAGCCTGTAACATACGTTACTTAATCAAACTAAGAAAAAGTAAATTGAAAGTTTGGGCTACAAATTAAAGACATTAAAATATTTATTTTTAAAAATCATATATATAGTCTGCATACTGGATATCTTAACTACATATGACAGCCATTTGAACAAAATTGCCGCTTCCTAAGGTGTCATATGCGTTACATAAATCAGATAACCCATTAAAATTTGCAAGTGTGGCTAACATCATTTACATTCACAATCTCTCTGTGTGTTTTGCAAAATGTTTTTAACCATGTCTGACTAGCTTATGCAATTGGCTAACAGAAAAATTAAAGTTTGCTTCCCTAGCTTGAATACTTTTTCTGGAATAAGCAATTAAACAACCCTACCCCTACCCAGTTTTAAGGTGAAATGTTTGGTATTAAAACTTAAGTAAAAATAGTTAAAAATATTTGCAGTTGATGAATGTGTTTCATTGTTTGGGATTTATTTGCTTATATGAAAAGACTCATAAATCTGCAAATTTGTTGCAAAATTTTTAACATCAGAGGCTTTTACATATGTTACCTGATGTAATATATGGGCAAGCTCATTGTCTTTACGTAATATATGCCTAAAAATGTTTTAATCTCCTCGAGGGAATTTTGCAGACATATTCCTTCTTATAGTACAACTCGAGCTGCATCGAATAAGGGATGTTTGCACTCTCTATGGTGGGGCGTTTAAATAAGTCTGAAACAGTGTGTTACATGCGTTACAATATAAAATAAAGGAAATGTAGTTTGAAAGTTTGAGCTAAAATTGTGAAAAAACTTGCAGCTGTTGGATATCTTACATTGTTTAGGGATTTTAAACTGGCTCCTATGATAAAGACTTATTATACTCAATTGATGAATAGGAAAAACCAAGGTTTGCTTTTCTATCTTAAACATATTGTCTTATAGGAGCTAATACACAGCCCTACTCCCAGTTTTACAGAGAAGCGAATTTTGTTATTACCGTATAAGTAAAACACATGAAAGCGATTACAGCATGTGGATATTTTTCATTTTCTTAGTCTGTCTTGCTCATATATCTGCAAGATGTCATTAAGTTTAAGATCAGGACACTTAATGTGTACTTATAAGTCTTTGGTGCCAAAACACTAGAAATTATATTCATTTCTGATTATCAAGCCCATGGACTGTTTTTACAGATGGTATCAATGACCTTTTGGACACATTTCCTAATACAGTGCATATAATGCTAAATATAGAGCCACAAATAGAAAAGATAGTTTTTCATTTTTACAAGAAAATACAATAAATGAAATGGTCCAAACTATTTCTCATCGATTTAACACTCATGTTAAACGTTTGTCGTTGTCTGCTTCTGTGGTAATCATTATTATCACACGCCTCCTTGCAACTAGTAAAATCATCACACAATATTTCAATCATTTACTGTTATTCAATGTTACCACCAGTCCGCTCAAAATTGATGAGCCATTATCAACGTTCCAATTTTGCCATTTATGGCTTGGAACATTCGGAAACTGATATGAATTCCTAATAGTTGGCTCTTTGAGTATGTGTTTCATGTGAAAGTAGGAGAAAGACTAAAGCTTTACAAGGAGGAAAACTATGCCATTAAGAGCAATGAGTACCTGGACTGATGTACCTTGATATTTCTGTGATAAAGAATCATATCTTAGCTGGTTAACTTTTATAAATGTAGCCTTTCCATACATGCAACCCACATATTTTCATCTAATAATGTCTCTGCACTTATTATCTTTCCCCAAGCATTCAAAAACTTATTTGAAGTCTTAGTACTTCTGAAGTGCTAAAACCGAGGTTACTCTCCCTTCAGATAAACGAACTAGATGTATCACAGCAGGTAAAGTAATGAAATGCAGGATGAACAGAGCGCAAATAGACCCTTTCAATTCAATGATTCACTAAGTTTCTAAGATAAGAGCGCTTATTAAAGGATGTAACATATATAACTCGTCATAATAAATGAGCAAGGGCATTGTCGTGACATCCTTTTTGATTACAGTCAGATGCAAGTGTTTTCAATTTCAGTGTGTTCAATGGATCATGAAATGAGGCACCTTATCAACTTGTTTACTCTGTATAAATCTTCCATAGAGCATAATATAGAACTACTGCAGGTTATATCCCATTCTACCTATAGTCCACTTTCCTTCTTTTGAATGCAACAGCTAATGATATGGCTGCAAAAACTGAGAAATCATAGGTTTTACATTATTTTAAGACATGCTTCAATGTGCTGACATCAAAAAACAACCTACTGCAAACATAATAGATGGCAATGTCCAACTTCATATTCTTTCTCTTATACCAGATAACTTTCAAGGTGTAACAGAAATTGTTTCAGACAGTCTGCCAAAACCATCAAGAGTCAACATTGTAACTAAAATAAACTTATAAAGTTCTTTGGGCGCAGCAAAATACTATTGATCTAAGACCTAAGGACTTAAGCACCAAAAGACTGGATAGGTTCCATGGCAAATGATGCAAAAAAGCAGCCTATCAAATTTCTGTTCGACCAATGTCAGAAATCTTTAAGTATTCTTAGAGGTACACGTTAGAGACATAGATTTTTGCAAAATCAGAGCAAATTTATCATTTGACTAGCACAGATGCAGCTGCAGTTAGATTGCTCTTGCCACTTCACAGGAAGAGATATATACCAGAGTCATACTCCATTGTATGCATATGTGTGAAATGGCATTAAAGTAATAAGGTTGCAAAGATCAGGAATCGATACAATCAAGTACCACACCTGCCCCAGGATACCAATGGGAAAGTGACAAACTCACAGAAGACACCACAAACGAGAGCCAAGAGGTCAGCCCTTTCCCAGCAGGTGACCACAAAGCACATATAAACAGACGCGCACAAAACATAGCAAACACAAGACAGAACAAAAACATAAAAGATCCACAAAAGAAGTACCGCCTTGGAACGGTCAGTAAAATATTTTACTGGAGGGCTTAAACCGGTTTAACGGCACCAACCTCACCCTTAATTCAGATGTGGATCAAGACACATAAATATTTGGTTTGCATGAAAGACCCCTAACTTATCAATGCATCATCTCCTAAAACATATAAATCAAGATATAACAAGGAGATAAAGCAAGGATAAGGACTCAACAGTAAATTAAACTGAATACCGGAGCAAAAGAAATCCAACAGGTAAACCCCGGTGGGCCCGTATATTTAATATACCCATATTTAATCATGTGTTTGATCCCATGACACTGACATGCTGTTTCTGCTTTTGAAGAATGCTAAGGATTCAAGTTTGGCTGAGTCAAGTTGTTTGGCGCTGGCACTGGCCACACATACAAAGAAAATTAAGTCTTTTGATGGCAAAAGAGGAGGATCACACGAAATGCTTATAAGTGATGTTTGTCACAATTACCAATTTTAAAAAGTAATCTTAATTAATGTAACACATATAACACCATAGGAAGCTGTATATTTGTTAAAAAATCGTTTCTCATGTATCAAAGGTATTCAGCATGCAAACTACATGAATAATTCAAATAAATAAGTAGTTTTATGTCTTCTTTCTGTTTCTTAGACTTTCAATTCATTTATTCTTAAATTGATATGGTAACATACGTATCATACCATTACAGGCTAAATCCTAGTTAATAGAGTGCAAACATCTCTTATTTGATGCAGCTTGAATTGTTCTTTAAGGTAGGATATGTCTGCACAATTCCCAAAGGGGTGGAGAGGAACAGGATTGTACTCAGTTTGCAGTCCTAATACAATGCCATGATTCTACTGGTTGTGATGAAATGGGTGATTATTTTGCCATAGAAGCAGACACAATGATAGACATTGTGAGGGTGACTTGAAAAAAGATTGTTTTTGAATAATTTTATTTAATAGGAATATTTATTAATTGTGTCATTTAAATGAGAACTATTATTTTCTATCTATATGTCTTTATATTTTAATATTATAGGCATAAGGAAATATGTGATTAAAAGGGTTATATATAACATAGGTAACACAATTCCATAGGCTTGTTATCAGCAATGACTGTAATTACTAAGACTAAGGCACCAGAGGCTAGAGATTAATAGGAAAACATGTGAAAAACGGTATTTTCTGAAATATCATCTCTTACTTCCAAGAAAATTTCCTAGCTCATTCATTATGCCATGTAACATACGTTACATACTTTAATAAGTGCTCTGATCCTGATGTCAAACTTGCAAATGCATGATTCTTTATTGCATTAGCAAGACAGTGCCAAAAATATAAGATATCCACGAGCGTCAAATATTTTCATATATTTTTCTTCAATAATAGATACCAAAATTGGATACTTAAAATTGGGGGTAGGGTTATTTAATAGCTCATATAAAACAATGTATTTGAGATAGAAAAGCAAAATTTGTTTTTTCTATTAGTCAAATGAGTATTTTAGTAAACTAAGATTAAAAACACTTGTAAAAATGCACAAATTGTCTGTAAAATGAATGATGTTAGTCACGATTTCCACTTTCAAAGGGAAATTTAATCTATGTAACGCATATAACACCATTGAAGGCTGAAATTTTGTTTGAAATGCTGCTTTAATGTAGCTTAGGCATCCAGCTTGCAAACTACATAAGAAATTTGAATAATTAGATGGTTTAATGTCTTCTATCTGTAGCTCAAACTTTCATTTTGATTTTTTCCTTAGTTTGTTACAGTAACATATGTAACAGGCTGTCAGAGACTAACGCCCCGGAGCACAGCGTGCAAACATCTCTTAAAAGATGCGGCTTGAAATTTTCAAGAAAGGATATGTCTGCAAAATTCCCTAGGGGGGAGCAGGACCTTTTTTAGCTCGAAGTCTATATACAGGGCTATTATAAATCTCGTTAGAGAGTCGCTGTACTAGTAGCGCTGATCGGAATAATTGTTCGAATTGATCTTAAACAGTTTTCCTCTCGGCGTGTGACTGATATAATTTCAGAGCCGTTTCGTCAATACGCGTACATTTATTTGACGTAAACTATACAGTTTCTAGTCAATCAAATACAAGAATAATTTACATATCAAGGTCACAAATACTTTTAAAATACTTAAATCAAGTTGTAGTGCTTATGTAACGTTTTTTGCTTAACCCATATATGCCAATAAAACGGCGGTTTTGAATGGCATTCATGGGTAAAGGTGTATAGTATGACTTATTAAAATGTTAGAATTTTTGATAATTTCAAAATTGAAAACAAGTCAAATCAGTTCCATCATGCATTTCAACAAGCATTGCTCGCGTTTTGCATGGTGTGGTTCATGTCCTTAGCATAAATAGTAAGTTAGCTTCCAGGCACAATTACTTACAGTCTGTTCTATAGATTGTCCAGACCACGACGACATTACCAAAACGACTAGACGGAGCAGTGAAGACTCGTGTCAATTTGCTGAACATTCAAAGCCGATCTCATTCCAAGGCTTAAATTTCACGAAAAACAGTACGCTAGGTAAAATAGAATACTGTCGACTTGCATAGGCTGAGGTGAACAAAATATTTAGATAAATTTGTGAATATTTTCTTATCCATCAGTTTAAGCATTTGTTTTGGTTGCTCAAAAGAACCGTCTCATTGAGACGGTTCTTTTGAGTACCCACAACATATGCTTTGATTTAGAAATAAGGCAATTATATCTTGATAACGGGTCTGGTACCGTTACCGTCACTAAGGTTGGGATATATACGATCAAAAGAAATAAAGAACACTTATTCCAAAGCTGATTGAATTTTCTTGCATGTAAATGAGGACAGTAGAATAAAAATTAAATTTGTTCGGATGATTAACCGTTTTCCTGCTTAATATGGATATATCCGCCAATAAAACAGCAAAGACTCAGAGTCAGATTGCATGACCTACTATAGTACACTATATTTTATTCTTCCAGTGATCTTCTTTGCTAATGCACATGTATTACATTTTTCACATGAGTTGGCTTGCAAAAATGTGCGAGAAATTGCTTAGCAAATGATTAGATTATATTGAAACTAGGAATAATCCGTCAATTTAAGAAACGACCAAAATCTTTCAAAATAGATCACATTCTATAACTATGTCAAATTGTGGGCGTTGATAAAAAATGGTCGGATCTATTTAAGAGTCGCAATAGCCAATTTCACAGTCCTTCCGTACTTTTCCGTAATTCGCTCGCAAATCAAGTCACATGGAGTAATAGCACATGACTAAATCAACCAATCAAAATTGATACTGGGTGCTTGAGGTACATGAAAGCACCAAAGTATCAGCAGTCATTCGGTTTTGTAAGTATACTGCCATGTATGTATGGCATACGATATACATGTACATGTACATGTACGGTTATTTTTGTCAAGGGCTGCTTAGCACCGTTTTCGTAGATTTTAGTCTAAAGCTACAAAGTCTGTAACTTTTGATCTTTTAATGTTTGAAGTAAAGTTTCTATTTTTCTAGAATACAGTAAAAATACTCAAATTCACGTAAAGATTTTACCACTTTCATAAATCTTAACAAATTATCACAATCAAAACAAGAGCATTTATATTAAAAATCAACTGTCTAGTATTATTGGAGGGGCGTAAATAATTACTTACAAGAGAAAAACACCTGTTTTTATAAGATAATTCACTTTTCCATGCAGTTTTCAGCTGTACTGAACATATTTATTGTGAAAACATAACTTAATTCTATTTTTACAAATGCTTTAAAAAGAAAAGATTTTTTTTTCGAAAAATGTTCATAGTTACAGACTCTTTAATTGGAAAACAATGATTAGGCCAGTATTTCTGACAGCATTCGTGTTTGTGTACAATCTGACGTCAGCACATTTGGCATACGTCACAGCACCGGTGTAGCTTGTGATCTTGTAAACATTGAAAAGTAAAACTTCATTGGCACTGTGACATCTTGCTATCAAGTCAATAGAGCAATAGATATTCCTAACATTACCGTAATTTTAAAACTCAACCTAGCACGTATTTACTTGTCATCATTGAAAATTAGATATCAGGTCACGTTTTTGGTATGCGTTTTGATTGGTCAGATTATTTCTATTCTGAAAATGCTCGGAGTTAATCGGAACCTGTCGGTGAATATAACTGTTTAATAGAAGCAGCAGCTTTTATTGTGCCTCATATTGTCGAACTTATGCCACAATGGACATATAAATGGTTTTGTTGTTTGTATGTGTATGCATTAATGTATTGGTTTTAATTAAGCGTTTTCTGATGTGTTTTAAACTGTTCAATTATGTGTCCTGCCGGTTATTGCCTATAATTTGCTATTCTCTTCTATTCTTTCATGCAAATTGTCTCCGACGAAGGCAATTAGTCTGTCGTTTCTTGGGAAGAGGGACATTAAAGATCAATGAGTGATCTACCCATATGGACAAAGGAAAAATGAGCCGCGACATGTGATTTCCAACAGTGTGGTATTTTGACATGTGTAGATTCAGATGAGCCTGTGCAGCCTCCTTTTAAACCCCGAAACTCCAAATGATGTTCAGTTAGTAGCTTAACACTCATAGAATATTCGAGCGACAAGCAAAGGCTCTGATCAGACTGCGCGTATGCGCAGGCTGGTCTGAGCCTTTGCTGGTCACACATAATACATTGTTGGAAATCTCATGTCATGGCTCAAATACATTTAAACACGCAACTCAGATAAAAGTGCATATTTGGAAATATTTTTCTCATTTCTCAACTAAATCATTTGTTGAAACTTGGTAAGAAAATTATAACGATTTTACCTTAAAATTGGGTTTTTAATTAGACCTATGAAATGTATTTTGTTCGTATTGGTAAGGCCAGAATTTTTTACTTGTTGATTTACAAACCCTCCTACTGTAATTTTCTGGAAAGTAAGAAAAGTAAATTATTCTCAGACAACGGTAAAAGATAAATCTTGACGATAGTAGACTTTGCTACAAAGTACCCTGCTTTGCCCATGATTGAAACAGAGAGGGTTGTGGGGGCTTTCTTGATGTATTTTGGAGAGTTGGTTTTCCAACTGAAATTTTGAGTGACAAGGATAGCCAAATTTACTTCAGACTTCATGAAGGAAGTCTGTAGGCCTATATGACTCAAATAATTGTTCACAGCCCCTTATAACCCAAAGTGTAATGGACTTTGTGAAAGAAAGCTCAAAAGCATGTCAAAGAAAATGTGCCAGGAGAAGCCCAAAGACTTGTGTAACGTGCTAGGCGTAACTAGAAACAAATTCAGGAAACCAAAATTTGCTATTTGGAAAGTCAGCAAAAAGCACTTTTAAATTTAACAAAATTTATTAAAAACAAAATTATCATTAACATTAAGCAATGGAAAATAGTCATACAATCAAAGAAAGTCTAATTTACAATACCTTGTATGTCCAATCTGTCCCTCAGAATATTTATGAACACAAGTCTTTCAACAGTTTCTGATCCCCAGATTTTGAAGTTAAATCCAAATGAACACTAAGTCTGAATCCAAAACTGAATAATCCAAAGTAATCCAGAATGAATAAATTAAACACTCAGTATTCGAATATAGAATTCCAGCGCAAAAGGTTTATACTTTTAAATGGTGAAATTACTTTTAAAGATGTCCTTTTGAAAAAATTACTCTTATATATACTGTTTAAGAAAGTTCCAGAACGATCAAGTATCAAGTATGATATCATATGCTAAATATAAATCAATACATGGGTTCTGGAAAGTTCTACATTCTGCTGAATGATTCCACTGAATTCCATAAGCTTCTCAAAGCTTCTATTGGCATGGAAAAGAAAATTCTAGAAAATTCCTGACTTTTCTGGAAACTTCCATGACAATGCATTTTTAATTTCTAGATGATTAGTCATCATTCTAGAAAAATCTTATAACCAAAAAAATACTTTGTTTACAACAACTTATTTACCATTAATGTCTCTAATATCTGGGTCAACAGAAACTAAGTAAACAAAATATGAAACAGATAAACACCATACATGTTACACTTGGATATATTTATCTGCAGTTTTGCTTGCATACAGAGACGACTACAGGCATCAACAGGGTTCTCACCATTCCAACTACTGTATGGAAGAACAGTTCCTGGACCTATGCGGGTTATGAAAGAGCTATGGGCTGAGAAAGAGACTCCAGATGTCTCAAACACCTACCAGTATGTGTTAGAACTTCGTAACAGGCTTGAGGAAACTTGCAAGATTGCCAGAGACAGTTTGTATGGTGCCAAGAGCGTTTACAAACATCACTTTGATAAATCTACTAGGCAGAGAAGGCCCAAGAAGGGGACTAGGTTCTCTTAATTTTACCTAAATGCCACAACAAGCTCCTGTTACAATGGATAGGTCCATACGAAGTTGTTGAGGTAGTCAACAGGATGGACTACAGAGTGAAAGTTGATGACAGGATTGAAACATACCATATCAACTTGTTGAAAAAGTTTGATGAATGTGATGTTATTGTGATCTCAGGTATGGCCATCAGAAATAGGCGTTGTAGACAATGAGAGTTTGTTGAACTTAGTATGTTTGAAGGGAGAAGAAACATACAACGATGTACAGATATCTGAGAGCTTAACAGCAAAGCAGCAAGCAGATGTGACAAGACTGCTTGAAGAATTTCAGTACATATTCACAGATATGCCTTGAAAAACCGACCTGGCTGAACACAAGATAGAATTAAGGTCCAAGAGTCCCATTCGCGTTCGTCCATGGCCAATACCCTATACCTAGAGACAAATGGTTGAGAAAGAAGTCCAGGCTATGCTAGAGGCTGATGTCATAGAGCCAGCCATGTCTGACTACAACTCGCCAATAGTACTATTTAAGAAGAGGGGTGGCATAACAGATTTTGTGTAGACTTCAGGCGGATCAACCTTGTCACCAAGTTTGATACTGAACCTATGGGAAATCCTGAGGTAATCATGCCCAAGCTTAGAGATGACAAGTTTTTCACCTAAATAGACCTGAGCAAAGGATTTTGGCAGAAAGTGATTCGCTAGTCCAGGGTAGTAGTATTTTCAAGCAAGAATGATAATCGAAGACGAACTCATAAGAGATTTTGGTTCTTGTAAAAGTTTGAGCTGGGTTAGAAATTCAGTTTGGAACCACTATCTTTACAAGCTAGGTTCTGAGTTATTGTCTCAGGAGGCTGGCTGCTCGTTTAGTTTCCAACGAAACATATCAGGTTGGAAACGCTATATCTCCAACCTGGTTCGCAGTCCGTTCGATGCTTGTATATTTCAGCTAGGCTGAACGCATACAGTTAAAAAACGTTCAGAGAGGCAGGCTGAAGTCCATACGAGTTGGTGCTTCATAACGTTATATGCTTGGAGCATAAAGTTTATAGATTGAGACAGGCTGAACGCATGGAAAGGTTTAACAACGTCCAAACCAGGTTCTGAGCTATGGTCTCAGACAGGTAAACTGAAGACCATACAAGTTGGTACTTCATAACGTTATATGCTTGGAGCATAATGTTTTTAACTTTTATAGGTTGAACTACGTTCCTAGCACTGAGGCTGGAACGTGTTTCAAACAAAAATTGATCAGCGCTATTGTAGAGCTGAAAGTACCTCCAGCCATCTTGCTGGCGTGGCGACCATAGTTGATTTGTTTTGTTGAGTCCCATGCCAAGAATTTGTGTTGATCATAAATTTATGATCATATAGTGCATGTTATGAGCATGTTGTATGTTCATATTACTGACGTTATCTTGGAATATCATATAGTTTCATAACTTATATGCTGAACTTTGGCTGTTCAGCTGAAGACATCGTCGCTTCATAGCGCACCCATTATTAACATTGTTCAGGTATCGACATATGGCCCTAACGACTCGGTTATAGCCAAACCTCACCTCCTACCTGACACTGATGCTTTGGTGCATAACCCAGTCCCTCCACTTCGGAAAAGTGTTAAACACGAGGTGTGTCATTTTTAATCTTGGATCTCTGGCAATTAACATGTACATTTATGAGTTAGTATCCAGCAAATGGTGCAAGTTGGCTTGTGCGTACACCGAAGACCCAGATTAACGCGCGCATCTACGCAGTCTGACCAGAGTCTTCGATGGACGTACTATGGGTAGTTAAGGGTCTAACATTTCTTCAGGCGGAAAACAAAGACTAATCAGACTTTTTGGCTGCGCAAACCGATTTGAAGCTTCGCTGTACACACATTGGCGTAGCCCCCATTACGCAGTATACGCACGTGCGTAATATAAATAGTAACACTCAAGGGAGCTCAACTAATGTGGTAAACGTGATTTTCAATACTTTAAGGAAGTGCTCTTAAAGGAAAGAATTCGCTCCCTCTGGGAGCAAATTCTTTCCTTTAATAGAAGTTCCCATTTCGAAAAGGGACGCAATTGAAGAGAATCACTGCTTGATCCAGTAGTCTTCCTTTGATGAGCGTAACTTTTTCAGCGTCCTGGCTACGCCGTTGGTACACACATGCCAATCAATTTGTAGCTGATACTCGATTCAGGCGCGTTTGTTATTGTTTTTCAAAAGTCATTATCGTAATAATGATACCAAAGTTTTTATTGGTAACTTGCGTGGGATAAAAATGTTCATTAATGTTTAAATCAATCAAAGGTATTAATATAAATGTGCAATGTGGACCATGAACGGACCAATTGGTGCAAATTCTTCGCGCGTAAGAGGAATTGGTACCAATTCTTCACATGTAACAGGCATTGGCACCAATTTTTCGCATGTAAGAGGAATTGGTACCAATTCTTCACATGTAACAGAAATTGGCACCAATTATTCACATGTAAGATGAATTGGTACCAATTCGTCACACATGAAAGAGAATTTGGTACCAATTTTTCACACACACCAAAAACACAGTTCACAGGTTTGACGTATACTTACCAATTTCTTACACGTCAGAAATTGTCAACGAATTCTTTAACATGTGTGATGAATTGGTGCAGTCTTCACATCAGAGAAAAACGCACCGGTTCTTCACAGGTGTGATGAATACTTACCAATTTTTCACAGGTCAGAAGTCATCAACATGAGAAATTGGAGCACAAAGTTAGACCCCAAAATTTATCAAAATTGACCATACGTAAATTTCACATTTGGCAAATGTTGTGTATTGGTACCAATTCTTCTTATGGGTGTGAAATTTACGAAATGAAAATTTTACGGCTTACCATCGTAGTGACGTCATATTTATAAAAGTAAGAGCTACCTGAGGCGAGTTCAATAATGCGAGTGCTCGCCGAGCGCTCGTTGATTGGTACCTATCTTTATTCATAATGTGTAAAGCCTGACACCAGTACAACGAGCGCCCGAGAGCGCTCGCATTATTGAACTTGCCTCTGTATAGATAAGCGCGTCAATCACGACTGCAGCAGACGACAAATTTTGCAACATCTTTCCCAATTTTCGACAAAAATAGGTATGATATTACATGGGAATCGTCTGTCAGCGGACGATTCTCATGAAATATCATGCCATATTGGTTATTTTTGGAAAAGCGACAAAATTTGAAATTGTCGTCTGCTGAAAATTAATGGTGGCGCTTTAAGATCCTTAAATCTATGTTTGTGCCATCAAATAATTTTAAAACTTAATAATCTTATGGGCTTCAAAAAGTGAGTATGACCAGGAAATGCTTCAATCACCAACTACAGGTCATCCAACGCCACACGGCAGCAAGGAGACAATTAAAGTAAAAGCAACCCAGTGAGATGATTGAAAAACTAGAAAGGACGCTTAGTACTGCATAACACACAAAACTCCCGCAGCAACGAATCAACAGAACCACCGCCTAAGAACGGACAGCAGCGGAAGCTACTTGTGGCGGTGGGGTGTCTTTTAGATTCTTCTGTTGCTAAGATACAAAAAATCCAAGCTCGTACGGAAGCTTCCTAACTTATACAATGCATCATCACAGAGAAAAAATTAACATCATAAATGGGCTCATGACTCACATGAAGTCAGGGCTAAAGAAAACATCAAGTTGACCCATAGTAGACACAGCCAGACAAGCACCAGGCACCGACCCACCGATGAAAGTTTTAGGTCATATCGTTATTGAGTCTGAGGCCTGACCCACCGTTGTGAAGTCAAATATGAACCGTGACTGGGCTTACAACAAGACATGCAGGTCATGTTATATTCCATTTTATAACGTGTGCTTATCTTTTTGAATCGATCTCTAAAAGTAGGCCTTCCTGCAATTATTTTGAATTTATAAACTGAATCACCATAAAACTGACTCTCGTATGCCTTGTTTACCTCTGAGTGTCTGTGGTTTAGAATTAAGAAAATGCTTTGCGAAGTTTATGATATCGATAACCTTGTTTTAGTAGCTCAGAAGTCAAAAAGTGCTTTATGTTGTTGAAGTACCACTGTATTAGCCCGATATGAATAAAGGAGACACCAGTCTGCTAACTGGGTCAAAATTATTAACATAGTTTTTTTTATTAATATCATGATTTCAATAAATCACAAGACCTTCAGGTTATGGTTTTAACAACATCTTTGAGACCAAGACAATAAATGTTACTTACTTGGATATCATGTATCGTATTTAATGTCAACTTTATAGTTTTTCTCTATATAAGATAATTAGCACCTCAAGAGGTACGAGGGTCATTTGAAAAGTATTAAGCACGACTCAATTTAATATAAAAAAGCGGATAAGGACGGCCATATTTGGTTTAAGGATAATGACAGTCGCATTAAACGCGCAAAATATAAAACCTGTGCAACTTGAAACTTGTGCAAAGTTGCACAGGTTTCATATTTTGCACATTTTACGCGATTTTACACCTGTAAACGACGTCTGCTCCAGAAACCAGAAGCCCAAGTTCAAAGAAAAAATCATAAAAACGATATTTGTGATGCCCTCTGCCAAAAGAGACTCCGTTTTACTGAACTAAATGGTTCCATGTAATGCCTTCAACCACTGGTTCAGCTCTGCTTTCACATATGTGTGTCATATTGCCATCTTCCAAACTTGCCAGAAAAGAAACAATGTATCAACACAGGGAAGCAACCAAATCAGATGCGTCCCAAAGCTTAAACAGAAAAGAAACAATGTATCGTGACAGAGAAGCAACCAAATCAGATGCGTTCCAAATTTTAAATGAATCATCACCGAGAAGCAACCAAATCAGATGCGTTCAAAAGCTTAAACAGAAAAGAAGCAATGTATCGTCACAGAGAAGCAACCAAATCAGATGTGTTCCAAAGCTTAAAGAACATATTTGACTTCACTACAGCTGGTGACTGGGACTGTGTGGCGGCGGTAGAACGTCTCCCTGCCCTTTACTATAGTGTAGATTTTATTTTCTTCTCCTTTGGGGTCATGAGTATCATTGCGAAACTTTGAAACTATTAGAGGGTCACTGATGAAGCCTAATTGGCAGAAACTAGCTAGTCTGGCCCAGAAAATATGCACATTCTAGTTTCAGTTCTTTGGTGCAGTCTTTGCTTTCAAAGGATACCCTTTAAAGAACATATTAAACAGAAAAAAAAACAATGTATCATCACATAGAAGCAACCAAATCAGATGCGTTCCAAAGCTTAAACAGAAAAGAAACAATGCATCATTACAGGGCAGCACCCAAATCAGATGCGTTCCAAAGCTTAAACAGAAAAAAAATTGTATCATCACAGAGAAGCAACCAGATCTGATGCGTTCTAAAACTTAAACAGAAAAGAAACAATGCATCAACATAGGAAAGCAATCACATCAGATGCGTTCCAAAGCTTAAACAGAAAAAAACAATGTATCATCACATGGAAGCAACCAATTCAGATGTGTTCCAAAGCTTAAACAGAAAAGAAACAATGTATCAACACAGGGAAGCAACCAAATCAAATTAACTTCTTACAATGATATGAAACAAAGAAAATGGTTCTTATAGACAGTCAAAGATGCAGAAAACTTACGAGTGGCTGCTGGAAGAATCAACCTAAAATATAAACGTTTTCTGTAGCTCAGCTCAGCACACTGTCGAGCTAAACACTTATTAAACGACCCCTCGTATAAGGTGCAATACTTATCGTCAAAGAGTTATGCCACAAGCGCATGTCATTACACATTCAATATACAGCAATAACAGTATGGCATTCTGACATACGAGTACAGTGAGGACATACGTAAAGCAATAAACGATTGCCTTAAGTAAATTGGCCAGAATAAGTCAACACCCTGCTGAAATTTTCCCAAATACTTAATGCAAAAACTTCCATGTTTGTTTTATCATATTTTTAGTGTAGTAGCAGCAATGGTTCTTCTCAGCGGGTGCTATGTTTCACGCAAACTGATATTTTTCTAATAATATTTTTCTATAGAGCTTCACACATTTCAATAAGTGCCCCGCTTCGTACCCTATCATTCCAGTAGTAAATTTCGCCAAAACTATGGGTACTCATGGAAAATTTAGCACATAATATATCGAAAGACGATCTGTATTTGCAATTAAAACTTTGTTCAATTACATCGAAGATACTGTTGCCTAACTTGAGTTAAGTTACCATTGCTTTAGATATTTTTGAAATAAACAACTACACACTGGTAAATGTATACGTCGATTTGGTGGTATTTACGCGTATTGCCGGTACTGCATACCCGGAAGTGGTAGATACTAGTGTTAATACTATATAGAAAAACATGCCATATGCCTAAAGGACTATAGAATTAGATCATCTTTAAGTATTCGGCATGCACATTGCGATTTATGTACGCATTTAGGAATAGATTCGAGTACCGATCTGGATGATCGGTACTCGAATCTATTCCTAAATGCTTACATAAATCGCCATGCAAATACTGAAGACTTAAAAATGATCTAATTCTATAGTCCTTTAGGCATATGGCATGTTTTTCTATATAGTATTAACACCAATATCTACCACTTCCGGTCTATGAAGTACCGGCAATACGCGTAAATATCACCAAATCGACGTATACATTTACCAGTGTGAACTAACATTTGGAAATTTAACATTATGCACATGTCAATCCAATAAACATTTTTTCACAACTTTCTCAACTTTTTTTAATCTTTCAGTGTATTGAGCATGTAGAAATGAACACGTTTTTGTGTAGTTTGGCATGCATCAGTTAGCCAATTTTATATCATTGACATCTTTTCTTTAAATGTTTCATTTTAAATAATAAATAAATCGGAACGAAATGCTAAATTGGTGGCTGCCAAGTGCGGATCCAGAGGGGGAGACAGGGGGTCCGGACCCCCCTGGAAAATCACAAGTTATATGGGTTTCTATAGGGAATAAGCAGTTGGACCCCCCCCCCCCCCTGGAAAAAGTTGGACCCCCCCCCCTGGAAAAAGTTGGACCCCCTCTGTAACCTTGAAAAATGATAGATTTCTTTGAAATTGACCATTTGACTTCTTTAAAATAAGCTGAGGACCAAAAAAAAAAAAAAAAACGTTGTCAGAGCTTTTTTTGTCAGACTGGCCTGGACCCCCCCCCCCCCCCCCCCCTGACGAAAATTCCTGGTTCCGCGCATGGTTGCCTGGTTGCAATGCGCACCCGTGAACAATCTTGTAGAAAATCAGGAACGTGTGCATATTAACGCTCTTTTAAAATTTTATTTATCAAAACAAAACAATAAAAAAAACAATAAAGCTCACACTTTTAAATTGTAATGCATATACATGTATCTATTAGGAAACCAGAACGTTTGTAAATCACTAAACTGAGTATTACGTTATCAGCAACGAATATTAGCCGGCAAAATGTTCAAACAAAACACCATTTTATATGCTGGAGGCATTTTTCCATGGCACCAATGAAGAACTCGTTGCCTACTAGAGTCGTCTACTGATAGCCTTTGCAAACAGTTTGGACCCAGCTCAGACCCGACACTCTGGTGGTATTCCTGGAAGAATTTTTTCGAAAAGTTGATCAACAGACCCCATAAAAATGCATGCAAAATTACCCAGTAGGCAAATAGTTAACGTCTTGGAACGATAAATTAGGCCAATTTAGTTTGATTATCAAGGGACAATAACTCATGATAAAGCACATGTATGACATCATCTTATGATTTTAATTTAGATAAATGACAGATTTAACAGAATTATATTTTACAACGCCTGAGGAGTTTTTGAAACATCCCATGATTAGCTGCAATTATCAAATTGAATGTGATACTATATGGTTTTGCTAAAGGGGAACGTCAAGTTGAAATCAATTGAATCTGAAATGCATGTGCTTTATAGAAAAAGTATGCAATATGCCACAACGCGATCAAAATCGAAGTTACAGGTATTTGTATAAAAGAGGGTAGTAAGGGCTGAAAGGCAGCCATTTTGGGCTGTGAAACACACAGCCTAAATTAGATAACAGGGCGCCCACCCTTAGTCTGAAATGAAATTCCCTGACTGTTCACGGACTTTTCTGTGACCAAAATTAATTTTTCTCTGACCAATGTACGGCGTTTTCATCCTCCTAGTCTTCTATACGCGCGTTTTATTAATACTGACATCAATCAAACGTGTGAGCTTTTCATCAGTAATAATAATGTGTTTATTACAAAAAGTCAAGCAACAGGCAGCAAAGAACATTACATAACTTTGTGTTCTATAAAATAAATTGATAATATGTGAAGTTACATGTCTACAGTAAGTTTCTGCTAATAAAACTTGAAAGCGATTCCAAACGTAATAATGAATAACCCTAAGCAATTAGTTTTTCCCATTATAAGTGAAAAGCCTATGGGAGCTTTATGTTGTCTATGGCAAAAAATAAGTGACCTTAAAAAAGCTTTTTTTTCTTTATCTTTAACCCGAGTTCCAATCCAATCAGTCCAAAAACCTAAAAGCTGCCATTCCCCTACCTTATGTGCTGTACATGTAATTTAATCACAATTGGCCAACTGATTTTAGAGGAACGCGAACAGACAATGACAACAGATCATCAATATACTCATGATCATACCTCATTTGAACCGTTGACTCAGGCGAGCTAAAAATGTGACCACACTTAGGTCGATTAAAATAACTAGCAAAGAGAAATAAATTGAAAAACTGGATTGCATATCATATTCACCATAATACATCTCATATATATTTGTTCAATTGTTAAGGGGCGAACCAAGCATGATTTTTAAATTCCCTGACTTTTGAAGATTCTCTTATTATCCTGACCATTTTACAGAATTCCTTGACTTTTCCCTGACCTTGAAGTAAAAAAAACCCTGACTTTTACCTGACCAGTGGGCACCCTGGATAATACATAACGGATTACTTTTAGAGTGCTACACTTTTAATTTTGCCTGCATATGTACTACCTTTTGCTTCTGTGTTGAAAATAGTTGATTTTGAAAGTTTGCAATGGAATTTTGGACTTTCAAAATGTACATGAAGTACATAAGATATCAAAAATGGCGGCGTCCATTTTTAAAATTATGAAAGTATAGAAGAAGGCAAAGAACAGGAATCGATATAATCAAGGACCACACCTGACCCGAGACACCATATGGGAAAGTGACAAAACACATGGAAACATCACACACAAGAGAGCCAATAGGTCAGCCGTGACCACCAAAAGCTTTTAATAACAACGATGCTCATTTTTGACCCCATTTTGCTCAAATTTTGCAGCCAGGTTCTATTCTAGTAATCGGTTACTTGCACGTTCGCTGCCACCAATATACACTCAGTAGGTTCCGATGGATCGCTCGATCCATGCCCCCGATTTTTTTATGTCCTATGAAAATGAATTAATTTGGCCTCGGTGAGACCAAATTATTTCATTTTCATGGGATATTTGAGAAAAAATGAGATAAATCAGCAAAGCGAACACCCACACTTTTATACATAAGAACCCCCTTTCCAGAAATTCTGGATCCGCCCCTGACACTTTAATGTAAATGTGTCCATTGGATTGATACTGAAGTCTAACACTTTTGTCTACATTTATACTATGTATGTGTGAGCAACAATGGCTTTGGCGAGACTGCGCATCCGCGTAAACTCGTAGCATTGTCTGCATGCAAATGCGACAATGTATTAGTGAACTCATGTACGATAAACATTCTTAAGCTTCGAACACTAGTTGCCTTCCAAAAAGGCCTAGACAAACAGCACAGACCCAGATCAGACTGCTTCTGAAGAAGCAGGCTCATCAGGTTCTCTCCTGTTTGCTATCCTGACAAACTTTTTGTGAATTCCAGCAATGTTAACATACATTTTATTTGAGAACAGAAAGAGAAAAGTGTTCAAAATTTTAGAACCTTTATCGTATTATTTCTCAATTTCAGGCGATAAGTAGCTCCAGTGATGCGGAACCAAACTCCAGACTCATGACTATGATATTCAATGGTCGACGAGAGCTGATGAATTATATGTCGAGAAGAAGTCGAGAAGAGAAACGACAACGGCAGTGTTACTGGTCCATGATATCCTGTTACTAAACACTGGTCTATATATCCTGTTACTGACAACTGATCTTTAATATCTTGTTACTTAACACTGGTCTATGATTTACTGCTACTAAAAACTCTTTGATATCATGTTACTAAATACTTGTTTATGATATCCTGTTACTAAACACTGGCTTATGATATCCAGTAAATACTGAAATTTAATATCGTTTTGCTAACGCTGGTCTATGATATCCTGTTGCTAACAACTGATCGTTGATGTCATGTTACTAAGCGCTGGTTTATGATATCCTGTTACTAACAATTATCTTTGATATCCTGTTACTAAACACTGGTCTATGATATCCTGTTTTTAAAATTGATCTTTGATGTCATGTTACAAAACTCTGGTCTATGATATCCTGTTACTAACAACTGGTCTTTGATATCCTGTTACTAAACACTGGTCTATGATATCATGTTACTAACAATTGATATTTGATGTCATGTTACTAAACACTGGTCTATGATATCCTGGTACTAACAATTGATCTTTGATACCCTAATACTAAACGATGGTCTATGATATCCTGTCACTAACCACTGATCTTTGATATCCTGTTATTAAACACTAATCTATGGTATCCTGATACTAACAATTGATCTTTGATGTCATGTTACTAAACACTGGTCTATGATATCCTGTTACTAACAATTGATCTTTGATATGATGTTACTAAACGCTGGTCTATGATATCCTGGTACTAACAATTGATCTTTGATAGCATGTTACTAAACTCTGATTAATGATATCCTGTTACTAACAACTATTCTTTGATATCCTTTTACTAAACAATGGTCAATGATATCCTGTTACTAACCACTGATCTTTGATATCCTGTTACTAAACACTAATCTATGATATCCTGTTACTAACAATTGATCTTTGATATCATGTTACTAAGCATTGGTTTATGACATAATGTTACTAAACACTGGCCTAAGTTATCTTGTTACTAACAACTGATCTTTGATATTGTTTTACTAAAAGCTGGTCTATGATATCCTCTTACTAACAACTGATCTTTGATATCCTTTTACTAAATGCATGTCTATGAGATCATGCTACTTTACACTGGTCTAAGATATCATGTGACTTATTATCAGCCTATGAAATAATGTTACTAAAACTGGTCTATGATATCTTGTTATTAAATGCTAGTTTCTTATAGCATGCCTCTAAACACTGTTCTATGATACCCTGTTCCTAAACACTGGTCTATAATATCCTGTTACTAAACACTGGTCTGTAATACCCTGTTACTGAACATCGGTCTATGATATCATGTCGCTAAACACTGGTCAGGTCTATGGCGCCCTGTTTGATTGATCGATTGATTGATTGATTTCAGTATCACAGATTAGCATTTACATGAAACAACACAAAATGATATTAACTAAACACATAAAATATACATTTAAAATACACAAAATACAATGTTTTATGGCTTTCTAACCAATACCAAGGATAACACAAAAAAGGGAAAGTGATTTCTCGTATTTCCATTGTAGTCCTGTTATACTGGTCTATGATATCATGTTACTGAACACTGGTCTATGATATTTTGTCACAAATCACTGGCCAATAATATCCTGTTACTAAACACTGGTCAATGATATCCTGTTACTAATCGCTGGTCTATAATATTTTGTTACTAATCGCCGGATAACAATAATATCCTGTTACTTTAAACACTGGTCACTGTTACTACACTGAACCACAGTTATAAGTGGCCACCTTGCTTTTTCGTGCCTGTTCAAAACGTAAAAATCGCTCTAACACAATTTTAATTCTATAAAAAATCAAAGGCTTTAATTTGTCGAGACTGTAATTTAAATTATGTCATTTCAAAATGACTGGTAGATCTTGCACAGACGTAGTCCGAGTAAAGGTACCCTCATTTCAAAAAAGTCACACTTTTTGTGTGATATAAAATATTCCTCACATACGTTATCCATTGATATTTTAATTCGTTCGAAGCTGTTAATAACAGATGTAATATAAGATGAAAAAGAATCTAAAGTTTTGTGACAATTGAACTCTCTATTTCTCTTCTACGTTAACATGAAGTCACTATCAGCAGTTTAATCAAAGAGGTTTAGCTTTAACCGTGCAATTTGCATACAACCTTTGCACTGCTCTGTACGCTTTACTATCTACTAAATACTTTTCCTTATGCCAGTTCCAGCTAACATAAATGGAGTTTTTTCGTAAAAAGCTCCATTTATGTTAGCCGGAACTGGCATAAGGAAAATTATTTCTGTAGCATGTGGGTTCAGTCCTATCAAAATCCATTTTTCTGATTACCCGAAAAGTTTAATCAGCAGAATAAATGAAGCTTATGCATTTTATGAAAAAAACATAAACTTCATTTATAACCGTTTGTTTTGCTGCAATCACACTTCCGATTGGTCAGCATGACGAGTACAAAACCAAAAGTGCAAGCTCAAATAAAATTTCATGATAAGATTTTTACTGATATCAAAAAAGAAAACATGGCCTGGACAGGTGATGCTTTGTCTTAGGCATTTCCAGGAAAGGGGGACCAAGGACCTCGGACAGTCTTAATGAAGGATTGCCCATAAAAATGACCAGAGAAAAGTTTCAAAGAAAATTATATTTTTTCTATGAAAAAGATAGTAGGTTCAACCCTCGACTTATCCACAAAAGCCGTGTTCTCATTGGACAAGTACCAATTGAAAAATATGGGTTGAAAACTCACTTTTTGCTATTCAACATATAGAAAATAGAAAAAGTTTTACTGAAGTACTTTCCCCCCCCCCCCCCCCCCCCGTGACCAAACTAATCCTTTTGCATACAGTTGTAGTTTTACATTTCACACATCATATAAGAACGGCATGAATGGTCACGGGGGGGGGGAACGCTGTCAAAATGCTCAAAAACACTTTAGTATAAAAACGTATTAGAAACTTATTTTGTAAAAGCCTGTAGGTATAAATATCAATATGCAATGGCATATATCAGGGCTTTAGTTATGAGTGCTTACAAAGTAATTAATTGTCTCATTTCTCAACCAAAACATATGTTATGGCTACTCAAAAGAACCGTCTCAATGAGACGGTTCTTTTAAGCACCAAATTATAGGTTAAATCTAATGTGTAAGAAAATATTAATGATTTTATGCTCAAAAATTGAGTTTATCTAGACTCTGATATGTACAGTATGCAGTTATAATACACCTCAGTGCACAAGTCCAACTGATTGACCTTGAAACATTACAGGTAATAGTCAAAAGTAATTCACAGCACACTTCTTTAGATGAAATAATGGAATCTTCCCAACGCGAATTTTATGCAAAAGCATCACTTTCGTCTCAAGTTTTATGCCGCAAACATAATATTTATATGTATTTAGGTGAATACTCAACGAAACTTTGACTTTCTGTGAAATAAAATTTGGTCACAAAAATTACCCCCACCCCCTAAACCCTAGAGTCCTGGCATAAATGGGCAATATTTTCAAATATTTTTATTGTGCTAGGTGCACTAAATGTAAAGGTTAGATTTAAGCCCAAAACTATAGTTGTCAGTTATGCATTATCCTAGCCAGAGGCTGTCAAAATTTGGGCAGATTGAATAGGAAACTGTCCGAGGTCCTTTACAAGAATCTTTATTTCAAATAAATAGCATTAGCAGTATGAGCTTTTCTCCGCAGAATGAAGAATTTATTTGATAAAAAATAATATATTTACTGTTAAAAGGTTATTTAAAGCACACCAAATTGTTGTTGTTTTTTTCTACATGGCAAACATGTTAATGACAGTGGGTATAAAAGCCCTAAACTTTCTGACACCTTAACTTTCATCATGTTGAATATTTTATGAACATTTTTTTCCAATTAATTCGCAGTACTCAGATTATAAGATAGTATTTGCAAGCAAAATGGAAAACAAATGATTCCTAATCAGCTGGCAAACTGATCTGGATCGTAACTTTTTTCGAAACAGAATGTACAGTAAAACGTGCCTTAAGCCCCGTTCTCACTGTCCCGGTTTAAGGTGCCGGTTCATCCCGGTTTGATGATCCGGGACGAACCGTGATGAACCGTGTCACAATCGTGGCGGCACCGTGGGCAACCTTGGAGTTCCGGGATGAACCGGCTCAGGTCCCCGGTTGTTTTAAAATGTTTAAAACAACCGGGACTCACCGGGAGTAACAAATACCGTGGTAAACCGGGACGACGCCGGGAGCAACCGTGTTTCCGACGGGACGGCGCCGGTGCGATACCGGCGCATTCCGGGAACATCCTTGTCTCCACCTTGATAAACCGTGCGCGATTAAGACCCCTGGTATGCCTGATTTTTCAACAATGTGGTATATGCCAACAGCAATACCTCAGATCAGCCTGCGCCTAGGCGCAGTCTGATCAGAGCCTTTGCTAGTCGCTTGACTATTATTTGACTGTTAAGCTACTGACATAACTACATATAGAATTTCTTAGCTTAAATGGGGACTGCACAGGCTTGTCTGAGTCTACACATCTCAAAATACCACTCTGTTGGAAATCGCATGCCGCTGCTCATAGTATTTATATATTTTTACTAAAAAGCAAGACAATCTGGGCCAAGTATTACAATGCACCCTTAAAGTTAAGGAAGACTTAAGTTAAGTATTGATTTTTCAGGATGCGAAAAACAACATTTTCAAACTGATTAAAATCAAAATAGTTTCTTTTTTTTCTATATATCACAATGATATCTTTGACCACAAGTACTGCATCGGTCCTGGCAATTTATTAAGCATTTAATGTAACATGTTGAAATATCAATACTTAAATTAAGCCCTTCTTAACTTTCAGGAGGCATTGTAGTTACGGCATTTGAACCTCATCGTAAGAAAACAGGCCCCGAGGTTATAAAACATTTTTCATACTCAACTCAGCTGAGCACGAAATTTACCCTGCTCATAAATGTTAAAATGCCAACAATTATTGGCACTTTAACATTTATTAGCACGATAAATAGTCTGCGCTATGATAGTCAAGTGTGACGGCAGCGTGTACCATATAGATAGATGAAATATAACAACTGAGAGACTTAAAGCAAGAAACTTCTTTATTTGCCCGATATTTTAGTTGTATGAGCAGTTGAAATTTCATGCTCAGTTAGTTGAGCATGAAAAAAAGTTTTATAACCTCGGGGCCAGGTCTGCTACAGCTTATACATATACGAAAACATCCATGCAAAATGAGCTGCGAGGTTACTAGGCATTTGTTTTCGCTTCATAGATCATGATTCCTCTAGTAACTTAATCTGAACTTTCAAGTCTCCATCTACCGTATGAGGCTGTGCAGTCCAATTTGTGTCTGTTCGATTTTTTTTCTTTGATGATATAACTATTATGCGATAAAGACAGAAGAAAACTTATGTTACTCGACGTTTTTATCCTGGTTTTATAGTGTAGAGTAACACCGGGGCGCTACCGGCATGTACCGTGGCGCAACCGGCAGTTACCGGGACACCACCGTAAACAACCTGGGTAACACCGGGGTATACCGGCATGAACCGTGGCTCCACCGTGCTGCACCGTAAGTGCTCCGAGGTGAACCGGGAATGAACCGGCGTCTTGCTTTCTCGAGGACCGGGGCTATACAGGGGTAACGTCGGTAGGGTGAGAATCAGATAATGCAATTTATTTTTTATGAAATGTGTCCCGGTGCATCAAGGTATACCGGCTGTCCTGTATTGGGATGTACCGTGGCTACATCGGCACAGTGAGAACGGGGCTTTAAGCAGTCACTCAAAAGAAGACCTAAAATACGCTTTCAAGAGCAATAATAGCTTAATGCTAGCTTAATGCAAGCCAAAAGTATGCAGAATGCTCTGGTGGAACATTCTACAATAATTTCGACCTGCACAAACCTACCATCTGTCTTTACGATCTTTTTTGTTTATTTTAAAGTCGCTGTATGCTTAAGATAGGGTTTTACTGTATCCAGGATTCATGGGCGAAAGTTCAAAAATGTCAAAATCCTGATCTTTCAAAAATTCCAATCTTAAAACTTGAGGTATGCCCACTCACAATATCAAGTTTAAATGGTCAATTGTCTTTAGACAGACTGACTATAAATCAGAGAACCTTTTAAAATCTCCCTTATTCAGTAATTTGAGGCTGACTTTCTTTGGAAAGTCAGTCTCAAAATCTTGAATTCAGGAATAATCCTGAAAGCTTTCACCCATGGTAAGGATTAAATTGTTGATTTTTAGGGGGTCTGAAACATTGAAAACAAGTGAACCTAAAATACGGCTCATATTCTGGGTGGATCCTGCAACCTGCAGTAAACCTGATCAAAATCAAATAAAAAAATAATTAAGATTGTATCATACAAATGTTTGAATTGTGTATAATTGAAAGCAATGGAAGATATCCATGATTTTAGGCTGTGTGATGTATACAGCCCTTATCAAATATGCATAAACAAAACAACTAGCTTCCTGCTATGCATATTAAATTAGTTGCATTTTTTATTGTTTCTTCTTTTGAAAAAAAACTTGATTTTGAAAAAAATATATTTTCAGATTGCAATGCAATAGGGGATTTTATTGGCGTCTCAAAATTACAGGAAGTTTATTAAATATTCAAAATGGTGGCATCCATTGGCTTAATAGAGGTCAGACTTTAACTTTTCGAATCAAAGCTCTCACTGGGATTTTGAAAATATCTAGGAGTCCCACAGCCCTTTTGCCAAAAAGTGGGAGTCCCACCATACAAAAGAATATAGCCTCCTTCAAAAAATGGGAGTCCCAGCACCAAAAATGGGGAGTTCAGGACTGCAAATCAGCAGTTAGTGAGAGCTCTGGGAATTGCTTTAACTTTCTTATTTAATATCCCATATAGATTGGGTTTGTTGCAGATTGTATTGCTTAATAAGGGTTTGCATGTCAGCTCACCTGCTTAGGAAGTTGTTGTCCCATGATTTAGGAATTGACTGTATTCCTTTTTACACATTCACACGTTCA
Organism: Loripinus fragilis; assembly: GCA_964019695.1. Taxonomy (NCBI): domain Eukaryota; kingdom Metazoa; phylum Mollusca; class Bivalvia; order Lucinida; family Lucinidae; genus Loripinus; species Loripinus fragilis. Next base: position 65,649,571 of record OZ026529.1, read on the forward strand.
AATAAATAAAACTAAACAGTTGTTTAAGCCATTTTAATAATATATGGTGCATTAATATCAACAAATTACTTGTACAAAATTGCATCTAAAACATAGAAGGTTCAACCTTCATGCCAAAAACTACAGTTTTGCTGAAATATAGGGAATCATATTAAAATCTTAGCCATTTTCAGTATGGGCCAGGGAGAATGAAAGACAGATAGGCTGTATAACATTTAGATTTTAAGAGAGAGAAAGAGATGGATAAAAAGAGAGAGAGAGAGAGCAAGGCAAGGTATAGATTAAACAACAATTGACAGCATAATAACATGGCAGCCTCAAGGCACAAAGACTTATCTTAGCTTTTTACAATTTTTATCGGGGGTAGTTTACTAAGTAAGGGAATCAAAATCACATCAACATATCATTGTAATGGGTGCATTATAAATATGTGTAAAAAAATTTTCCGTAAGTGCACATTTTTTTATTTGATGAACCACAAAAACGTCTTTAAAATCAAAAGGCACATTTTTCACACAAAATTAGAACTATAAATAGAATTGTTGTAAACAAGCACTTGTTTTAACAAAGCACTGTCTGCATGAGACAGGTTCCGTGAAATTATATCTCTATCCTTGCTAGCAGCAACTTTTGTTGTCTGCTTATAACCTTTGCAAACAGTTGGGACAAGATCAGGCCTGACAGAATGTCAGGCCTGATCTGGATCCAAACTGTTTGACACTCTGACAGTATTTCTGAATTATTTGAAAAAGCTAATTTTGAAAAACAAAGTCAGCAAAAGCATTAAAATTACACACAGGCCCCCAGATAAAAGTGTGTAACTGAAAATTATTTTTCTTATTTCTCAACAAAAACATATGTTGTGGGTACTCAACAGAGCCGTCTTGATGAGACAGTTCTTTTGGGCACCCAAAACACATGTTTCAACTGATGTAAAAGAAAATATTTACAATTTTACGCTCAAAAATTTTGTTTTATCTAAACCTATGACACAGCATGTAAAGAGATATAATACAATAACAACATCACAGGCTAAGATTAGTCACCACTTGACATGCCAACAAAGTTGTATGTGGGCCCAGTGAAGACCCAGATCAATGTGGACACCTGCCCAATCTGTTCACCCAGTAAGTATAGCGTCTCTGGGCCACAATTAGCCCTCTAGCCAATAGCCAATCAAAATGAGATTTTGTTGAGGGATAGTGGACCACTTATACATGCTTACCAGGCAGAGTTTTTATGTCCACCTGAAGGAACCGGATCCATGACATTTGGGCGAAAACCATTTCGTCGAAACGACGTTTGGTCGAATGCGACATTTGGCCGATACGACGTTTCGTCGACTACGACGTTTGGTCGACTACGACAATTGGTCGAAAATTCGTCGAATTACGTCGAAATTTAGTCGAAATTTGTCGAAAACTGATCTTTACAGAAAAATTAAAAAATTGTTAACATTTACAGTTCTCACATCTCCAATATATTTTCACGCCAGTATCAGTATTAGTATCGCGTCTTTCGTGTACTGAAAGTCCTTATAAAATATATGGCGATTTATAGACCCGCCTATTTCTAGTGAAAAATGATGGTACATCCAGTTCGAATAATTAATCAACACACTAATGACTAGTGCAACAACTGAAAGAAAGAATGAACATTCAATCATCTCACAAATGTGAGTTCTACTTACCTCAAAACATTTCACTCAAAGATCGATGCTGAAAGATTTAGACCACTGCCCATTATCTGCTACCGCTTCTGCCAGATAATAGCCTCCTTCAACTTTCTGAAGATTATAGAGTCATTTTACACTAATTAGCTTTGAAGCAACTTTATAAAGTTAATCGAGCGTGTCTTTATAAGTTGTACGCCAGGTAAACAAAGAAACTTCTCATGAATTTTCTTTTTTTAATAATCAATGACATTTGGAAGATGCGTCGTTCCATCGAGTACGACGTTTGGTCGAAAAACAATGGCTTGACAATTTCGACTGAATGTCGTGCCTGACTATTTTTTTCGACCAAATGTCGTATTCGACGAAACATCGCATCGACCAAAAGTCGTATGTGACCAATTGTCGTATCGGCGAAATGGTTTTCGACGAATTGTCGTGCACCCGAAGGAACCACAGTGGTCAGCCCAGTCTTAAAGAGTATGTCATAAAGTAATAAGTTTATTTGGGCCTCGAGGCGAAAAATCCTGTTTTCGGGGTTTCGGACAAAGCGAAAATTGAAATTTCATTTATGACAAGTTTAGATATGATACTTTCCAGTAAGAGAATGGCAAAGGTGCTATTCAGACTGCGCTAATGTGCAGGCTGGTCTGCAACTTTGTTGTTCCCACACCCCAAAGACAGGGTTTCCCAAGTCAAGACCCATTCTATAGTCTATTACAGTGGAATAAGCCAAGATAGCATATAGTTAAACTGGACTGGCTCTTGTGGACGCAACCTAGGACTATAACAACCCACAGAACACACATTGATCTGAGCCTTAAAAGGACACATATGCCACTATTTTTTGCCTGCCATGAGGCAGATTATCTTTAAAATGACAAAAGCAGCAATTAAGGTGAAAAAGTCTTCAAAAAAATTATTTGATATACACTGCAAACTTTTTTTATAACACACCTCATTATAAAACCAACACAAAATGGTTATGTTGTGGCTCCCAATATTTTTTTACCATGGAATTTTACAAAGGAATTATAGGAAAGTTCACTTGTCCCTTAATAACACAATTCACTTATAACATGTGACTGCAATGTATGAGTAGTAATATAGTTTGTTCACAGTTGTCACTGCAATTTTTTTTTTTCACTGACACATCTTCCATATAACACATATCAAGAAAATACATCTAAACAAATTTTCATATAAGAAAATGCACTGATAGTGGTGTAAATATAAACTTGTCAATATCACTCAATAACACAAAGGCTCATATTTGGTCCATTTCAATGTCACAATTTTAAAGCACAATCATAGTAAATTTAAATCTATCGAAGAAATATCTCAGCTTGAGATGTAACATACAATGTGTAAACAATAATACCAACTTCAACCATAAACAGGGTTCATACAGGTAAGTTTGAGTAAAATTCAAGGACTTTTCAAGGACTTCTAAAAGCCCCTCCTACAGCTTTCAAGGACTAAAAGTTTATGAAATATCCTGATTTAAGCGATAAAATTCGATTTCAGAAATGCTAGACTGAGATAATGGAGAAATAAGTACTAGAAAATTACTATAAAATTGTTGTGCCTTTATTTGGTGCAGCATTTGCTGCACCAAATAAAGGTACAACAGTTTTATTCTGATTTAAATCTCTATCAACAGAGTTAATTCCTACAGAAAATAGAAAAAACAAGGACTTTGCATGATTTTCCAGTACTTTTCAAGGCATAAGTAATTTTCAAGGACTTTCAAGAAAGCCCTTTAAATTCAAGTACTTTTCAAGCCTGTGCAAACCCTGATAAACCTGGCTATTTAGATACATTTGATTATACAACCCTGAAAAACTCGCAGTATCTACCATATACAACCTTATATGTGTACATGATCCTATAAGGGCACACTGGGTACTTAATCTGGGTTCATAAAGGCAAGATTGTGTAAAATTCAAGGACTTTTCAAGGACTTCTAAAATACTTTCCTACTGTTTTCAAGGACTGAAAACTTAAGAAAAATACTGATTAAAAAGTTAAAATTCTACTTTGGAAATGCTAGAGTCCATTACTAAATATATTAGTTTAAAATTGTGGTGCACCAAATAAAGGCACAACAATTTTATACTGATTTAGGTATCCAAAAACACTGTTGAATCCTCCTGTAAATGGTAAAATTCAAGGACTTTTCAAGGCCTTTGAGTGTATTTTAAGGCAAATTTAAATTTCAAGGACTTTTCAAGACAGTCCAGTATATTCAAGTTCTTTTCAAGCCTGTGCGAACCCTGTTAATTAGGGGTTAACTGTAGTCAACATTTTCACTTTGGTAGGTATATCATCAGATACACGGTCAGAAGTTTTGTTTTACGGTGACATGGGAGGGAAGCCGTAAAACATGATTTCTGACCGTATATCCAACAATATACCACCCAAATGAAAATTTTGAATATGGTTATCCCCATTCTAATGCACTTCTGCTGTCCCGTCTAAAATTGGAGTGATGCAAGCCCCAAAAAGCCACAATTCATCCAACGAAACCAATGACATCAAAACATTTGTGACAGTATATCGCAAGGTATACTGTCGCAAATTTTTGATGGTGTCCAATCAGAGGTCATGTTACAAAGGCAAGTGCATTAGAATGGGTTGCTTACACTATTCAAACTTCATCAGTTTTCCAGTCATTCTAGTGGAAAGAATCTATTTCATTATTAACCCTTGTCATGCTGATTCCGGATTTATCCTCTTGGGAACAACTGTAGATCCTGATCAGCTGGCTTCAAATGAAGCCATCTGATCAGGATCCACAGTGTATCCCATTCTGATTAAAAATACATGCTTAAAACTGGAATGCTGCTGGTGAGCATGATAGAAATAAGGGAGGAGTGTAGTACATAGAAACATAGGGCCAGTTAAGCAAAAATTATTTGCATAAAATTGCGATTTTTTTCTAATCCATCAGTTTAAACATGTTTTGGGTGCTCATAAGAACCGTCTCATCAAGACAGCTCTTTTGAGTACCCACAACATATGTATTGGTTGAGAAATAAGAAAAATTATTTTCAGTTACGCAGTCTTATCTGGAGGCCTGTAGAAATATTCAGCATGACAAGGGTTAAAATAGATATTCATTGTTTGGATCCAGATCAGCAGCTGTCAAAAGATAGAGCAAGAATTAGACATTATTAGCATGGCACATGACATGGGTGTGGCTTTGGGTGTGGCTTAATTAATCTTATTTGCATATCATAAATAATATCAAAGTTGTAATAATAATATACATGTATGTATCATGCAAAATGACAATATCACCGTAAACATTTTAAAATTATTTCATTCACAATTTTTCTAAACGATCAAAACATGATTAAATATGTGATTGTGCATTGAATGAAGATGCATGCAGATTACATCATATAGCTCACAAATAAAGACATGTGATTTACTTTATCATACAGCTATAGCAATGAAATATTTCCCCTTCCAAAAATAACCCAAAGATTTGATTTGCATGCTGGGTAATTGTGCATGCTTTTTTGTCATCTGCAGATTTTTTTGCATGGCAAACTTTATAAAAAGTCATCTTTTAGGAACACCATTAGCATCAAAAAGTTTAGATCCAGATCAGGCCCAACAATTTGTTGGGCCTGATTGGGATCCAAACTGTTTGCAGTGGTTATCTGAATATGACAAAGGTCGATACAAGAGGGGGAATATAAGAATCCATCTGTCCCGAGGATCATCGATTGGCATCACAAGGCTTGCTAAGTGATGACAAACGGTGATTGCCAGGGATGGATTTTTTTTATCCCACCCTAACACGATAATGGATTCTTTTTCTTGCTCACCACTAAATACCTCATTTTATATTGGAAAAAAACATGAAAAAGACTTCCAGAAAATCTTAAATATGCTGAGGTGTGACATGGTGACAAGGTCAAGGATTGACATGTGTCCAACGTGCGGCTGTTCATTTTATATCTTTCCCACGGGCTGGTAACAGAATTATCTCACATGGGTAAAAACAATGTAAATTCCGATCTGGTGTGTGAGGAAAGGGGACTATTTAATATGATAAAACTCTTAAGATGGATGATTATGATGATGATTATGATGATAATTTGTATATTGCAAAATTTGGAATGTAATAAATAACCCTAACAATGCACTAATGAAATGTTTTTGTTTTGATTCTTTACTTCCCAGTCAACAATTTTTCAGTCATGTCAGGATGGGCCTTAATGGGTTGAACCAGTACTAAGCAGAGGATAAAGTTTCTTGCTCAAGGACACAACCCAGTGCCGCCAGTGAGGCTCGAGTGCCCAACCCCTCGATCTCAAGTCAAGGACTCTACCACTGAGCCACTGCGCTCCTTTTAATCAAAATTGAAAGCATGGTATCCATTAATGTCAAACAAGTATTTTGAACAGGACTCCAGATAAGAGTGCTTATTGGAAAACTATTTTCTTTATTTATCATCCAAAACATATATTGTGGGTACTCACAAGAACCATTTCAATGAGACAGTTCTTTTAAGCACTCAAAACACATGGTTGAGGGTCTGGATGGGCGGGTATGGTATTCACTATTCATTAAAATTTAGACTATTATTCACCTCATTAAAGTTTTGGGTTATTAATTAAAATAAGACATATAGTTCCTTGAAATCTGATTATACACTATACATTAATTTTTTCTTCTATTCATTAACAAAATAGAATTATTCATTATTTTTAGGCACTCATTATTCACTATTCTCATTATTCACTATTCATTATAAAAAGGGCCATTATTCACTAATATTTATACCCCATCTAGACCCTCGTGTTTAAATTGAGGGGTAAGAAATTAATTACAATTTTTTTTGTTTTGATTTGTTTGATTTGATTCTTTACGTCCACTCAACAATCTTTCAGTTATGCGGGACGGGTCTTCCTGGGTTGAACCAGTACTAAGCTAGGACAAATGTGTCTTGCTCAAGGACCACAACGCAGTGACGCCGGTGAGGCTCGAACCGCAGCCCTTCGGTCTCGAGTCAAGCACTCTACCACTGAGCCACTGCACTCCCTAAAATTACAATTTTACACTCTTATAAGGAAATTTTATAATTACAATTTTATACTCATAAAATTTCCTTATAATCTGCATCTATGTTTGAATGTAAAAATTGTGATTATTTTCTTATCCATCAGTTTAAACATGTGCATTGGGTGCTTAAAAGGACCTTCTCAATATGGTAACAGACACTTGCTAGAAAACTGAATTTTTGCATGCAGTGAGTTCAGGTATTATCTTTCCAGAAAATAAATAACAAAAACACTGACCAGACTACTTGAAAGTGCAGGCTGGTCACATGCGCAGATCCAGAAAGTTTTGTAAGAGGGGAACTTTGACAACGTATTTTTTGGGGGTTTTTTAAGTTTGATTTGGGAAGGGAGGATCCAAATACCACTATTAGCTGGCCATCATCGGCCGGCAGTGAAGCGACATTTAAATGCCGTTGCGCAGGCGTGCCAATAATGGCCCAACATTGGATGCTGATTTGGTAGCTTGGTTGTTGTTGTTGTTGTTATCAGCCTTTTGGCCGAAGTATCTCTCTGGTAGGAAGGCTCTTTGGTACTTCTTTCATGGTAAAAACTCTCAGGTAAATTATATAAGGCATGTGTGTCAGGTTCGGTTGTCAAGAAAAGTTAACAAAATTATTGAGTTTTGAATCGTTTCGTGCTTAAAATGTATTCTTCAAAGATTTCATTAATGATTTGTCTACATTCTTGGAATTCATCTTCTACTTTAACCTCCAGAAACAGCTTGCAAGAAAATTCACTATTGCCTGTGCCAAAGAACAGTCTTGACCTCAACTTTACTCGGATCTCTTCATACTGCTCACATTCCTCAATGAAATGCTTCACACTCTCAGGCTCCCCACAAGTACATAGAGGTGACTCCTTCAATCCTACTGCATGTAAATAACCATTCAAGTAACAGTATCCGGTTCTAAGTTGGGTAACTATTCTTTGAGCTGGGATGCTACCAAATGCCATCTTTCTTGCTACCACTGAAGGATGGAACTCAAACATGTGTCTCCCTCTCTGTGAAGCTTCCCATCGATTCTGCCACTTAATCTTGCAAGAGTCCCTAAATGCCCGTTTGACATCAATGGAGGTAAGGGGTGTGTCAACTTCTGGCATATTCTCTGCTTTCTCTGCTGCTTTCTTGGCCAGCTTATCTGCTATTTCATTGCCTGCTATTTCTGCATGACCTGGTGTCCAGTTAATTTCTACTGTTACATTTTGACTTTTCAAAATTTCCATTTGTGATTTTAAGGGGATCCGGACCAGCACTGCTAAGAAACCCTATATTTTCTTTATTTTCCAGGGGGGGTCCAGACCCCTTGTCCCCCCTCTGGATCCCCGCATGGGTCAGCAGCTGTGGTGTAAGTAAAATCCTGTTTTCTTGTGATGAAACCCATACTGTAAAATTTAATTCCGAAATTTTCGAGATAATTTTATTTTTGCGAATAGCGTGAAAAGACATATTTGCCTCGTTTAAAATTTGCAACTAGGGCTTGATTTACCTACATCAGTGAATACCAGATTGATTTCGTCATTTCGCGAGGGTTTTATTTTCTGGAAACTTCGCAAAAATAAAACCCTCCTGAAATTTTTGAATTTTCAGTATGAGCTAGCTTTTATAGTAAATATATATATAAGTTTTGATAGACAAAAAAATGGGTGTAAAATTATGAATATTTTCTTATACAGCAGCTGAAATATCTGTTTTAGATGCTCAAAATGACCGTCTCATTGAGATGGTTCATTTGAGTACCCCTAACTTGTATTCAACAAAATCAGGTTTTTTCAATACAAAGTCCATACAATCAACCTAGCTATTGCAGTAAATATACATAATAAAACTTATTTTAACAAAGAATGTAAAATGAAATATATCAAAATGTTTAAATGCCAATTCTTCAGCAGAAAATGATGCATAAATAAATAAATATCAGTATGTGCCCATTCCCCTTTATCTGGTTAGTAGCTACTACCACTAACTACCTAAGTCCCATAACCAGATGCCGAGGTTATAAAACTTTTTCATGTTCAACTCAAATGAGTATGAAATTCCATCTGCTCATATAAACTAAAATGCTGCCAGCTCTGGCTTTCAAAACCCCAGCTGTTGTATTTATCATGCTAATAAATGTTAAAATGCCAACAATTACATTATAAGCATGATAAATTTCATGCTTAGATGTATAAAGCATAAAAAAAGGTTTATAACCTTGAGGACAAAATCACACCGGATATGTGGCAATCGAAAACGCATTTAACAATCAATGAATGCTGATCAAAAATCGCTAGAAACAGTGTTTTCGATTCTCTAAAACTCGGTTTCAATTTTTTTTTTATCTACGTTCATTGATAGTATTAATGTTTTTTGTTGCCGCCTATCCGGTGTGAAAATGCTGAGGAGTATTTAACAGGGTAGAACAAGATGTGCTTAGGAAACACTACACCCCATGAACATAAACAATTTGCCGATGTTGCAGTTTCAGGTGTAACAACCTAGGCCAGAAAAAAACAAAAACACTGTTTTATGGTAATATGGCCCTACCTAAATTTACCGGAAACCTAGATTATTTTTTTTTACATTTCTTGAAAAAATAGAATTTTATGCATTTTTAAGGGCAATATGCCTTTCAAAAAAAATGCATAAAATTATATTTTTTTCCAGAAAATATGCTTAGGAAACACTACACCCCCAGACCATAATCAATTTGCCGATGTAACAGTATCAGGTGGAACAACCTAGGCCAAATAAAAAAACAAAAAAAAAATTTGTTTAGTTTAATCCGACCCTACCTAAATTTACTGGTGAAACCTAGATTTTTTTTTCACGTTTTCTTGAAAAAATAGAATTTTATGCATTTTGAAAAGTGAAATGCCTTTCAAAATGCATAAATTATATTTTTTATAGTGTGCCTACCCTACCTAAAATTTGCAGACCAATTACCTGAAACACACTTATTTTTTTTTTATTTGGCCCTATGTAATAGCACAGATATCAGAATCATTAAAATGGCAGCCATCTTTGAATAGCAAGGGAAGTTTTTCCGCTCGTAAAATAATATGAACTAGTGTGACATTCAAAAAACTAAACATTTTTTGTAGTGCCTAACGACACATCTGGCCCTGAGGTTAAAAACTTTTTTCATGCTCAACTCAACTGAGCACGAAATTTCAATTGCTCATAAAAACTAAAATACCAATAAATAAAGAAGTTTCTTGCTTTAAGTCTCTCAGATGTTGTATTTATCATGCTAATAAATGTAAAAATGCCAACGATTGTTGGCATTTTAACATTTATGAGCAGGTTGTCATCCCTTGTTTTGTTGCACAAACATACATACACACACAGACAGGCAGGCCAAAATCAACAAGCCCCAATCCTTTTTAACGATAGCATAAAAAAACACAGCTCTATTTAAAAGCTCCTCTATTGCACAGCCTTCACACTAAAATTTTTAGCACAAAATTTTCAATATTTCATTACCCATTACTTCTAACATATGTTTTGGGTGCTCAAAAGAACTGTCTCAATGAGACGGTTCTTTTGAGTACCCACAACATATGTTTTGGTTGAGAAATAAGAAAATTAATTTTTAATAACACACTCTTAACTAGGGGCCTGCCTACACAGGGTGGCCAACGTATGTCACAGTCAAATGATTTTAACCATACGGAACACACACATTTTGAGTCAACAACGCTGGACTCAGGTAAAAAAATTAATAAATGTGTGTCGTGCATACATTATATAGTTAAAAACAGTACAGAGCAGCTACCCCACATTGGTTTCTAGTTTTAATGCATGTTTCATCTTTTCATGAAATTCAGGCATTTGCGGGATTATTTAGGTCAACCTTGCTTTTTTCGAGAATATGGGACACACACATGCCTGTCAGTGAGTCAAAAAATGACGAAATTTAATAAAAGAGGCCTTTGCATACAGTGATAGTGGTCTGAATTCTCACCTAAGAGGCATCCAGGCTTTTTTTGCGGGGTAGCTGCACTGTACCCTTTTTAGCTATATAATGTATGCGCGACACACAAATTATTTTTTTACCTGAGTCAAGCATTGTTGACTCAAAATGTGTGTGTTCCGTATGGTTAAAATCATGTGACTGTGACGTACATTGGCCACCCTGCTACACGCATTCAAAAATGGCAACCTTTGTGTCAAATTGATCAAAATACAAGTTAGATCATTTATTGATCCAATAGTCTTAAAAGATATACAAGGCAAAATCATTGGACCATGAAATACAGATCACTTGCTGACCTAAATGTACCTAACATATGCAATGTTTGTATCAAACAGAAATACACCAACTCATTGTACCAGTAAATATAGATCACTCACTGACCAAAATATATTACTACATTATAATTTTTTGTGTCAAGCTGACATACGATACAGCCTTTGATATCAAACAAAATCATTGGACCACAAAATATAGATCACTACTTCCAATGAGCATCACACTTAAAACTTAACAACCTATCGGCTATTCCATGCGTAAAATGATTCTTTAAACAGGGTTCCTACAGGCAAGTTCAAGGTCTTTTCGAGGACTTCTTAAAGACTCTTGTATGGTTTTCAAGTACTACAAGTTTATGACACGTTAAAATTCTACTTTGCAAATGATTGACTGAGGTAATAGAGTAAATTAAGTCTTAGAACATTAGCATAAAATTGCATTTTGGACAGTTAAGGCTCTGGCTAGCCTGCACAATTTGCAGGTTCATCTAAGCCTTCTCTATTTTCCTATGTTTTTTGAGGAGAAATAATAAGTTTAGAAATCAGGCACAGAGGGTATAAAACTTTTTCATGCTCAATTCACTTAAGCAAGAAATTTGCAATCCTCATAAACAAATGAGGAAATTTCCTTGCTCAGATAAGCAGACAATGTTATTTGAGCCATGACATGTGATTCCAACAATGTGGCATTTTGACAAGTATAGACTCAGACGAGCCTGTGCAGCCTCCTTTTAAGCTTAGAAACTCCAAATGATGTCCCGTCAGTAGCTCAACAGTGATAGAATATTCAAGTGACAAGCAAAGGCTCTGATCAGACTGCGCCTATGCACAGGCTGGTCTGAGCCTTTGCTGATCGCACATACCACATTATTGGTAATCTCATGTCACGGCTAAGTTTTGTTCTGGACATTTATTTTAAAATATCTACAACTGTCAGCATTTTAAAATTTAAGACCAAAACAAATTTCATGCTTCTGTGAGATGAGCATGAAAAAAAGTTGTTAAGCCTCAGAGCATGGTTGTTTGTTTGTTTGTGTTGATGCTTTATGTCCCAGTCAACAATTTTCAGTCATGTTGGGACATTTGCCTGTCTCCCTCAGTTCGACCAGTACTTATAGTGTTTGCAGAACTTAAGTGACCCCGTTTTTTGCTAATTATTCTTTAATGGTGAGTTTAATTGAAAAATAAATTAGAGAAATGAATATAGATATAGACCGCGTAATTGAATTAATTTTTCCACATAAATGTGAGTTTTTGTATAGGCTGGGATTAGATGGAATTTTGGTGTGTTTTTGCCGCTCCTCTTTGAATAAGTCCCCAAGTGAACCTAGCGATATAAATAAAACATGGCTTATACAGGTCAGTGGAGGTGAATTACCTACAGTCCTACAGATAAGAGCGTGTAACAGAAAATTATTTTTCCTATTTCTCAACCAAAAATATGCTGTGCGTACTCAAAAACAACCATCTCGATGAAACGGTTCTTTTGAGCACCCAAAACACGTGTTTGAACTGATGAAGACAATCGCTACTTCACGCTAAAATTGCTTAATTGGACCGATCTTCGTTCATCATAGCAATGCAAATATACCACGTGTATCTATAGGGGTTCACATGGGTATATTCACAGGGAAAAACAACTAAGTTATTCTTTTGTACAGGGGATTTGGGCTTCATTTACAAAAAAGGGCGTCTCCCAAAAATAAGTTTTAGTTACGCGTTGTGTATTTAAATCCACATGCCAAGTGCCGTTCTTCTATTCTCAATTTAAAGCTGTTTAAAAAAAGAAAAACGGGGGTCACTTAAAACCTGCAAACACATTAGTAGAGGATAAAGGTACAGCTCAAGGACATAAAACAGTTTCTCCGGTGAGTCTCTAATTACCAACTCCCCTTTCCCAAGCCCAACGCTTGACCCAATGAGCCATTGAGCTCCTCCTTCAGGGGTGAAAAACATACACAACTCCAGGGCCAATATCCATCCATAGGGCCAGTTAAGCAAAAGATTTCAACGTAAAATTGCTATTATTTTCTTATCCATCCGTTTAAACATGTGTTTTGGGTGCTCAAAAGAACCGTCTCATCAAGATTGTTCTTTTGAGTACCCAAAACATATGTTTTGGTTGAGAAATAAGAAAAATAATTTTCAGTTTCGCACTCTTATCTGGGTGCCTGTCCATCTCTTCTGTCTATAATTCTACTGTTGTTTACAGTTTCCTTTGTCTTTCTGGCTAGAATTCCTCAGATCTTGGTTACCCTGTTTCTTTGATGACTTCTTACTCTTCTCTGTCCCCACACGTCTCTGTCCTTGCACGGGTCCGTAGGGGTTCACCACGGCCGGCATGTCTTCATGGTAGCTGTCCTCCCTTGAGGAGCTTGTGTTAACGGTTCGTTCTGGAAGAAAACAGGGTCCTCATGACAATTTAGTACTTAAATATTGCATATTACATATACATATGTCTAAATAAACAAAAATGTGAGCAATTTTGATGCAAAATACCGCCAGTGATTTGAATCATTTCACAATTTATTTTCATGTTCACTTACAAAGACAGGCCCCGAGGTTATAAAACTTTGTTCTTGCTGGAGTCACCTGAGCATGAAATTTATCATGCTCATAAATGTTAAAATGCCAACAATTGTTGGCATTTTAACATTTAACTGGCATGATAAATACAACATCTGAGAGTTTGAAAGCTAGAAAAGTTTTCATTTTTCAGCATTTTAGCTTTCATGAGCTGTTGAAATTCCATGCTCAATTGAGTTGAGCATGGAAAGTTTTATAACCTCTGGGCCTGATCTTCATATTGTCATCAACTTTTAATTATGTACTATATGTACCTTCTTGTATGCAAATTAATTTGCTATTCTGTGAGAAGGTATTTATTCGCATTGTACGAGAGATGATTAAAAAGTTCTCGACCCCTTGTACTTCAGGCTACCAGGGAACGAAAATTTGAATGTTACTTTTCAATATAATGTCCCTTAAAGGCAATGCACTTAGCCCATCTCTGTTCGAGCTTTCTTATCCCTTCAAAATCCTGGTCCCCCAAGTACTCGTTTATTGCCTCTATGACACCTTTATCGCTTCCATACTGTGTACCACGAAGATGGGATTTCAGCTTTGGGAACAGATAGAAGTCAGAAGGAGCCATATCATGATAATATGGGGGATGAGGAAGGATTTCAAATCCACATTCAGTTGCAGCAATGGCAACTTGCGAAGTGTGGGCAGGGGCGTTGTCCTTCAAGAGCAAAACACCGCGAGTCAGTTTTCCTCGCCTCTTTCTACGATTTCCTGGCGTAGCCGCCTCAATTCGCCTGCATAATATGCACCATTTATGGTGCAATCTTGCTTAAGATAATCAATCATGATCACCCCTTGACTATCCCAAAAGATTGAGGCCATCACCTTCCCTACTGAATGAACCCTCTTAAATTTCTACGTAGGAGGTGAGCCAGGGTGCTTCCATTGTTTGCTCTGCATTTTTGACTCTGAGTCAAAGTGGTGAGCCAATGTCTCATCTTGGGTTACAACTAGCTTGATAAAATCGCCAGGATCATCTTCATAGTGAGACAGGCAATACCTAGAAATATTGAGCTGAGTCCTTTTCTGATCATCGGTCAACATTGATGGCAGCACCCATCATGCCAAAACCTTTGACATTCCTAAGATGTCAGTTAGGATTAATTGTACTGCCCCAAAACTTATGCCCACTTCGCTAGCTATGCTTCGCAGGTCTTGCCCCCTATTACACATAACCAGGGTGTGCACAACCATGACATTTTCATCAGGGGTGGCATCTTTGGTGCGGCCAGACCGTCCATCATCCTCGACACTCTCTCTCCCCCTCTTAAACTCTGCTGCCCATTTTTGCACTGTGGTATAAGAAGGAGACTCCTTCCCAAAGGTTTCTATGAAGTCTTCATGAATTTCCTTGGGCGGCATACCTTTCTTACAGAGGTACTTGATAACCTCTCTGATTTCAAGTTTCTCCATTTTGCAAATGTGTCGCACCCTGCTCTCTTAAAAGCACTTTACATAAGCAACCAAACATGACCACATGCTTTTCACACTCCAAATTTCCTTCAATAAGATTAAATGACCTACTGACAAAGATTTTAATTCAATGAATCTCACCCAAGCATATCGGGCCGAGAGTTTCTTTATCACACCTCGTATATCTTTTAATCAATCAATACTTACCATCTGTGGGTGGTGGCCTGGAAGATGGCTGACCTGGTGGTCTCCGCTCTGTATTTTGCCACTGCGGTGTAAATGTTGGATCTATTGCTGTGGCAATGTTAAAATTGAAGGGGTCACTGACTGCGTAATGAGAACCTTCCTCACTTCGAATGCTTGTGTCTCTGAAATTAAATGACTTGATTCACAAAGGTACAAAATTGTCCCTGTTAAATTTTTTTGTGAATCTTTAGGTATATAGTTAGCACCCGATAAATCCCAAAAAAGTTCGGAAAGTTAATGCTCTGCTTTTTAATCGACAAAAAATAGGGATTAAAGTTCCCCTTTTTATAATATTTTCTAAATTTTCCTTTTTTCGCTAAGTTTTGCTGTTACCTTGACCTTTTTAACTAGGAAATTACTTATTCGATACTTTATAATTTCCTATACTAGGGTTTTTTATGCAACAAGTTTAATAAATTCAATAATATGGAAGCACAATCATTAGATTCTATTTGACACTTAATATCCTTTGAAATCTTGTTTTGCCATAAATTATCAAGATTTTGCTCTGAATATACAACATTTTAATGGATCTCCTTTCAAAAAAATAATATACATGTACTAGCGTATTGTCAATTTAAATACACAATGTTTTTACACTTAAAGAGATGATTTTGTTTGATTTGATTCTTTACATACCAGTCAACAGTTTTTCAGTAATGGTGGGATGGGTCTAGCTAGGTTGAACCAGTACTAAGCAGGGATTAATGTAAACTGCTCAAGGACACAATGCAGTGCTGCCGATGAAGCTCGAATCCGCAATTCCTCAATCTTGAGTCAAGCACTTTACCACTGAGCCCCTGCGCTCCCAATTAAAGAGGCGATGTCATATGAAAAAGGTGAAGAATATGTTAGTAATAATTATTTAGTCAATTTATAAAATAGAGTCATATTTTATAACATGCTTATAGACAAGCACATGCCATACTGATAAAAATGCCCAATTCAAGGTCAAATTTTAGAAAAAATACCATGCTATATTCAGTTTTTCAGAGAACTATCTACTACCTGCTAGAGACCTGCAACAAAAAGTGAGTATGACCAGTCAACAGCTATGGTCATGTAGGGACGGTCAGTTCACCTAACCACACTTTTTTTCTGAGCAAGCTTTACTAACCAGTACTTCGTGCACATACTTTTGCTTGTAACTGACAACAACCCTTCTTGAATCAGCAGAAGGGAGGAGAATGACCGTAGAAAGTATGGGACTGGGCCGGGATCAAACTTGCGACCGCTGGACCTGCAGTCAGACACATTTCCGACTGCACTATGCAGCCAGATACAAAATATGCGTGTGACCACGAAAACATATTTTGTTATTTGATGATGGACAAATCATAGGTCCATTTAAGTGAACTTTTTGAGCATAAAAATGTGATTAATTTCTGAGCCATCAGTTTAAACATGCCTTTTGGGTGCTCAAAAGCTCCATCTCATCAAGAGGGTTCTTGAGTACCCACGACATATGTTTTGATTGAGAAATAAGAAAATTGATTTTTAATTAAGTACTCTAAAGGCCCAGGAAATAAGGTAGGGGCACTAGGGCGTGAGTCACCCTAGGGGCCAAAATTTCGCCCTAAATGGGACCCAGGGAGAAGAGTGAGTTTTTTTAGGTAGACTCATTTTCATGCTGTCCCCACATAAACACAAACTGTGGTGACAATCTACAACCACTGCATCATATTTCTCCTTCCATTTGATGGCAATAGTATGTGTAATGGCTAATTTGCTTCTAAACTGACAGAAAATGCCATAATTTTGCGCTATAACTTCTCCCGAACTGACTGTCACCTCTCCCTAACTTTCCTGAAGGGAGAAGTCACTTCTCGCTTCTGTCAGGGCCCAGCTTGAACCCTGTTTAAAAGGCCTGAAGTGCACATGTTCCTAAAGGCGCATAGCAATGACCAGGCTAAACAGTTTTTCATGATCATTCACACAATAAATCCATGTTACCATTTACATTCTGGATACCTGCAAACCAGTACTTTAGCAAACAGTGAAGACCCAGATGAAATGGCGCATAATGCACCATTTAATCAGGGTCTGCACTATTCACAAAAGATAAAAAGAAATCTTCATGACAGAGATGCATCATAATTCAAGTGTCTATATGTGACCCTTTAAAATACAAAATGAGCAATTCCATACTTATTCTATCAACATGTATGGGGAAAACCCATCAGAATCAATAGGGTTAATAATGACTTGCTGGAAACCAGAATTTGTTATAGCATTCACAACTCAAAATGAAAACTGTATGCACTTATGGTCTAATACAGTACAAACAAAGTGGATGGACTATTCTATTTGTCAAGAAATAGTTAACACAATACATACTAGGTTAAACTTCAAAATTTACAAAATCCTGACCTTTAGAAATTCAAAGTTTTAAACTTGCAGTGTGCCTATACAATATTAACAGCTTTAAGTTAAAATGGACAATTGCCTTTTGATAAACTGAAAATAAATCAGAAAGGTCAATGAAGTTCTAGCGATAAGGCGTATATTTTCCCTAGTTGACATGATTACAAACACCATCTTTTCAAATTGCCCTAATGTTTTTAAAATTGGTGTAGTTTGGCAGCAAAATATGCATAGCAGGCAACAAATTATGTTTCAAAGCAATTCATCATTTACAATACCGTGAAAACGTTCACTTTTTACTCCCACCCCTCATTTTACGTATTTATACTGGGTGCGGTTTAGGCTAAACTTTGAGTAAATGCATTGCTCGTTTTATAAAAGTTAAAGTGCTAACATGTTAAGGATAGGAGTGCTCTTAATTTCCAATACCTTACAGTATTCCTTCTGCTAATGCTTACGAAATACACTACAATTGTGACGTTTATCATTGGAAAGATGAAACTGGTGTCTTTCAGGTTTTTTTTAATGCTTTCCCCAGCTAGACCCAAAATGCCCTTTACATATGTTGTAAATATCTATAGCAACATGTCATTGTCGGAAGGGCATCTTGGCTCTAGGGGTGGGGGTGGGGGAAAGCATCGAAAAATAAACTCTCACCCATGTACCTACCTATGTGGAAAAGATTCTTCACTGTGGTAACTGCCTGGTGACGGTGAGTCCGGATAATGATCTGAGTCTGACCTATCTGACCTCAATCTCCCCCGTGAACTCTGATTTTGTCCCGCAAGCCATCGCTCAACATCAGGCACATTTTGTACTGGCAACTGTTCAGGTTTAATGTTTTGTTTCCGAGCACGCTCGGACTGAGACATATTTGTTCTGTTATCAAATTGTCTTGAATGTTGCACACTGTCTCCAGCAGGTACACTTGCACTTCTATTTATAGATTCTAGACTGGGTCTCACTCGTTGTGAATCAGCTTGACTGGGTCTCATATTTTGTGAATCAGCTTGACTGGGCCTCATTCTTTGTGAGTCAGCCTGACCGGGCCTCACTCTTTGCAAATCAGACTGTCTCTGTTCAGCAGGAATTAAATATTCTCCATTTCTAGAATCACTTTGTCCTTGGTTTGTGTCTTCCTGTCCATTCTCCATGGACATGATAAAACTATTGCGTCTATATTTTCTATGGTTATGTTCGTTATTGCGAGGGGGTAAAGCTGGGGGCTTCTGCGTTGCTTCCTGAAAAATGGCAAACATGAAAATAAATTATTACTCAGAAAGCAACGCCACAGGCATTTTACACTTACATTTTAATCAGCCAAAATCCATGGTTACATACTGTGTACATTCTCTTAGCATAAAGAATTCTATCATGATAATAAAAGCAATAAAACCAATTAACACAATGAATGCAGTAAAACAGTTCTACATTTTCCAGGTAAATATTAAATAATTATAAATGATTTCTACGTGAATCTATGACAAAATACAGCACATTTTGCTTTGAAAATTATGGTGAATAGTATTTAATACTTTGTTGAATTTATGCCATAATAGCACTGCATCAATAAAATTAAAGGAGACTGCACTACGACCCATCAATTGGTTTTAAAGATTTTTGACCTTGAACTACAAAGTCCTATCGATGATATGAAACTTTCGTTATAATCTACACATCATAGGCAATTATTGTGACAGATCTTAAAGATATTTGAACTTGACCTTGAAATGTTTGATTTGATTCTTTACATCCCATCATCAATCCTTCAGTTATGTAGGGACAGGTCTTCCTTGGTTGAACCAGTACTAAGCTAGGATTATTGTGCCTTGCTCAAGGACACAACGCAGTGACGCTGGTGAGGCTCGCACTGGCGGTCCCTTGGTTTCGAGTAAAGCACTCTACCACTGAGCCACTGCGCTCCAAACTTGACCTTGAACTACAATATCATATCAATGGTGTGACCTTCATTATAATTTACACACCATATGCAATTATTGTGACAAATATTAACATCCTTTTCAAAAAATGAAAGAGGAGTTCCAGTTATTCGAACTTTGATTTTTCGAAATACTCGTTATTTCGAAATTAATTCTGGACAAATGGGAACAATTTATGACCTATTTGAATAACTGTCAATAACAACATGTTTTGGGTGTGTAAAAGAAACGCCTCATTGAGACGTTTCTTTTATGCACCCAAAACATATATTTGAAAGAAAGAAAAAAACTGCTGATAATGATTTTGGGGGTTTATATATTTTTATGCCTCTCCCCCACCCCCCCTCTCTATAATTCGAACTACTGATAATTCGAAATCCTAGTCCCAAGGACTTCAAATTAATGAGATTCTACTGTATATCAGACTTCTTTTCAAAAAGTGCTGATATAATAACCCACTCTTATCTAGAGATCTGACCTGGAGTCTCCTTTCCTCTAATTGTTGTTTTTTCTTCTGTTTCGCTTTCCTCAATTTCAATTTTTCTTGTTCCTGTATAATTTGTGCCAGTCTTCTGTCTTCATCTTCTATTTCCTTAAGTTTAGTCTTGTCAACCTGTGCCTTTGATCTCTGCAAGAATTTTTGTTTTTGTTTTGTTTGATTTGATTCTTTACGTCCCATCAACAATCTTTCAATTAAACAGGGACGGGTCTTCCTTGGTTGAACCAGTACTGAGCTAGGATAAATGTGTCTTGCTCAAGGACCACAAAGCAGTGACGCCGGTGAGGCTCGAACCCGCGGCCCCTCGGTTTGGAGTCAAGCACTCTACCACTGAGCCACTGCGCTCCCTCTGCAAGAGTTTAAATGAGAGGTAGCAGATGGCATAATACACCTTACACCTAGAGTTATCTTTCTTGCTGGACACCCAATGATTAACCCTAGGCACACTAAGATGCAACCTTAATAATTAAATTTTTAAGTGCCTTGAGATTAAACACATTGAAGTTCCAAACCTCACACTCTTTTTTCCACGGTGTAATCAAGTTATAAAAATGATCATAAGTGTGTGGTGGTCCCAATATGGTGGATCAAGGGAGAATAACCTTACAAAATTTTGGACTCTGCATCCTCTCAATTTTACATTAAAGCAGTGAGTGAGAAAATAACTAAGCTTCAATCTTGGAAAACCATGCTTGGTGATACATACATATTACACTATGGGTTTTATGAAACAAGCTTTAGGGAGTTTCATGAATTTCATATGAAATAATGAGTATACAATTCTCTTTGTCATATGACTTTGTGGAAAAGTCCATTAGTTTACAAAGGGTAACTATAATTACCTTGTGTTCTTGCTCTTGAATAAGCTTGGCTAATTCCTGCAAAATTAAAACAAAAGTTGTAACAAAATTGATTGAGCTGCTACTTCATAAATGGCATAGTTCCAGACAAGGAAATTTTATGAGGGAAAAATTGTAATTATTTTCTTACCCATCAATTTAAACATGTGTTTTGGGTGTTTATAAGAGCTGTCTCACGTCTCATTGAGACGGTTCTTTTGAGTACCCACAACATATGTTTTGGATGAGAAATAAAGAAAAGAGTTTTCAAATATGCACTCTTATCTGGAGGCCTGAATTAATGCCTTCAAATAATCTGTATTTCCACCTTCCAACTATTTGTGTATCAACCCAGTATATATGGGAAACCAGTTAAGAGGTAGTTTTCTTAACTCTTTGCATGCTGGGTAATATTTAAGATTTTTTTTCATCTGCTGATATTTTTCAAAATTAAACTTTTTAGAAAAATTCTTTCAGAAAACCATCTGGGTGTCAAACAGTTTTGATCCAGATAAGGCCCAACTTGGTTCCAAATCTGCTTGCAATGGTTATCAGCAGATGACAAAATTCGCCACTGGCAGTCAAAGAGTAAAACTCTGAAACCTTTGCATGGTACATGGACTCATTGAGATGGGCATCATGTGTGTGTGGAACATTTTCAGATGGAAAATCACCTTCAAATTAAAGCAGTGTTTTCAAAGGAAAACTATGTCCCCCTAACCGCAATAGGAGTCGGCAAGTATACTTACTGCTCTTAATGTGTCACATTGTTCCATCAATTATTTAAAGGGAGAGCATGCACAAACACAATTTTTGTCAAACTTTGAACTTACAAAGTGCTGTGGTTACCGTGAATATAAGGTAAGATCATTAAAATCTAATTCACTCTTTTCTGTCTCTAAACAAATTACATGTATCTATGCTTTAGTGCAGAAAAAACCTTCGGTTCGGAAGACAGAGCTCAGAAAAGGCTTAATTTACAGTATTTTAAGGACAATGACCTTGAAATGAGGTGACCTTGAAAGTTAGGTTAAGGTCACCAGAATCATATCAAATCTACATTTTGTCACAATGATACAATACATTAAGTTTAGCTAGAATACATTGTTCAAATCAAGAGACATCATACAAAGATCCAATTTTGGTCAAAATATGACATTTCAAAGTGCTGGTGTGACCTTGAAAATTAGGTCAAGGTCACCAAAATCTTTATCAACAATTCCCCTTCTTCAACAATAAATCTATGCGAGTTTGATCAAAATCCATCCACTGGTTCAGAAGATAACACACAGAAACCATATTTTGGACATTTCAAAGTGCCTGTGACCTGGAAAATTAAGTCAATGCCACGAAAATCTAATCTACTATTCTCTTTCTCCCAAAAATGTATCTTTGCAAGTTTGGTCAAAATCCATCTACTAGTTCAGAAGATAACGCACAGAAACCGTATTTTTGACATTTCAAAGTGCACATGTGACCTTGAAAACAAAGTCAAGGTCACCAAAATCTAATCAACTCTTCCCCTCTTCCAAACAATGTATCTATGCAAGTTTGGTCAAAATCCATCCACTAGTTCAGAAGATAACGCACAGTAACCATATTTTAGACATTTCAAAGTGCCCCTGTGACCTAGAGAATAATGGTAAAGGTCACCAATATCTAATCAATTCTTCCCCTCCTCTCAACAATGTATATATGCAAGTTTGGTCAAAATCCATCAACTGGTTCAGAAGATAATGCACAGAAACAAAAAAGTGGACGTCGACGCTGACGAGATAGATCTGCACCTTAAACAATATATCCCCCCACCCTCTGGATACATTTTGTTTGTTTGTGCTGATGCTTTACCTCCCAGTCAACACATGTTCTAATGGGATAATTGCACAAAGGAATTATAGGAAAATGATCATTCTATAATTCCTTTGTAAATTCCATGGTAAAACATTTTTGAAAGCCACAACATGACCGTGATATATCCAAATTAGCGTTATAACGGGTCTGTTATAAAGGGAGTGCACTGTGCTAAATACTGGTCAGTCTAGGCTTACCTCATCTTGAATCTCCTGTAAAAACTGTCTATGAGCTGGGTCCACATTGTTCGGAAGGTTATAGAAATCAGAAAAATCCCCTTCATCCTCTATACGACCTCCTGGGGTTACCCTGGTTGACAAAAACAAAACAAAATGCAGTTCACTAACCCTTACTCTTAAGCCTTCTCCTGCCAATATGTTTTGTTCTGAAAATGGTGTCTGCTTTTTACGTCTGCTGTATATATAAAGTGCACTTCAGACCAGACAAAAACAAAATACAGTCCACTCTCCCTAACTCTTAAGTCATAACTTTTGCCATCTGCTCTCTACCATCTACTTATATTCTTAGGTATCCTATATTGCAAACGATATGAACCCAAATTAGACTGCTCCCATAAGGGTTCATTTGTTTGCTTTTATTGAAAAATTCTAGTCTGAAGTGCACTTAGATGTACTTAGCACACAACACAATCAAGAAAACAAGTAGCCCAATGGGCAACGATCGCTCACCATGGAGCAAGCATAATGTTTGGAGACAACATAAGTTACGATGCTCAAAGGCAGATAACTCTGAACTTGAAACAGTGACCAGAAATTAAGTCAAAAACAAAAGATATTATGCTGGTTCTAGTTATCTGCAAGTATTAAAAAGATCTGAATAAAAATTGCATTGAAACCTGGTGAAAGTGTAGTTTTCAGATACACTAGGGCAGCTAACTCTGTAGTCAGTTATGGGATCTGACCGAAATTCAAACTCATCCATACCTTTATGTATGTCCTGGTAACCTACAGGGATGAAGAAAATCAAATGAAAAATGAAGGTGCTAGAGTGGTCACAACATTATATAGTTATATTTTAGATGCCCAAGGGCAGCTAACTCTGTAGCTGGTGGATGGGTGTGGCGGAAAATCAAACTCATTCAAACTTTTATGGAAGTCCTTGTTACCTACAAATGAGGAAGATCCATTCAATATTGAAGGTGCTAGAGTGGTCACAACAGATCTCCCATTGTAAGTCTATGCAGATTTTTTATGATGCTCAAGGGAAGTTAACTCCACAGTCTAAATTTGGTTCTACTTTAAATTAAACTCGTCCAAGCTTTTATGGTTGTCCTTGTTACCTGCAAGAATGAAGAAGAACCAATCAAAAATGAAGGAGCTAGAGAAGTCACAACATTATTGATTAATTTTTAAGATGCTCAAGGGGAGCTAACTCCAAAATAAAAATATGTGATGGGATCTTGATGAAATTCAAACTCTTTAATAGTTGTCCTTATTGTATGCAAGAATGAAGAAGATCCATTCAAAATTGAAAGCACTAGAGTGGTTGCAATATTCCTCCCATTGTATGTCTATAGGGATTTTTCCAAAAGCTCAGGGGCAGGTAACTCATAAGCCCCTGGTCGGATCCTGCTGAATTTCGAACCCATCTGAGATATTATGGGTTTACTTGTTGCCTGCAAGAATGAAGAAGATCCAATCAAAAATGAATGAGCTAGAGTGGTCACAGCATTATTCATTAATTTTTCTGATGCTCAAGGGCAGCTAACTCCGAAGTCAGTGATGGAATCTTGCCGAAATTCAAACTCATCCAAGGTTTATCAGTTGTCCTTATTGTATGCAAGAATGAGGAAGATCCATTAAAAATTGAAAGCACTAGAGTGGTCACAATATTTCTCCCATTATAAGTCTATGGGGATTTTTCCAAACGCTCAAGGGCAGCTAACTCATAAGTCCCTGATCGGATCCTACTGAATTTCGAACCCATCCGAGATATTATGGGTTAACTTGTTGCCTTCAAGAATGAAGAAGATCCAATCAAAAATGAAGGAGCTAGAGTGGTCACAACATTATTCATTAATTTTCTGACGCTCAAGGGCAGCTAACTCCGAAGTCAGTGATGAAATCTTGCCGAAATTCGACCCCATTCAAGCTTTTATGATTGTACTTGTTATCTGCAAGAATGAAGAAGATCCATCCAAAAATGAAGGTACTAGAGTGGTCACAACATTTTTCCCATTATAAGTCTATGGGGATTTTTCCAGACACTCATGGGCAGCTAACTCATAAGTCCCTGATCGGATCCTGCCTTATTTCGAACCCATTCGAGATTTTATGGTTGTCCTCGTTACCTGCAAGAATAAAGAAGAACAAATCAAAAATGAAGGAGCTAGAGTGGTCACTCCACAGTCTAAATTTGGTTCTACTTTAAATTAAACTCGTCCAAGCTTTTATGGTTGTCCTTGTTACCTGCAAGAATGAAGAAGAACCAATCAAAAATGAAGGAGCTAGAGAAGTCACAACATTATTGATTAATTTTTAAGATGCTCAAGGGGAGCTAACTCCAAAATAAAAATATGTGATGGGATCTTGATGAAATTCAAACTCTTTAATAGTTGTCCTTATTGTATGCAAGAATGAAGAAGATCCATTCAAAATTGAAAGCACTAGAGTGGTTGCAATATTCCTCCCATTGTATGTTTATAGGGATTTCGGATCCTGCCTTATTTCGAACCCATTCGAGATTTTATGGTTGTCCTCATTACCTGCAAGAATAAAGAAGAACAAATCAAAAATGAAGGAGCTAGAGTGGTCACAAGATTTTCCCCATTATAACCCTATGGGAGCTATCTGTTTGAGTTCTGATCCGATCTAGCCGAAAACCTAATGCAGTCAATCCCCCACCCAAATGATGCTTCTGATGAAATTTGATTATGATTTGCCAGCTGGTCTCAGAGATATTAATGTTTGAAAGTGTGAACGGACGCACGGACGGATGCACGCACGGACGCTGGCTCGAGTCCCATACTATAAGCTCACCCTGAGCCTTCGGCTCTGGTGAGCTAAAAATAGTGGCGTGATAAAGGATAACCTATGTTCTGCTATATGGGCACCATTAAAAGGAAACCTGTCTTCGGGGTTACCGACCAAGTAATACTCAATTCATCCTTCTAAGCTACAGAGAATAGCTAGATTATTGAAATTTTGCATGTAGCCGGTTTTGATATAATACTTTCCAAAAAGCAAAAACAAAGGCCCTGATCAGACTTTCTCGCAACAAGACCCGTATAAATTAATATGGCATATTCACTTCTGTTTTCCAGCAAGTTCAGTTGCATGATTTCAATTAATACAGTGAATTTTGAGGCTGCATGAAAAACAGTGCAAATCCTGATCAGATGCACAGGTTTAGATAAGCAAAAATTTTTAGCCTAAAATTGTAAATATTTTACCCATAATTTTTAGGATATGTTTTTGGTGCTCAAAAGAACCCTTTCATAGAGACAGTTCTTTTGAGTACCCACAACATATGCTTTGGTTGAGAAATAAGAAAATCATTTTCCTGTTACGCACTCTTAACTAAAGGCCTGGAACAGATGGCTTTGATAGTCAATAACGGCCAGCTGATCTGGATTGACACTGTTTTCTAAAGAGTATATATCCGGGCTCAACAGGACAACGGTTTACATAGAGGATCTTACATGAGTGCTCATGTTATATTGAATTTGTTTAACAAGTTCAGGAAAAGCGATAACATTCGAGGCTTGCTGAGCATATTATCGCTTTTTCCTCAACAAGTTTTAATAAATTCAATAATAAAAGAGCATGAATGTTAGATTCTATTTATCACATGACATTAAAATAACTTAAAAATAGCATTTTTGGCATAAAAACACCATGATTTTGCCATCAACACGCAACATTATAATGGATGTCATTATGTTACGTTATTAAATCTGTAAACCACTGGTGGTTTATCGATTTCATTGCATGGTGTTATTTTACTCCAAGATGTGACGTCATGTGATAAATTGCATTCCAGAGAAGCTAAAAATAAAACGCTACATGCACTGGAGGGCTATTTTGGACCCCTTGTAGTGAAAAAATGAAAGTTGCTTTTCACCAATTTATTTTGATTGCTTATTTAGAACAATAACTGAAGTGTGAAAGTTTGATATTAATTTTACTTTTACTGTTGCTATAGTAATAGAAAATGACAGAAAAAAATAGCCTAAAAATACTGAAAAGGTCATTTTGTTCCGAATAAGATAATCATATTCTTCAGAAGACCAATTTTTTAAGAATTAGATATCATCACAGCTAAAATATACCAAAATATATTTTAATACATTTTTATCATAATAATGATGTTACTGTTATTCAGTGGATAATGTCATGGCATAAATAATGTTTTGACCACATATTATATAACACTTTCGGCGGGAACAAGTAACATCATGACGATGTCCGTTACAACAATGCAAATTTTCATTAAAATAAACAAACTTTGAAGGCGATAAAATCGCATTTAAAAGGTCATACGATAAACAGAATCTTACATTCATGATCATTTCATATTAAATTTATCGAACTTGCCAAAGGCTCATTTGAAATGATCACTTGTGTAAGATCCTCTATATGTTGTGTACAGTGGTAATATTTATCATCTGTACAAATATCTCTTTTTGCTTGTGCTCTATGTTAATTGCTTAAATATTAGTTGCAAAATGTGAAAAATAGTTTTAACCCCCCCCCCCCCAACCCTCACCCCACAAACACACACACAGTACAAATAAATAAGCATGTGCTAAAACCTTGTGTCTATTACAACACTGTCACACTTAGCAAGGCATCATTAGAGAAACTCTGGTTTAGCAAGGCATCATTAGAGAAACTCTGGTTTACCTAGCTGTTTTCAGCTTTATAACCCCTTTTGTAACAAATGTATCCTCCCATGTATATTTATACAATAAGGTTGCTACAGTCCATTTTACATTTTGAAGGGTCCAATGTTATAATTTCCAAATAGCATCACATTTCTACCTGCGAAGATTGTTTTGTTTAGCCAGCCAGGATGGAATGCCACATCCACCGTCACAAAAGTAGCTGAGTGTGACTCCCAAGTCCTTTCTGATCGTCACCGCTTCCCCATTCTCCAGATATAGCACCTTCGAACTACTATCTTATAAAATATCCTTCTTGGTTTGATTTTTTAGAGCAATAGAGGTACCATAGATGAGGAAAAAGATGCTTGGGGGACCAGAAAAAATACTCCCACTTCTCCCTGGGTCCCATCTAGGGCGAAATGTCGGCCCTCATGGTGACTACTTTGCCCTTGTCACCCCCTAACTTATTCCCTGGCTCTGTGTTAACTTGGGTCATGTCTTTGGTAAATCTTGAGGTAAACAACTAATGAATGCCTTGCCTAATAAATTGAAAGAGCTAGGTTCATGTATATGTTAATTTAGCCATGCAAAATACAACTTTGCAAAATGTGAGTTTTGAAATATTTACTTGCATTTTTCTTTCACATCAAATAGTATCAATTTGTCCACAAAAAAAGTAATGAATACAGTTGACAGGGCCAAATTTGCACCTCTCTGAACCGAGCTCTTTGTCATAGTTTTAAATTGTTAGTAACTAACTTGTGAAGCTAAAAGTTAGTAAACATGCTTGCTAAACAAAAAAACAATGAAATATTCTAGTGCTATGTGTTCTACATGCACGCGCAGATCCAGAAAGTTTTGTCAGAGGGAGTCCAACTTTGACAACGCTTTTTTTTATTAGTTGAAGAGTAGAGGGAAGATCCAAATACCACTATAAGCGGGTCATTATCGGCCTGCTTGGGAAACACCATTTAATGGCGTTTCGCTGGCGTGCCTATGATGGCCCAACATTGAATTCTACCTTGGTAGCTTTGTGTTTTTCAGTGGATCAGGACCAGTATTGCTATGAAACCCTAAATTTTTCAGGAGGGGTCCAGACCCCCTGTCCCCCCCCCCCCCCTCTGGATCTGCACATGACATGTCAATGTTAGTAAAGTGCCCACTACCTGCACAAATACCTCATAGCTTGTCCACCAGCACCAGTCACTTGTAGATCATTCATTGAATTGTCAAGGTCCTCGGAACTCCCTATCATTATAAGAAATAAAATTTATGAGAAACTGGGCCCTAACCATTATGCTTGTCCATAAGGGTGGTATTCCTTTCTTAAAGCAGGGCCATAACTCCAGTAATTTAACAAAAAATATCAAAGGACAATCAACATTGAAAGGTCCATGCTTTAATTAAATCTGGAAAATGGGTGTTTGTTTCAATGGATGTTCTCCTAAATGGTGGTCCATGTAGAAATTAACTATACCTTTTACCATAACAGTATACCAATGTCCCCTTCTTAACCAAAAAAGGGCAATAACTACCAAAAAAGAGCAATAGCTAAAAAACAATCAGTAGATACAGCAATTATTCTTAAGTTTTGTACTCCTCAGAAATCAGATCTATCTGTCTTTAAAATTACATATCAATATATTAAAGGATTGTGGAATTAAGCTCAGGAAATATCTTTAAATCATAAAATGAATGAAGGGCAATACCTGAGTGACTGATGCCAACCTCAAACAAATGATGGATTCTTTTTCTTGCTTAACATTAACTTTTATTTTGAAATAAGCTCCCAGAAGGCCCTGAATACGCTGAGATGCAATATCACATGCTGACATCACTTTGACACAACAATGACATCACTTGACATCCATATGCGTGAGTTCCAATAGAACCAATGTCCAGCCCTGATGTAAGATACCATGGGTAAGACCCAAGCTAAAATCTCAGATAAACTTATCAGATGTGCAAGAAAAAAAATATTGTGTTGATAAGAAATAACTTGATTTTCAAGCCTCTAAATAAGAGTGCATAAATAAAAATTAATTTTCTTATTTCCAAACCAAAATGTATGTTGTGGGTGCTCAAATGACCCATCTCAATGAGACGGTTCATTTGAGTATCCAAAACATATGTTAAAACCCTTGGAAAAGGAAAAGGAAATATTCATAATTTTAATGCTGGACAATTTTGTTCGTCTGGACCTATGAGGGTTTTTTTTATGTGATGCTTTATATTTCAGTTAACATTTTTTCAGTCATTTCGAGACATTTCCTGGGTTGAACTAGCCTGGGTCCAGTCGTCAATATTTATTTTTTGTCAATATTTCATATGCGAATATTCTAAAAATTAAGATAATAAAAACATAACACATCTAAGGTATCGGTTGTCCGTTATTGATTTTGTTCTATATTGACACCGGACGCATTTTTGACCAAGAAACCGAAAAAAAAAAGGAAAAAATGGTCAGACTAGAACCGAGGCCAGGGTTGAACCTGGCCCCAAGGTTATAAAACTTTTTTCATGCTCAACTCAGTTGAGCACAAAATTATCCTGCTCATAAATGTTAAAATGCCTACAATTGTTGGCATTTTAACATTTATTAGCATGATAAATACAACATCTGAGATATTTAAAGCAAGAAACTTCTTCGTTTCGTATTTTAGTTTTTATGAGCAGTTGAAATTTCGTGCTTAGTTGAGTTGAGCATGAAAAAAGTTTTATAACCTCGGGGCCTGTACTAAGCTGAAGATAAGATTTATGATTGTACTGTAATTTACCTCCACTTGAGAGAGGCATAGCAAGCCTTGCTTCTTCTGACCTCTGTTGCTGCGTTCTCTCTATCTCCTCTCTTTCTTTCTTCAACTTTCTCTGCTTCTTCTTCTCGATATATTTCTCGTATTTTTTCTTCTCTATCTCTTGCACATTTTTTGCATACTCCTGAAAGAGACATCAAATTGTGATTATTTTCTTATCCATTCACTTTAACATGTGTTTTGGGTGCTCAATAGAACCGTCTCATCGAGGCGGTTCTTTTGAGTACCCACAGCATATGTTTTGGTCGAGAAATAAGAAAATTATTTTTCATGCAAACTCCTAAAAGAAACATCAAATTGTGAATATTTTCTTATCCATCAATTTCAACATGTGTTTTGGGTGCTCAAAAGAACTGTCTCATTGAGACAGTTCTTTTGAGTACCCACAACATATGTTTTGGTTGAAAAATAAGAAAATTATTTTTAATTATGCATTCTTATCTATGGGCCTGCATCAACCATTCATATACTAAATAGGTCCTTTAACAAACAGTGATGATCCAGATGAAATGTTCTAAAATGCACCATTTCATAAGGGCTTGATTAGTGATCTGGATCTACATTGTTTTCAAAATAGAATATGATTGACTTATTAGGCTTAACAACAGGTGTTTTATGATAAGTTGGCAGCATGTTTTGATAATTATTGTAACGGGGCACACGGTTTCGCAAATAGTGTATAAATTGGTCTATTATCATTAAATTTTGTCGTTCACGCCTTAGCGCAGTGATTAGATGGCAGACCATTGTGCTAAAGTTTTGGGGTTGTTGGTTCGAACCCCACCACGTTTTTAGCATTAATTTTTAATATTTCATTTTTGCTGAGATTGGTCTTTTCTTGTCCTGTATAAATAGATTCGTGAGGTTTGTGCAACATGTTGGTGTAAGAATCTCAAATCATGAACAACCAAATGGAAAACTACGCTCTCTTAAAACTATGATAGAAACATGTCGTCAGGTTATCTTGTTTTTCTGTTTTTCTTTTCCTCTCACACACAATAACAAAGAACCGGCTCAACAAAAAAAAACAATAAAAAACAACTTATAGATGAGAGTGGGATTCGAACCTATCTTCAAACCATCCATAACACTTAAGTAAAGCAGTCTGATGTCTTACAATTGCGCTAAGAGGACAATGACAAATTTAACAATAATATAACAATATATACACTATTAACGAGACTGTGTGTCCCATTGCAACAATTATCAAAACATGCTTTGACGTCAATGCCAACTTATCATAAAGCTACTGTATATGTAATAAAAGCAGGAAAATTGACTCAAGAGAAATACACAATTTTATTTCCCTTACATGCTAAAACATTTAAAGGCAAGTCCCCTCTTGGAGCCCCCTTAGTCATGTTCATCTGTGGAAATGAAATATCTATTTCAAGAAAATAATTTGTGTAAATAAAAGAGAAATGCACAGGTTTATTTATCTTACATGCTAAAACATTTACAGACAAGTCCACTCTTGGAGCCCCCTATCTTCTGAGCCTGATTATGGATGAGTTCTTCAGCCCCCTCCCCACACCCACTCCCCCCTCATTGGTCATACCTCATCAGTGAGTTCCAGAGCTATCTTCTGAGCCTGGTTATGGATGAGTTCTTCTTGCATCAACCCTTTTGCTACTCTCTCATCTTCTTCAGCTCTGAAACAAACATGGAAATAGATCAAGAGCGTAGCCAGAATGCTGAAAAAGCTACGCTTATCAAAGGGAGACTATACTGGCGTTACTAATTACCGCTGTACTTACTGTTTAAGACAGTCTATAAAACAAACTATCTTACAGAAACCAATAAATAACGTCTTGTTCAACTATTTATTCATTCCTTCAATGAAAACTAACGATATATGTTTCAAAATAAAGTTAAATTTGATGAAAATTTAATTCATATTGGGCTACCCTAGCCGATATTTTGAACGCCCGTGGTTACTTATTACCGGTGTATATGTAAACAAATGCTCTAGAAAATTATCTCAGCTAGAAAACTCTACATGTGATGGGTTTCTATATTGAAAGGATTAGTGACCTTCAAAATGATAGTAGTAAAGGGCCTGTCTGAAAGCTTGGTGTGTTTTCTTTGCCTGTTTCCTGTAAGGTATACCATTTTTTTAATGTAGGTGAAAAGAAAAATAAGTTAACGCTACAATCTTTTTACAACGATATACTTGTTGTCTTTCATTCATGGTAACTAATACCATCACAAATATGTCTCATAATCATAAACAGACTACACAGTCTATATTCGGCATATTCCCTACCATAGGGTGCACCAAAAGGGCGTAGACAAACAAGATAAAACAGAGGTGGCATGTTTTATGTCTACACCTTTCAGCCATATTTGGGCATAATGTGACCATGTGCTGAGACAAAACTTGACGTCATTTTTAGTTTTAAGCAGGGAACCAGGCTGTCAAAATCTTCCACAACAAGCAGACACACTTTTCCAACGGCAATTTCTCATTTATTTTCAATGAAAATATCATTTGAATGATATATAATGGCGAATCCGCACCATGATTTAGGACCACACAAACAAAAAGTAAGTCACTTACTCTCAGAAACGTCATTTCTGCTTTTTTTTATCTTTGATTAAGAGAGAAAAATGCATTGTTAACAATGTTGAGTGGAAAATTCCGAATGATAATATCGCACGCGACAGTCATTTGGAGGAAACGGAATACACCGGTAATTAGTATACACCGGTATTTAGTGAACAAGGGATACATGATCAAACAGTGATTCTCTACAATTGTGTCCCTTTTAAAAATTGGAACTTCTCTGAGCAGTTCCTTATGGTATGGAAAATCACTTTTACCACAATAGGTGACTTCCCTTGAATGTTACTATTTTTATTACGCATGTGCGTTATGGAAGCTACGCCAATATAGATGTACTGAATGATCTAAATTTATGAATAACTACTATTCAAATTTGCCTATTCTTCATAACAAACTGTTCGCTGCAAGAAGAAATAATCAATTAGCTTCAAGTTTTTCAAAATCACTTTTGAAGAGGGTGTCCTTTTATTTGGATTTCTGTAATTTTCAGAAAATAAACCTGGGTATCTCTGGCCCAAAGTTGACATTATTGGCTATTTGAGCCCTATCACAAGAAAACCTGATTTTATTGTATGCAAACAACAAAGGCGCAGATCAGCCTGCACATCCATGCAGTCTGATCAGCACCTTTGCTAGTTACTTTATCCTTTCAGAGTATAAGACCTTAACTTGATCCATGCCAATTTCAAAAAGGGCCTTGTCGCGAGAAAACCTGTCTTAGGAGGTTTGCGAACAACACAGGCACAGACCAGACTGTGCATATGCACAGTCTGATCAGCGCCTATGTTATTTGCTTATTGGAAAGTATCATATCTAAACTTGCCAAAAAACAAAATTTCAATTTTCTAGCTTGTCTCTGTAGCTGAAGAGACTGGTTTGAGTTTCGTTTTGTCCGAAACCCCGAAAGAAGATTTTCTCATGGCGCTGCCCAATATTCTAGCTAGTTTCTGTAGTTGAGCAGACTTGTTTGACTCTTAGCTGGTAGCAAACCCCGAAGAATTATTGTTCACGTCTAGACTCATTTGTACTCACTGTGCTCTGAGAGCTTGAAGCTGCTGGAACCTCTCCTGTTGTTGCCTGCGTTCCTCATCACTCTGTACAACCTTAGCTATTGGAATATCCTCCCTCACAGTTCTTCTGTTATATCTGTTCAAACCATAGTGCTTATCAACTATAACAGAAATTAAAGCATACAACAAATGTAAGACAACCTTAGCTATTGGAATATCCTCCCTCACAGTTCTTCTGTTATATCTGTTCAAGCCATAGTGCTTATCAACTGTGACAGAAATTAGAACATATAACCAATGTTGGACAACCTTAGCTATTTGAAAATCCTCCCTGACAGTTCTTCTGTTATATCTGTTCAAGCCATAGTGCTTATCAATTATAATAGAAATTAGAGCATATATCCAATGTTGGACAAACTTAGCTATTGGAATATCCTCCCTGACAGTTCTTCTGTTATATCTGTTCAAGCCATAGTGTTTATCAACTATATCAGAAATTAGAGCATATAACCTTAGCAGTTTAAGCTATTGGAATATCCTCCCTCACAGTTCTTCTGTTATATCTGTTCAAACCATAGTGCTTATCAACTATAACAGAAATTAGAACATAAAACCAATGTAAGACAACCTTAGCTATTGGAATATCCTCCCTCACAGTTCTTCTGTTATATCTGTTCAAACCATAGTGCTTATCAACTATAACAGAAATTAGAACATAAAACCAATGTAAGACAACCTTAGCTATTGGAATATCCTCCCTCACAGTTCTTCTGTTATATCTGTTCAAACCATAGTGCTTATCAACTATAACAGAAATTAAAGCATACAACCAATGTAAGACAACCTTAGCTATTGGAATATCCTCCCTCACAGTTCTTCTGTTATATCTGTTCAAGCCATAGTGCTTATCAACTGTGACAGAAATTAGAGCATATAACCTTAGCAGTTTAAGCTATTGGAATATCCTCCCTGACAGTTCTGCTGTTATATCTGTTCAAGCCATAATGTTTATCAACTATAACAGAAATTTGAGCATAAATAACCTTAGCAATGTAAGCTATTGGGATATCCTCCCTCACAGTTCTTCTGTAAGATCTGTTCAGGCCATTATGCTTATCAACTATAACAGAAATTAGAGTATATAACCAATGTTGCACAGCCGTAGCTATTGGAATATCCTCCCTCACAATTCTTCTGTTATATCTGTTCAAGCCATAGTGCTTATCAACTATAACAGAAATTACAACATAAAACCAATGTTGGAGAACCTTAGCTATTGGAATATCCTCCCGGATGGTTATTCTGTTACATCTGTTCAAGCCATAGTGCTTATCAACTATAACAGAAATAGGAGCATACATGTATCATCGATGTTGGACAACCTTAGCTATTGGAATATCCTCCCTCAGTCACAGTTCTTCTGTTATATCTGTTCAAGTCATAGTGCTTATCAACTATAACAGAAATTAGAACATACAATCAATGTTGGACAATCTTAGCTATTGGAATATCCTCCCTCACAGTTCTTCTGTTATATCTGTTCAAGTCATAGTGCTTATCAACTATAACAGAAATTAGAACATACAATCAATGTTGGACAATCTTAGCTATTGGAATATCTTCCCTGACAGTTCTTCTGTTATATCTGTTCAAGCCATAGTGCTTATCAACTATGACAGAAACTAACGCATATAACCAATGTTGGACAACCTTAGCTATTGGAATATCCTCCCTGACAGCTCCTCTGTTATATCTGTTCAAGCCATAGTGCTTATCAACTATAACAGAAAATAGAACATATAACCAATGTTGGACAACCTTAGCTATTTGAATATCTTCCCTGACGGTTCTTC
The DNA here is from genome assembly GCA_964019695.1 of Loripinus fragilis. Classification (NCBI taxonomy): domain Eukaryota; kingdom Metazoa; phylum Mollusca; class Bivalvia; order Lucinida; family Lucinidae; genus Loripinus; species Loripinus fragilis. Next base: position 65,685,381 of record OZ026529.1, read on the forward strand.
TGTTATACCTGTTCAAGCCATAGTGCTTGTAAACTATAACAGAAATTAAAGCATACATGTATCATCAATGTTGGACAACCTTAGCTATTGCAATATCCTCCCTCACAGTTCTTCTGTTATATCTGTTCAAGCCATAGTGCTTATCAACTATAACAGAAATTAGAACATACAATCAATGTTGGACAATCTTAGCTATTGGAATATCTTCCCTGACAGTTCTTCTGTTATATCTGTTCAAGCCATAGTGCTTATCAACTATAACAGAAAATAGAACATATAACCAATGTTGAACAACCTTAGCTACTGGAATATCCTCCCTCACAGTTCTTCTGTTATATCTGTCCAGCCCATAGTGCTTATCAACTATAACAGAAACTAACGCATATAACCAATGTTGGACAACCTTAGCTATTGGAATATCCTCCCTGACAGCTCCTCTGTTATATCTGTTCGAGCCATAGTGCTTATCAACTATAACAGAAATTAGAACATATAACCAATGTTGGACAACCTTAGCTACTGGAATATCCTCCCTCACAGTTCTTCTGTTATATCTGTCCAGCCCATAGTGCTTATCAACTATAACAGAAACTAACACATATAACCAATGTTGGACAACCTTAGCTATTGGAATATCCTCCCTGACAGCTCCTCTGTTATATCTGTTCAAGCCATAGTGCTTATCAACTATTACAGAAATTAGAACATATAACCAATGTTGGACAACCTTAGTAGCTATTGGAATATCCTCCCTCACAGCTCTTCTGTTATATCTGTCCAGCCCATAGTGCTTATCAACTATAACAGAAACTAACACATATAACCAATGTTGGACAACCTTAGCTATTGGAATATCCTCCCTGACAGCTCCTCTGTTATATCTGTTCAAGCCATAGTGCTTATCAACTATAACAGAAATTAGAACATATAACCAATGTTGGACAACCTTAGCTACTGGAATATCCTCCCTCACAGCTCTTCTGTTATATCTGTCCAGCCCATAGTGCTTATCAACTATAAAAGAAACTAACGCATATAACCAATGTTGGACAACCTTAGCTATTGGAATATCCTCCCTGACGGTTCTTCTGTTATATCTGTTCAAGCCATAGTGCTTATCAACTATTACAGAAAATAGAACATATAACCAATGTTGGACAACCTTAGTAGCTATTGGAATATCCTCCCTCACAGCTCTTCTGTTATATCTGTCCAGCCCATAGTGCTTATCAACTATGACAGAAACTAACGCATATAACCAATGTTGGACAACCTTAGCTATTGGAATATCCTCCCTGACGGTTCTTCTGTTTTATCTGTTCAAGCCATAGTGCTTATCAACTATGACAGAAAATAGAACATATAACCAATGTTGGACAACCTTAGTAGCTATTGGAATATCCTCCCTGACAGTTCTTCTGTTATATCTTCTCAAGCCATAGTGCTTATCAACTATAACAGAAATTAGAAAATATAACCAATGTTGGACAATCTTAGCTATTGGAATATCCTCCCTGACAGTTCTTCTGTTATATCTGTTCAAGCCATAGTGCTTATCAACTATGACAGAAACTAACGCATATAACCAATGTTGGACAACCTTAGCTATTGGAATATCCTCCCTGACAGCTCCTCTGTTATATCTGTTCGAGCCATAGTGCTTATCAACTATAACAGAAATTAGAACATATAACCAATGTTGGACAACCTTAGCTACTGGAATATCCTCCCTCACAGCTCTTCTGTTATATCTGTCCAGCCCATAGTGCTTATCAACTATAACAGAAACTAACACATATAACCAATGTTGGACAACCTTAGTAGCTATTGGAATATCCTCCCTGACGGTTCTTCTGTTTTATCTGTTCAAGCCATAGTGCTTATCAACTATAACAGAAATTAGAACATATAACCAATGTTGGACAACCTTAGTAGCTATTGGAATATCCTCCCTGACGGTTCTTCTGTTTTATCTGTTCAAGCCATAGTGCTTATCAACTATGACAGAAACTAACGCATATAACCAATGTTGGACAACCTTAGCTATTGGAATATCCTCCCTGACAGCTCCTCTGTTATATCTGTTCAAGCCATAGTGCTTATCAACTATAACAGAAATTAGAGCATATAACCAATGTTGGACAACCTTAGCTATTTGAATATCTTCCCTGACGGTTCTTCTGTTATACCTGTTCAAGCCATAGTGCTTGTAAACTATAACAGAAATTAAAGCATACATGTATCATCAATGTTGGACAACCTTAGCTATTGCAATATCCTCCCTCACAGTTCTTCTGTTATATCTGTTCAAGCCATAGTGCTTATCAACTATAACAGAAATTAGAACATACAATCAATGTTGGACAATCTTAGCTATTGGAATATCTTCCCTGACAGTTCTTCTGTTATATCTGTTCAAGCCATAGTGCTTATCAACTATAACAGAAAATAGAACATATAACCAATGTTGAACAACCTTAGCTACTGGAATATCCTCCCTCACAGTTCTTCTGTTATATCTGTCCAGCCCATAGTGCTTATCAACTATAACAGAAACTAACGCATATAACCAATGTTGGACAACCTTAGCTATTGGAATATCCTCCCTGACAGCTCCTCTGTTATATCTGTTCAAGCCATAGTGCTTATCAACTATAACAGAAATTAGAACATATAACCAATGTTGGACAACCTTAGCTACTGGAATATCCTCCCTCACAGTTCTTCTGTTATATCTGTCCAGCCCATAGTGCTTATCAACTATAACAGAAACTAACACATATAACCAATGTTGGACAACCTTAGCTATTGGAATATCCTCCCTCACAGCTCTTCTGTTATATCTGTCCAGCCCATAGTGCTTATCAACTATAAAAGAAACTAACGCATATAACCAATGTTGGACAACCTTAGCTATTGGAATATCCTCCCTGACAGCTCCTCTGTTATATCTGTTCAAGCCATAGTGCTTATCAACTATTACAGAAAATAGAACATATAACCAATGTTGGACAACCTTAGTAGCTATTGGAATATCCTCCCTCACAGCTCTTCTGTTATATCTGTCCAGCCCATAGTGCTTATCAACTATGACAGAAACTAACGCATATAACCAATGTTGGACAACCTTAGCTATTGGAATATCCTCCCTGACGGTTCTTCTGTTTTATCTGTTCAAGCCATAGTGCTTATCAACTATGACAGAAAATAGAACATATAACCAATGTTGGACAACCTTAGTAGCTATTGGAATATCCTCCCTGACAGTTCTTCTGTTATATCTTCTCAAGCCATAGTGCTTATCAACTATAACAGAAATTAGAAAATATAACCAATGTTGGACAATCTTAGCTATTGGAATATCCTCCCTGACAGTTCTTCTGTTATATCTGTTCAAGCCATAGTGCTTATCAACTATGACAGAAACTAACGCATATAACCAATGTTGGACAACCTTAGCTATTGGAATATCCTCCCTGACAGCTCCTCTGTTATATCTGTTCAAGCCATAGTGCTTATCAACTATAACAGAAATTAGAACATATAACCAATGTTGGACAACCTTAGCTACTGGAATATCCTCCCTCACAGTTCTTCTGTTATATCTGTCCAGCCCATAGTGCTTATCAACTATAACAGAAACTAACACATATAACCAATGTTGGACAACCTTAGCTATTGGAATATCCTCCCTCACAGTTCTTCTGTTATATCTGTTCAAGTCATAGTGCTTATCAACTATAACAGAAATTAGAACATATAACCAATGTTGGACAACCTTAGCTACTGGAATATCCTCCCTCACAGTTCTTCTGTTATATCTGTCCAGCCCATAGTGCTTATCAACTATAACAGAAACTAACACATATAACCAATGTTGGACAACCTTAGCTATTGGAATATCCTCCCTGACAGCTCCTCTGTTATATCTGTTCAAGCCATAGTGCTTATCAACTATAACAGAAATTAGAACATATAACCAATGTTGGACAACCTTAGTAGCTATTGGAATATCCTCCCTGACGGTTCTTCTGTTTTATCTGTTCAAGCCATAGTGCTTATCAACTATGACAGAAAATAGAACATATAACCAATGTTGGACAACCTTAGTAGCTATTGGAATATCCTCCCTGACAGTTCTTCTGTTATATCTTCTCAAGCCATAGTGCTTATCAACTATTACAGAAAATAGAACATATAACCAATGTTGGCTAACCTTAGCAGCTATTGGAATATCCTCCCTGACGGTTCTTCTGTTTTATCTGCTCAAGCCATAGTGCTTATCAACTATGACAAAAATTAGAATATATGATTTTGGACAACCCAAGCCCCCCTTCGGACCATTTTGTAATATCTGTTTAGGCCATAGTGCTTTTTACAGGTAACTGTAACGGAAAGTTCGAAACTAAGCATATTATGAAAATTAATAACAAGCTCTCATTAAGTAAGTAACCATTCTTGCATGTTTTGCCTGATACAAAATCCAACAAAACATTATCAAACTCAAAGGGTATAAGAGTTATGGAGCACCATGTTCAATCAACTGACAAGGGAGATAACTCAAACAAGAAGCAAGGGAGATGAACTATTGTTGCATGTGAAACATCATCTTGATCAGATATATATGCCTTCTAAATATCATCAAATATCTCAAATTGTATAAACTTTATTGAGTGCACAAGCTTTTATCTATCGACAGATGGAAGGCTGATCGCTATATCCCCTGTTCTTATAGGTCAAAGATGAAAACACTATGCACACATGTACAATGGGTCTGTTAGACTTAATACAGAAGTACTGTCAGGCCTCTAGCCAAGAATGTGTAATAAACACTTTATTTTCTTATTTCTCAACCAAGACATATGTTGTGGGTACTCAAACGAACCGTCTCAATGAGACGGTTCTTTTGAGCATCCAAAACATATGTTAAAACTAATGGGTAAGAAAATATTTACACTTTTACGCTCAAAAATATTGTTTATCTAAACCTGTGGAACATGTAATCAAAACTTGATTTTCTTATTCCTCAACCAAAACATATGTTGTGGGTACTCAAAAGAACCATCTCAATGAGACGGTTCTTTTGAGCACCCTAAACATATGTTAGAACTGATGGGTAAGAAAATATTTACACTTTTACGCGCTCAAAAATTCTTTTTATCTAGACCTATGCAGGGATAATTCTGGCTCAGAATTACATGAGAGAAATATCCAATTACAAGAAATAATTAATTTTTAGAAAGAAATATTTAACAAAATTCTTAGCTTAATTACATTTTGCTAATATTTTTCTCCTATATCAGGCCAATTTTGATGAGAATTTGAGCAGAAAAATGAGCAAATCTGTCACTATCTCCCCCGAAAATAATCCCCGCCTATGACTGCCCAGTGCAAATTATATATATACTTACTTTCTTCTGATTGTAACTGATAGGCAAATCCTGCATCTTCATGAACCATGAACTCTTGCTTCACTGAAAAAATTGATACAGTAAATGATCTAAAATTTCAAACATTTTTCTCTTCAGTACTCAACTGAATGTTGATTACCAGGGCTGAAATTCACAAAATTCTTGTCTGACTCAGACTCATGGGTTTCATTGTGGAACTTTGAAACTATTAGAGGGTCACCGATGAAGCCTAAATGGCAGAAACTAGCTAGTCTGGCCCAGAAAATAGGCACACTCTGGTTTCAGTTCTTTGGTGCAGTCTTTGCTTCCAAAGGATACCCTTTAAAGAACATATCAGAATAGAAAACAGGAAGACCCTGGTCTGGGTCTGCTCTGTTTGTCTGGACCTTTTTGGCTGGCAACTAGTGTTCGAAATTTTAGAACATTTACTCTAAGTTTGTAACACATATATATAACCCTTTGTATGCTGGTGACAGATTCTTAAATGAGTACTTTGGCAAACAGTGAAGACCCAGATGAAATTCAGCATGATGCAGCATTTCATCAGGGTCTAACCTGTTTGCTAAGACAAAAAACATCTTCAGAGAAACTCAAACCAGGGATGTCTCAATCTCAAGCCACATACTCTACCAATAAGGCCAAATAAAAAAAAAAATACCTGTGTTTAGGGTAATATGACCCTACCTTTTACTGGTGAAACCTAGAATCTTTTTTCAGGTTTTCTGGAAAAAAATGATTTTATGCATTTTTAAGGCGAAATGCCTTTCAATATACATAAAATTATATTTTTTCCAAAAAACATACATAGTTTAAAAAAAAACTTATGTGCCTACCCTACCTAAAATTTTCAGATCCGTTACCCGAAAAACACTTTTTTTTTATTTGGCCTAAGCTTCTCCAACTGGCTTCATAAATCATCAACTCTGACGAGGAGGATACCAGCAAGAAATCGAACGTCTGTAAAAAGCTTAACCCATTTAAGCTGAATGGACTAGCCTACCCTTATCAGTAGGATGAACCCATTTCCAATTTTAGGGGAGTTGGTCGGTATTCTTCCTTTTTTTCCCAAAATTTAATAAAACATTCTGTTAGTCTACCAGTTTCATAAGCCTCATTAGAGTAGGGAAGATCTGTATACACTACAGGCTATATTTGTTCCATCATATGCATAGCCTTCTTAGGCCAAATAAAAAAAAAAACCTGTCACACTGGGTTAGGGCTTCCACGTGTGAAAGGAAGCGTTTCGTGTTTATGCAATAAACGTTTACAAAACTGGCCAACTTTTTAAACGAACTTGAGCATGTGATGAGCTTTATGGTTTATTAATATCAGATTCTAATGAAAACTAGACTTGATAAACTTTCTTACAATAATCAGCAGACACAGTGACCAATGTCCGTTGTGATGAAAATATCTTAAATTTTATCTCACTCATGCATTTTCAACAGATATGTAAATGCACATCTTAATATTCGGTGGACATGCAAATGAAAGCACATGACTTCAAACTGTGTTGTTGTCTGCTATAATGAAAAAAATCAGAATGGTGATTACATGTAAACGATCGTTTCGATTTCTGGAATTTGTATAAACGTTAACATAATTTTGTAAACGTGGAAGCCCTACACTGGGTTTAGAGTAACCAGACCCTATCTAAATTAACTGGTGAAATCTAGATTTTTTCAGGTTTTCTGGAAAAATATAATTTTATGCATTTAGAAATGTGAAATGCCTTTCAAAATGAATAAAATTATATTTTTCCAGAAAAAATGTGTGCCTACCATACCTAAAAATTCAGACCAGTTACCGAAACACACTTATTTTTTTTTTCTTATGAAGCTGTGTCTGAATTCGCTGCATTTGGGTCTGTACTGTCATTGTACCAGTAGTGAGATTCTTGGAAAATCATGGCATAGTTGAATTCTCCACTAGAAACAAACTACTTAAGTACAAACTTGTGAGCTTATTTGAACTGCCCACTCATCAGCTGCCAATGAGAAAAATTTGGGCCGTGTCCTATGATTGAATTACAGATGAGAAGATCGTACCCTGGGTCTTGCACTCAACAGTTTCCTGTGTTTAACACAATACCAGACCTGTGCCATTACTCATATCACACTCTGAGACTAGGAGTTTGGTACCGGACACAGAGTCTAGGGATCTGGTACTGGAGTCTGAGACACTTCCTTATGAAAAAGGCTCAAGAGCAAATGGATACACAAAAGATCTGTGTTGTTTTCTATCTGGCTCAGCGAACTTCAGAATTAAGGTTTTCAAGGAAATAAAAAGCTTAATTAGCCTACATGGCCTTTATTGTTTGACAGGCATATCAAAGTACATTTGTAGCTGTCATGATCAATATACAAGACAGCATGTGAACATTTAGACAAGCCCCCAGATAAAAGAAGAATATTTTTTTCTTATTTCTCAACCAAAACATATGTTGTGGGTACTCTAAAGAACCATCTCAATGAGACGGTTCTTTTGAGCACACAATACAAATGTTAAAATGTATGGATAAGAAATAATTTACACATTTCTGCGTTCGAAACGTTTGTTAATCTTGCCCCATGCTACATGTTAACAAATGAACAAGACAATGCCTAGAGGCAAATTGACTAACCTTTCTGGACCTTTCCTCTTTGAGGCAAAGTATTTTTACCGGGATTGGGGGCCCCTCCCTCTGCCATTGCTCTTGGTCCCTAAACGTTCGAGGGCGAAGTGACTTGACTACATTTAACAATGTGTACGTTTATCAAATATGCGCTAAAACTAGCTAAAACTACTTCCAACTTTTTTTTAGTTTTTTATTTCCGGAAACGTGCTATTTGTTGTTGTTTAAGTTGACTAGCTGTACAACAACCGTGCATCGATTTTCATAGCGGTCGTGTTCTGGGCCCATGTGTACATTTGGGACCGTCTCCTTTTGAGCCCAGGACAAGTATTTAATTGGATGGATTTGAGCACTTTTCTAGTTGATAGATTGTGGAATAGCTAGGGAGAATGGCCTTAACTGCTTGAGTAATTGAAATTTAGCTTGAAATCATATTTATGGTTGAAAACATGATGTGAATGCTCGGGGGGATCGCCTCATCGAGACGGGAGACGGTTGTTTTGAGCATCCAGGACAAATGTTAAAATGAATGGTTTTGAGAGTTTCTCCAATATTATACATATTGTTTGATCAGTGTGATATTTAAAGTTTAAGTGATTGTGTACTGAATTTGATGGGTGGGATATTTTCTCCAGTTAGCCAGATTGAAGGTGGTTTTCTAATTAACGAATGGAAAAATGTCATGGATGCTCACAGGAGCCGTCTCCTTGGAGACGGTTTTTGGGCACCCAGGACAATTGTTAAAATGGATGGATTTGAGAGTTTCTCCAATATGACACACATTGTTCGAGCAGTGTGATATTTAAAATCTAAGTGATTGCACTGAAATTGATGGATGGGATAGTTTCTTCAGTTTGCCACGATACCGATGCTTTATTATTTTGATACTCAGTCACAAAAAGGTAGCAGTCCTTCTAAAGAATTTGCCCTTCTTTCTGTAAGTTTAGTCAACCAATGGTAAATTGCTATCAAAAACATTGTAAAATACGTGTAAGTATTGCGCGGATCCAGAAAGTTTTACCAGAGGGGGTCCAACCCCGCCAAAAAGTGAGCCATCAATTTAAATTGCGTTTCACTGGCGGTCCGTAGGTGGCCCAACATTGAATGCTGGCTTGGTAGCTTTGTGATTTTTCAGGCGATCCGGACCAGTGCTAAGAAACCCTATTTTTTGTGAATTTCATGGGGGTGGGTCCGGACCCCCTGTCCCCCTCTGGATCCGCCCATGTAAGTTAACACCAAAAGTGGTGTCAACTGAGCTGCCACCCCTTTTTGTATAAACTTACACTTACTTCCCTAAAACAACATGAGGCTAAAGTTTATCAAGTGATGTATGTTGGACATTTCTACCGAATTTGTTCTAGCTATTCTCCAGGTCAATACAACAAACAGGACATTGTGTTTAAAGCACTTGAAAGGATACATAAATAACATGCAGTGGCAGTTCAGCTGCCACCTTCATGCAAGGCTGCATTTATTTTTACAATGTATATTTCATAATCAACAGTTCTTTTGACATTAGACATTTCTTTTTATAACTTTTTTGAAACTTTGTGCGGATTTGGTACGTCTAAAGATATTACTTTTTGGGCTAAAACTGTATATACTTCCTTCATTTGTATTTTGCATGCGCGGATCCAGCAAATTCCACCGGGGGTCCTGACAATGTGTTTTTTTGTTGTTTTTTAGTCATCAACGTGTTTCATAGAGGGTCGTACGGACCTCCCTCGGGAAGCAATTGGACCCAAAGGTGATCCAATTCCTTCTAGCGGGGAAAAGGGTCCAATTCCTTCTCGTGGAGGTCCGTTCCAGCATTTCTAAAGAAACTTATAGCCACTTGTGCCGTTGGAGGGGGTCCAGACCCCCTTGCCACAAACTCTGGATCCGCGTATTTGTTGTAATTTGCAGGTGGACCACGTTGCGAGAAAACCTGTCTTCTGATTTTGTGTCAAAGTGAGACTCAAACCAGCCTACTCAGATGCAGAGACCAGATAGAATATTAAAATTCTGCACGTGACAAGTGCAGCTATTAAACTTACCAGTGATCAAAAATGGGCGAATTACGTTTGAGCGGAAATCATACCGTGACGGAGAATGAAATGAGCGGAGACCATACAGTCAGTCAAAAGAGCGGATGGATAAAACATTCAAATGAGGGAATTTTTCAGGTAATGACCTTTAAATAAGTATTCGCTCGGTTGTATTACCTGTATGGCCAACATTGCTCAGTCCTTAATACATGTAGGTGATTTGGAGCGCATTACAGCGGCGAATCCAGCGGGAGTTCAGGGGATTCGCCCCATTTATCCCGCTATTAAAAATTCTATGAAAATGAAATAATTTGGTCTCGATGAGACCAAATTATTTCATTTTCATAAAATATTTATGATAAATGAAATAAAATCCACAATGCGAAACCAATATTTTTTATAAATATGAACCCCCTTACTAGGAATCCTTGATTTACCCCTGCATCAGGATTATTACCTGGAAAATTCGCTCATTTAACGATTCAAACAGCCGCTCTTTTGCCTTATGGTTCTCCGCTCTTTCGTAAAAATAAATCTGCTCTTTTGTTTTATGGATCTGCTTAAACGTAAATCTCCCATCAAAATTGCGCTGATGATCAGACTGCGCGAGAGCCCATGCTAATCTGCACCTTCATTGTTTTCGTGCAACAAAATTGGCTATCATAAATTAAAAGGACATTTCCTTCTGTCTTATTGAAAATATTCTTGGAGAAAATAGAGAAGCAATGGGCGGATCCAGAGGGGGGACAGGGGGTTCGGACCCCCTTCCCCTGAAAAATCACTTGGCCACTATCGGCACGCCAGCGAAACGCTATTTAAATGGCGTTTCGCTGGCGGGCCAATGATGGCCCGCTATTACGAGGGTTAGTCAAAAATAACTGAGCCCTACCTAATTACATTTTAGTTTGGAATTGTAGACAACAAATGCGATTATGTTCTATAAGTATAACATGTCATAGATGTTTTAACCCTAAAGAAGCACCCTAGTGAAGCTTCTATTATGGTTGCTAGGCAATTGAAGATCGTCAGTCAGATCGATGCGTTCACGATCTCAGCCACCAGGAATATACAGTATGTCTTTAAAAGCTTGTGCGCTTGATGGTTTTTGTGAAAGCCATATTTGAAATTTATTTGAATAACATATATCATATTGTCTTTTCATTGCACTTAGTTCGTTAATGTGCAGGTGAACACTTATTGCCTAACAACAAAAACACCCAAATTCCACAAATTACTAAATACATGTGAATTGTGTTGCCATGGAAACAAAATTGTGCATTTAAATCAAGAAACTTAATACGTCTAAGGGTTGGTTTGTGTATGTCGAACTGTTAAAGCAATATTAAGCTAACATTTTATGTTTTCTATTAAACTTGTGCAAATATGAATGTGGGTGGGGTAAATTATATGACCTCAGGCAGGTTAAAATTTGATTAATTCTGAAATCAAACTACCACAGCATCTATTATTTAGGGTCAGTTGGTTTCTGTTCAGTGATACTGAATAGGTACATGTACATGTTAAGATATCAGACGACAGTGAATAAAGCATTGGGTGGGGTAAATTATATGACCTCAGGCAGGTTAAAATTTGATTAATTCTGAAATCAAACTACCACAGCATCTATTATTTAGGGTCAGTTGGTTTCTGTTCAGTGATACTGAATAGGTACATGCACATGTTAAGATATCAGACGACAGTGAATAAAGCATTGCTTTAACATTACTGTTTCCATAGCAACGCTTAGATTTAGATAAATCACAGCGCGAACGCACCCCTTTGACAGGTCATATTCTGTTGCCTCGCAACCGTTACAAAAAGCCTACCAACAGAAATAAATTAGGTGATTAAATAGATGACATATAACTACAATGAAATATCATCTAACTATATGTCCATTTTACAATGATTCAAATGTTATGAGGTAGGGCTCAGTTATTTTTGACTGACCCTCGTAATGGTGTTTGGATCCTCTCTCATAAAAAAACGTTGTCAAAGGTGGACCCCCTCTGGCAAAACTTTCTGGATCCGCGCATGAAAGTTGTGCGTTGTATCCTAGATTTATCAGGATTAATGGTGATTCTACATGGAAAAGTTTCCATAGTATGTTCCTAACGAAGGCTAAACAGTACCATTTACCTTATTGTCACGTGCATATACTGTGTAAAACAAGTTGAATACATCGTTCAGAAAACAAACAAACAAGAGAATGTCTATCTATTTGCGCACAATTACATGTGTGTAGACGTCGGCATTTGAGCAAAACGAAAAGAACACTTTTATGAATTAATATACAGATGGTGAAACGTTAACGGATTTCATTATGCTGTTGTTTTTAGAACTTTTCAAAGGAGTTTATTCGCATGGATTTTGCTATGTATTACTTTATGCAAGATATAGACACCTTTAACATTTTGACCACTGTAAACCCTTTGTATACTATACTAAAACTCCTACTGAAATGCGTATTTTTGCATTGTTTGACATTTCATCAGGGTATTCACTGTTTCTTTTAAAAGACAAAAACAATATTTAGAGACAGAAATACAAGTTTATCTGAAAATTATAACCTGTGACCCTTGATATATACACTGGACAACAGAAGAGCATGAAGCGTTAACTGAATTTTAAATAGTTGCTGATGTATAAGTGATGCCAGGAAAACTGCATCTAAAATGATTACAAACAAAAATAACAACAACCGTACAGTTTCTGCTTCATAGAGTTCCCGTTACACGGTTCAAGTTAGTCCGTTTTAGTGGCTTTTCTTTTCTTTGATATTTGCCACTACTGTTAGTGGCAAATATCAAAATATGTAAAAGCCACTTTTGAAAACATCAGAGAAGGCTCGGATTAGGTTCAAGTGTACCACTAGACCGGGTAGGAGTGTCGGTATTGTAGCGCTACATGGCTACGCCCCTGAGAAAAATCGGGAAAAATATCACAAAAAGTAATATCACAAAAAATAATATAAAAAAAAACATGTACCACGAAAACATTATGAACATCAAGAATCATTGTTATACAGGCATAGTTTTGATGTTTGTACTTCCGAGGACGTAAATGATGTGTTTTTTCTTGTGCGCGATGTTATATTCATTAAGACAAGTGCATGCATTCAACATGTTCACGGTCACGTTTGCTTTTGTTTCAATCCAAACTGCAATTTTCAGACGTCGCATTCACAAAGTTTCACATAAACCTCACGACTTCCTAAACGTAGTTTATCGTAGACGTACGCGCGAAGCTTTGTGAAACGGATGTCTGTCAGGTCTTGGTTAAAATGCAAAGTTACTAGTACATTTCTGAGTGATAATGTAGCAGGATAGTTAGTATTTTGCTATGGAATATCTAATGCTGTTATTTTTTGTATGGAAAAGAAATGGAAATTCTTGTTAAAGATAAACATTGTGAAAAATCAGGCGTTTAACAGTCATTCGCATTTTCAAGTAAAAGTTAAGAATTACGCAACTGACTAATTTATAGACTTTGTGGATATATATTAGATTACTCATAAAGAGCAATCTGATCGGGGTCTACTCTGTCAATCCCTTGCAAAGATATATATGGAAAAGAAGTGATGTGTCCGAATTTTATGGTTGAATTTGGGGCAATGACTTTCGACTGTCCAAAACACAGATATGTGTTGTTCCTATTCTTGGTCTGTTGCCTTCTGACAACAAACACCAGACAAATCAACAGCCTGGATTCTGGAAAATATGACTTCTACATCATATATAGGGTAAAGTCAGGTAACCCAGGACATCAGGTAAATTCGGACAGTTCGTTTCATATTTTAATTATTGGAATCGAAAAGTAAATTAACTAAGCAAACAGTGAAAATCCTGATGAGACGGCTCATAAGGAGCCGTCTCATCTGGATTTCCACTGTTTGCAAATGTATGTCCGAATTTACCTGATGTCAGAAGTTACCCGACTTTACCCTATCACACAGAGTCTTGCGAGACAGGAGCAATGTTTGTGGCAGGACGTATCGCAGATGTTGATGATGTATTACTTCCGGGGAGTATCCTTTGACCTGGCCGAACAAAGTAATCAGTTTATCCATTATGTCATACATATAATAGAAGAGCAAAACCAACGGGAACCATTCAACTTAGGTAAGTCTGGAATTCACCGACTCAACTATATCCAGTATGTTCGTCCGTCCGTCCGTATTGCTTTTATAACTTAGCAAATAACACAGAACCAACTGGGATTTAGTTTTATAACTTGACATTTTAATATTGTCTGGCCACTGGTATGGTAAATGGGGACGAAACTTTGCCAATCAACCACCGCCCCGCCTCCCCCACAATTTATTCTGAAACAGCTGATAACGATTGTTCAAATATATGTACATGTACACAGTACTTATCAAACCCCTCGTTTTTCCATATTTTAAAAATCTTAGTACTTCATAACAAAACAGTTCCAAACATAGAACCCACACAAACAATGGAAGCAACAATAAAAGTCCTAAATGATGTTCCAAGAATGACCTTGACCTACTATATGACGATGTCAATTTGTTTACTTATGCACTTATATGCCATAATGAGATAATAATTAGTATTAGTACCTACTGTCATCGTTCAGCCATTGTCGCTCGAATTGGAAAGCAATCAATATGTTTAGATATGTTTACTCAGTATACACAAGATCAATTGAAGTCGAGTTTCTTATGGAGCATCCATTAGAATAGACAATGTAAAAAGGACAATGTGTTTGTGGTCACATGACAAAATAGGAAGGTAAATGGTCTTCAAATAAGCTTCTCATCTCTGGAACGAACGGTCAATTACCTTGAACTTTGGTACAACGTATGTGGCATTGGGGATGTTTTCGATAATGTTGAAGCCAAACCCGTTATACGTACTGAATAAACTTCTTGACTTTATGCAACAATGGCTATAGGTAACCATCAAAGATCAAAATTGACCGTTGACCCTTCAGCTAAGGTAGCTGTTGTTGGATTGAAACCAATTTTCTCATAAATCAGTGGGTCAATTAAAGTTGAATTTCATACGGAGTCCCTTTTGCATAAGATAACTTTAATATGACTACATCCGTGCCACATGGCCAAAATGGATTTCATACCATCATAGGTAAAAGAATCAAAAATCCTCTTCTTTGGAATTGAATGTGAGCTAATAACATCAAGTCTTGGTGTTTGTTGCCATTGGGGATATGGACCTTACACGTTTTGTTGAAATTACGATCAAAGGATCAAAGGGTTACCTTGACATTGTAAAGGTAAGAAAGGAGGCAAAGATCAAGAATCAATACAATCAAGTACCACACCCGACCCAGGACACCACACAGGAAAGTAACAAAACACAACAAAACACCACACAGAAGAGAGCCAATAGGTTAGTCCTTTCCAAGTAGGTGACCACAAGGCTGCATTGAACAGACAAGAGAGCATGACAAACACGAAACATGAATAACAAAAATGATCCACAAAAGAAGACCACCTTGGAACGGTCAGTAAAAATATTTTTACTGGAGATGTTCCTCGCTCCCCTTCCTATGGTGTATATATGTCTCAGTTTATTCGTTTTGCTAGAGTGTGTTCTAATAATGATGACTTCAACAACAGAAACTTATTTTTAACTGCTAAGTTATTAAAACAAGGTTATACCCCGGCGTCCAATTTAGGTTACCTTGCACCCCCCAGGACAATTTTTCATGGGTGTTAAATAGTTCATTGGGACCCCCTGGATGCGAAACGAATGTGTCCTCAAAAAAAAAATTGGTTTGGTCTTTGTGAAATTGCATGGTTTCTATGGCAACCCATAGTGAATTTGAGAATGGGGGTCTGTCTACAAAAGTACTCATAACTCAGCTGTTACTTATCCTAGACTACTAAACTTAATACCAATTTAAAGCTTATACATAGGCCAATTATCCCCTTGTTGCATATGCAAATTATCTAATTTGCATATTCATAAATATTTATGAAAACATTAAAAATGTGGTTCACGAATGGGGGTATACATGCAAGATCAATAATATCTTAGCTGCTTTCAGTCGTAGATTACTAAAATGTGTTCTAAAATAAAGCTAAGACATACGGCCTTTCATTCCATGGTCAAATATGCACCATATCATATTTGCATAATTTGCATATTCATGAATATTAATAAAAACGCTAAAAAATAAGGGAAAATCATTACAAATATAAATAGGCTGATTTCATCCCAATATTGTCATTGTTGCATGTTTTTATATAATCAATGTTACAATTTGACAGGTCCATTCATCCAGTGGTCCTATATGAATATTATCTCATTTGAATATTCATGAAAATGCATGAAAACTTAAAAAAAATGAAGGAAAATCACGTAAAAACTATAAGCGTAGGGGAGGGGTTAAGATACAATCTATCCTACACTCCTAGGGCCTTTTAAATTCATGCCAAATTGTTCAGTGGGACCCTCAAAATGTAAAACGAAGTTCTTCTCAAAAGAAATTTGGTATGGGCTACGTGAAAATGCATGGTTCCATTGCAACCTTTTATATAAATCTCGAGATTGGGGGGTAGGCCTACAAATTCAATCATATTTAGGGTTCTACTTGTCCTAGAGCACTAAAATTGGTGTCAAATTAAAGCTTAGACACATGTCTTTCTTCCTGTGGTCAGATTTGTAGATCATCGAATTTGCATATTTATGAATATTAATGAAAACCTATAAAAATGAAGTAAAATCATAAAAAACCAACATAAATGAACATATTTCAGCACAAAAGCATCATCAAAACACCACTGTTGCCAGTTTTTATATCCTCAGTGATTCAATTTGATAAGTTCTTAAGGCCTATGTCTTAGCTTTAATTTGGTATTAAGTTTAGTAGTCTAGGATAAGTAACAGCTGAGATATGAGTACTTTTGTAGGCAGACCCCCATTCTCGAATTCACTATGGGTTGACATAGAAACCATGCAATTTCACATAGCCCAAACCAAATTTTTTTAGGACACCTTCGTTTCGCTTCCAGGGGGTCCCAATGACCAATTTGGCACCCATGAAAAATTGTCCTGGGGGTGCAAGGTAACCTAAATTGGATGCCGGGGTATTATATTTATCATAAAATTCGAAAAGCATTTTCTAAATTCTACCACAGACACTCAGAGTTAATTGTTAAATACAGCATTGGGTTAAAACTCTTCTGCAACAAGGCATATCAGAACTTATATTTTATGGTGATTTAGTTTATAAATTCAAACGAATTGTTGGAAAACCTAATTTTAGTGATCAATTCAAAAAGATAATTAAACGTTATATAAGGGTTGGATATAACTTGGATATCATGCGACAGTCTGCATGCCTAGTTTTAAACCCAATCACGGTTTATAGCTATGGTTTCCTCTTTAATTGCACGACGGTGTGTCAGGCCTCAGACTCTATGACGGCTCTGACGTAAAGCTTTAATTGGTTGGTTGGTGCCTGATGCTTATCTGTAGCTGGACCCACCATGGCTCAACTTGAGGTTTTCTTTAGCTCTGACTATCTGTGAGCCATGAGCCATTTTCTTTGTTTCATCATGCAGTGTTAATTTGATTAGAGTGTTTCTCCATGATGAAACATTGCATTAGTTAGATGGACTCCATGCGAGCTGAACTTTTTTTGTACTTCAACAACAGCACAATCTAGGGCGAAGATTTGGTATGTATCTGTAAAATGCATTTAAGCCCCCCCCCCCCCCCCCCCCCGGTGGCTTAGGCTGCTGTCCGTTCTAAGGCGGTGGTTCTGCTGTTGTTGACTTTTTGTTTATTATTACTCCCATTGTGGGAGTCTGTAATTGTTCTATGTTTTGTTGTACGTATTTTATGTCCATTCTAGCATTGCAATCATCTTGATGGGGAAGAGAGAGCTGGTTGCTTTGCTTAATTTGTCTTCCTGGTGTTTCGTGATGGTTGAGCGACTCTTCCTCGCGGTGCTATGGGGTTGCCTGCGGTTTGTGATTGTGGTATTTCCTGATCATACTCACTTACTGTTTTTGTTTTGGACTGTTCCTTCATCCAAAAATATATAACATTATTTTTGTTTTGTTGTCACTTTCTACTGTGGTAGTTTTTTCGGGATAGACATCAATACTGATAAGCCAATGCAGTCGATTAAGCTCCTTGCAAACTTATTTCATCTGCTTAATCATTCGTGTAACCATCAGAGTGTTAAACAAGTAAAAATGGATATAGGCCCGGATCTGAACTTGGCCCAAATTGTTTTCTTTCTCTCCCAGCAGAAGACAAATGGTAAAAGTTAGTATCCAAATAACAGGGTAAAATTGATATTAACCCTTAAAGCGCCAAGAATAAAATGCATCTGAAAATGTCGTCTGCTGAAATCGTCTGCTGCAAATAATTGCCTAGCATTACTGACAAATTAAGTATAGAAGCAAACAACGTGGACCCAGATCAGACTGCTCCTATAGGAGCAGTCTGATCTGGGTCCACACTGTCTGCTATAGAGGCTTCTTAAACATTTCAGCAGACGAGAAAAGCAGACGACTTTTGTTTCCTCACATTTTCAATTGTTTTTTTTTTCTTTTTCAGATGGCACGAGGAGACCTCCTATCATTACAAATTATGCACAAGCCTTCTGTGCGCTGTGCAGACGAACTGGAAACAGTGCATGTATCAACAGACACTGCATTTAATCCAACTTTGCGAACAGAGCTTTCCATCCTAAAAATCAGACGCTGTAACTGAATGCGGCATTTCATCTGAAAAATCCCATCTGACACACCCCATCTGGAACAACAACGTGTTCTATTCCGGGGGGGGGGGGGGGGTGTACTCTGATGTATTCATACATACGTAGGATCGGGTCATTTTTTTTTGGGGGGGGGTCAAATTTTTGAATTTCAATATTTTTGTTGGTTTTCAGAAAAATGAATATTTTTTGGGGTATGAAAATTTTGTGGATATTATTTTGGGTCATCCAAAAATGTGACTAGTTTTAGGGGTTATTTCTATGTATTTGAGGGTCTTTTCTTAAGGTAAATATACAGAATCGGGATATTGTTTTGGGTTGCAAAAAATTCAAATATTTTTTTGGGGGGGTGCTTGAAATTCCTGATATTTTTAGGGCTGAATGGTAGATACTGGGCCCGAGCCTACGTATGCAGAAACAAATTAGAGTACCCCCCCCCCCCCCCTGGGGTCCTATTGTGTTCTTATGTGTTCTAATATATGTTAAGTGTATTAAGTAACTATACTGCCTCAAGAAAGAAACGCTATGTTTAAGAAATAGATCAGCTCTAGCAGCGAATTGTTGTATAATAATTAACTGTTTGGAAGTCAGTTGTAAAGAAGATCAAATCACGAGAGCGCAGCGCGAGTGATTTATCTTCGTACAACTGACCAGTTAAATAAAGCCCCCCACCCCCTGCTTGAAACACTCAGATGATGTATATATCCTGCTCCTGCTAATAAATGTTAAAATACCAACACATGTTACATGTTCGCATTTTAGCGTTTATGAGTAGGATAAATTTGATGCTCAGTTGAGTTCAGCATGAAAACAAGTTTTATAACCGCTGGTTTCTCGTGAGTTCATGTTGTCCGAAGTCATTAATTAATTTGCTTTTATTAGGAATACAAACTCAAAGTTAAATGCCCGCTTTAATGAATGGAGAATTCTATAGATCTTTTTTTAAAAAAATCATATGCTATTTGATAAATACCAAAACGCATAACTCCTTTGATCTGGGACAAGTACAGAAAATAACGTAAGCATCTTACAAACCATCATCGCACATGTAATTTTATGAGCGCTTCGCAGGAATCCCAAAATCTAAGGATTTCAGCCCCACATTCACCCCTTTATCATCAAAGGGCTCTGATTGGTAATGTAATAGTATATACAAATGTAGACAGTTAGTAGCATGCTGAATAAATCCAGACATGCATCAAAATGACTCAATGAGCGTTAAAATTATTTTAACAACACCTTCATTTGGTTCACAGATGTAAACACAACACCTCTAATGAAATTGGTTCATTTTCAGCCCAAACAAGCACCTTTTAAACGTGTATAACTTACAAATGCATGTCATTTATGAAATAACGCAATTTCCCCCAGGCCATACCTCCGAAACTGTGGACTGCAACCTTAATATAGAGAATGTGGATGCGTCCGCTGAATGTATAAATGGCCACCTTAACAATACAATCAGACAATAACAACACCGAAGACAATTTAATACATGTATCTTTAAATAAAGGACACATCTTTAGTATGATCAACGCAAAAAAATATACTAATTTATACTAGAGTATCTTACATGAGTGCTCTATTAAAACGAGTTGGGGGGAAAAGATAAAATATTCAAGGCTTGCGGAGCATTTTTAACGTTTTGGTAAACTTATTTAATAAATGTATTAATACAAGAGCACTAATACATTCTATTTATTATATGACATTAAAGTATATTGAAAAAATCGCAATGTTGTTGTTGTTGTTGTTGTTGTTGTTGTTGTTGTTGTTGTTGTTGTTGTTGTTGTTGTTGTTGTTGTTGTTGTTGTTGTTGTTGTTGTTGTTGTTGTTGTTGTAAACGAAAAGCTCAATATTTTGTTATATTTTATACTCGACACTGGTATGTCCATCATTATTGCACATTATTCCTAAATATGTAAACCACTAGTGATTTGTCAATTTTAATACATAGAGCATAATACATTGTTTTTCCTTGATATGACAGATCTGTAACGAAGGCTTGGCTGAATACGCATAGACAACGAGTCCACCAGGAGTGACAGACTTTTCATATCATGAAAACACAATGTATTATTCTGTATTTTATCACAGGAGCTTGAAGTTTGGTACTTATATTACCTCTATAGCCTCAAAACCAAAAGCTCACAATGTCATTACGTAATTAGCCTCAAAACCAAAAGCTCACAAGGTCATTACGTATTACATAATGACATTGTCAGCGTTTGGTTTTGGGGCTATAGAGGTGACATAAGGTCCGAACTTCAAGCTCCTGTGATATTATATACCTTTTCTGTCAAGAAAAAAGACAGAAAAGACGAGAAAAGGCAACAAAGAAAAGATGCGTAGTTATATACAATGCACAATAAGTTTAGCAATTTCTTATGTTTCGCATCTTTTTGTGCTCATCTTTGTGCAATATCGAACAATTTCAACTGCAATAACGAGAACAGGATCTTAGGCAAATGAAACACGAATTTACAGACGCCATCATTTAAATATTCATTTTGGGAGAGCGAGAATTGCAGGAGGGGTCAGTAAGCAACATTCGCATCCGTTGTAAGTGCTAAAATGAAGAGCATGTGATTTTTCGTTTGGTGGTCTTTCATCTTCCTCATGCATCATACGCCTAAAAGGTTATGTGACAGATGTGATGCTGAAAAATCAGCTGTCATCAATGACGTCAAAACGCAGTCATCATTTGGTTAAACTTCTAATGTTAATTGGTGTATCAATTCAACAGAGACTCAGGTTACAAAAATATCATAGGCTTACAATGTAACCCATCTTATGGTATATTAAAACCTTACGTTATTGAAAAATGGCGCGACGCATTTGCGTCATAACGATGACGTTAAAATTTATCTTTCGGCTCGTGCTTCGTAGCCGTGAAGATGTTTCATTCAACATTATTTGTCTGAATGTGTTTGAAGACATCAAATAGTTTTACTTGTCAATGTGGTTCAAGAAAAACCGACTAGGAACACCGTTTAAAGGCGATAACATAAAAGCATTAATAAAAACGTCAAATTGTGAAAACTTGGTCCTTTATTTCTCCAAGAAAGTTCAGAAAATTGCAACATTTGCTACGCTTATGTTGGTTTTCAGTGACCAAACAATCGCTTGAAAATGGTTTTGGCTTCCCCAAATGATCAGAACTACCACGTTACCAACTAGTCTTAAAATTTAACGTCACTTTAGCATGGCCGCTGCGTTTGGTAATTCCGGTTTTTAATGGAAACTCTTTTCAGATGATCGCACTTGTATCTTCATGACGGCAAATGAAATTTGAGATCTGATGTGGATGGTATTACCCATACTAACAATTGTTAAATTGATAATGCATAGTATATATAGGCAGACAGAAAATCACATCATCACTAGTGAAATATGTCACTGCTTAAGATACATTAGCTATTACAAAAGTAGTCAGTCCGGTGAAAATCCTATCTCACTAGTGAAATTGCAAAACAATAGGAACTATTGGTTAAATCAACCGACAGTAATGTGCATTTTCACTAACTGGCCATGGACGGACAGATGGACGGACTCACATAGTAATCATAGTGCATACCCAAGGGTCGTGCAGGATTATAGTACAGACCCAAGGGTCGTGCACGTCTCACATAGTAATTATCGTGCAGACTCAAGGGTCGCGCAATATAATACAGACCCAAGGGTCATGCAATTTTAATCTTCTGAAGGTATAGGTAAATTGCTCTGGTATTTATACAATCCAATAGTCTGACACACAGTGGTTCGAATCAAGTTGTAACTAATATTTTTTTGAATTATGTTTGTCATTTTCCCTGCCAATTTCAAAAAATGTGTAAGTATGCAAAATTTGATAAAAATATATGGTGCGGTTCAAGAGTTACACGCATTTTCACTAAAAGACCTCGACCAGCCAAAATGATGCTCGGCACAGCCTTGTCACCATTTTACATACCAGTGGCTGGACAATGTTAAAACAAAAAAGTCTGCACAATTTGATCCAAATATACCATGCGGTTCAAGAGTTATGAGCATTTTACTAACTGGCCACAACCGGCTGAAATAATGCTCAGCAAGCCTTCGTCCATCAAAAAAGGCTGTTACACATACCAGTCGTTAGATAATGTTGACATGTATTTGTATGCAAAACTTGACCAAAATATACCATGCGGTTCAAGAGTTATGAGCATTTCACCAACTGATAACGGACGGACAGACTCACATAGTGATTATAGTGCAGACCCAAGGGTCGCGCAATTTATCTGCTCAGTTTCATTTACGACTGCCAGCAAAGTTTGTTAATTCCCTATACATAGTAGTAAAACAGCCACACCTTCACAGCCACACCCTCTGTGTTCATAACGTTGACATTTGGTTTGACAGTACAATATGGCTTTCAGGTTAGCAGGCAGTGAACACCATGATGAGATCCCGCATAATGCGACAACTCATCTGGGTAAACATTGTTTTTCGATTTCCAATCTTTAACATGTTAGTGCATAATTGGGTTAAACATTTTTTCGGTGGTGAGGGCATTCTTGACTATGTACCCTCCTGAATTAATAGAAAAGCAATAGGTTGGCGACCTTGATGGGCCAAGTTTGGCCTGTCTCATGCGCGGATCCAGAAAGTTTTGTCAGAGGTGGTCCAAGTTTTACAACGTTTTTTTTATCGTTGTTTTTTTTGTTTTGTTTTGTTTCTTTCGGGTTTTTAAAGTTGATCAGGGGCACTACTTTAAGCGGGCCATCATCGGCACGTGCCGATTTCGCTGGCGTGCCGATGATGGCCCAACATTATATGCTGGCTTGGTAGCTTTGTGATATTGTAGTATTGCTAAGAATCCCTATATTTTAGTGATTTTTCAGGAAGGTCCGGACCCCCTGCCCCTGTCCCACTCTGGATCCGCGCATGTGTCTTATAAGTATACTCCTTGTATATTTCGGAGCCATTCTGTCAAGTTATAAGATAATGTAGTAATAATAAAAGTGTCACTGCTTATGCCATCCCTGTAGTGCTGATATCAATAAATTGAAGTGTCGTACTCGTTTTAATAAGCGCCCCTCTCGTCGCTGTAAAACCAAATTTTCGTCGGTATATCCGACAATATACCTTTTTTAAACATGGACATCTCCTAAATATACTTAAACGCAAAAGTTTCGCAACCGTTTAATATCTATGTTTTTTTCAGTATGGTCCATGTTAGAATATTCATATTATCATATTTTATGCTCCTGCACAATGTGGAATGATTTATCATTAATCGGTTTTGATCATACCCTTCATTCTGACGTTATAATGACGTCAGTGTTTTTCAACAATAAAGATAGTAAAACAAACGGTGCGATGTGATAGCCAGATGTCGTATCTGACGGAAAACATTTTAAGGTTTAACAATTAACGTTTATCAACGCTCAAAGTTGCTGCGTTTCTTTGTTAACGTAAACCAATTTATCAGAATTGTTCATTTTATTCCGTTACGTCGCACAATAATTCTGTCTTCTATGCAATGTAATGAAGGCTTTCACTGGTGACATTAACAAACTCGATTATTGATATTCAGTTGTGCTTAAACGGCTAATTACGTCAAATATTGAAGGCTTTACGTTGACGTAATGAACGTTAACAAATGCATAAAACAACCTGCTTTGATTTGTCTGCCCTTCTGCTTTTGAAAACAGATGATGGTTAAACACCTTTTCCGAATAAAGTGTAAGGTGGTTGAACACTGTGACTCGATGAAATGTCAGTTTTTTGTGTGTGCTAACTCGTCTGAGCATACACTGTCCGCATTTTCCATAAGTACCAAAATCTTATGTACAGGCCAAAATAAGGACATGGACAATGGAAATTTCTGTATAAGTTCCTGCGGCTAACGGGAGCACAGTGGTAGAGTGCTCGACATGAGATCAAAAGGGCCCTGGTTCGACCCACATCAGAATCACTATGGTGTACCCTTTATACTGGTTACCACCAAGGAAAATATCTCTATATGGCTGTGACGTAAAGCTTCAACTCAAACAAACCAGTAAGCGCAAAAATAAGCGGGCCGGCCCCTATCGGCCATTCAGCGATACGACATTTCATTGGTGTTCCGCTGGTGGGCCGATAATGGCCCGATACTTTGGTTGACTGGGTAACCCTATCACAAGACAATCATCGTTTTCACATTAATCTCAAAGTGACAAGTTACTTTATCCTGTGACGCGACACATTCGAATAAAGTACCATAAACGGTAATTCAGCCTCCTTCACGTTATCAGCAAGTTAGGTAAAGTAAACAATGCTAATTTCCTCGGCTCATTATGGTTTGGTAATTATATAAATGCTCAGCGAGGGCTGACGAGCCTGGGTATGCATACAGTTTCGCCAGAGCCGTCGCTGCTCGCAGACACAAAGTTTGACATACGTACTGTGAGGCGACTAAGTAGGAAACGCGCTTAAGGTGGGAAAAGTTACGACTATCTCGGAAACCTCCCCGTCAGACGCTTAAGTGGGAAAAACGACTAAGTCGGAAAACGACTAAATATGAGCCTCAGCAAAACAAAATAAACGCTATTGGATAAGTGCACAGCGAAGATCAAAATCAACTTTGTCATTTGCCCAGTCGCACAACGCTTAAAGAAATTAGTCCCTACGTATCCAACTAGCATACAGTGATGACTCATATTTTATCGACGGTAAAGCGGGCAGACCCTTGAAAGCTAATGAAGCTCATAGGTCTAATGATTTGTGAGAGTATAACTGGTACTTGATTGTATCGATTCCTGATCTTTGCACCCTTACTTACCTTGAATAGGATTGACGTAACGTCAAAAGTTGCGGAACACAATTGTTACGTCGAAAACGCCCGCAAAATTTTGACTGAATTATGGCCCTTTTTTGACTAATATTTTGGCTAAATTGTGATTTCCGATCAATAACTTTTGAATATATGCAAGGATTTCATTCAAATTTTACAGAAGGGTAAAGCATCACAAAATACAGGTCAAATTCGAATTGGAGGTCATTCGCAAACTTTGGACTGAGTTATGGCCCTTTTTGACTTAGGTTTAGGCTAATGCAAAAGCTATAATGGCTTCTTTGTGTGGAATAAATTTCACATTTTTCCAAAATTATAAAATCTGACAACTTCTCACTATAGGCCATGATTATCCGGTGCCTGTAGATAAGCATGACATTGATTAAAATTTTACCCAAACCCCCCTGACCGTTTAGGTGGGGTCAAAGGTTAAATATTTAAATTTCGCATTGACTCAGTCAGTTGTCAATAATTTTTACTGGAATTTCGTGTGCAGACAGAGGTACAATAAATATGAAACGTATCAAACGTGAATTTTGATCCAAGGCCTGGGTCCTTCCCTGGGTGGACTTAGGGGTGTGGTCAAAAGGTCAAATATCAACTTTTTCGGAACATGGTCATATTGCATATCAAATTAAAGGGAATCACATATGCAATAACGTGGTAGCAAATGTTTTGCCCGCAGACCCCACCCATCCCCATCCCACCCCCACCCCGTAGTTAAAAGGTCAAAATTCAACTTTTTCAAAACATGGTCATGCTGTTGCATATCAAATTAAAGGAGATCACGTATGCAGCAACATGGTAGCAAATATTTTTCCCTTCACCCCACATCCCCCCGACCCTGCGGGTGGGATCAAAAGGTCAAAATTCAACTTTTTCAGAACATGTCATATTGCATATCAAATTAAATGGAATCACGAATGCAGCAACATGGTAGCAAATATTTTGTCCGCAGACCCTTACTCCCTCCTCCCCCAACCCCCCCCCCCCCACCCCCGACCCTCGAGTGGGTCGAGTGGGGTCAATAGGTCAAAATTCAGCTTTTATTCAGAATATGGTCATTAAATGCAGCAACATGGTAGCAAATATTTTGCCCGCAGGCCCCTATCCCACCCCATGACCCTGGGGTGGGGTTAAAAGGTCAAAATTCAACTTCTTAGAGTATGGCTATGTTGCATATCAAATTAAATGGAATCATCATGAATGCAGCAACATGGTAACAAATATTTTGTTCGCAGACCCCTACCACCTCTCCCGACCTTTGGGGTGGGGTCAATGGGTCAAAATTCAGCTTTTTCAGATGATCATTAAATGCAGCAACATGGTAGCAAATATTTTGCCCCCCCCCCCCCCCCCCCCCAATAGGTCAAAATTTAACATTTTCAGAATATGGTCATATCGAATTAAATAAAATGCAGCAACTTGGTAGCAAATATTTGCCCATTTTCGTAATTCTTGTTTGATTATTTCAACGCTTCATTTTTTTCTGGTCTCGCAAGATATTGAACCATGTACTTGTAATTTTTATTATACAGGCATGCAATTTTGGAACAGAGGATTTTAGATTGTGATTGTCACTGTAGCAAGGGGTAAAACTTGGTCATCTGAAAAATTGGTTCTCTGCTGTTTTCACTATATAATGAATAATTTCATATTCCATATGACAATGAACCAGTTATGGTTACCGTCACACTTACGCACCTGGCGTTTAGGGGTCGCGTGGTGAGAAAGTCTGCTTTAACGTACATGCTTGATATACTAACCTGTATGAATACACTTTTAATTGAATTGAATCATTAGCTTGGACAAATTCAAAGGCCAATCTGAGGCTTCCTTAGACACACCCACTAATTGTTTTTACGTTTTTGCCACAGTATCTTATAAGAACAACAGATCACAACAGGGGCACGGATGGGAATGTGAAGTTGCGCGGTCTTATCTGCGCTCATGTAGCTCGTTGCATAGAATTTTTAATAGAGTAGCCCTGCCAAATCTTAAATTAAACATAACGACAAGCCTCCCTATTTGAGCAGGCTGGTTTTCGTGATGCTTAGACTACATGGTTTGTCGTGGCGGTAATTGTCAGCGCCCTGGTGCCGTTAAATAATGGAATTGTTTAAAGCACACATCCTATATAGAGTTAGACCAAACCTTAAGGCCCTGCTTGAAGCTTTTCAATTAAGCTGCTGAAAAACGAGTGGGGAACCAAATTCAACCAATATTGATCCGCATGTTCGACAACTAACCACATTTTATAGCACACTTCAAGTGACAATTAGTGCGACTGTTGGTATGGACAGCGGATGGAAGCGGGTCAGCTCGTCCCTCGAGTCAACTTGGCACTTGCGACTGTCAGTGGGCTGGAAGAGTATAGTAGAGCTATGTGAGCCAGTAGAATATAGTATACTGATATAGGGACTGCCGGTAGGCCAGTAGAGTATAGTAAATTGATATTGGGATTGCCAATGAGCCAGCATAGCATAATAGAGTATAGTATGGAGATATAGGGACTGACAGTGGGCCCATAGGGTAAAGAAGAGTGATAAAGGGATTTTCAGTGGACCAGTAGAGTATAGTAGAGTGTTATAGGGATTGTCAGTGGGCTAGTAGAGAGTAGTAGAACGATAAATGGACTGCAAGTGTGCCAGTAGAGTATAGTATAGTGATATAGGGACTGCCAGTGGGCCGGTAGAGTATAGTATAGTGATATAGGGACTTCCAGTGGGCCAGTAGAGTATAGTATAGTGATATAGGGACTGCCAGTGGGCCAGTAGAGTATAGTATAGTGGTATAGGGGCTGTCAGTGGGCCAGTAGAGTATAGAATAGTGATATAGGGGCTGCCAGTGGGCCAGTAGAGTATAGTATAGTGGTATAGGGACTTCCAGTGGGCCAGTAGAGTATAGTATAGTGATATAGGGACTGCCAGTGGGCCTGTAGAGTATAGTATAGTGAAATAGGGACTGCCAGTGGGCCAGTAGAGTAAAGTATAGTGAAATAGGGACTGCCAGTGGGCAAGTAGAGTATAGAATAGTGATATAGGGGCTGCCAGTGGGCCAGTAGAGTATAGTATAGTGATATTGGGACCGCCAGTGGGCCATAGAGTATAGTATAGTGATATAGGGACTGCCATAGGGCCTGAAGAGTATAGTATAGTGATATATAGATTGCCGGTGGGCCAGTCAAGTATAGTATAGTGATAAAGGGACTGCCTGTGGGCCAGTAAAGTATGGTATAGTGATAAAGGGACAGCCTGTGGGCCAGTAGAGTATAGTATAGTGAAATAGGGACTGCCAGTGGGCCAGTAGAGTATAGTATAGTGATATAGGGACTGCCAGTTGGCCATTAGAGGATAGTTTAGTTATTAATGTTATATAGGGACTCTCAGTTGGCCAGTAGAGATTGGAAGAGTGATATATGGAGCCTGTAAATGATATCAGTGTGCTATTGGAACTACAAATGTGCCGGTAGATGACGGTAGAGAGCTATAAGGACCGCCAGTGTGTCATTATATGATAGTAGAGTACAATAAGGACAACCAGTGAGACAGTATATGAAAACAAAGTGCTACAAAGACTGCTAGTTGTCCAATAGACGACAGTAGAGTGCTAACGGCATGGCATTGTTTCAGTATATGACAGTAGAGTATTATATAGACTACCTGTGGGTGAGCAGAAGAAATTTGATACAGGTTTCGTTTTATATTGGTCGAAAGGTATGGCAGGTACTGCTGGCGCACACCTTTTACAAACAAGCGTCGAGGTCAAATTGTAAAGTGACATGAAATTAGCGCTTATAAAGCTCTGTTGCTGAAATAGTTCAAGCAAATCAATTCATCTCAGTAGACCAAATGATACTCAGACTCTTACTCTATGCCATTTATATCTTTAATTTCTTCATCATTCGCGACTATAGAACTCTAGGTAAGCCCTTTCTTGTTTCTTCCCTCTGAATTACGGTTTCATACAGGAGATAAACCTAACAAAACGTGTAAAGATTTCAGCAAAGGGTGGGGGTTGAATGAATCACGGGTTGAATAACCAGGGGCGATAATTTCCATAACTCGTTGATTATGAAGTCGTTGATCATCGTACCTGAGGCGCGCATTTATAATTGAACTGTTCCGAAAGTTTCGGAAGGCTGCTACACAGCGCATAACTTTATGAAAAAAAATATCAATCTTCTTAAGCTTGGTAGGTAACTATTTTTCGGATAAATGCATATTTCAATAACAATTGGTAAACGAAATGTGTAAGAAATTGCATTCCTGATGTATTTCGATCGACGGCATTCACTGCAAATTTTAGCGCCTTTATGTTTTTGTTACATGAGGTACTTTCTATCAAAATATGATTCCCGCAGGGGTCGGGGTTGAATGAACCAGCTAGTACGGAGTTGATTGTTATATTTAGAGAATGCTTTGTACGAGTAATTTTTATAAAACTGACTTAGGTGCACACTTATCGTGCAGTTGACTGATCTGCACCTTTGCTTTGTCATATAAACATAAAGACGTTTTCTCATGCCGCGGCTCAATTATAATAACTAGGATGTGTTAAATTTATGCAAAGATGCTGATAAGAATGTGCGATTCGACATCAATATAGTTAAATGTTGTATTATATATAGATTACGGTCATGCTGAACTATGTCTTAAAGATGATTTCTTTTGTTTCCCACTTAAGCGTAAAAAGTTTGTTTCCAAGATAAGCGTACGTTTCATTCTCCTCTTAGCCGTTATTTTCCTACTTAAGCGCTTTTCCCATTTAGTCGTCTCACACGTACAGTGACTGAGGGTTTAACCAAATCAGAAACATCAAGCGCCACTAGCTTTGTATGTACATTCGAAATACGTTTCTAACCCCTTTTCTGCTGAACCCGGATATATCCTCTTAAGAAAACAGTGTAGATTCAGATCAGATGGATACTGGGAAAGCCATCTGATCAGGATCTACAGTGTTTTCCATGCAGTCTCAGAATCCACTGTTTTTTATATTTGAAAGTAAGTAAGGGTGCAAAGATCAGGAATCGATACAATTAAGTATCACACCTGACCCATAAGGATACCAATGGGAAAGTGACAAACTCACAGTTAGGCACCCCAAACGAGAGTCAAGAGGTCAGCCCTTTCTCAGCTATAGTGGTGACCACAAGGTACTAATAAACAGACGCGCACAAACACGCAACTGAACTGGCTGGAAAACAGAAGTGAATGTGCCATTTTAATTTGCTCACCAGGACATGGGTTAATTCTTAGCCTACTAGTGCTGTCTGCTGATTACGATTGCGAACAGCTTGGACCCAGATTAGGCCCGACAGAACGTTGGACCTGATCTGGACCCAAACTGTTTGACACCCTGATAGTGTTCCTGAAAGAATTTTTCGAAAAAGATGATTTGAAAAAAAAATCAGCAGACGACATTCTAAAAATCATGCAAAATTACCCAGCATGCAATAGTTTAAGCGTATGTGATGAGTACCATAATAACATAGACTGACCCATGCTAATTTATTCAGAATTTATACTCGCGATGGCTGTATAGTACTTTTGTAACCCAGCACTAATAAATACCCTGTAAATTGATAGTAAACTGATCTCAGCTGATCTTGAAATAAATACAGTCTCGACTGTCTTAAGTTTATTGTTACCGTGGGAAACTGATGAAAAAATGGATGGTGTACAAAATAATGACGTCAGTTTAACGTCCATGAAAATTTCGCAGGATGATGTCAACAACAAACCGTACGGTCGTTCGACGTCACAACTTATTGAAGGGCCCTATGTGAGGTAAGAATTTTATTTATTTATTTATTTATTTATTTATTTATTTATTTATCTATTGGTTTAAACAGGATTCTTATGCAGTGTGGTCAGATCTAATTAACCATTAAAGCGCCAAGAAAAATGCATCTGAAAATGTCGTCTGCTAAAGTCGTCTGCTGCAAATAATTGCCTAACATTACTGTCGAATCGAGTATAGAAGCAAGCAGCGTGGACCCAGAACAGACTGCTCCTATATATAGGAGCAGTCTGATCCGGGTCCACACTGTTTGCCATAGAGGCTTCTCAAACATTTCAGCAGACGAGAAAAGCAGACGACTTTTACTGCTAATGTCTACTCAAGCCACCTGCTACCTGCCCCAGTACCTGGGATCGAAACACGCAGCGGTAGAAAAATTCAACTCAGGATCCATCTCGTGTGCACCTGTCCTAAATATCAGCTTCACACATGGGTTGGTCCTTCGCGACACATTTGAACTTTAGATGTATTTAAGAAATGAAATCAATTTTTGGAATGTTCATGGAAACGTGAATACTTCGAGTCTCTTGCAAAGTAAGTTGAACCCGAAATCAAATTTGTGTCTTTCATGAGGCTATGAACGGTTGCAAAAATTTAAAGATTCATTTATGGCTTGCTTCGAAAATGTAAATATCTTAGTTTGAATCCCATGTGCATCTATTTGTAAAGCTAGGAATGCAATACTACATGTATCAGTTACTGAAATGAGTTAGCGATTTGATAAATTTAAAGTTATACATTGTGAATAAATCGCATATCACAGAATAGCAAATAAAATTATAAATAAGACGGTAGGAATATGACGTTGCGTCTGGGAGTGAAATAACGCTATATGCATTAAAATAGATAAACCGTGATTAACAGATTATGGCAACGATATGAAATGACGTACACGACAACGTCCCGTATATTTGGCAAAATCTTAATTTTTTACGTCAAAAATAAGATTTCAAAGTAACCTTAATGTCATCTGATAAATAGAATCCAACATTCGTGCTCTTGTATTATTGAATTTATTAAACATGTTGCGAAAAAGCGGTAAAAAGCTCGGCAAGCCTCGCACTTTATCGCTTTTCCTCAACTCGTTAAAAATTCAATGAACCATGAGCACTTGTCAAGGCATCGAAATATCTGAAAAAGGCACTTGCCCTGCATCACAAAATTTATTGGCATACATGGGGAAATTTTAATTTTCAGTAGAAATATCAAAATATTCACTTGCCCTGCAGCCTGAGGCACTCGTAAATACGAGCGGACGAGTACTATTTTCGAGCCCTGAAATTTGTGTACGATCTCTATTAAGAGTTGATGTCAAGATTGAGACGAACATGATGAAGCTGGGAAATGTTGAGAAGATTCAAACCATGGGCCGCCTTACCCGCCAAAATTTCATTTTTTTCTACCATATTTGCACAGATTTTAAAAGCTAGAATGCTACACTATCAGTTAATAAACTTTAAATAATAAAGTGGTTTAGGAGTTATGAGAATTTTTCACTGATCACGGACGGACGAGCGGACTCACATAATGATTATAGTGTAGATTCAAGGGTCGCGCAATATAAATGGAACATAACGTTAATGACATAACGTTAATGACATAATGATATAAACGAAAAGATCCCCGACAAGGCTTGTGATTTTAAGTAGGCTACATAGTTTTTGAATTGTTACATATATGCCAGTATTTATCGATATGTAAAACTTTTCGATCACTCCAGCATAGAATATGTTTGAGTACATATCAAAAAGTAAGTGAGTATGATCAGGAAATACCATAATCACACACTGCAGACCAACAAACGGCACCGTGAGGAGGAGCTACAAAACATTTACAACAACAAGACATCCGAAAGACAATAAAAGCAACCAGCTCTCTCTTCCTCGTCAAGATGATTGCAAAACTAGAAAGGACACAAAGTCATGAATACCAAAACAAAGACCAACACAGATCCCACACAAACAATGGCAGGTGCTTAAAACAATAGATCAAGTTAACAGTAACAGTAACAGTCGGACAGACAGACAGACAACAACAGAACCTCCTTACAACGGACAGCAGCCTAAACTACCGGGGTGGGGACTTAAATGCATTTTACTGACGCCAAATCTTCATCCTAGATTTTGCTGCTGTTAAAACACAAAAAAAATGTTTAGCTCGCATTGAGGCTTCCTACAACGTCTGCAAAATTTCTTGTCTTCCAAAACCGAATATGGAATCATGATACAATAAAGTATTTCATTTGACACACCTATCTTTGTTTACATTATGAACTGGAAAAATCCATTTTAGCGTGTAAACATTATTTTGTTTATAAAATGTGGCATTTTTTACCATTTTGCCCGTGCTCCGGAGCAATTTCGTAGTCAATTAAACTTATCCAAATAATTACGTAACTTTTGGGATTTTTCTTGTTTGTGTTTGGTTGTATATGTTGGATTTGGATTTACATAAATGTAAAAGACTTCAACATATTGATCTCTCACATCTCGCATCAATTTTGAGAGTTTTTTGGGGTGGTAAAAATCCTGTGCCTATTGTCCATGTCCCGACCGTAACATATATAGAAATTAAATTGCTGGAATAACTTATTTCATTATGTGGGTTCTTTAAGGCCACTGAATTTGTTCTTGACACACTCTCATAGCATAATCTGTATCCTTACATTACAATTTGTTGTGTGATGGTGCTATAAAATATTCCAGAGAAAATCTTGGTTTCGTGAAATTTTACATAATTTTTTCTTCTTGTGTCCTTTACCGTAACGCATAAATGGTGGAAAATGATTAAAACGAAATCTGTTGTAAGCCAATGATTCAGTTAACTTGTTGCGGTCGGCCATTGCCGGCCGCTTATATAACATCATTCAAAACACACATCAACTTTAGGTTTTGACTAAACCCTTATGCCGCGCTCATGCTATATTTTATTCGCTGCCGAACAACGAGTGGGGTACCAAATATCATGGGTTGACCTACAGCGCGAAGTAAACTGTCCGTGAAATCTGTAGGGCTACCTATAGCTTGTTTACGAATTTAATTTTCACAAAGAAGGCGTCCTTATATAAACGCAATGAGTATTAGCTTGTCAAAAAAGCTTGCGAAAGTGAAACGTCCCAAAGTCAAAACGTCCTTGATTGGCAAAGAGTGCGAGCGAACTTCACATCAGTAAACGTACTTATGTGATTGTCATCCACATCTGATCACATAGAATTACTATGAATTCAGGCACTGTCTTATGACAGTCATGACAAACAGGTTTCATGCCCCCAAAGGGAGGCATATAGTAATCAAACTGCCTGTCCTTAGTGTCCTAAGTGTTTGAGTGTTCATATCATATCAGGAGTATATCTCCTATATTATTTAAGGTAGGAATGCCAAACTTCGTGTCTTAATGCATTTAGGGTCATGGAGCGTCACGCACCTTTACCACTGCCATCATATCTAGAAAAATCGTGCCACGAGCATAAATTCTAGGAATCCCAAATTTGGTTTGTGAAAAGTAACAAATCACAGTTCAGATGTTAATAATCAGAGCTTAGAATAAATCTACATGCACAAGCTCTTGAAGTTCAAAATGGAAGGAATACATACAATGATAGGGCTAAACGACCACCAGCTTTTTTGAAAAGCTAATACTTGTTGATTCAGTTCTCAATAGAAATGCAGCTCACTGCTTATAAAGGGAGTAATCATTATTTTGAATTTGAAAGTCTTAAAAAATGTCCTGACCGTAACAGTGCTGACGTTATGGTCAGGACATATGGACATCTAGCGTAAAAAATGAATTTGTTGATTACCTTCATTCATAATTCTATGCTTTTTGTGATTTTTGTATAACAAAATGAAAGAAACGTTTTACATATCGTTAAATAATAGCATATATGTAACAATTCAAAAACTGTGTAGCATACTTAAATTTCTATAATTTCCCTTGAATGAAGAATTTCATGACCACACCAGATAGGCGGCAAACGAAAACGATCGAAAAATCGCTAGATACAGTGTTATCGATTGCCAATTATCGCCAGTCGGTGACAAATGGCAATCGAAAACTCTGTTTCTAACGATTTTGTATCTACGTTTGTCGATTGTATTAACGTTTTCGATTACCGCCTATCTGGTGTGACGACAGTATCAATAAGTGAAAAATCTTTGCCAAAGTTTTTAAAACATACTCATATTTTATGCTTTTGTGCGCCAGTATAGTCAGCACGAAAGTGTGACGAACCGTTTATAAACAAGAAAAATAACTTTATTCAATAAAAGCCTAAAATTTTTAAAAGTATACGTAACATTCACATCTGTTTCTCGGTGCTGTTAAACCCATTACCATTTAGGTTCGGGTTACCACACCGCCATGGGAACCCAGTAGATGTCAATGCTCGGAAAATCATGACTATAGATAACTCAAATTAAAAATCAGATCCTATAGCATTTGAGGGAGCAACAATCAACTTTTATAATATTGAAGTATCATTGGTAAACACGAAACAAGGTTAAATGATTACTTATACTCAAGACACACGTATTCAATTGTTTTATTATGCATGAGTTAATTTAAAGCGGTTAATCAAATAGACTAGAGACACATATTTCATTAAAACATGAAACCAGATATTTTGGTACTAATCGCAAAGGCGAGCAGCATGCTAAAGCACAGGCTCATCTGAGCCTTCGCTGTCCGCACACAAACAATTGTGGTAGATGAAGTTCAAATTAAAAGTGGTGATGTGTAACTGCTCATGCAGAATTTTCAGATGCAATAAGTTCTGTTTTTTCTAGGCGCTGGTCTAATCAATGCTGTAATTGCTTTATAGGATACGGATTTACGTCACTCACAGATAAAGTCTCGCGATGATCAGTCGGCGCATTGTTTCGAATCGAGGACAAGCTATGCTGTGAGGACCAATCACTATTTGCTATGCGCATAGTACTTTGAGCGCCCATTAAAGGAACTATCACCCTAATAAAGGAACTACCCCCAGCGCTAAAATGAGCATTTTCACCCTTAACAGATAAGCGAATTAACATTTGATATCACTTACACCAGTGACCTATTCTACAATGTCACTCATACAGATAAACACATTGGTTCAACCTGGTTTGCAAGTGTTCTAAAAATTCTCATCCTTTAAAGCTGCATAGTCTGTAACTTTTGATCTTTTAATTTTAGAACTAATGTTTCTATTTTTCAAGAACACAGTAAAAAAAATCAGTACATTTTACCAATTTCGTAAATCTAAACAAATTATCAGCATCAAAACAACAGCATTTATGTTAAAATTAACTGTCTAAAATTATTGGAGGGACGCAAATAATTACCAAAAAGAAAAAAAACACACCTGTTTTATAAGATAATTTAATTTTCCGTGCAGGTTTCAGCTATAGTGAACAGATTTATTGTGAAAACATAACTTATTTCTACTTTAACAAATGATTTAAAAACAAAATAAAAAAAAATCGAAAAATGTTCATAGTTGCAGACTAAAACCTCGTTTATATGCACAATTTGCACCCTGGTGCAAATTTACTCCCG
The DNA here is from genome assembly GCA_964019695.1 of Loripinus fragilis. NCBI lineage: Eukaryota > Metazoa > Mollusca > Bivalvia > Lucinida > Lucinidae > Loripinus > Loripinus fragilis. The sequence goes on from OZ026529.1 coordinate 65,722,287, forward strand.
GGAGAAAAATTGCACCCGGGAGTAAATTTGCATCCTTTATGTAGCGTTCATATGTCAGTAAATTGTGTTCATATGTTATTGGATTTGCTCTTTAAACATATCACAAATGTTTCAGTTTTACATTACGTGTAAGGAGATATTCGATGTGTTAAGAATGTTTCGATTATTATTCAATTCAAGATACCGTCGTGTGTGAAAATGCAACTCCATTTGGTTTTATTTGCTTTATTTATTTATACAATATTTAAAGAGGATAATGCACCAGTCATTTGTATCCACGGCCCCCAACTACGGGGATAGCCGTGGGATAGCGGGGGTAAGGTGCTGGACAATTGCTTTTTGATTGTCCCCGCAGTGCCGGGGAAGTGTGGGGTATAACATTGGGGCACTTACCCTGCTGGGATTTTCTGTTGTGTAGGGTGGAGCAAAGAGCAGGGTTGTTATCATCAGCTTTTCCCCACAGGGCGGGCTTATACCAGGGCTCTGAAAAGTGAAAACCCATTATCCCCGCCCATCCCCGTAGGTGGGGAGCAGTGGATACAAATGACTGGTGCATAAATGGCACTTATAGAAGCTGTTGCAGTAGTACTAACTAAATATATGACTATCTGGCCAAGAGAGGTGTACGAACGTAGTGCTTGAGACTTATAATGTACTGATGATCCATGGCTTCCGAATGTCACGGGCTCTGCGACAAACTGCGCAAATAGTTTCAACGGAATGCGCGTGTGCGTTAAATTGTTTCAATTGAACTGCTGGTGACAGTTTGACTTAGGACTGCGCAGAGCTGGACAATTGAGAACCTCTTCGTATAATAGCAAAATAAACGTCTTGTGAATGCGTGAAACGGGTTTTACGTCCATGGTAAACATGTAGGGGTCTTTCATGCAAACCAAATATCTATGTGTCTTGATCCTAATCTGAATTAAAGGTGCGGTTGGCGCGCCGTTAAACCGGTTTAAGCCCTCCAGTAAAATATTTTACTGACCGTTCCAAGGCGGTACTTCTTTTGTGGATCTTTTATGTTTTTGTTCTGTCTTGTGTTTGCTATGTCTTTGTGCGCGTCAGTTTAATTGTACTTTGTGGTCACCTGCTGGGAAAGGGCTGACCTCTTGGCATTCGTATGTGGTGTCTATCTGTCAGTTTGGTACTTTCCCATTGGTATCCTGGGTCGGGTGTGGTACTTGATTGTTTCAATTCCTGATCTTTGCACCCTTACTTACTTTGTCTTCTCTTCTAAATCTCTGTTAAGTTTCCGAAGGGAAATGGCTCAACCGAGGTTATCAATGGCTACAAGAGGTGTGTGTGCCCAAATGGTCTGGGGGAGGGGTAAGATAGAGGGTAGACATATTTTAATTATGCTATGTCTGAACATCACGTTGATTACATGAATCGTAAAGGTGGTCCAGGGGGGCCTTTTCACCGATGTGTACATCAGATAGCATGGTTTCGTGCATGGCGCCAGGGTTCTGGCAAACTATGATTTCTATTGCTGAGGTTAGAAAGAGATATTATTCGGAAATAGAATCGTGCAAATCGAAGCCCATAGACCAGAAATTCCAGTTGTTCTGCTTGGCAACCCGGCATAGCCGATGAAGTAGTGACTACAGAGAGAAGCATGGCCTTAAATTCGATAAAAGTACTATTTATCTAGTTTATTTTCATACACATGTACATGTTCATATAGAAAAGATGGGTAATTTATCAAAATCTAAGATCAAATTGTACATATGTGATAACAAATTGCGTTCATGTGCGCAATTTGCACCCCGGTGCAAATCTGCACCCGGGTGCTAATTTGCTCCACCGAATTTGCACCACTTACAAAGGTGGAGCAAATTAGCACCCGGGTGCAGATTTGCACCGGGGTGCATTTTCATAAAGCACCGTTTATATGACCAAAATACACCCCAGGTGCAAATTTACACCCCGGGTGTATATTTGCACCGGGGTGTATATTGTGCATATGAACGAGTCTCTTTAAAATATCTAAAGCGGATAATAATCTTATCGTAAAACCTGTGTAAAACGGCTACTCAAAAAAGACAAAACAAAGGTCTTAATGACAAATGGTATCTTAATGAAGGTCGAAAGTATTGCAGAATGCTCCCATTGGAGCATTCTGCAATACTTTTGACCTGCATTAGGCGATAATCGGTCTTGAAAACCATTTTTTGTCTTTTTGAGAGTGGCCGTTTTACACAGGTTTTACTGTATTTGTAAATTTCTCAACAAACTTCGTTGATCATATCATTAACTCATTTCCACAGAACCAAGCAAATGATTTCGGAAATGCTTTAATATTATATTTCTTGAGATGATACCTGCTTGATTATTTGACTAATAAAGTTATTGCCATGCCTTTTGTACCTGACACAAAATGGCAATCTAGGCCCTTTTGTTATGAGATTACATGAGGAAAGATGTTCCTTGCAAAAGGCAAGCGAGTATGATCAGGAAATATCACAATCACACACTGCAGACCAACCAACAAAACATTGAGGAAGAGCTACAAAATATTTACGGTAACAATACATCTGTAAGGCAATAATAGCAGAGCAACCAGCTTTCTCTTCCTCTCCAAGATGGTTGCAAAACTGGAATGGACACAAAGTAATGCATAACAAAACAAAGACAACACAGAACTCCCACAAACATTTGGAAGTACATTAAACATTAGATCAACAAAACAGAACCACCGCCTCAGAACGGACAGCAGCCTAAGCCACCGGTGGGGGGGGGGGGGGCTTAATTGCATTTTACTGGCCAGCGCCTTTTCTTAACCAATCCATCGCACACAGTTGTAGAATACATGTACAGTACCAAGTGCAGAGATGGACGTACAATACGGTTCTCTTTTGTAGAACACCAATGAACATGAATGATAGAATAGGCCTAATAATAATAATGAGCCGCAGCATAAGATTTCCAACATTTTGACAATTTAAAAAGTGTAGACTCGGATGAGCCTCTGCAGCCTCCTGTTCAGCTTATAAACTCCAAATGGTGTTCAGTCAGTTGCTTAACAATCAAAGAATACTCAAGCAACTAGCAAAGGCTCTAATCAGACTGCGCGTATGCGCAGGCTGATCTGAGGCTTTACTGTTCGCACATACTACATTGTTGGAAATCTCATGCACTGGCTCAGATAATAACCTGTTTTATGATTATCTGAGTACACGTAAATTTCACTTTTTGCTGTTGGATATAAATATAACAAACATATTTTGTTTTCTCATAAGTAACGAACGAATCAGTGGTATGACCAAATAGACAAAGCATAACCATGACAGGGAGCCCCGATATACGACCCCTAAAACAGGTGTATCTTTCATGAAAACGCTTACCAAAGTGTGTAATTTTATTTTATGTTGAGATGAACAACCAGTCTATCATTCAAATACACCCTCTTTGTACTAATATATGACCTATTAAATATCAGTCTTAAATCATTAACATTGTTGTCTGCTACATTATTTGATTGGAATATAAAAGAAGACTTCCCAGGGTATACCTTACTACCATTAATGTATATGAGTACATCTAGATAATTTTTTCTGACCCATCAAAATTTGAATTATCCACAATTTGAACACTAAAGTTAGTGTCTATAGGGGATTCTGTTCTAATATTTACCATGTTCCAGTTTTTGTCAACCCATAATATTTTCAGAAAAGTAGGTCAAATACATTCTCTTTATGCATGTAAATTTTCATAAAATTTGGACACCGGTAAAAGTGTTATAATTTGCATGAAATGAGTTAAGTCAGTTTTGATTCATAAGTGATTTCAAATAAAATATTCCAGTTAGGTCTTACAAACCACAGTTTTTCCACCAGTATTATACTAAAACGTATTGACTATCACTATTTAGTATCTTCATCCAAATTAGGTCCAATAATTTGTTGGTGTCAGAAGTTTTAGCTAATAAAATAGCATAAAACTGGCATTTTAAGCAGCACTTGATAAGTAGCACTCAGTCTATAACTTAGGTGTACGAGTGGATGTCCAGCAGGTACCATTTGTGAATTGATCTTCCACTGGTTTCCAAATTATTTTTGGACTGAAGCCAACAGGTGTTTATGCTCTTAATGTCTTTTAGCCAATGAAAAAAATGAAAAAAGATTTGGATTTATGCTAGGTAATTCATCGTCTCCATTTACATTCTATGTTCCTGTTGCACCTAGAATTACCTCCTTCTTATGTCCCTCCGAATCAAATATTGAGGGTAAATTGGTCAGGACTATGTGCATACTTCTCATTAACTCTCACTAACTTAGTGAAACCAGGTCAAGTGTTTAAGAAATAGTGTACGTTCTCACTATTTTGGTAGGTTCTTTTTTCAGAGAACTTGTATTTCACACCAGCTGTCTTTGTATCGGGGAAAACTTTCCCCCTTACATTGATAAAGTGTTGTATTTTCATATTCTTGTCCTTCTGGAATATTTAGTTTCAGCAGAAAGTAGAAGACCATTTAGGCACGCGAGCTGCAGCACTTTCCATTTAGAGTCATGCAGAGCCTGAGTGAAACTGAGTCTTAAGTTTTAAAATTTTATAGTTTATTTCAAGTATGGAATGATTACTTTTTCCCACATTATTTAAATAGTATCCTTATTTTGCAGTCCCTTAGTCAATCAATGTGTACATTTTAATGAATGGTTCACAGAATCTGTTTTGAATTGCATTGTATCTTAATTGGTATTGATTCAAAAGAGTATCCAAAATACTTATCATAAACCCCATTTAAAATCATTAATATTCCAACAAAAGTTTTAAAACTGCTTTAATAAATAGAAATGGAGTTGATGAAACTAAAAATGATACTTTTTAAGATTATAAATTGATTTTCAAGCATGAAGAAACACTTAGCGAATTTATGAATATATACATACTGAACATCTGGCATTAGACGAGATGAAACAGTCTTTGTGCTTTATTTCCATCGTGGTTATAGAATCACGAATTTGATTCTCAAATGACCTCATAACCATAATGCTGACATACTAAACGCTTTTGTAAAACCAGACATAAATATTTATAATGAATTCAATAATATTTATTAATTTAACAAAAGTCTGACTCACAATTCAAACAAATATATTTCCTGGCTTCAAATTTTGTGAATATTATTCTTATACATTATAGATGGGAAAGGTTGACAAGAACTGTAACACGCCATAATGAAAACCCAAACATTGTTGATATAATTTGTACAGCTTAAATTGAGTAAATATTCTAAAGGAAACATTATTTTAACCATTTTATGTGATAGATATGGTAATGAATGTACCACACATAAGCTAGAACTCACAGATTATTCTAATAATTATCAATTTTAGAAATTCTGGTTTCTGATAGATGTAAATTGTGCTGCTTTGGGGGGGGGGGGGTACCCCTATAATCACATACTACACAATACCAAATGTTGTACCAATAAAAAGCGATACAAAACAAAATACTCATAAGCCAAACAGTCAATTTGCATAATATCATGAAGATCTATGCCTGTGCAGAACAGAACTCTATGTAAATTGAGCATACTGCTGGAAGTTTACATTAAGTCTTGATGTTTTCATTCTGCAAAATTATGACCATTAAGACTGAAATTCAGAAAACTTCATTTTACCGGTTTTATTGTTTCTTCAGATTTTATGATTATAACAAACACATGTGTGGACAAATTTGATATAAATTTCATAGGTTGACAAGATTAGCAACTAGGCAAAATTGACAATTCAATTTGTTGAAAATATTTTCACAATGTTCAATTTAGGGGTACCTTCAAACAAAATGTGACGTGGACTTGTTCATTTTATACATTGAAATATATGTATGGTACATACATAATTACAAATTACTAAGCATCATGTTGAGAATAAATTAGGCTGAAAAATCAAAAATCTTGTCAGATAGGGCCACTTTTAAATAGGGTGTCCATTTATTTAATTTTAAAATTAAAAAGTATTTAAATGTTAACAACTGAAATAGATGAATGGGTGAATATCTCACAAATGGAACACACATGTAATAGACAATTTTTCTACAAAAGTCTATCAAATTCTGTGCGTGGGCAGAACCCTATGTAAATTCCATATAGGGTGGAACTCCCCCTTTCAAATGTTAGCTGTTCCACAGAAAATAGGCGACTGCAGAAAATACTGACCAGGCTGCACATTTACATTGAAGCCTGGTCAGAAATTACACTGCTTGTCCCGAAATGCTTTACGATAAAGACAGCATGGCCAAACAGCACATGAATATACATGCTGAACTGAGTGTCTCCACTCTTTGAGAATCAGGAAAGATTGCACAAACAGTGGGGACTGATCAGCCTTTTCATCGGTAACGTGTGATCAATGAAATGTTTCCCAGATAATTTTGGAAAAAAATATCTAACAAAAATTCTTCTAATTAAATCCATTTGTCCCATGTAAACGCATCAATGGCTGAAAAAGAAATGAGAGACTCCTAAACAAAATGCAGCAAAATGCTACATAATGTGTACATTTCAGGATGTGAAACCAACAAAGGAAACAGCTGGGTCAGGGCTAAATAGGTTATACAATGTTTTGTGTTTGTTATGAAATATAGACTCGGGAGCTCCGCTCCCTCGTATATATTCCATAACCAACACAAACATTGAATAACCTATACTTAACAACCAGTCTATCATTCAAATCAAAACCAGCTTTTAAGTTCCCGTTTTTGCTTGACAACTGGGCTTTATAAATTCCCAAAAACGGTTGATATCTGGCACTGATCAACCGATAAAGGTAAGGTTCGTCAGGAACTACCTACCTTCGTGCAATTATATGGGAACCCATAGCTAGGGCATGGTTGGGCTAAAACCTAGGCATGCAAACTATTAAGATTTTCTCGCGACATGACACATCGATCTCTTCTTACTAGTAATTTATTGTTGACACCCAGTAGTTAAAACATCTTCAGACTAAAATTAACTACGCCCAGTAGCATCAAGGAGGCTTACTGTGTCCTCGAAAATTTTATCGATACTTATGTACCTATCTACACTCATTTCAATTACGCGCAAGTCAGTTAGTTCAGCCCCTTTTCCTTGCTAGCGGCGATCTGATAGCATTAGCAATCAGTTTGTAGTCAAATTAAACTGGATCTCGATCCAAACCATGTGCGGATCCAGAGGGGGGCAGGGGGGTCCCCCTGGAAAATTACAAAAGAATGTAAGGTTCCTTAGCAATACTGGTCCGGATCACATTAAAAATCACAGCTACCGATCCAGCATGCAATGTTGGCCATCATCTGCCCGCCAGCGAAACGCCATTTAAATGGCGTTTCGCTGGCGGGCCGATAATGGCCCGCTTATAGTGGTATTTGGATCCTTCACTAAAAAAAAATAATAATTATTATTAAATAATACGTTGTCAAGGTTGCAAAGTTGGACCCCCACTGGCAAAACTGTCTGGATCTGCGCATGCAAACCGTTTGACACTTTGATAGTGTTCTTGAAAGATTTAAAAAAAAAAGTTAATCTTGAAAAAAAGTCAACAACAAAAACATGAACAATTACCCAGCATGCAAAGAGTTAATTTGCACATATTCATGCATTCAGTTACAATTACAATACATGTATATTAATCTTGAATGCTACGATTTCCGATCCCGAAAGTGGAAGAGGTGCCGGACGCGTTATATCAAACCACCATTGCGGAACACTTTACAATACAATGGTCAACACATCTCCTTCATATTTTTCTATTTATTTGGAAACTTTGCATATATTTTCAACATGGCCAATCTTTATTAGTAGATCGTTTTTGTTTACTCTAATATCATAGTATGTAGACAGTGTTTTGTTTTGTTAAAATACCTTCTACAATTATCCACCAATTTTTGGACTGGTCTGGGTCTAACTGTTTGTCAAAGAGGCTTCTAAAACATTTCAGCAGACAACGAAATAGACGAAATTTGCTGACATGAACAGAACAAATAAAATCGACTCATTGTGGTACAGTCTATTTCTGAAGGATCGGTTTCTCCCCCCCCCCCCCCCCCCCAAAAAAAAAATCCAAAATACTATCAAATATTAACAAAGCTATGCTCATTTCATTTATAATATTTTATTTAAAAATTCGAAGTTTATTTTTATTTGTTTATTTATTAATTTATTTATTTTAGCTTCGGGAAAGCAGGAAGAACACGTATTGAAAAGGGACTACTTTTAATTGCAGCAGTACTCTTTCTGTCAGTAATTGGGTTGATTGTTGGACTGGTATTGGTTCTGAACGACCAAAAAGACTTGGTTCAAGGTATGTATGCAAGTGGTAAATAAAGGTAACCCAAGTTTTTTGGCACCAATTAAATATCATACATTTTATTTACTAAAGCTGCAAAATGGACTATCTGGATTAAAATTGAAAAGAAGCTGCCTCAAGCATTAGAATAGCTCATCTGACGGCCATGGACCCAAACTGTGAAATAAGTATATTAACTATATAAATGTATCTACACAAGAATATATACTTTCCAAAACAGATACAGTAAAACCTGTGTAAAACGGCCACTCAAAAATAGACAAAACAAAGATCTTAATGACAAGTAGTAGCTTAATGAAGGTCAAAAGTATTGCAGAGAGGAGCATTCTGTAATACTTTTGACCTGCATCAAGCGGAAATTGATTTGAAACCCAATTTTTGATCTCTTTGAGAGTGGTCGTTTTACACAGCTTTTATTGTACTCCTCTCCTCTCAAAAGAGCAAACCCCTTTAAGGAAACATTTGACACCTCATGCTGATAGCTCACTATCCCCTTATTAAGGCAGGTCTTTGATCTGCCAAGCAAAATGATAAAGTTAGCTCATAAATAAATAGGGCGTGTTACTATTTTAAGCCTATAACTATGTCTTTAAACATCATTTCAGAGGTATGCCTAACAGACGAATGTGCCATCACCGCAGCTCGCGTATTGGAGTCAATGGACAAGACAGTAAATCCATGCGAAGATTTTTATACTTACGCATGCGGTGGTTGGAAGAAGTCCCACGTGATTCCAGAAGACCGGTCTAGTCTAAACGTTTTTGGCGTGCTGAGAGACGAGGTCCAAGTGATAAATAAAAGTAAGAGGAACCAAACAAAACAACACACGGATAACAATTTTATAAACAAAAGCAACAAAATACTCACTATAATCTCTTTAGCCACAGATCGGTTACAGTCACCAGGCACCAGGAAAACAATTAAAGTAAAGCAAACAGCTCTCTCTTCCCCATAAAGATGATTCAAAAACCAGAAACCCCCACAAACAATTAGAGCAACAATAAAAAATACATCAACAACAACCAAACCGCCGCCTTAGAACGGACAGCAGCCTTAGCCACTGTGGGGGAGGCTTAAATGCATTTTACTAGTACCAAATCGTTGCCGTAGATTCTGTTAAAACACACAAAAAAATGTTTAGCTCGTATGGAGACTTCCTAACTTGTGCAATGCAGCATCACAGAGAGAACGGTTTAATCAAATTAACATACTATGATAGAATAAAGAAAATGGCGTATGACTCACAGATATTCAGATCCTAAGAAACAGAGCTAAAGAAATTCATTGTAAATGTGACGACGAAATTTATTTATGTGCCAGACAAGCTACTTGAAACACTTCATTTACTCAAATACTTCGATAAACAGTGCCATTTCTAATCAGAACTAGCAAGACTGCCTTGTGCCATTTAGTATCTATTTCAAAGTAAGAAAGAGGGCAAAGAAACGGCTTTTTTTCATTTAAACGTCTCACCTTAACTACCATTCAAGACGACAAGGCTGTCAACTAACCAAAGGTGAATGTAATGCAATATTCATACTTGCAAACCAAATACTGAAAATTGAATGGCATGCTGTATTATTATATGACTCCTTTAAAAGACCTCCTCTGGTTGGCTGAAACTAGCTTTGACTGGTTGTTACAGATCTTGATGTGTACCAGTGTTGAGCTAAATTTAGCCGAGGACAGGTAGTCATGAGGATTTGTCAGTGCTGACAGACAGCTAAAAATAGATTGAACTAAATTAAGCCAAGGACGGGTAGACATTTAGTTTTGTCACTGATGCCTGCAGTTAAAAATAGATATTGGGTAAATTGACTCAAGAGATAAAGAAATCATGTATTCCAGAAGCAAAATTGATGTTTGAATTAAGAATTTGTTCATTTTATGAGAGCAGTAATTTAAAAATGCAATACTTTCGCACATCTCATAGACGTTGAAATAATCTTGTTTTCAGTGCACAAGGAACGTCTGACTTGAGCACATTTATAAATATGAAAATACTTTATATAAAGCTAGGAAAAGAGAGACATGCAGTGTCATATAACAAAGCAATTGGTGCATTCTTTAATGGTTTACATCAGGATTAGTCAACCTTTGAAAGTGATGTTCACCGAGGCAAACCGAGGTGAACATCACTTTTCTCAGGTTGAAAATCTTGATGTTAACCTCAAAAGAATGCATTATTTGTGTAATGTTAGTCCAACGATGTACAACACATGGCCATTCAAATTGTTCTATAAAATGTATCTAGATCAATAGTTTTTTCATAATGAAATATTCTTGTTTGTCACAAATTAAATTCTAAATTCATTGTAACATAAAGTCATGCATACGATAAAAATAAGAGATAATAGCTTTTGTAGCAGAACTCTTTACCACTGTACTGCTGAGGACAGGTGATGTTTGCAAACTATTTTTGTTCTAACTCTAAAAACAGAAAAAAACTGTATAAAACAGCAACTCAAAAATAGACAAAACAAAAATCTTGACATACGTAGCTTAACGAAGGTCGAAAGTATTGTAGAATGCTACCCTTGGAGCATTCTGCAATACTTTTGACCTGCATTAAGCGATAATTGGTCTTGAAAACCCATTTTTGGTCTTTTTTAGAGTGGACGTTTTACACAGGTTTTACTTATGTAACGGTACTTCAGCATAATTCCCCTTCCACTGTGCCATAAAAATCTACTGAACCACACTTCTAACGCAAAACCAAACAGAAGCTTTATATTACAAATATTGTTTCATCCATATTAACGCAGTTTTATCAACAATTAAAACACTTATTTATTAGAATGAAAGTAGAACTTTGCCAGTCAATTATTCCCTTTTAATCATAACCTGATTGGGTGAATGTCTGCCATAACCCCTGGCCAGTACAATGATTTCTGCAAGACCTCGTATATTAATTAAAGTTACATTCCTGAAACATTTTGCGTTGGAAGTGTGGGTCAGTATAGAATCGTCATAACCTTTGACTGGTCTAAGGTCAAATTTCAAATTATAATTACGTTACCATATGATACAAAATGTATGTGAATATTGTGTTGTGACTCAGATGGGGGAGAAAATATTACACAGACAAATATATAAATATATAAATATGTTCTTAAAAGGGTATCCTTTGGAAGCAAAGACAGCACCAAAGAACTGAAAATAGAGTGTGCATATTTCCTGGGCCAGACTAGCTAGTCTCTGCCATTTGGGCGTCATCGGTGACGAGTCAGAACGTTATAGTATTTGGAGGGGGGGTGTGGTTTATGGAAAAATATAATGCTATAATTATTACTAGAGAATTTCTTTTTATAGCCTCTTATTCATGAAAAATGACAACGTTTTGATTTTTTTCTTTAGAATATGAAAATTTTCGTACTCTAAATTCTGTTGATAGATTAATTTGTTCATATATTGTAGCTATTCAATACACATAATTGCAAGTTACATAGTGGAGATAAATCAAACCCTGAATATATGTACTTTAAGCATGGGTGAATTGTATAGTACATGTTTGCATACTATTGGACCAAATAAATATTTTGTCATATAATGACGACATATGCATTTCAAAATAGTCAATGAATTGTATTCACTCTTTCTCAAATTTTCGGCCTTGGGCCTACTTCAGGATATTAGAAACAATTTTCACAGCTAAGTAGCATTCACAGCTAAGAAGCATCCATTGTTGTTTCTAATATCCTGAAGAAGGCCCAAGGCCGAAAATTTGAGAAAGAGGGAAATACAATTCATTCACTTCATTGTTTTTATTCCCTATGGAATTATTATATTGAATTATTCACTTCAAAATATTTTTTTTAAAAATCAGATTAAAAAAATATTGAACACAGTTAATCATTATCCTACTCGTGATTTTGGACTTGTAAAACAACTTTTCTCAATGTTTTCAATCAAGTATGTTGATGTTATCATACCCTTACACATGACAATAACGGACTACAAAATGATTTGGAGAAGTCAAATTTTGGCCCCTTGGTGTCTTATAGGGGCCTGTCTGTTTAATTTAAAACTATTTATTTTAATATACCAAGCGTATTATTCAAGAGGATAACAGTGACAACTTAAGCTAAAGGGTATTTGGGGAAGCATCTAAAATAGGCAGATACGTTATAAAAGGATGAGAGCTCTTTCTTTCTATACTTGAATGTAGCCCCTCCCTGTCTACAGATGATATTTTAATTTTCTACAGTTCTCTATGAAGACGAAAACAACTATGGTGAGAACGAAACAGCATGGAGAAAAGCCAAAGAAATGTATTTTTCTTGTATTAATACAGGTATGTATTTTCTTGTATTAATACAGATATTTATTTTCTTGTATTAATGCATGTATTTATTTTCTTGTATTAATACATGTATTTATTTTCTTGTATTAATACATGTATTTATTTTCTTGTATAAATACATGTATTTATTTTCTTGTATTAATACAGGTATACATTTTCTTGTATTAATACAGGTTTGTATTTTCTTGTATTACTACAGGTATGTATTTTCTTGTATTACTACAGGTATGTATTTTCTTGTATTACTACAGGTATGTATTTTCTTGTATTAATACAGGTATGTTTTTCTTGCATTTATATAGGTATCAATTTCTCTTGTATTAATACAGATACATTAATGTAAAGTTCTAGTTTTAATACAGATATGCATTGTTTCTTGTATTAAAACAGATATGTTTTGCAGCATGTATTTTTCTTGTATTAATGAAAGTATATTTTGCAGCATTAATTTTTCTTGTATTAATACAGGTTTGTTTTGCAGTATGTATTTTTCTTTTATTAATGCATTTATGTTCCGCACCATGTATTTTTCTTTCATTAATATGGATATTTTCTGCAGCATGTATTGTCTGTAGCTTCTCCAATCGTGGCTCAACTTGAGGTTTTCTTTAGCTCTGACTTGACTATCTGTGAGTCGTGAGCCATTTTCTCTGTTTCATCATAGTACGTTAATTTGATTATATTGTTTCTCTATGATGATACATTGCAATAGTTAGGAGTCCTCCTTGCGAGCTTAACATGTTTGTGCTTCAGCAGCAGCAGAATAAAGGGTGAAGATTTGGTACCAGTAATATGCATTTAACCCCCCCCCCCCACCTCAGTGGCTTTGGCTGCTGTCCGTTCTAAGGCGGTGGTTCTGTTGTTGTTGATTCATTGTTGATTGTTGCTCCCATTGTGGGATTCTGTGATTGTTCTATGTTTTGTTGTGCGTTACTTTGTGTCCATTCTAGATTTGCAATCATCTTGATGGGGAAGAGAGAGAGAGAGAGAGAGAAAGAGAGAAAGAGAGAGAGAGACGATTGCTTTGCTTTGTTTGTCTTCCTAGTGGGGGTGGAGGGAGAAGGAATCCTACCTTTAATTAGAAGGACAAGTCATCATAATTGGATCATTTTGTGACCCACAGCTTTATGCAATCCCGGAACGTTTACTCAGATAGTGGCAACCTTTGTCCCCTGCAAATAACCTTTGGAAACAATTTAGACCAAGTTCAGGCCCAGTGAGACATATTTCCTGCCCTGTATCTAAACTGTTTGTCACTCTCGTGAGTTTCATGAAAAATTTTAATTTGAAAGTAAATTGATTAAAAAAACACAGAGGGCACAAACACGCAAAACTACCAATCATGCAAAGAGATTAATATACGTTTTTTATTATTTTCTTTTCAGATTTAATTGAACAGAAAAATCTTAGTGTAGCTATTCCCCTTTTAAATGAACTTGGTGGATGGCCAGTTCTTGGTTCGAATCCAGGTGGCAACTGGAATGGTGCTAACTTTGATTTGGTGTCTTTGTTAGTCAGACTGAGAACTTATAATAACCGTCCACTCATATCCCAGTATGTTAGCTCAGACTACAAGAACTCGACACAGCGTATCATTTATGTAAGTAAAAAAGTTTGATATTGCTATCATCTTATCTGTGCCAAAAATGAAAAATAAAATTAAAAATTGTTTGTTTGCCCTTTCTTATCAACCTAACTTTTCCCCCACTAACCCAAAACGTCTCTAGCATTGGAATGAGAATATTTTTTTTACTTATGATTTCGAAAGTATAAAGTAAAACATCTTATTCTGAAGCTCTGTGTGTGCGTGGGGTGGGAGAGCTAGTATTTTGTCTTACATTTAATATCTAACAATTCTGTGTGTGTTTTCGGACAATATTTGGCTATAGAATACTAAATCAATCATGTTTCTGGCTATCCATTGGACAAAGACACAATGCAAACCATTGTTGATGTCACAGAACATGTAGTCTGAACAGAGTCTCCACTTTTTGTATACAGAATGCTTTATCTTGAATTAAAATGAAAAATACCACCAAACAACCCTTAAAGCTGGATGCTGACATGTCTAATCGATAAGTATGGGAAACTGTATTCTGCATGAATGGGTTAAAGCGATTTCAGTGTGCAATATGCGAAGTATACTCAAACAAAAAAGATACGTCCGATTTTATTGGTACTGTATCTTTTGATCCAATTAAGATGTCTCAACAAAAAATATACCAAACTGTTTATCAAACGTCCGACACACAAAAGTTGGTAATTATTTGATTGTATCTTCTTATCTGGATGAGTTATTGAACCTTAAACGAAAACAGCTCATTCCACTATCATCAGCAAGTTGATCATCAAAACGTGACACATTTTACGTTAAATGGCAACCAGGAACGTCCAACGATGAAAAAACATCTAAAAATTCCAAATGTGCTTATTAAACGAGCGGCATTGCAATTCAAAATGTTAATTTATGCAGTTAACTGAAATTACCTCCCTTTGCATTAGACAAATAACAATTTAATAACCTCCGATTCTCCTTAAATTAACATTATTTTGATACCGTTTTTTTGCTTTAATTTGTTGTGCTTGTGTATGACAAAGATTACACAAAGATAAAAATAAAAAACATGACTGATGTCGGCCATCACATGTTCACTAAATCTGTGTTGTATACCCCACCCCTTACTGTAAAAAACGCACGTGAATTTCCAGTATCAATTTTTTTAATGCTGATAAGTCTTAATTAATTTTGAAATGCTTGTGATGACGAAAAAGAAATTCAAATTTGACCGACTCTGTTGAATATCAAAATGCTGGACCAAAAATGAATTTTCTTAGTGTCTTCACCCACGCTCTTGGTCGATGTTTTGTTACGTCAGAGTATGTTACAGATTAATGGTTTGTGGTCGTAAAAGCAATGCAGACAGCTAACATGCATAAAATCCTACTAGAGAGTTTGCTCAGTGATGTTTTGATGTGCTTGAACTGCTCGGAATTATGATGGACACACAAGCTATTGATGTTGTGACTTTTGATTTTAAGGGTACTCGTGTTCTTTGAGTTGTTAGCGGCTCTACTGGCTATCAAATAAATTTTGTTTAGGTGCATAACGTTTCTAAATGATATCTGTTTGTAATGTAAAAAATTAAATGAAATGCGTTCATACATTAAGAACTGGCAGACATAAACGTCAAGCGGACATAACTTTATTGTTTCAGTATATAATAATTGTAAGGTTTGTGAGTCTGTACGAGAATAAAATCGCCCGTACAGACATGCACAGACCATACATTATCTTTCTTATTACACCAGCTTGCATCGCACGTTGTGCATTGCGAGAAAGTTGATGTAAAACATTAGACTAACAACAAAATATGCAATAATGATGTACCCTTCCATTACAACCAGAGTGCCCCCATTACTACTCGATTCTATTCCAGATCGACCAACCAGGATTTGGCCTGCCTGGTCGCAACTACTATCTAGAAGATCAGTTTATAGAACAACAGGAAGCATATGTAAAGTTTGCAAGCTCAGTGGCAGTTTTGTATGGTGCTGATCCACAAACAGCGGAAACAGCTATGAGAGATGTGCTAAGATTTGAGACGGATATAGCAAACGTAAGACACCATTTTAAGTATTTACCTCCAAGTGTCATCTGGTGATGATCTTTGCAAACAATTTGGCCCTGAATCCAAACTGTTTGACACTATGCTAATTTTAAAAAAAAAACAGACAATAAAAAAAGTTAAAGCATACGAACTTACCCTGTATGCAAAGACTTAATTAAATGTACTGATGGCTATCTTATGGGACAGAACTTTCAATCTCCTTTATCAGTTGTTTGAATTAAAAGCAATTAGTATGTGAATAATCAATGACACGGGTAGGAAACTTCATAAATAGAGCCACTGGCTCTGTATATGGAGCCTGAAAAATTCGTATAAAAGCTAAAAATATATCTTTTATCCTGTAAAATAGCGAAAAAGGAGAATGTAGCGCTCTACTCTGGTCTTTCAACTTCTAACCCAAACTGATGTGAGCTGCAAATTGTGTACGATTTTATGTGAATCGTTTTTGGCATGAGGTAAATACCCTTCATGTACCTCACGACAAAAAGATTCAGACAAAACCGTACACAACTTGCAGGTTGCAACAGCTTAGATAAGAAGTTAAAAGACCAGAGTGTAGCACTACATTCTCCTTTTTTCGCTGTTTTACACCATAACAGCTTTTTGTTTTAGGCGATATTTTTCAGCCACCATAAACAGAACCGGAAAGACCCCCATAAGGTTTCCTTTTCAGAGCCTCGCTCTATTTGTGAAGTTTCCTACCCGTGAATGACCAAAATTGATATCCTTTCATAAGCATAACACAAATTGAATCTTTTTAAGTACGGCAGATGTTTTAACCTTACCACACTGAGTCCAGATATATCATATTTTCAAATCAGCGTATATTTAGATCAGCTAGCTTCTAAGTAGACACTTATTGTCTAAAGGTACTGTATTCTGTGTGTAAATGGGCTCTGAAATTAAAATACATAAATCTTTGAAACATTTACTTAAATGAGGGAGATCCGCCAAAATGCACATTTTCATCTGACAAAAATGAGAGCATTTGATATCATAAATAGGACCAATAATTATCATTTTGATGGAACAGAAAAAATCTATTTATTGCAAAACAAAACAAACATGGACATTTGTAATGACAATCATGTCTATAGTGACTTGGGCCAAAATTAGGGATATTGCCATCTGATTTAGTTGAGATGGTTTACTCTTGCACACTGGATCAGGGTATCTAAGATTTTACCCTGGGATAGAAAATCTTATCTTACCCATGCTATCATACCCAGGACATCAAGTAACGTCATCATGTGAACTTGCATCTTAGCTTATTCATGGACTTCTGGAAGCTTATTTTAAAATGAATAGATAATTAAATAAAAACAGTGGTGAGCAAGAAAAATAATTCATTATTTGTGTGAGGGTACCATAGAAAAATCCGTCCCTCGGGAATACCGTTTGTCATCACTCGGCAAGCCTTGTGATGCCAAACACCGATCCTCGGGACGGATTTTTCTTTCCTACCCTCACACTCATGATGGATTCTTATATTCTACATGTCACTGGATCACAAGTTATGTACAATTCCCATGGTTTAATCAGGGCTTGCCTTTCAGATTCAGTGGCTTTGAATCTTGCAGTCCCCTTTAAGATTCACTTCAGTCCTTGATGATTGTTTGGTCTTAGTAAACAGAATAGTTCCTGGTGAAATACCACACTATGTTGCATTCACTGTGCTGCAGCATGAATTTTTCTGGTATCACTGTTTAGCAAAATATTTGTCAATGTGTTTCACGTTTACCTTTTTTAAGATTGAAATGACAGGTGCTCGATGGTTTATTTTCCGAAATTGTCACATAAAGATATGTTAATCAGATACATAAGTTCTGAGAAAATCAATCATTTGTTACTTTCAGATTACAATGAGGGCAGAAGATAGACGTGACAATGAGGCTTTATACAATAAAATGACAATAAGAGAGTTGGCAGAAAATTTTACAGAACCAGCCCCTACCGATGATATTCAGGTAAAGAAAACAAAACCTTATAGGCCTACAGTATATCACAGCATATTTGATAGCTTTATACTATAAAATGACAATAAGAGAGATGGCAGAAAACTTTACAGAACCAGCCCCTACCGATGATTTTCAGGTAAAGAAAACAAAACCTTATACAGTATATCACAGCATATTTGATAGCTTTATACTATAAAATGACAATAAGAGAGATGGCAGAAAACTTTACAGAACCAGCAGCTATGGTTGATATACAGGTAAAGTTTGGTTACTGTAAAGGCGGCACCTCATGCATGCGGAATTAGGACTGGTTAACCTTAGTCATTGGTAAAATCTGAAAATAAGGCGTAGTTTTATTCAAAAGTAACTGTATCATCTTGCGCCATTACCTCAGTATAGACGCAAAACACATTATTTAGTCCTTAAAACGCCAGCAAAACAACGGCATCTGAAAATGTCTATTTAAAATCAGCATAGAGGCAAACATTGTGGACCCAGATCAGACTGCTCCTACAGGAGCAGTCTGATCTGGGTCCACACTGTTTGTCTATGAGACTTCAAATATTTTAGTGGACGACAAAGAACATATATTTTGTGATTATGCCCTTTAATATAGGAATGAAATTTAATTTTTTGGTTTTTATCGATGTGTAAACTCCGGCGAATCACTCACAAATTGAATAAAGCCCGGAGGGCTTTATGTTGAATTTGTGAGCGATTCGCCGGAGTTTACATATCGATAAAAACCAAAAAATTAAATTTCATTCCTTATAATTCCAACTTTACAACAAAACAGCACATTTGTAAAAGGTTGTTGACAAAATTTCAAATTTAAAAGCCCACTGAAGAAAAATAGTTCATAACCGCTGTCTATGAAAGATCAGGCATCCATCTTTTAAATTCTGTCAGTTCAAACTTTGTTTTGCTAAATAATGATTAAAATTGCACTCTATTTGGGGCGAATATGTGAGTATGGGCTGACTGGGCTCAAAACAACTCCATTGAGTTTGGAAATGTTTTCTTATGTCTTACTTACTTACTTACTTGTAGTCATCGGGAAACTTATTAAGCCCCAAAGGCTTGTTTTTCCCCTCTGCTCTCTTGTTTTCTTGTCGTCGCTTCCGGTTATTGTGTTACATAATAAAGTTAGTAAATTTCTGATAAGTCATATCTTGAGTTTTCCCATAACTTGTCCAGTTTAGTTTTGAATTCCAACACGGTTTTTGAATTTACTATTTCTGATCGTAAATTGTTCCACACTGGGATAGTTCTCATTGCAAATGAATTCAATCTGATAGATTTATTAACTCGAGGTTTACTCAGTTTTAAATTGTGTCCTCTTAATTGGCTGTTGTCCGTGAATGTAAAAAACTTGCTCATGTCAATGTCATCTATTTTGTGAATTATTTTAAACACTTGAATGATATCATATCTTTTTCTCCTATATTCCAAAGTTGATAAATTCAATTCCATTAGACGCTCTCTGTAGGACATTCCATGTAACTCAGGTACCAGACGGGTAGCCCGTCTTTGGGCATTTTCCAGGATCTGCTTGCACTTTTTAGTAGTTGGATAATATATCAAGTTCCCATAGTCGAGGTGAGATCTCACTAATGATTTATATAATGTTAAAAATGTGCTTTTATCAATATGTGTAAATTTCCTTCTAATTAAACCACTTATTCTATTCACCTTATTCACAACCTTGTCAATGTGCTCATCAAATTTGAGATTTTTCTTGAACAATATGCCTAGATCACATTCAGAGTCTTCTAGCGATAATGTATGAGAGTTATTTTCACTGCCAGTCAAACTATATTCAATTTCAAAATGTATATTACCAAATGAGATCACTTTACATTTCTTTATATTAAATCCTAAAAGCCAGTCTCTACTCCATTTACACAATCTTTCAATGTCCTCTTGCAGTTCCATCATGTCTGCTTCAGACTTAATGTTACGATAAAGTTTGCAGTCATCTGCGAATAGTTTACATACACTTCCTACCACTCCAGGCAAATCATTTATGTAAATTATGAACAATAATGGACCAAGTATAGACCCTTGGGGATTCCCGATAAAACATCACTCCATTTGGAAGACTTTCCATTGATGACAACTCTCTGCTTTCTATCATTTAAAAAGTTTTTCAACCATTTCAACAAGTTTCCAGTTATTCCGTACCCTTCTAATTTCTTGATGAGACGTTTATGAGGAACGCTATTGAATGCCTTTCTGAAGTCCAGATATACAGTATCTACTTGCAAATTATTGTCTAGTGCTTCGGTCCAGTCTTCCATAACTGTTAATAGCTGTAATACAGTGCTTCTATTCCTTCGAAATCCATATTGACTATCTGACAACAATTTATAACTTGACAAGTGATCCATTATAGCTTCTCTGATATTACTCTCCAACAATTTACATATTACTGAGGTCAAGGACACTGGCCTGTAATTTCCTGGATCTTGTTTGTTACCCTTTTTGAAAATACATGTTATATTTGCTTTTCTCCAGTCTTCTGGCACTTCTCCTGATGCTAAAGTTTTACGAAAAATATTAGTCAATGGGAGATAAATCTCGTCTGCACACTCTTTAAGAAAGTACGGATGACACTCATCTGGGCCACATGATTTTGAACTATTTAGAGTTTTTAACTGTTTAAGTACCTTTTCTGCCTTAATGTCCAAACTATTTATAAATTCATCATCTTTCACTTTTTGCTCAAATTCTGGCATTTCTTCATTACCTTCTACTGTAAATACTGACGCAAAAAAGTCGTTTAATATTTCTGCCTTATCCACATCCTCAGTTTTTATATTCCCATGTTTATCTTTTATATCCCCTATGTTACTTTTACTCTTCGTTTCTTCCTTTACATGACTCCAAAATGTTTTGGGTGATATTTTCACACTTTCTGCTATTCCCCTTTGATATCTCTTCTTGGCAAATCTAACTGCTTTAGAGGCACTATTTCTTAACTTACAGTAATTCTCATAGTCTACATAGCTGTGACTGAATGTGAAACGCTTCCATGCGTGATACTTCTTTTTATGTCAAAAGTGCGTACAGCTTGCTGGGCTCATTGAAAAGGCCCTACAACGGATTTGGCCACGGATCGAAGCACTTACCTTCACAAGTCCTGCCTTAAATCTCCGAAGTAGATCTAGGATCTTAATGTCAATTTTAACAGTGCGATTTGACAAGTTGACACTGCGTTGAAACATTTCGTTGTTGATGTAAGCCTTGACATTGTTTTGATGACGATTCTCTTCAATGACGTGACAATTTGTTAAGTGACGTCACATAACTCCCCATCCAGTTAATTTCTTAGAGTTCCCCGTTGCTTTGAAGGTGCACCATCATGTACAGCTTAAGGGCTTTTAAATAAGCTTTAGAACATACTTAACTATATTTAATCTGGTAAAAGTTATATAGTTTTCTGTACAGTTCGTTATTATCAACACAATCAAGCACTGTGAAATCAAGGCAGTTATCAAATATTCCTACGCATGGGTTTTTATCAAAGTGTAAAAACGATTTAATTTTGCCAACGGACCAATCAAAATCTCCGAAAAAACGATAAAAGCAATGAGTTGGAATTATTGGTTAATAATGTGAGTTCCGTATGTATACAAATAGGATTTTCATGAAATGCACACATGTTTGGCCGGCCCGAACAGCTTCTTTATTCTTCAACGAATTATAAATAGAACCTGATTTCGCTTGAAACTGGCGTCTTTCAGTTTAATTTTAAATGCTCCCCCTAGACCCAAGATGCCCTTTGGACAATTTAATGTCGCTATATAAATATACAACATATGTAAAGTGCGTCTTGGGTCTAGGGGGAAAGGGGTTGTATAAGCGAAAGAAGGCATAAAACATCTGACAAAAATAGACCACTTTGCAAGATGGTCGTTTTTATTGTACATCAACTGTATAAATATATTTACTCTATTGCGATATGACGATTGTTTATCCTAGTTTAACGGTCTATTTCCCACATATGTTACTGAATGACAAGCACAGCTGATGATCAAAATAAATTCTCATTCAAAACGGAAAAGAGTTATTACATGCATTAATTAAACCCCGTTTAAAATATTCATTCTAGGGAGTGGGGTGGCAAGGGTGCAAAGACAGCTCATCTATATGTAATTGTTGAATTTGCTTAGTGTCTCCTGTCGTTATTTCAACAAAATAAAACGAACGTATCTTTTAGGGAAATAGCCTGCCTTATCGCTAGAAATTATTGACAATACCAGAGTTGATAGCTTCATGTTCTTATGATATGACAGCGTATGACATTATTTCTATTTGGTTGGTTTGGTTCAGATTTAAACAAGTCTGAGACTTATATCTGTATCCCATAAAAATGTAATGTATTGTGTATATGAATTGTTTGTATCTTATGTACTTATATTTGAATAAAGTATTGTTCACACTGAATTTTGATGATTTCAGTTCAGTTGGCTACGTTACTTTACTGACATTATGGGAATAGAAGGAGTAGAAGTACCTATATCAGTTGGCGAAGCAATAGTGTTACGAGCTGTACCTTACTTCCAGAATAGGTTTAATATGCTTGGTTATCTGTTTATTTATTTTAGTTCAGTTGGCTACGTTACTTTACTAGCATTATGGGAATAGATGGAGTAGAAGTACTTATATCAGCAGATGAACCAATAGTGGTGCGAGCTGTACCTTACTTCCAGAAGTTGTTTGGTGTGTTTCAGAGTTATTCTAGAAGGTTAGTCTATTTCTGAGTTATGAGTTATTCTAAGAGGTCAGTCTATTTCTAAGTTAAAGCAAGAACTTGGAAGCGCTAAGACCTTTGAACATAAACCGCTTGATGGGCCCCCAGGTGTTGCGGGGATCTTGAAAGATTGGCTATTTCTTTTCAGGGAGCTGGGGAGCACTGTTTATTATTTTAGGGATCTAAGTAGCAAGCTCATAGTTTTTTGGGATTTAGGGAGTCAAGCTTAAAACCAAAACTAAAGACAAACCCCAACGCACGATGATAGCAACACCAACGAATTAACTAACAACAAAGGAATCATTCGCAGATCCAGAGAGGGGAACAGGGGTTCCGACCCCCCCCCCCCCCCCCCTAGAAATCACAAAAATATTGGGTTTCTTAGCAATACTGGTCCGGATCCCCTAAACATCACAAAGCTACCAAGCCAGCATTTAATGTTGGGCCATTGAAATGCCATTTTAATGGCGTTTCACTGGCGGTTCGATGATGGCCTAGTTTTAGTCTTGTATTGGTATCTGAATCCTCTCATCAACTAAAAAGCTAAAAAGGATAATCTCATCAACTAAAATAAATGTTGTCAAAGTTGGACCCACTCTGACAAAACTTTCTGGCTCCACAGATGAGAATCACCATCTTAGAATAGCTTGCAGCTGCAGATACCTTAGAAACCAGTACATTGGTTTGGTTTGTGTCTGTAGGTCTCAGTCAACAGCTATTATCATGCTGAGACAAAATATTTAAGAAATGTTTATTAGCTCTTGTAAAAATAGTATAGAGAACCAAAAACAACTATTGTATACAACATATACATTGCAACTTAAGTATATGTGATATGTACCAAATTCTCATATTCTAGCCCATATCATGTTTGTCTGTTTTACTTCCAGTACAATAGCTAACTATGTGGTGTGGTCTATAATGCAGAATCGAGTCAATAACCTCCCTAGTCGCTTTAAGGAGCTACGAAATGAATTTAACAAGGTTTGTTTTCATATCTTTTTTGTGGGCTCCTCCTCTTCTATCACAAACTTTTTGTCTCCTTAATAGTGTTTTAATCAAATAAACAAATTCTATAAAATTAGAAAAGAGTATCTTTTCTAATTTTATACATACACTTACCCATTAAGTTTAATAACTTCTTTGAAATATATAAAATATATACATATAACGCTATGCATTAAAATCTTTAAAACACTATTTTAATGCATTAGCAAACATATGATTGGATAACGTCATAAATTTACACAGTATATCCTGTGATATGCTGTCGCAAACTCAACGCCATTACGTAACGTCGCTTTCCGTGGGTTGACAAGTGAATATATGCAGCTGGCGAGTGGTTTAATGCAGCTGACAGCCGCTGGACGAAGGCGCAACATAGTACATTTTAACTGTCTTTTTGAAGGAAAATGTTAATAGTACATTAGAATGGGGATAGTGTTTTGCAAATTATGGTATCGTTATGTGTATATTGCTGTAATAACGCCGTGTATATATGGCAAAATCTTAGCGTTTTCATGCAAAAAAGTTTAACTATCATAACTAACAACACAACTAGACCAAATAAATCAGACTATACAAACGACTGCACAGGATATCAAAACAATTGCACAAACCATGTAAACGACAGTATCAACTACCAAAACGACTGTACCAGCTATCAAAACGATTTCATCAACTATCTAAATGTCTGCACCAACTAAGGAAATGCCTGAACTGACTACAAAAACGACAGCACAAAGCATCAAAGAGACAACAATCAAAACGTAAGTGAGTATGATCAGGAAATACCAAAATCACATACTGCAGACCAACTCAAGGCACCGTGAGGAAGAGCCACAGAACATTTATAGTGATAATACATCTGTAAGACAATGAAAGCAAAGCGACCAGCTTTCTCTTCCTCTTCAAGATGATTGCAAAGCTAGAATGGACACAAAGTAATGCATAACAAAACAAAGACATACACAGAACTCCCACAAACAATGGGAAGTACATTAAACAATAGATCAACAACAACAGAACCACCGCCTTAGAAGGGACAGCAGCCTAAGCCACGGGGGTGCTTAAATGTACTTTACTAGCGCTAAATCTTTGCCCTAGATTCTGTTGTTGTAAAAACACAAAATTGTTTAGCTTGCATGGAGGTCTCTATGATGATATATTGCATAAGTTAGAAGGCTTCCATGCGAGCTGAACATTTCTTATACTTCAACAACAGCAGAATCTAGGGCAAAGATTTGGTACCAGTAAAATGCATTTGGTACCAGTAAAATGCCTTGGTGGCTTAGGCTGCTGTCCGTACTAAGGTGGTGGTTGTGTTGTTGTTGACTTTTTGTTTATTGTTACTCCCATTGTGGGAGTCTGTTTGTTCTATGTTTTTTCGTACGTTACTTTATGTCCATTCTAGTTTTGCAATCATCTTGATGGGGAAGAGAGCTGGTTGCTTTGCTTAGTTTGTCTTCCTGGTTTCTCGTGATGGTTGTGTGGCTCTTCCTGGCGGTGCCATGGGTTTGTCTGCGGTTTGTGATTGTGGTATCCTCTGATCATACTCACTTACTACTTTCTTAACTAGGGCAATGTATCATCACAGCGAAACAATCAAATCAAATTAACACATTATGATGATGCAAAGAAAATGGCTAATGACTCCCATATAGTCAAAGCTAAAGAAAACCTCAAGTTGAGCTATGGTGGGCCAAGCCAACGACAATCATCAGGCACCAACCTACGGATTAAAGATTTACGTCAGGGCCGTCATTAAGTCTGAGGCCTGACCCACCATCGTGCAATTAAAGAGGAAACCATAGCCATCAACCATGCTTGGGTTCACAACCAGGCATACAGACTGTCACATGATATCCATGTTGTATCCCACTCTTTTATAACATTTAATAATTTTTCTAAATTGTCCACTAAGTCTTTCAAACAATTCTTTTAAAATAAACTAAATCGTCGCCATAAAATACAGGTTCTGATATGCCTTTTCGCAGAAGAGTATTTAAGCACAATCAACTCTGGGTGTTGGTAATAAAATTTAGAAAAAGCTTTTCGGAGTCAATGGTATTGATAACCTTGATTTAGCAACTTAGAAGTAAAAAATGATCATTGACACATGCTATGGGTAAATGCCTATGGTTTTCAGTAAAAATTAAAGTTTGCCAATCGGCCCTTTCTTCACCATGAAGCTACCCTGACCTGAGTACTTTATGGCAGTGAAATCCATTTTCGATAATACATGCGTCAAAGATGTAAAATTTGGGGCAGAACAATCAGTTTTACATTAAAAAATATAGAAATCAGAAAGCATTTTTTTAAAATATCAACCCCCCCCCCCCCCCCCCCCCGTGTGCCAGCAAAAGCTTTTGCCTGTATATGTGCTTCCATATTTTACACGTTGTATGAAAGTGTGGCTTGCTGGCACAAGTGGGGGAAGATGTTCAGCAGCCCAAAAACCCAGGGCCTAAGCCCATAAAATGCCTTTTCTACCAAATTGGAAATTATGACTGTAATGAAGTTCTTTAGAACCAACCTCCTACATTGCTTTGTATTCTGTGCTAGTTTAATATAAAGTACATGCAGATTAAAAGTAGAATTAGCAAGCTTTATGCATTTTTTCATAAGAAAAAATCTCTTTGTTGGAGCAATGACACATTCTTTTGCAAACGTCCTGTACTTATCTATTTTTGCATACTAGGGAATTATTCATGTTTTTATTTTCGTCTGCTGACTTTCTTCAAAATTAAGTTTTTACAAATAAAACCAACTGGGACCACCTTCCGAGTGTCAAACAGTTTGGATCCAGATCAAGACCGACTTTCTGTTGGTCTTCATCTGGGTTCAAACTGTTTGCAAAAGGCTATTGGCAGACGACAAAATTCTCCGATGGCATGCAAAAGAGTTACATGTATATAGCAAAAAGTGCAACTACATCAACTTTTCAAAGCGATTTTACAAACTGCACCAACCATTCAAATAACATCACCACAAAAAGAGAGATATATATGGGCCTCGTCGCGAGAAAACCTGTCTTCGGGGTTTCCGACACAGTGATATTCAAACCAGCCTGCTCAGCTACAGAGACTAGCTAAAAAGTTGAAATTTCGCTTGAAGCAAGTCTTTATATGATACTTTCCAATTAGCAAATAACAAAGGCGCTGATCAGACTGCGCGTATGCGCAGGCTGGTCTGCGCCTTTGTTGTTCGCAAACCCCCGAAGACAGGTTTTCTCGCGTCGAGGCCCAATTATAAGACTGTCTGTTAACCATTAATTATTAGGGCAAACACTAGTAACAAATCTTTTAAGGAAACCTAAAAAAGACATTTGGGGATAAAACATGAGATTTTGGCACTGGTTGCATCGGTCATCATCCATTGCTCAATCTAGCCTGCGTCCCTGTATTCTCGCTGGGGCCTTTATCGTTAGCACACACAATACTTAGGTGTAGAAAAAGATGAATATCAAACATTAGACCTGTATTTCCACTGGGTAGCTGTGTAAACATGTTAAAAGTGTGTCTTTAGGCATACAGGATGTGTCATTTTGACATGGGATGACTTATTTACATATTTATTTTTTCAAAACCAGGTAGTTTATGGCACAGCCACATCTCGTGCGAGGTGGAGAGAGTGTGTGGATTACGTCACTGGACAGATGGGAATGGCGATTGGACAGAAATTTGTCAAGCAGGAATTCGACGAATCAGCCAAGTCAAGTGTTAGTTGTTGTTTTTGTTTTTGTTTTTTTTCGATTTTTGCCTTGAAATACGACCATCTTTAAACAGGAATGATCCCAATAATAGTTTTTATTCCTAGACAGGTTAGTTTATCTTTATGCTATAAAGACATCGATAGAATTGCAGACAGTTCACCAACAAATTGGTACCATGTATGTGTTTGATCATTATATGATATTGTACAAAAATCGTTTATACTCTTTTCTGTCAAGAGTAGATAGTGTCTAGGAGTGGTATAACGCCATGTATTAAAATCAATAAACCACTAGTGGTTCACATATTTAGTAACGTTGTTCGGATAGATAATGAAATTTGAGAAAAAATGTATTTGTATATATGTATTAAATAATCATTTTTGTAGCATGTTCGTTAAAGGAAACATGACAGTCATTTAACAGATTCATACAAACATCTTGTTTTTTTACTATTTTTACATTGTAGGGACACAAATTTTTAAGAGGGACAGACAGTGTGAATAGTTTAATTGAATATTAAAGGAACAATGATGCTGTAGTACCTGTGTTATCACGTGTTTGTTTTGTGGTGTCATAACAACTTCTCGTATATCTGGCAAAATATTAAAGCAGAACTGAAACGATAAAAGACAGTAATGAGAGAAACAAAAATGCTAAAACCCCCATCAAAAAATTCCAACCGAGTCAAAAGTTATCCAAGTTTTAAAATTATGCAAATTAGCAAATACGTTCCACTTATGCTGGAATACCCACTGTTATTATTATTATTATTATTGAGTTTTTCTCTGTAACCTGATATCTGAAATTTCAGGTTATGTCCAATATGTTTCGTAATTCTTTTTAATCTTATATTTATTTGTTAGTCAAGACTAAAAATGAAATCTTCTGTTATGAATAGCTAACACGCTATAAACTAATTGATAATATTTTTAGTCGTTATTACGTTGAAAAATAAGGATTTTGTGGTATAGAATTGGTTTGTAAGTGCTGTTTATCTGAAAAATGCAGATATTGACCTCACTTAATTAATGCTAATTGGGTTTATTGCTCTAAACGTCATGGGAGACTAATGATCAAATAGAAATGCTTAAGCTAAGAAAGTGTACACAGTATGTTCAATCAGTACCTTTAGCAGAGCACAGTGACTCATTTGGTAGAGCGTTAGACTGGGGATTGAAGGGTTTCTGGTTCGTGCCTCACAGCTGGTGGAGTCACTGTGTTGTGCCCTTGAGTAAGACACTTTATTCGCTGTTTAGCACTGGTTCAACCCAGAAAGACCCATCCAAACATTACTGAAAAAGTGATGACTGGGACGTAAAGGATCAAACCTTACAAACAAAATATAATTGAGCCCAAACATGAGATATCCAACAATATGGTATGGGAAATCTCATACACACCTGACCTGAGCCTTTGCTAGTTGCTTGAATATTTAATGACTCTTAAGCTACTGACTGAACATCATTTGGAGTTTGTAAGCTAAAAAGGAGGCTGCAAAGGCTCGCCTGAGTCTACACTTGTAAAAATGCCACATTGTTGGAAATCACATGTCACAGCTCATATACACCTTTTTATCATATGACGTCGCGTCTGGGAGTGAAATAACGCCATGCAATAAAATCTGTAAACCACTAGTGGTTTATCGATTTACGGGAAACGTTATGACGTCCATAACAATGTTGCGTACATAATGACAAAATTATAACGTTTTTACACCAGAAATGAGATTTCAAAGTATTTGTCATATGATAAATAGAATCTAACATTCGTGCTCTTGTTTTATTGAATTTATTAAACTCGTTGCAAAAAAGAGATAAAATGCTCGGCAAGCCTCGCATTTTATCTCTTTTCCCCAACTCGTTTAATAAATTCAATAAAACATGAGCACTCATGTAAGATCCTCTATACAACTCATCTGGTTTACTATTACCTTACAGGCTAATGAAATGATTGGAAACATTAGAAATGCTTTCAATGAACTTATCAATGACTTAGACTGGATGGACGAGGAAACCAAAAAGTTGGCCAGAGAAAAGGTAGCGTACAGTATACCTATAGGTTATAGATCATATGGGCCTCGTCGCGAGAAAACCTGTCTTCGGGGTTTCCGACAAAGCGAGATTCAAACCAGCCTCCTCAGCTACAGAGACTAGCTAGAAAATTGAAATTTCAACTGAAGCAAGTTTACGTATGATACTTTCCAAAAAGCGAATAACAAAGGCACTGATCAGTCTGCGTGGATGTGCAGGCTGGTCTGCGCCTGTGGTGTTCGCAAACCACCAAAGACAGGTTTTCTCGTGCCGAGGCCCATATATTACAAGTAGAAAGAATTAAGTGGGAACCAGCGTAATTTTCTCCTCCCCTTAGCTTTTGAAATGGTTGCATTGACTTAACGGATTAACTTAATGATTTACTTAATAGATATTTCAAATATTGACAAAATGTGTAGTTAAAAAGTCTGTGAGTATGATTCACACACTGCAGACCAACCAACAGCACCAAGAGGAAGAGCCACAGAACATTTATAGTAACAGTACATCTGTAAGACAATAAGGTGGCCAAAACTTTAAATTTCTGTGCAAACTGATTGGTTGTTAAGTAAGTTTGTTCAGCAATTAAGATTAAAGTTTAAATATGTTGAAAGGAGATATCTGCAGATGTCACAGTTATTTAATGGCTAACATTGTGTTTAAACATAAAGTAAGTGAGAATGACCAGAAAATGCCACAATCACAGACCTATATCCCCACTGGATGGCTCAACGTGTTTACACATACATAAGCGATAGGTACCAAGGTATCATAAACTGTCACTTTTTGGGGCCAGTACACAACATTTCCGTACTTATTGCACCAGAGAGCAGTGAAGGCTCTTGCGAGTTTGTTCATTTGCATAGACTTGCCAGACTTTTTGATACTCACATACACAAATTATGGATGTAGATGAAAGCTCAGACAAAATACTAGGCCTCCAGCTTTACTACATACGCCAGCGTGGGCATTTGCTAGAGGTATATGCCCATGTGCGATAAGGACTAAATTCTCCTGAACTAGTAACCCATTTGTTTTACTTTCAGGCAGCGGCTATGAGAAACTGGATTGGCTACCCAGATGACATATTAGATAACGCCAATTTAAGTCGACTTTATGAAAATGTATGTCAATTTTAGCATATTGATACTGTAAATTCGGAAATTCTTGAGGGTTTTATTTTTGTGAAACTTTGCATCTGCTGATGTAGGTAAATCATATCCTATTTGCGAATTTTTAAAGTGGCAAATATGTCTTCTAACGCTATTCGCGAAAATGAAATTCTCGCAAAATTTTTCAAATTTATGGAAGGATCGATAGATAAAAAGGATTCCTATTGGTTACTATTATACCCCCATTATACAAAGATTATATAGGGGGTAGGGTCAATCTGGGTAAATACGGACGAAAGTTACACGCCAATGTTTCACAAGCCATTGTCGTTATTTGACAGGGTTTATACATTCAGGTACGGGGGTTTATAGTTGTGTAATGTCATCGCTGTACCCTGCAACAAGAGAACGGGCGATATATGGTTCCGAAACCAGACAATAAAGCATAAATGTATGTGACCCAAATTCAGGTAACACGGATGAGGTAGGTAAACTACGGACATAGACAGGGAAAATACGGGCATATACAATTTCCATTAGGGTAAATACGGACTATGTATATACCTTTTGCATTGATAATTTTGAGAGGCTGTTGAAGTGTTCTTTTTTATTCTGGGGCCTTGTCGTTTGATGCTTGGGGGAACATGGTTCGATCTTCGGGAAGTATTTTGGTGCCCAGGCATGCTATCCTTCAAATCTTCTGTACAAATAACACAGTTTTGTTGACCTGAGGTAGGGTAAAGTCGGGTAAATTCGGACGTCAGGTAAACTTGGACACACATTTGCAAACAGTGTAAATCCGAATGAGACGGCTCCTTATGAGCCGTCTCATCAGGATTTTCACTGTTTGCTTAGTTAATTTATTTTTTATTCCAATCACTAAACTATGAAACAAACAAGGTGGCTGTCCGAATTTAGCAGTCTGTCCGAATATACCCGACTTTACCCTACCACATAAATAATGGCCATGAAAATTTGGAACCATGCATTTTGTTATCTTAACATACCATAATTGGTCTTCAACCTGCATTTTCAGAGTTTTGTTTGATCTAAAATATAGGTTTTGCTAAAACAATTGAGAAAATAATATCAGTGTAAAAAGAAAATCAAACTCAATTCATCAAGGTGTGTTTTCCCGAAATGCAAAAATCGACTGAAAAAATATAGACAGTTTATTTTTCAAGTAACTGGGTCGAAATTGTTTTCATTATTGAAGAAAAAATGAAGAAAATAAAATATGACTAGTTAAATCTTTGGTTAAAGTCAATTTAATGCAATGAAATACCTGTTTAATGACTGAATTCATGCACCAAAAAGGTTTCTCCCAATCGCTAAACTTTGTGATATTCTTAAAGAATCTGAACCATGCAGGGGTAGTCCCACTGGTGGAGGCAAATTCCTCATTGCAAAGGGACATAGTACTTGTATAAAGGTGTAGAAGAGTGGAATGGACACTATTTAATGCTGAAATAAAACATTTCTTCGTCACAGACCTGTATATGCCTAGTGCAAAGGGACCACGGCACACCAACATCATAACCGACCTGTGTTCTTATACATGTGGATTGTAAGCCATCTGTCCATATTAACCCTGTTGTATGTATTTACCCAGATTGACCCTATGTAGTTTTAGCCTTTCAGTAAGGGTGTAAGTGTGTTTGTCAAGGATTTATCAGGAATTACTTGACTTTTGAAATTAGAACAAACATCCAGTATTACAAGTTGTTCTGCGTATTAAAGAATCAGCTATATGCTCCCCATAGGGAATATATTCTTTCTTTTAAGAGTAGCCCCTATGACAATAGATTTAAGGACATTAAATAAGGAAACGGCCAAAATCAAACTACGCCAATTTATTAGTCTCTTTAAATTCGCCAATTTTTATGCCGCGAATATTAAGTGTAATACAACAGTAAAAAACATATTCCACTGAGCTGGCTGAAAAAAAAGTTTATAAAGTAAAGTAACAAATAAAGTGTGCACTTATAAAAGCATATGCGCTAACAATGTTGAATATGGTACTTAGAATGTTTATTGTTATTTTGTTACAGGTCACAGCAAACAAGGATGAGTATTTTACAAATATACTTAATAATCTCAAGAGAATTGCCACTGATGGATTACGCAACTTGAGAGAGCCATATAATAAAAATGTGTATGTATCTATAGGTCCTAATTATTATTGTTTGTTAAACTTTGCCATGCTTATTTTTTTCATGTATTATAAACAAAGTAGTGAAATACAGGAAAATGTTGATTATTTTGAATAAAAAATATATTTGAAAAAGTTATATTTGAACATGTGAACATATATAAAAAGTGGTATTTCACATGTGAAAATATAAAAAATAACATAATATACTCTATTTTCTCCGTTGACATCCCTGAGCACACTTTAGATTTTCAAACACCTATAACTTTCTTATATGAAAATGTATTCATTTTCTTATTTGGATCATAAGGAACATTTTGGTAAAACAATTGCCCGGATTTGCTGAAATGTATTTATTTTCTTAATTGAATCATAAGGAACATTTTGGTAAAACTATGCCTGGATTTGCTGAAATTTACACTTTAGTAACTCCAGCTCCTGTGGTTGATAGACACATTAAGCAAAGTCATCATAGATGTGACGTCATTTGCGATCATGTATGTCGTTAGTAATGTGATTTCACAAGAAAGACTTGATATAGACAAAGGCTGTAAAACTCAATGTAAGATGGTAAAACAGTCATCTTGCCCTTAAAATAAAAAGTACATATGTTTTATTAGGGTTGCGTTTAAGGTTGTTCTCCAAATTTGAGTAAACTGGCAATTTTGTATTTTTGCCTGTTATAAAGTTTGGGTCAGTGTGAATAAATTTCTGTAGTTTTATACAAATGTTGTCCTTTCAGCTAGTGTACGTGATTTGATATGCATCTGAAAGATTAGATACATATTGACTATGAAATAATACTGTAAGAAGTTTAAAAAAGTATTACGCCCTTCAAATAAAAATGAATATATCTACTGTACTCATTATTTGCATTTATAGTGCTCCGTTCCAAATGTTAAGTAATTATAGTTATCAAAAAATCACCTTACAAGCCTTAATAAAAGATAACATTTTTATTTATACAAAAAATAGAAAAGTACCACAATTTGTTGCAGAATATATACTACTTATTACAGACAAATAAATGAAAACGGAAAACAGAGAATTACTAATTACAAAAACAAGGTATATAAACACGTTTAATTAATTGAATAAAAGTGTTAGGATTCAGTAGCCGACAGTTTGGCCAGATGTTCCTTACCAAACAGTGAAAACTCTTATCAGACTTTCCTGAAGGACTTGGTTTACATCATTTGCCTCTTCACCTTCATATGTTTGTAACTACATCATGTTTTCAAATTAGGCAATAAAGGTATCGAAAATTTTCATTTGGTGAGGTATATTTCCCGATATATGGTTGGAAATTTAGTTTTACAGTGACAAGTGAGCTGAGCCGTAAAACGTGATTTCCGAATGTATATCAGACGATATACCTCCCTAAATGAAAATTTTGAATATGGTCATTCCCAATCTAATGCACTTTTGCAATTTTGTCTCAAATTAAAATGTGGCAAGCAGCAGAAAGACGCATGTCAACTAACGAAATGTTATGTTATTAATGACTTCAAACTGTTTCCGACAGTATATCACAGGATATATTGTCACAAATTTCTGACATTATCCAATCAGACATCCTGTTACAAAAGCAAGTGCGATTGTATGGTACATTTGTTGTTTTTTAGGTGGAGCACAGCACCATCTACAGTAAATGCATATTACAGCTCCCTCTTGAACAATATTAGTAAGTTTGCTTTATTTTCTTACTTCTATCTTCATTGTGCTCTAGATCACAATGATCAGTTCAGTCTCCGATACAATACACCACAAATTGTTAAGTCATATGCATGTGCAGATCCAAAACATTCTGTCTGGGTGGTCCTGAAAACGTTTTTAGCCATCAACGTATTTCATAGAAGGCTGTACAAACCTCTCTCAAGAAGAAATTGGACCCAAATACTCACAATTTTACACGGAAATTAAGGAAGATGGCAATGATCAGGAATAGATACAAACAAATACCACACCTGACCCAGGACACCAGGGAAAGTGACAAAACACAAGAGAACATGACACACAAAAGAGCCAAGAGGTTAGCTCTTTCCCAGCAGGAGACCACAAGGCCACAAGGAACAGACAAGACAGCATGGCAGACACGAAACACAAATAACAAAGAAACACAAATGACAAAAAGGATCAGCATAAGATGTACCTCCTAGGACCGTTTCAGTTTTTTGTCTTCTGTTTATCTATACCTATCCTACTTAACAACTATGTGACACTTACTTTTCTAATTCTAGTGTTTCCAGCTGGGATATTACAGCCTCCATTTTATGGCAAGAATCAGCCAAAGTAAGACCTCCTTTATATATGTTTCTCTTGAATGTATTTTTGTAGTTTTTTATCATTTTTTTGAATAGGCAAAAGTATATTTGAAAAGGAAAAAGTGAGTATGACTAGGAACTATCACAATCACATGTGTATGCAAACAATGATAAATGTAACTGCTGTGTATCAGGGTTTTCTATATCACTACCAACTCTAGAGTTTATCTAATCTTAAGTGGAGTATTTTTGCTAAAAACTGAATGAGATGTTCCCTTATTGTCTTAGTGTTCACCTGCAATTTTGGATGTGATAGTTGACATATGGGCCGCGTTGAGACAAAACCTGTCTTGGAGTTTCCGACAAAGTAGTATTCAAACTTGTAGCAAGTTTAGATATGATACTTTCTATTCAGCGAATAACAAAGCACTGATCAGACTGCGTGCATGCTTAGGCTTGTCTTAGCCTTTGTTGTTCGCAAACCACCCAAGACTGATTTTCTCTCATCAAGGCCTATATTTTGTGGGCCTTGACCAATTTTGACTTCATTCTTACTCACATTTCTTTTTAACTGGCTAGTTGGGTTTTTACCTAAACTTTCCTTAAATGTTTCCTTGGTTGTCTAATTGTGCATTCACATTTTGGGTCACTTCTGCCAAAAATATGACCACAACTAAAAAATCTCAATTTGACTTTCTAGTGTACTTTGTAACGATATTTTCAACACATTTCCTCCAAGACTACGCAGCAGATTTTCATAACCTTACCTGGGATGTTTCCCTGTTAGTTTAGCTGTACACCTGTGGTTTTGGATCCTGTCTGTTGACACATATATCTGCAATTTACAAATGAGTACCCTGAACATGTGTTATGGGACCACGCATATATTTTAAGAAAGTTGTTTTTATGCCAGATTGAAGAATAGATCAGCATTTCTTGCACACTGGATAAGGATATCTAAGATTTTACCCTGGGTTAGAAAATCTTATCTAACCCAGGCTATCTTACCCAGGCTGTCACGTGACAGCTACATACATTGGTTGTATTGGAACTCACGTACATTGTCGTCAAGTGACGTCATTGTTATGTTAAACTGACGTCATCGTGTGAAATTGTATCTTAGCGTATTCAGGGACTTCTGGAAGCTTATTCTAATAAAAAAAACAGTGGTGATCAAGAAAAGAATCCATTATTCGTGTGAGGGTAGGATAGAAAAATCAGTCCCTCAGGATCACAGTTTGTCATCACTCCACAAGCCTCGTGATGCCAAACTGTGATCCTTGGGACGATTTTTTCTATCCTACCTTCACACTCATGATAGATTCTGATATTACGCCTAAATTAAACCCTATTACAAACCTCAGAGGAGACAAGGGTCTAACTTTAACTCTTTGAGAAAGTAAGCATGTTGCAGGTTACATTGACTGGCCTCTAGAGTACAAAATCATTTGCAAACAAACACTAAGCCCTGACAACCTCTTTTAGCCCCTAGTATGCGACAAGGAGCAATGAACTCAGCCTTTTTTCTCAGAAAGTGGTTATGCTGCAAATCATAATGATCTGGATGAAGACAATATCAACATACAGGTACAAATCAAGCGATTACACACGCCACTGGCCTATTAGATGGGCCCAGGGGTAATGCGCAATGTAACATGAAAACTATGATCATACACATATCCAATAAATGTTGTGAATAGTCAATCCACATACCAGCAAACTGTAGGCCATTTAACCCTGGAAGTAGGGAAATGCGCCAAATTTGACTTCTTAAGTAAAGTAGCTGTGTATAGCAATTTAAATGGAAGATACAGCCAATAATAAGTCATGCCACACTCTCAAGGCCCCTTATGTTGGGCTTGGGTCCAAATAGCTTTCCTTTTTTTCAGAAAAAAATGCAGGATGGTCAGAGGTGCAGGGGAAACTATTTTGTTTTTCTAAAACCAATTACTTGTTTTCATCATCAATTCAGATGAATGCTCATCATGCATATCTCTCTCTCTCTCTCTCTCTCTCTCTCTCTCTCTCATCACAGAATACATGTATGGAAACAGTGAAGGGTGATATAAGGCTGATCATCTTATACTGGCTGATTACCATATCCACAGCCTCACAATTGTACACCTTAAACACCCCCTCCAATGAATACACTCATAAGAATTACAGTATCTCTTGATATTCAAATAATGTTTTAAGAAGATTGCATTGTATAAAATTGTCAAAATATATGTGATTATGGGGCTCTAGTTTAAGACGCATGATATTCTTTTACACAGTTTATATACAACATTGTACTAATGAATCACTATTTAGTAAATATCAATTAATGGCGAATGGTTGTACATGTATATCATTTTTGTTAAATGCACATTAATACAATAAAATAGTATCTGTTTTATAGGTCAATGAACTATGGCGGGATAGGTGTGGTAATAGGACATGAAATAACACATGGGTTCGATGATAGAGGTAAAATGTAACCACTTTCTCATTAGCTGCTTAATTTCTAAGAAGTACACTTTTAGTTGATGATATAGAAATTGTCACTTTACTTATGAAAAGATAGTTTGCTTAGGAAAGCAAACAAATGGTCCCTGATTAGACCGCTTCTACAGACGCAGTCTGATCTTGGACGTCTTTGTTTACACATGCTTCTACTGGCTGAGTGGTGTAGCTCTGGCACTTGATCCTTTGTAAACAGGAAACCCCTAAACAAGTAAGAAGTCGTGAAATTACCCTAAAAGTCATTTGTGAAAAAGTCACATTTTTAAGCTGTGATATTTTTGCAATAATTTCCGTGACTATTAAAGGACATACATATATGCTATACAATAACATACTTAATGATGTTCAATCCAACAGCAAAGGGTAGATAATAGCTGCTTAACATAACTACTCGAAAATTTAATATTTTGATACTCAATCAGTTCAAGGGCAGAAAAGTAATATGGGTTTTATTCTTTCCACAATTGTGTTTTACCATTAAAGAATGTAAAATAGATTTTTCTAACAATTTGTGATCTGTCAGTTTAGTATGCCTGCGCACTATTTAAGCGTGCTAAATGTAGATAATACTTCGGATTGTAAATTGACAAATGGGGATTCTTCAATGTTTTTCATATGAAAGCATGTTCCCCACCTTGACCTAGCTTCCTACTAACGTATATTGTGTAAATTCAATGTATGCGGTTACCTTTAGAAGGATTTCCTGGGTCAAAGTGGGGACATACTTTTATATGAAAACAATTCAGCGTTTTCATTTTTCTCTTTACAACCCTAATTATTAATTGCATTTTGCATGCTTAAAAAGTCCTCAAGCATCCTGATCAGACTGATCGAATCAAATATTATTAGATAAATCTATTTTACCTTCTTTGATGGTAAAACACAGCTCTGTAATTAATAAAATAACTTACTTTTTAGCCCTTCAAGTGATATGTATCAAAATGCATTTCTTGAGTAGTTAAGTAAAGTCGTAATTTTATCTCTCCCTCGACCTCTGATTGAACGTCATGAAATATATTTTTGACTAAAATAGATGTATGTCCATTCATAGTCAAAAAAAATATTGGGGAAATCACAGTTTTTACCCTTATAGCGCCAAGAAAAAATGCATCTGAAAATGCCATCTGCTGAAGTCGTCTGCTGCAAATAATTGCCTAACATTACTGACGAATTAAGTTTAAAGTAAACAGGGTGGACCCAGAACAGACTGCTCCTATAGGTGCAGACTGATCTTGGTCCACCTTTTTTGCAGTAGAGGGTTCTTAAACATTTTAGCAGACGAGAAAGCAGACAAATTTTGCTGTGATTGGCACATTAAGGTTTAAAATTTTAGGGAGATTTCACACCTAAGTAGGACAACCCCTTTACAAACTTTTACACTGTTTGTATATGTAATAAAAATCTTTAGACAAAAGAATGCTATATTTTTGAAAATTTCACGAGGTTTTTTTTTTGCAAAACTTCACAGTCTTTACTAAAAAGTAGAGGAGTAGGATCAGAAAATATGACAATCACACACTGCAGACCAACCCACGGCATCCTGAGGAAGAGTCACAGAGCATTTACAGTAACAAGACATTCATAAGACAATGAAAGCAAAGCAGCCAGCTCTCTTTTCCTGTTCAATATGATTGCAAAACTAGAATGGACACATATTAATGCACAACCAATGGAAAACACACCAAACAATAGACCAACAACAACAGAACCACCGCCTTAGAACAGACAGCAGCTTTAACGCAAACGCTCAGTGTTACAGGATACATAAAATGTTTTAAATGCTTGGAATACTTTTCAGGTCGTCAGTTCAACAAAGATGGTGACTAAGAACAATGTTGGGAACAGCATATAATTGATAACCTTATAGCAAAAGCTCAGTGTTACAGAATACATTAAATATTTTAAATGCTTGTTACAATTTTTTTCAGGTCATCGTACTGATGATGATGATTTAGAACAATGGTGGGAGTAATACATGATCGATAACTTTAAAGCAAATGCACAGTGTTGTATGATACATAAAATATTTTTAATGCTTGGAACATTTATTTTGTTACAGGTCGCCAGTATAACAAAGATGGTGACTCAAAACAGAGGTGGAAACAACACATCATTGGTAATTTAAAATCAAAAGCTGTTACATGATACATACAATATTTAAAACCCTTTGGACATGCTTTTGTTGTGTGTTTTTTTCAGGTCGTCAGTACAACGAAGATGTTGATTTAAAACAATGATGGGAGTAACACATCATTGATAACTTCAATGCAAAAGCTCAGTGTTACATGATACATAAACCATTTTAAATGCTTGGAACATTTATTTTGTTACAGGTCGCCAGTATAACAAAGATGGTGACTTAGAACAGTGGTGGGAACAACAAATAATTGATAATTTTAAAGGAAAAGCTCAGTGTTTAATCGACCAGTATGGTAAATTTCTTGTTCCGGAAGCTAATATGACAGTGAGTTACTAAAATAAAGTATATGAGTATGACAGGCAATACCACATTAACAAACTGCACACAATCCCACAGTACAGTGAGGGAGCGACGCAGAACCCCTACAGTCACAGGACAGCAGGAAGATAACAACTGTTAAGCAACCAGCTTTTCCATCCTCATTAAGATGATTACAAAACAAGAATAGACACCAAGCATTCGTGCGCAGATCCAGAGGGGGAGACAGAGGGTCAGGACCCCCGCCCCGAAAATCACAAAGCTATTGGGTTTCTTAGCAATACTGGTCCAGATGCCCTGAAAATTCACAAAGCTACCAAGCCAGCATTCAATGTTGGGCCATCAGCAGCCAGCCAACGAAACGCCATTTAATAGCGTCTCGCTGGCGGGCCAATAATGACCCGCATTTAGTGGTATTTGGATCATCCCTCCCTTCAACAACTAAAAATAAATAAAAGCTATCAGATTTGGACCCCCTCTGACAAAACTTTCTGGATCCGTAAACGGCTCTGCAAAAAAAAAAGGTCAAACACAAAAAACGTACAAAGAATGGGAGAAACAATGAATGAACAACAGCAGAACTAACTGTTGAAGGTTTTAGATAACCTTTTGTTGGGAGATTGAATCAGCCATTTGATTCAGAAATATCTAGATGATTTAATATATTTGATTCAGAAATATTTTGTTGATTTAATGTATTTGATTCAGAAATATTTTGATAATTTAATGTATTTGATTCAGAAATATTTTGATGATTTAATATATTTGATTCAGAAATATTTTGATAATTTAACATATTTGATTCAAAAATATTTTGGTGATTTAATATATTTGATTCAGAAATATGTTGTTGACTTAGTGTATTTGATTCAGAAATATTTGTTGATTTAATGTATTTGATTCCAAAATATTTTGATAATTTAATATATTTGATTCAGAAATATTTCAATGATTTAATAAATTTGATTCAGAAATATTTTGATGATTTAATATATTTGATTCAGAAATATTTTAATGATTTGATATATTTGATTCAGAAATATTTTGATGATTTAATACATTTGATTCAGAAATAGTTTGATGATCTAATATTTGTTAATCTAGGGTTGTTTTCAAAATGCATTGGGTTTCTGACACTTACAGTTGGGCCACAACGCAAAAAAGCTGTCTTTGGGGGTTCGCAAACAACAAAGGCACAGACCAGCTAGCGCATCCCTGCAGTCCGATCAGTGCATTTAATAATCGCATTTTGGAAAGCCTCTTATCTAAACTTGCTGCAGATGAAATTTCAATTTTATAGCTAGTCTCTGTAGCTGAGGATACTTTTATGGTTTTGTTTTTTTGATTTGATTTGATTATTTACGTTCCATCAACAATCTTTCAGTTATAAAAGGACGGGTCTCCCTGGGTTGAACCAGTACTAAGCTAGGATTTATGTTCTTGCTCAAAGACACAATGCAGTGCCGCCTGTGAGGCTTGAACCCGCGGCACTGGGTCTGGAGTCAAGCACTCTACCACTGTGCTCCCAATATAGTTGTTTGAGTCTGGCTTTGTCCGAAACCCTGAAGACAGGTTTTCTCGCGAAGAGGCCCATTTATGAGCCAGCACAGGAGAGTTTTTTTTACTGTTTGCTAAACTTAAAAAAACAATATGAAGGTACACATATAAATCATAATTTTAAAATTTAGACCTCTGACCCCTTAAAATATAAAAGAACAACTCCATGCGTATTATATATATTCATTAGAATGACGCATGTGGTGTTTAGTTCTTTCATTTTTGGTTTCACAAAAACGATTCCTATGGAAGAAATCAACACTCAAACGGATATTATTGCTCCATAAAGCAGACCCAGCCATATATAAATGATTTCACCAATATAACACCACAGGTGCCAGTCCAGCTTAACAATATGCCATCTTGCTCAATTTTACTGAAATAGACTATAAATAGAGAATACTAGGTGAGTGTCTTTTGATATCAAGTTTACCAGGCAAGGCTTTGAGAATGCTTGTTGACATCGCGAGGCTTGCCGAGCGATTCAACATGCGTTCTCAAAGCCGAGCCTGGTAAACTTGATATCAAAAGGCTCGAAACTGGTATTCTATTTATCAGTGTACCCATTGTTGAACACTCTTCAAACTGGTGATTATGAGGGTTTTTTATTTTTGTGTTGATTCAGCGTCATAAGTGACGTCATTCAAATCAAAAAGTGCAACGTCATCATGACCTGATAAAGGTAACATGCCGTGAGATAGGAAACGTTTATTAGGTTATGTTGAAACAATTCAGTTAATATGAGAGGTGACTGATAAACTATAAACTTACTACTTTTTGGCATACTGTAAAGACTGGACTGGTCAGTGTTTATAATACTGTTATAAGTACTTTGATGTAAGGTGATATAACTGGGGAAAAGCAAGTAAGTATGACCAGGGAATGCCACAATCACAGACCACAAACGAACGGACTGTACCATGAGGAAGAGACACTGAACATATACAAACACATAATAGCAAGAACACAACTTAATTTAAGCAATCGGCTCTCTCTTCCTTAGCAATATGCATGTAAAAACAAGATTGGACATTAATACTACATCATAAAACACGGACAAGACACACACAAAAACACACTCAATAGGAGCAACAAAAACAATGAATCAACAACAACAACAACAGTCACTGCCTTAGAACTGACAGAAGCCAAGGCTACTGGAGAGTTTAAATATACAGTAAAACCTGTGTAAAAGGGCTACCCAAAAATAGCAAAACAAAGATCTTAATGACAAATGGTAGCTTAATGAAGGTCAAAAGTATTGCAGAATGCTCCAAAAATTAAGGGCATTCTACAATACTTTTTACCTTCATACAGCGATAATTGGTATTGAAAACTAATTTTCAGTCTTTTTGAGAGTGGCCATTTTACACAGGTTGTACTGTATACTACTGGCTGAATATGGACCCTAGATTCTGCTGTTGTTAAATCACAAATATTTTTAGCTAACATGTTTATTTATGTTTCTAGCTTGTCATGCATTTGAATATATTGCAATTTCACTTTTGTAGGTGAATGGCATAAACACTCAGGGTGAAAATATTGCTGACAATGGCGGGTTAAAGCAAAGTTACGCAGTAAGTAGTTATGAGCTTTCCTAGTTTTTTTTTGTTATATAGAAAATTTTGAAGCATTATTTTACTGATAGGTGGCATTCTTTAAATATTGACCTATCTGATTTGAGCGTTCTGGTTACATGCGCCATTCTTGTTTACCAAATGTGTCACAAAATCATGTGATTGACTGGATTGGTTGATTCAATTTATCATATCAATCGACGTCATCACGTGCAACTAAAACTAAATATTATCATTCTTTCACTAAATACTGTAATACACTATAGTGTTATGTTGTAACTGTAATATTCAAGTATTGACTATGTCTGGCATTAATACTAATAGAAAAAAAAAGATTCTGCTTGCTTTGATTTAATGGCAGAGTTTTGAGTAACACACTCGGCGTATTGATCCATCATAGCAGACAGGTCTATGTTTGAATAATATGCCCAGACAATGAATGGTTAAGTGGCAGATAGAGGTAATGACTTGTGCTTTAAATAAAACTTGGTAATTAAATGTATCAAACATAGAAAATGTCAATTTAGCTAAATACGAGGAACTCCCTAGTCATAATATATTGTTTTAAATGGCAACTTGTACCATTTCTAATTTTCTTTCGTACTTTATAATATAAAACAGGAGGTCAAGCGGGGATCCAGAAAATTCCGCAGGGTGGGGTGGGGTAGGGAGGCTCCTGATAAAGTTTTTAGCCATCAACGTATTTCACTCGTGAATCGCAGTAAAACTAAATTTCCGAACGTATATCCAACGATATACCTCCCCAAATGAAAATTTTGAATACAGTTATCCCCTAATTATGTGCATTGCTAGAACATTATTAGTTACAAAATAATTGTCTCTTGGTCCAGTACCAGACACCTAGACTCTGAATCTTGTGGTCTGGTACCGGATCTCAAGCCTGCCAGTCTGGGCGTCCACCAAATACCAGACCCGAGCCCTGCCTATGATGAATGGCTTGGGGGTTTAGTACTATGTTAAACAGTCATTGTGCATTATAATAGTGGTTATTACCTTAAATACTGATTATTCAGTATGAAAATACCTCAAGTTGAAGTTTTACATGTTACAGACCCCAAGACACTCATAATTACAAAATCTATATCAGATGACAATTTAGAAGTTTATTAAAAGTTTTAACCCTTAAAGCGCCAATCACAAAAAATCGCCTGCTATGTCGTCTGTTGAAATGTTTTAGAAGCCTTTTCAAAGACAATGTAGACCCACACTGTTTGTCTCTATACTTTCATTACTCAATAATGTTAGTAATAATTTACAACATACGACTTAAGCAGACCATATTTTTGGTGCGTTTTGACAGGCGTTTAGGGTTAAATATGTTTTTATTGCATTAACTCTTTGCCCATGCTTTATTGTCATCTGCTGATTTTTTTTCAAAGTCATTTTTTGTCGAAAAATTCTGTCAGGAATACCATCACAGTGCCAAACTGTTTGGACCCAGATCAGTCAGATGTTTTTACGGTCATGATTTGGTTCCAAACTGTTTGCAAAGGTTATCAGCAGACGATAGTAGTAGGCAAAGAGTTA
This sequence comes from Loripinus fragilis, assembly GCA_964019695.1. NCBI lineage: Eukaryota > Metazoa > Mollusca > Bivalvia > Lucinida > Lucinidae > Loripinus > Loripinus fragilis. The sequence continues at coordinate 65,767,141 of OZ026529.1, forward strand.
ATAAATTTTATCATATGATATCGCTTTTGGGAATGGTATAACTCCATGTAATAAAATTGATAAACCACTAGTGGTTTACAGATTATGGTAACCATACGAAATGAGGCCTATAACAACGTCGTATATATTTGGCAAAATATTGACGTTTTAACATCAAATTTGCGATTACAAAATAGTTTAAATGTCATATGATAAATAGAATCTTACATTTGTGCTCGTATATTATTGAATTGATCAAACTCGTTGCAAAAAAGCGATAAAATCCTTGGAAAGCATTAGATCCAGATCCGGATCCCCCCCCCCTGAAAAAGCCAGCATTAAATGTTGTTGGACCATCATCAGCCTGCCAACAAAACGCCATTTTTATGGCGTTTTGCTGGCAGGCCAATGATTGCCCATTTTAAGTGGTATGTTGATCCTCTCTCCCATCATAAACTAACTAAATAAAAAAACTAATAGAAATTAAATTAAAAAAAAAACTGGTTGAGTTGTGTCCCCTGTGACAAAACTTCTGGATCCGCGCATGATCGTCTATGTTTGCTATATTTAAGGCCTATAGACGCTGGGTTGATGAGCAAGGAAAAGAAGAAAAACAACTGCCTGGCTTAGATTTCTCCCACAATCAGCTATTCTTTATCAACTTTGCACAGGTGAGGCTTTATAATTTTGTGTTGATGCTTTACAGTCCAGTGAACATTTTTTCAGTCGTGTGGGGACGTTTTTCTGTGTTTAACCAGCGCTACGCAGGGGATAAAATGTCTTGCTTGGATATGGTGCAAACAGATGGCCACATGTTGTTTTTCAGATCTACTGTTACAACAATCTCATACTTTTTAATTTTGATGTACTGTAACCCGTGCAATGCCATGGGTTGGTTTGTTGTCCTTGTTTGCGGCTCTTATTGCTCATACCCGCTTGTGTTTTGTTCATGCATTGTATGTCAGATATGATACAACGCAATGCCATATTTCAGATATGGTGTAGCACCATACTCATGCATTTTGTTTTGCAAATGACATTACAATGCAATGTGCTTATGTGTTGCATAATATATATAATTGTATATAGTAACTGTATTAAATGCTCACATATTGAATTTCAGATATGGCATATCAGCATGTTCATTTATTGTATTTCAAAGATGGTGTGACAACATGCTCATGTATTGTATTTCAGACATGGTGTCAGAACATGTCCATGTATTTTATTTTAGAGATGGTATAACAACATGCTCATGTATTGTATTTAGGATATGGTGTAACAACATGCTCATGTATTGTATTTTATAAATTGTGTGTCAACATGCTCATGTAGTGTATTTAAGATATGGTGCAACAATGTGCTCATGTATTGTATTTCATAAATGGTGTAACAACATGCTCATGTATTATATTTCAGATATGGTGTAATAACATGCGTAAAGAAAGTGCAGTCAACGCTGTTCAAACAGGTGTTCATAGTCCAGGCCAATTTAGGTAAAATATGCCCTTTGTTATTATGATCTACTGCCTTATATTTAATTATTAGTAAAACACATCAGAACTTGAATTGGGCCATCGATGGGCCCATTTAAAATATCCACTCTTACATTAAATACCAAAGCAAAGGAATCCTTGTTAAAAGTAAGAAAGGCAGCAAAGATCAGGAGTCGATACAATCAAGTACCACACCCTACCCAGGATACCACATGGGAATGTGACAAAAACACAATTAAAAATCACAAATAAGAGCCAAGAAGTCAGCCCTTTCCAAACAGGTAACCACAAAGCAGCAATGAACAGACGCGAAAGCATTACAAACACAAGACATAAATAACACAAATGATCCACAAAAGAAGCACCGCCTTGGAACAGTCAGTAAAAGTATTTTTACTGGAGGGCTTAAACCTGTTTCATGGCGCTAACCTCACCCTTAGTTCAGATGTGGATCAAGATACATAGAGTTTTAGTTTGCATGAAAGGCCCCTAACTTATCCATGCATCATCTCCTAGAACATATAAATCAAGATATAAAAAGGAGATGAAGCAAAGATAAGGACTCAACAGTACATACATTGAAAAGACAATTATATGCTTGGCACATTCTTCTAATTTATCTCTTTTCCATAAAAAGCAGTTGATTATGACCAGGAAATACCACAAATTCCACAATCACGCACTGCACACCAACCCACCGCACTGTGAGGAAGAGCCACAGAACACTAACAGTCACAAGATACCAGGAAGACAATTAATGTTAGGCAACCAGCTCTCTCTCTCTCTCTCTCTCTCTCTCTCTCTCTCTCTCTCTCTCTCTCTCTCTCTCTCTCAACATGATTGGAAAACTAGAAAGGACACTAAGTACTAAATAACAAAACTTGGACCAAAATATAGAACCCCCGCAATCAGTGGGAACAACAATAAACAATGAACCAACAACAACCGACGCGGCCTTAGAACTGTTTACAGGACAGAAGCCTAAACTACTTGTGAGGAGCTAAGCATGCGAGCTAAACAATATTCGCATTTCAACCACAACAGAATCTAAGGCAAAGATTCAGTACCAGTAAAATGTATATAAGCCACCCCCACCAGTGGCTTAGGCTGCTGTCCGTTCTAAGGTGGTTGTTCTGTTGTTGTTGATGTATTGTTTATTGTTGCTCCCCTTGTTTGTGGGGTTCTGTGTTTGGTCCTTGTTTTGTTATTCAGTACCTTGTGTCCTTCTAGTTTTGCATTCATCTTGATGGGAAAGAGATAGCTGATTGCTTTACTTTAATTGTCTTCCTGATGTCTTGTGACTGTTAGTGGTCTGTGGCTCTTCCTCAAAGTGCCGTGGGTTGGTATGCAGTGCATGATTTTTGTGGAGTTTGTGGCATTTCCTGATAATAATCACATGCTTTTAGGTGTTTTAATGTTCTGTGGCTCTTCCTCGCGGTGCCATGGGTTGGTCTGCAGTGTGTGATTGTGGTATTACCTGATCATACTCACAGTTTGACAATTATATATACAAAAAAGTTGTGTTTGAGATCCAAGATTCGACCCAGGTATGTGCTATCTGTGTTAAGTTAACTAACTACTAGGCCATTTGACCGTTTGCATTATTGAATTGACAGTTTCTTAATATTCCCAGTTAAAGCAAGAGCCTGGTCAAAGTACTCCACAAAAAAATCTCAAAGATCACGAAGGTTTTGTTCTAAATTAATTGGTCTCAAGTCAGTGTTGTCAGGCTATAATGAGAATAGTTAAACTTAAAAATACCTACTGTCCTGCCAGCCAAGAGTGACAGTGACGTCATCTTTTGTTTACAAAGTTATCAGGGATTTATCGACAGGATAGGATTAATACACAAGTGATCCATCGATTCACGTTAGCTCAAGTGATATGTACAAGTTAATGTTTTACTTAACAATTGTAAACAAAGCATACATCACTGTCATCCTTGGTTGGCACGACAGTACTATTGTATAGAGGAAAACATCTAATGAATACAATTATATAATTCAGCTATTGTACAATGTTTATCCATTTATATGTGTTTTATCTTTATTCTAGGGTCATAGGAACGCTACAGAATTCTGCAGACTTTGCACGTGCCTTCAACTGCCCAGCATCCAGTTACATGAATCCACGAAATAAATGTTATGTTTGGTAGCAATAGCAGCCATGATTGATACATCTACTTACATGAATCCAGGGAATAAATGTTATGTTTGGTAGCAATAGTAGCAAGGATTGATACATGTATACCGATGACATTTTAGTTAACCCAGTCACGTCTTTTGTCGTCTGCTCCTCTTGTCTGTTTATGTTCTTAGATAGTCAATATTGCAAACAATATGGACCCAAATAGGACTGCTCCAGCCTGATAAGGGCTCATAGTGTCAACCTTCGTAAAATCTAGTCTCTAGTGAGCTTAAATATATGCAGCACATATAAGCAGACAATATTTGCAGGACAAACGAAAATGGTGGGCTAAGGATTAATGTTCTGAAATCCTTTTCTTTCAAGATTCAAGGAATACAATATTCAGGCGTCAATTAGCAGATGACAATTATCAGGCGACAATAAGTAGACGATAGTTGGATATTTACAACATATTTATATCAAAACGACTGTTTTATCTAGGCTCTCATCGCGAGAAACCCTGATTTGGGGGTTCATGGCCAGATAAAACTTGACGTGAATGATTTTATTCTAAGCCTCCACTTCCATCTCTGAGAAAAATAGCTTAATCATTGCATGTGAATTAACGTGTTTATGCCAAATATTCGTACACAACTGTTTCAAGAAGTTTACTATATTAATCAAATGGAAAACGTTTTGGCATTCACAAAGACTTTTAGCAACATGCAGAGAAACAGAATGAAACATATTTTGTTTTTGTCTTCATTTTTCCATATATTATTCAATTTATTTTTTTATATTGTTTGAATGGGTGAAGTCATATATGACCAAGCCTCCGGGTTATAAAACTTGAGTACAGTCTCAAACTCAAAATAAAGCTCAATGATTGGCTGCTTGCGGACACGTGTCTGTAAGCAGCCAAACATTGCGCTTTATTTTGAGTTTGAGAATGAACTCAGTTCTATAACCTCGAGGCCTGGATGCATGGTGTGTATACTATATGGGTCTTTTGTAACAACTAACGACATATGGAAAAGAAATATGGCTGATGCCTGGAAAACTGTATTTTGAAGTTCATATTTCAGTTGAGATTTCAAAATGATTTGAGCATAACATTGCAAAGTACAGTTTGCACAACGTGCTATAGGTCATTATGTCAACATCCCCAACATACAAGTTTCATTTAAAATCTAAGAAAAATGACCTGTAAAACAATACAGTGCACCCTGTGCTTAAAGGCTGCAAAGATTGTGGCAGTGTAGCACCCGTTAATGTAAACGCTCCTGTTAGTGTCAACATTGACAATAACGGGAGATATCGCTCCCGTTACTGTAAACAGGACCATGTTTACACTAAGCTGCAGTAATACAGACACAAAAAACAGAACCAACCATTAGTGTCAAAATTATGGAAAAAAAGAAATCACAAGAGATGACCACTTATCGCAGACATACGAGCAGCAATGACATAACCATCTTTCTGACATCGATATTCGGTGTTTGCTCGAGGCCCTCAGGCAAATACGGAGACACCGGGCCGATATGCCTGGCCATGTATTACTAAGTACTACGGGAGTAAATAATAGACCAGTTCATACAATAGAAAATGTAAAGGTGACAACATGTGCATCCCACATACTATTAGACAGCTTAATAGTTTATGAACATTTTGGTGGAAATGGAGGGGGAAGATCCATATATTGTGGGTTTTAGTTTCAAATCACGTTCATCGTGATCTGACGCCCTCGTCCAAAGAGCATTCAACCTGGGTATACACCATTATCGAACGGTCACACTCACAGGGTGGGTAGTCACGTGGTTTCTGTTAGGATACACTGTACGGAAAAATGGCGGACTTCTTTCCACACCGATGTTTTAAGCAAAAGTAAGTAGATATTTCTGCGTGTTTTTTCATCTGTACACAGAAAGTTATACACCATTTTCCAGCCCCCATTTTTCCCGATCTAACGATGCCAGAATATCCTCATAAAGCTTTTTACTTTGAGTACAGACTCTGTCACAAAATCTTTAGCGGCGAAGATCTGGCCTGAATTTGGAAATAAGCTGTACGGACAACATTTGTGACAGAGTTAGTACTCAAAGTAAGAAGCTTAAAGATGCTATCCTGGTAGCGTTTGATAGGGGAAAATGTGGGCTGGAAAATGGTGTATAACTTTCTGGGTATAGATGAGAAACCATAGAGAAATCTACCTACATTCGATCAGAATGTCCGTACAGTGTATTCGAACATTCGTACAGTGTATCCAAGCAAAAACCACGTGACTACTCACCCTGACTCACGGGTGTCTATTGATAAATTCAGCCTATGGTCTATACATTGTCCATATTTAGGTATATCTACAACTGCAGAATCGTGCCCTACAAATATGACATTAGAAAACAGTCTTACCTGCAAATATGAAATTAGCAACTAGTACAGACCCAAATGAGATGTCACCACGAGATAGAAACTTTGGGCGATTTTCGATAATAGGCCAATTTAATACGTTAAAAATGATTAATTTGGCCTGTTGATTTCAAGTAAGTATGACCTGAAGTGTGTCCTAAAATTAATACAGGTCACTCTGACCTATATTTCGTGGTTAAATAATTTCGCCTTATCTTTTTAAGGACCCAAAGTTCTATTACAAACGTAAGGAAATAAAAACCGACATTATTAACAAAAAGCGTTGATATCGCACATATTATCGTCACACGCTCCCGTTAGTGTAAACGTTGACAATTACGGGAGAGATCGCTCCCGTTACTGTCAACGTTTACACTAACGGTACCGTTACTGTAAACGCGTTTACAGTAACGGGAGCAATGTCTCCCTTTATTGTCAATGTTAACACTAACGGGAGTGTTTACACTAACGGGTGCTACATGGCAGTTTCGCGATATAAAACTTTATATCCTTAGTTCCTTTGCTTTGACAATCTGTTGTTAAATGTTTCCATTAAATTATTATGCTTACTCAGGGTTTTGTCTTTTAAAAAACCAAGTGAGTATGCCCCCACATGCAACAGACCAACTCATGGCACCAGGAGGATTAGACACAGAACACTAACAGTCATACGACCGCAAGAACACAATGAAATGAAATTATTAGCTGTCTTTTCCTGAGCAAAATGGTTTGAAAAAAAAACTAGAAAGACACCAAGAACTACACCACAAAACGAAAAACCAACACAAAACCTAAATGCACAAAAGGGAGCAACGACAAAAATGTAATTACAGTAAAACCTGTGTACAACGACCACTCTCAAAAAGATTGAAAAATTGGTTTTAAAGACCAACTATCGCTTAATGCATGTCAAAAGTATTGGAGAATGCTCCAAGGGGAGCTTTCTGCAATACTTTCGACCATCATTAAACTACCATTTGTCATTAAGATCTTTGCTTTGTCTATTTTTGAGTGGCCGTTTTACACAGGTTTTACTGTACAACAACAGGTTTAACACCTTAGATAGGACAGCAGCCAGGGCCACCGGGGCAGGGTTAATAATATACAATTATTGACTTCAATTTCGGTAGACATGAGGATTTATCTACCCAAAAAATGATTTACACCGAGGCTGCAAGGCCGAGATGTATATTACTTTTAAGGGTAGATAAATCCTTATGTCTACCGAAATTGAAGTCAATAAGTCGAATGACGGCTTCCTTACTTATTCAATGTATCATCACAGAGAAAAAATCTAATCAAATTAACACACTACATGATGAAACAAAAAAATGGCCCATAACTCACATATAGTCATGGCTAAAGAAACCCAAAATAGCAAGTGAGTATGATCAGGAAATACCACAATCATACACCGCAGACCAAAGTAAGAAAGAAGGCAAATATCAGGAATCGATACAATCAAGCACCACACCTGACCCAGGGCACCACGTGGGAAATTGACAAAAACACAATAAAACACAACATAAAAGAGAGCCAAGAGGTCAGCCCTTACCAAGCAGGTGACCACAAGGCTGCAAAGAACAGACATGATATCAAGGCAAACACGAAACATAAATAACAAAAATGATCCATAAAAGAAGCACCGCCTTGAAACGGTCAGTAAAAATTACTTTTACTGGAGGGCTTAAACTAGTGTCTCGACGCCAACCTCACCCTTATTTCTGATGTGGACCAGGACACATTTGGGAAGGTGACAAAACACAAGAAAACACAACATACACGACAGCCAAAAGGTAAGCCCTTTCCCAGCAGGTGACCACAATGCTGCAAGGAACAGACACGACAGCACAACACACACCAACACGGACCCACCGAAGCATAACGAACAAAAACGATCCACAAAAGAAACGTTGCCATTGAACAGTCAGCGAAATATCCACTGGAAGAATTAAACTAGTTTAACAGCGCTAACTTCGCCCTTGGTTCAGATGTGGATCAAGACATGGCACCGTGAGGAAGAGCCACGAAGCACTGACTGTCACAAGACATCAGGAAGATAGTTAAAGCAAGCAACCAACTCTCTCTTCATCATCAAGATGATTGCAAAACTGACACAAGTTACTGAATAACAAAACAAGGACCAAACATAGAACCCACACAAACATTGGGAGCAACAATAAACAATAAATCAACAACAACAGAACAACCGCCTTAGAACGGACAGCGGCCTAAGCCACTAGTGGTTGGTGGCTTAAATGCATTTTACTGGTACCAAATCGTCTCCAAGTTGAGCCACGGTGGGCCCAGCCAAAGACAATCATCAGGTACCAATCAAGCAATGAAATTTTTGTCATGGCTGTCGTCATTGAGTCCTGACCCACCGTCGTGCTATCAAAGAAGAAACCATAGATATAAACTGCTTAAGTATTGCTGGATTGTTTCAAACAGACTAGGTAGCCCAACTTGGCCAAATATCATCTAGCTTCTAATTAAATGCATAAGTAGCCAGATGATGATGATGATGATGATGATGATGATGATGATGATGATGATGACGTAAGCTGCAGCAAGGGTTCAAGGAGAAAAGGTAATGTGAGACCTAGTTTGTCATGATAATTACTAAATAAATGAAATGGGAAAACAAACAGATTTAATACCTTTGGGCTTTAGTAAGTTCACATGTAAAAGTGGATTAAAAATTTTAAACTATCGATTAAATGCGATGGTTTTAAATGGAATAAAACAAAAAGCTGTACCCTCTGGTGTCCCTCGGGTCTCTGCCCTTGGACTGGTAATCATTATTTATCAAAATGACTTGCCGGACTAGCTAAATCCAGTAATTAGAAGTATTGTAGATGATTCCATCACCATCATCTACAGAGAGCCACTTTAGTTACGCACCATTTTTTCAGGCCCCACATTTTTTGACAAAAATACTGGAATCGAACATTCTCTATGATAATTTATTTATTGACATTTTATCTGTTTGATAACATCGAAAACAAATTTTTGGAATCACTCATGCGGATCATTCTGCTACTCAAAGGCAATTTTGACAAATTTTGAAAAATGCACGTGCAAGCGGAACGTCTATTTTTTCTATTTTTGTTTTTTGCTAGGCATTATCCATGGTGATCGTTGTGACAGAAAAACACCAACAACAATTTATTTATTCAAGTAAAACCCCTTTTTTTGGTCGTTTGATTTAGTAACACCGTTACTTTTTGAAGAAATGCTCGTTTTAACGTCATATTAACGTCAGTTACAATAATCAAACTAGGTTTTCTTCGCAGATTATTTTGAAATGAGTCACTTGTTGACATAGAAGTATCAAAGCACGAAAACATCTTATCATTGACACGTCTTATAGCCTTGGTAGTAGTGACGTCATCACTAACGTCAACACCATGACGCCAATAAATCCATTAATTTTTTCACGAAAATAAACGGCGGATACATGGCTGTTTAAAATGAAATCATAAAAGAAGTATTTCGATAACTAGTTTACTCAGAATCATACGAAATTTTAACTAACTTAAAAAAAGTACTCAAACCAACTTTTTTCAAACCTTGGTCAGCTGGGAACCAAAATACTAAAACATTAAAAAAAAACTATGAAGTTATCAATCACATACTAGTCTTAGATATTGCCAAGAATAAATCGGCTCTTATATCTGGCATAGCAGAAATTTGACCCTGAAAAAAGTGCAATGTGATCTGAGTTTCATTCGAGATAATGCAATGTGAAATGGTGTTTTGAGGGTAATGCGCTTAAAAATCCATTTTCTCCTTCGTTTCTAATCTGATTACAATGAAACTTCAATGGCTAATGCAAATATAGATGGTCTTTATGTTGATAGTCTCAGAATAAAAATATCACATTTCTTTTTCGAGTAATTTTACATTTTATAAGTGGTGCGTAACTAAAGTGGCTCACTGTACATAGCTATTACCTCAAAACTAAGGTTTCTCAAAAAAGAAATGTCAAGGTCCATAGCAAGGACCCCAATTCCGGGGCTTTTACAACACTACTCCAACCACAGCTGGAATATGCTTCAATAGAAGGTTCATCACACACAGCAACAGATATTATAAAATTTGGTGGCGTGGTGGACAACCTGTGACTATCAGTGAACTTCCGTACAACACACATGCTAAAGGATCTAAATTGGCGCCCCTTTTGCCATTGTCTGCGCAGACGCGATACTCAAAGAATCGACCTGTCTGCTAAGGCACATCACGACTGAAAAGGCGGGTTTGTGACAATACCCGGTGTGCATTACCCGAAACACTACTTAAAAAAAGTAGCAAGCACTGAATGGCTGTAAATAATCCGTTTATGGAGACGTCAGGCTAAACGATAACAATGATTGGTATTACTGTATTTAGCGATACAATAATAATATTTTCTACACTAAAACATATTTTGTAACATGTCCCACATGGCCAGATCAAAAAAATGGTTTAAGTGACGCGTGATGACGCAGATCAAATACAAGTTTGAATCAACCAATCGGGCGAATCACATGATTTGATGACACTATCGGTAAACAAGTATGTCGCACGTACCCACAATGCCCAAATCAGATAGGTCAGTTTGCCACTTAACGGTTAGATATTGCCCTATTTTGCAGTACGTCTAAACAGCAAACTCTCTCTTATGTACAAGACCACTTATGCTCTTGCAGCCATTCCTGCAATAGAATACATGACTTCAAACACTACTAGGAATTTTAGACTCAATCATTAGTCCTACAAACAAATCCTAACCCTCAAAAAGGGAGTATGACAAGGATATATCCCAATCACACACTGCAGACCAACCCATGGCAAGGTGAGGAAGAGATAATGGATCAACAATAACAGAATTTTGCCTTGGAGTGGAGAGTAGCCGAAGCCCCAGGGTGTTTAAATACATTTTGCTGGCATAAATCCTAGATTCTGCTGTTGTTAAAACACAAGAATTGCTTAGCTCGCATGGAGGATTCCTCAATTATGCAATGCAACATCACCGAGAAACAATCAAATAAAATTAACACACTGTGATGAAACAAAGAAAAGGGCTCATGACTCACAAAGGCCAGCACAAGTATTTTTTCTTTGCTCGCTCTGGACATCTCAACACTTCCATGTCCTTTGAGTACCTACCATAGCACAGTTCAGTCATGTCGTGTGCCAAGTAGTCTATCAATGTCTCACCAGGATTTTATCTTTTACTTATACTACCCACCATAAAAAAGATGCCAGGCTAATAGGGGTTGACACCTAATATGAAAACCAATATGGCTTAAGAATCAATATACTGTTACTGTTTTTTTGTGTTTTTTGGTTTTTTGGGGTTTTTTTTAGGTTGTTGTTTTTTTTCAGGGCCCCCAATGTTTACATTTATTAAACAGACACAGTGTAATAGTACTACTATTATATATATGGTCCTTGCTACAGTGAGAAGTTGCACATTTGGAACTGAAGTTTTGAGCACAGAGATGTATTTTTTTTAGTTTCTATGCTTTTCAACATTCTACAAATGACAGTAAACATGATAAAAGAAAATTTGAAAGAAGACACATTTTTGGCTCGCTCGCTCACTCACCCGCTCCTCTCGTAGTATCTATTTTCTCCCTCTCTGAGCTTTTGCTTTCTCTTATCTTATACACTGAAGGACTTTAAAAACGCAAAAATCGAAATTCATAAAATTAACGACTTTTTAATGTATCAATTTTATTGAGATTTGGCAAAAATAAACATCAATATGTCAAGAAAATATTATTTAAATTTCATAGCAAAATGATAAATAATTTTAGAGCATCAGTCTATCAAAAGACAGTACCCTTAGATTCTGAAACTGCAATTTGAAATTTGTCTTGATATTGGGCACGATTTAAAGTTTATTGTAATAAAGTATGTTTATCAAAAATCTGAAATAAATTACCCTTGGAGCCCTGCTATTCATCTGACAGTGTTTGTAGCCAGCCGGAAAAGATATCGTCGATGTAAATATCGTCGATTTAATCGACGTTAGTTGCTGTCTTAATGTCGGTCGTCATTCTTAGTTGGCCAGGCCTGTGTCAACCTTTAACTGTCCAAGTAGCCTGGTAACGATCTCTGAGGTGCTGTAGAGCTGATGGATGGCAATTTTAATATCTGGCGACGCCAGAAATACGTACCCCAGCTTTTAACATTCCAATTGCGCCAGGTCGTTCATGTTCAGACAAACGTGGCACGAATAAAAAAGCTATAAAACTAAAACTACTGTGTTTTTTATTCATGTATACCTTGAGCTATATGTGGAATGATAAAATATTTTGCTTCATTGATTCGTGGGGACGTCACGTGCAAAAAATAGCAAATCACGGATGCGTAGCTGGTGGTGGCCATTGTCTATAAAAACACCGGTTTTAGGTATAGATAGAGGCAGAGTGTCATTTCTAGCCAATTTAACTTGTTAAAGAAGACTAAAAATAATTTGGGTTCAAAAAATAATAATTTTTATTTTTTGCGTTTTTAAAGTCCTTCAGTGTAATTATTGCATACATGTATAGAACAGGGTTCACAGCCCTTTACTCCATAGGCTATTTTAGATCATGACATCATTTTCTATTTTGACCACAGTGAAAAAAAATCGAGAAAAGTTAAGTAAAAATATCATGGAAAATGGAGTTGTTGAGTGGTAGTTTCCATTTATTGAAATTTAATTAGAACATGTATGCAAACTGTGGAGACTGATCAGACACGCTTAATGCAGCGTCTGATATGGATCTACACTTGTTTGTATATGTCCCATAAAAACTACGTTTATATAGATTAAAATCGATGATTTTTACAACATTTGCATGACAGTTCTTTAACCCACATACACATACGGTTTACTGGATTATTTCTAACGTTCAATCTTACCCTCAACCCTACCCCTACATCCCCCACACACACATCTACTCACACCACAACCAACATCACAGCCACAGCCACAACCACAACCCCAAATTGGCAAGAAAAGACAATTCAAATTTGTCATTTTATTGTATACTAGAAAAAGACCTGCCAGCAAAAAATAATAGTTTGTTGTTGTTGTGTGTGTGTGTGTGTATGTGCGTGCGTGCGTGCGTGTGTGTGTGTGTGTGTGTGTTTGCGTGCGTGTGTGTGTGTGTGTTTTGGTGGATGTGGTTGGGGTTCGTTTCATTTGGGAATGAATTGAATGTATTCTAAATGTATAGATATAAAATCTCAAAAAATGCCCTCGAAGGTGTGTGTACATTAGAGAACAGTGGCGGATCCTTGGGGGATTCAGGTAGTTCGCTCGAACCTCTCGTTTTTAAATATCATTTGAAAATGTAATAATTTGCTCTCAGTCAGACCAAATTATTTCATTTTCATGGGATATTTAGGAAAAATTAGATAAAATCAGCAAAGCGAACCCCCACACCTTTATATATACATGTATGCACCCCCTTTCCAGGAGAGGTTAAAACCTCAAAGTGAGCATTGACATTAATAGCATTTGACTATACAATAATTTGGGCTGTTCGCTTAAAAATCGCTTTTGCATTCTTTACTTTCTTGCAACACTCCTTCGCGAGGATTACGTGCAGGTGGATTGCGCTTGTGCTGGATGCCATATAGGATAGTGTGCTGATAAAAATGCTTTGTTAGTATGGAGGCTATTATGTGCTCCATGGTCGTACAGAGTATACTGGTGCTTGAGAAAGGCCAATAATATGCAGGCTTTCTTGAAAAGAGGACAATCAGCCTTTTTTCAATCAGTTAATTATTGATACTATACCACTGTCAAAAGATTTCTTAAAGATCAGAGGTACTACAGGTGCGATTTCCTGGCACAATTCATTTAAAACAATGGGTCTAATAGCATTATGACCAGCTGCCTTAGAAACATTAAGGCCAGAAAGGAGATTGCTGACCAGTGCTGTGGAGATTTTAATATCTTGCAAAATAGGGAATTTGTATTATAGACTTGTAGGCAAAAGTTAAACAAGGGAGGTTGCACCATTCAACATAGTTGTATGACAGGGCATCAGCTTTAATAGGTCGAGGGGTGCTCTTATGACGAAAACTGATTGGAACTGTGGGTTTAGACGGTTTGCCTGACCACGGATCCGTGGCCTGATCAACATCATTTGTACATACCTTATCACCCTTTTTCAACAGTGCAATCTGAGCATCTGTCTTTGAACTTTTTACCTATAAGAATGAAAAATGTCTTCCAATCATTTAATTATTGGTGCTAGGGTATGAGATTTAATCCTAAAAATGTTACCTAATGAGTTTCAACAGTAGATTCAGCCATATCTATACACTGAATAACCATATACTACAGGAAGTAGAAAAACAGAACCCCAACCTTGGAATCTTAATATCAGAGGATCTTAAATGGGAATCTCATCTCATCAAAGTTACCAAAAAAGCAAACAATACATTAGCTTTATTAAAACAGAACCTCAGACATGTTCCAGAACCCTGTAGAGAGTCTGTAGAAGGTCAGCATATATATCGTTAGTTCGTTCAGTACTTGAATATGGATCATTAGTATGCGATCCTTATTGGAAACGATGTTTTCTCAAAACATCTGTTTCCAATGGTATCATATACACAAAATACACACAAAATCCCCATATCATCGAACCCCCGTTCAACATTGCTACCCAGTCCGCTACCTATACCGTTACAGCCTGTGTAAGTCGCTGGGAACCAAATGTCCTTAATGCAAACAACCCTTGTCCTGCTGCTAGACAAAAACAATATTGGTATTTTATTAGTTTGTTGCGGTTTTCAGCTCTGAAATGTAAACCCAACGGTCAGAAAAACGTTGTTGTGCTTGAAAACTTGATTATTGAAAGCTTACATATGATTGAAACAGAATTATAAGTTTATTTGTACATCAAATGGAGAGGGTCTCAACGGGGTACCTTAAAAATCAGTGTTTCGTTTGTTAAAATTACGCTTTAATCAGTTTAATTTAAGAGAAATTATTTTGTAATGCTGAATGTGCTTACTGGTAAAAATGAGTTTTATGAAGACGCTAATTGGTAAAAATTTGGGACAAATTCGCAAATCAGTAAACCCCATTGGATGCCTCAAACGAGCGTCAGAAAAACAATGCCTTAGCATGAGAAAACCTGCTCTTGTACGACGAAGAACCGCTTGCAATATCTATGATGCAGCCAGATATTGCAGTTAAAAGCACAATATCTTGCAATCGTTTTTTATCATTATACTTTTCTTTGCTTTTAAACATTACGAGACGGACAATAAACGCAGCCCTGTCCTTTTGTCGTAAACGTGAAGAAGACACGTTTTCTTGTGGATTGCTAATGTTTTCCCGCCCTTTATGAACCTGACCGCCACTAAAATAGTTCTAAAAATATAGTGCGCTAGGTATAAGTTTTTATGGACAGAATGATAGCAGTGGCGTTTGAAATTAAGTCAAATGCATGAAAAGACACTGTCGATAGACAGAAACGAATAATAATAATAAAATAAATACACCTTAACTTTCGTTTCGTTTCGCGCAACAATAGATTTACACAAGTATTAGCTTTTCAAAAAAGCTGGCGGTTGTTTAGCCATATTATTGTATGTGTTCTTGCACACTGCATGCTTCCATTTTGAGCTTCTCGAGCATATCCATGTAGATTTGTTCTAAGATCTGATTATTTACGTTTGAACTGTAATTTTTTTTACCATTAAACACATTCTTCCAGCGAGTATGTTGCTTGATCTTAAGCACCCAGCTTATGCATGGTATGTTATGGTAATGTATCTAGCATGAACGTTATTTGACAACATTGGACAGCCCGTTTTTCTAAAACTGATGCCAGAAATCAAGGCCTAGTCTTATATACATAATGAAAGACTGAAACCTTCAATAGTTGACTAAAAGTCGCGATAATCACTGTGTCTCAACTCGGACCAGGGTCCGAGGTCTCAACATTTGTTTTCCTCTAACATATTGCAGAATCATATACCTCATCATGTTTTGAGGTGTCACTAGATGCTCCGGGAATGGAAAATGAACAATTGCATGAAAAAAAACCTGTCCTTCGGGATTGGCTTTACTGTTGACTTGAAAATTTGGATATCGCAAGTGGATCTATCATACGCATGCGCGGATCCAGATGGGTATGGGGGCCCGGACCACCTGGAAAATCAAAAATTCTATAGGTTTCAATTGAAATTAGCATTTGGACCCCACACCCCCTGGAAAAATTTGGACCCCCCTCCCCTGAAAAGTGATAGACCCCCTCTGGAACCTTAAAAATTATAGTTTTCCTTAAAATAAATTATTGGACCCCTCTGTAAAATCGTAAAAGGCTGATGCCTAAGAAAACGTTATCAGAGTGTTTTTTCTCTGTCAGTTGAGCCTGGAGCCCCCTACCCCCCCATGACAAAAATTCCTGGATCCGCGCATGATACTACCGTAAAGTCAACAGTGTTGGATGCACAGGCTCATCTTTGCCTACTAGCGTCTAATGCTCTTCACGTCGTTAAGAAAAAAAGTGAATTTCCGGTGCGATTTTTCGGTTTTGTGACGGTGTATCGAGGCCTTTTATGCACCCACTGGAAATTTTAAAAAAAGGAGTTCTGGCTGTCGCCCGCCATTTGATAAATTGTGGGGCATTGATAGTTTGAATTTGTAAAGTAAATTTCCGAGATCCAAAACAATTTATATCACATGTTTGCGAACGTGTACGCGATCGCAATGAGCGAAAGTGATGAGTTTACAGAAATTGTCTTTTCATGCCAGATAGCTCGTGGGCGGATCCAGAGGGGGACAGACCCCACCCCTGAAAAATAGGGTTTCTTAGCATACTGGTCCGGTTCCCTTTAAAATCACAAAGCTACCAAGCCAGCATTCGATGTTGGGCCATCAGCGGCACGCCAACGAAACGCCATTTAAATGGTGTTTCGCTGGCGGGCCAATGATGACCCGCATATAGTGGTGTTTGGATCCTCTCTCCCATCATCAATTAAAAAAAAGTTGTCAAAGTTGGACCCCTTTCTGGATCCGCGCATGCAGCTGAGCAATTATGTTTTATGTTATGCGCCAATGCACCACGTGCTACCCAACTCTTAAAACAGCACGTGGCATGAAAGCGGCGGATTTGATCTTCATGTCTGCGGCTGATATTATTAGCAGACAGGTTTGACCCAGACCAGGCCCGACAAAATGTTTAATTTTTGTATTCATAACAAAGGTGCTGATAAGAATGTGCGATACCCAGGCTGATCTGCGACTTTGTTGGTCTCATACAACAAAGTCGGGGTAAAACATCTACAGACGTGTGGTAAGGATTTTTGCAAATTCTGATATGTATGTCACCGCGGATGATCTCAAGGTCTTTTGCTGTTTTCATTAAGATGGATGTTATAAAGACCTTCCAATTTTTCTGTAAAAAAAACTAAATGGAAGGAAAATCCATCCATATTGGAAGACTTTTCCTTCCAAAAAAGACACACGGTCTGACTGTTCATGAAAACTAATATATTGAAAGTCGGGATACATACATCAATAGATGCGTGGTGGTTAAAATAAAGCGAATTCTTCCTGTTTTCAAATTCACAGCCACCTAGTGGGGCTATTATCCTAAATTAATGAACGTACCTTCATCTACATTCCTTCTATGCTCGCAGTTAAGCCTGAAGGCGCTGACGATTTTCCGCAGATGCACAGGCTCGTTTGAGCCTTCGCTGCTCGCATATGCGATAGGTACCATAATCTCATGAACTGGCTTATTTCATGGAAATGCCATTCATCAAGACCTAGAATCATGATACAATCAAATTATGCTCGGTTTGTGCGTCTGTGCGTACACTATCTCGGTAATCATGAACTCCCAGGACCTTCCGTATGTAGTTTCATGAGGACAGCAAGACACGCCACGATCGGCTAAACAATTTGTTAAAATGTTCCATTTGTTTGAACCTAGGAAAAGCCGTTATTACTACATTTATTGAGTTATTTACGCTCAGAAAACCGAAATTGATATTCAACTATATAAAACAAAACGTACGTAGATATCTAGAATTTGATTTGGTCTGAGCATGCTGAGTCTTCATCCACTTCAAACTTTATGTTAGTGAGCAGCGGGACCCTGATGAGATTGCGCAAACGCACATGCTCTCCTGGGCCTTGTCATAAGTACCAGCAGGCTATTTACGAAATATTCTGGTACCAGTTTATATGAGGCACCGCGCAAGTTGATTTCGTGTCGCGTCCGAGCTGCACAAGTATTAAAATGCTTTCCGGGTCGCACGCGGCTTGGGTGTCCGATTATAAAAGATATATGACACAGAAGTAAAATGTAACTATCCATTATTCTAAGGACACTTTTTGTAATGACCGTACAGAATATATCTCCGACGCATCGGCGACATAGGGCGTGTAAATTAGCATTCGCTCGATTTTCAGAAATTTTAATGTTATTAACATGCGACGTCAATGCTGGATTTACGTTAGCGACCGAAGTCGTTAGATTGACAGACGAAAAGGTCTGTTTGGTGTAAGCACGCGAAAGTTAACAGGAACATATCGTAGACAGCCACGCTGATTAAAAACAAGCACCAATGAAGAAAAAAAACGTTGTGTACGAACTAATAGAATTGCATATAAAAAATGACTAGTGTACGAACTAATACATGACATTTAACGAACTATTCGAGTGTACGAACTAATACAAGATTTACCATATTATAAAATCCAACTAACTAGGATTCCTTGGGATAATATATTAAGATAGATTCCCAGCAAGGATGAAATAGAAAATGACTTGGTGACTAGCCTTGACAGGGACTCTTATGTTTGTTCTTTGATGTGCTGATGGTACTTTAACAAGCAGAAATAGGGTCTCTTATTCCATTCGTTCTGATTTGTTCTATGTATTTTATAGAGGGTCTTACACAAGTTATCATTTCATAACAAGGTGGTAGAGTGGGGCATTTTATTTTCTGCTGAAGGTTTCTGAGAGATGGTTCCTTTATTGTTGGCAGGATTAAATTTACTTGTCAAACTTTGTTGAGGGATGGGGGCCAGGAAGTATATTCTTTTCTTTGTCTTCCTCTGTGGGAGGAGTCTGACTAGACTGAATAATGTTGACCAAATACTTAAAGCTTAAGTCAATCAGTTTAGACAGGCTCAGCCTTAGGTTAGTTTAAAAAAATGATTTGAAATGGGCACAAATGGAAGATTCTCTCATCATATGAACTCTATTGCGAAATTAACACCTCCAAAGCTGGTTTATTTCAAAGAAAATTTACATTGTTATTAACATAACTTCTTTGTATCAAAATTATGCAACCTGTGGCCATAACATTATTTTTTCATTTGATGTTACTGTTATTTAGTGGAATATATCATGTCAAAAAGGGAGCGCAGAGGCTCAGTGGTAGAGTGCTTGACTCGAGACTGAGGGTTCAAGATTCGCCGGCGTCACTGCGTCGTGGTCCTTGAGCAAGACGCATTTATCCTAGCTTAGTGCTGGTTCAACCAAGGAAGACCCGTCCCTGTTTAACTGAAATATTGTTGATAGGACGTAAAGAATCAAATCAAACAAACAAATCATGTCAAAAAATAATGTCATAGCCAGAAGTTTAATAACTCTTTGGTGACAAGAAACACAATTGGAATAAAAGTAAGTAAGGGCGCAAAGATCAGGAATCAATACAATCAAGTACCACACCTGACCCAGGATACCAATGGGAGAGTGACAAACTCACAGTAAGACACCACAAACGAGAGCCAAGAGGTCAGTCCTTTCCCAGCAGGTGACCGCAAAGCACATATAAACAGATGCACACAAAGACATAGCAAACACAAGACAGAACAAAAAACAAAAGATCCACAAAAGAAGTACCGCCTTGGAACGGTCAGTAAAATATTTTACAGGAGGGCTTAAACCGGTTTAACGGCGCCAACCTCACCCTTAATTCAGATGTGGATCAAGACACATAGATATTTGGTTTGCATGAAAGACCCCTAACTTATCAATGCATCATCTCCTAAAACATATAAATCAAGATATAACAAGAAGATAAAGCAAAGATAAGGACTCAACAGTAAATAAAACTGAATACTGGAGCAAAAGAAATCCAACAGGTAAACCCCAGTGGGCCCGACAAACAGCCAAAGTATCAGGCCCCTATCATCTCATCAATAGATAAGTCTTTAAGTCGGAACCATCATAGAGTCTCTTTGACTCTAAACACTCTTAAACACTCTTTGAAGTAAAGCAATAAATATTTTTTAATTTCTCATGAAATGATCACTTCTGTAAGAGCTACTATGTATGACATAATGTTATCTACTGAATAACAGTAATGTCATATGATAGTTAAATTTATGTATAGATTGTATGAATGTTTCTAGTCATTTCATATAGGTCTGAAATAATGTATAGTCAATGTGTCTTTGCATATAGTTCTGAAGTAGATAATTGCACCCATCAAGCGTCACATCATTGTGTCCTAAGATAACCATTGGTAGCACATGGATTAGAATTTTTCTCATCAAAGTGTATGTTCATTATAGATAAGTATATTTTGCATATGCCAAGTAAAGGAAATGTGTGAAAATGCTTTATTCACATTTGCACAAACTTGATATTAAACTCTATGCAATAATCTTTTGTGCAAGATTTACTTTGTATAACATGATGTTATCTACTGAATAACAGTACTGCCATACGATAGTTGAGTTTATGTATAGATTGTATACATGTTTCTAGTCATTGTATGTAGGTCTGAGGTAACGCACGTATTGTCATTGTGTCATTGCATATAGCTTTGAAGTCCAGAATAATTTCACCCACCGAGAGTCACAGCCTTGTGTCCTAAAATAAACATTGGTAGCACAATGAGTTAATTTTTTTACAAAGTGCATGTTTGTTAAAGATATGTATATGCAGTGGCTCAGTGGTAGAGTGCTTGACTCGAGATGAAGGGGCCCAGACTCGAGCCTCAACAGCGTCACTGCACTGTGTCCTTGCGCAAGACACATTTATCCTAGCTTAGTACTGGTTTCAACCCAGGAAGACCTGTCCCTTTATAGCTGAAAGATTGTTGATGGGACGTAAAGAATCAAATCAAACAAAAAAACAAACAGTATATTTTGTAGAAGCATGTGAAAATGCTTTATTTGCTTTTTGACAAACTCCATATTATGTTTGATCTGTAAGAAGTCTAAATAGTCGCTGAAACCAGATATTATATTGTTTAAAAATTTTGTCAACAAATTGTTTGCAAATTTACAATTTGCTGTTGCTTGTACCTTTGCTATTTGAGCACACTCTGTGCCATTATGAACAAAACTCAACCTGGTGGTTGTAAGAATATTACAAATTACAAATGCTGATTTGGGTATAATTCAAGGAATTAGGTGACATGAGATTTCCTGTGACCGGCAAAGGTTCGGGTCAAGTCTGATCAGAGCCTTTGTGCTAGTAGCCAATACCACAACTGGTCCTGACAGCAAACTCCATTTAACTCTCCATTTAACTGCTATTCCTTGTAGCAAAGTTGCATATTTAGAATAGGAGCTTAAAATTGGATCAAGTGTGATGTTTTTCAATTATCATCGATTATTACCAAAAACACTATCAAACGAAGTTTTTGATTGATCATCGATTATAATTGGTGATTTTAATTGATCATCGATGCAACGCTTAAGTTTACACTTGTCAAAATGCCACATTTTTGGAAATCACATGTCATGGCTCTTTTTTTTGCTCTTTTTTATTTTTAAGTGCTTTTTTTTACTTTTTATTGTCAATGTTCTTAATGAAACCTAAGTTTACCATCTATAAATCTTCTTTTTATATCTATACTATATGCTAGATATACACAGTTAATATTGCCAAAGAGCTACATGCATCAGGGGGGTGCTATTTTGGCCCGCATATGGGCTAAAAAAATGCTTTTCACCATTTTGTTCTTATTGGTTTATTAGAACAATATACCAAGTTTAAAAGTAAAACTTTTAAATTGGCGTTTATCTTTGCTATGGTTACCAAAAACGGACATCAAAATGGGCGAAAAAATGGAAAAGCGAACATTTTGGAACAAATTTGAGACATTTGACAGAGAAATTAACGTAAACTCAAACAAGATATTTTACCAGGTGATAAAAATTATCAGAACACATAACATATTAAAAGCTTTTTAGGTATGTAGCTATGCTGATATCTAATAATCCCTGACAAAGTTGGAGGGATATAGTTTTGGCGTCGTCGGCCCGTCGCATTTTTGTCCATCCACATCTCAGAACTACTGGTCAGATTTGATACATATTTGGTACACAATAAGTATCAAGTACTCTGATATCCTATAAGTTTCGACAAAATCGACCCTTAAAACTTTAGTTATTGCCCTTGTTGGAATTTTTAGGCAATTATAATGCAAGTCTATGTTAGCAAAATGTTAACGGGTTGCTCCACTGAACAAAATGTTATCAAGAGCTAGGCAAAAGGAAATGGCTATAAACCATCTTTCCTTAACCATTGTTTCCTGCTTGCAATAATTCATCGCATTACCCTCAAAATAGGGCAACAATGAACCGAATGGAAAATCTAAAAAGATATCTAAACTTCTTAACCAGTAATCCAAACTCTTAAAATAATTTCAGTGATGTATTCGGCATAATGCCCTCTGCTAAATATGGGCAAAAGGTTTGATACCAGTAAAATGCATTTAAGCCCCCCGGTGGCTTAGGCTGCTGTCCGTTCTAAGGCGGTGGTTCTGTTGTTGTTGACTTTTTGTTTATTGTTACTCCCATTGTGGGAGTCTGTAATTGTTCTATGTTTTGTTGTACGTTACTTTATGTCCATTCTAGTATTATAATCATCTTGGTGGGGAAGAGAGAGAGAGCTGGTTGCTTTGCTTAATTTGTCTTCCTGGTGTCTTGTGATGGTTGAGCAGCTCTTCCTCCCGGTACCACGGGGTTGTCTGCGGTTTGTGATTGTGGTATTTCCTGATCATACTCACTTACTATTTTTGATCCCACATAACAAAATGGCCACCAGAGCTTAAAAGTGAAATAGGGTTTAAAGACATACCAGCCCATGTTTGAAATGATAAGATTGATATTTTGTCGCATGCCCCTTCAAAATTCTGTTATGCTAAAACTAAAAACTAAAAATAGAAATCATATCAAACTTTTCCTTCATCATTGGTCAGAAAAATATACAATATACAAATTCAAATATTCCTAAAATATCATCTACAAAAATGCACTCTGCTTAGCCTACAAGAACTAAAATCACAAGACATCGTTTCCATCAGTACTCTCAGTGCTTTGATATATATTATGTAAAGGACTAATAGAATCTCGGACCCAATAAACATACTGGGTCCGAGATAGAATTGAGAAAATTCAGCGCCAAGCAGTACGTTTTATATATGGAGACTACGCTACACGCGAACCTGGATGTATCTTCAAAATGCTGAAAGATCAAGATCTTCCATCACTTCAAGACAGAAGGATGGCAGCTAGATTAACGTTCTTCTACAAAGTGGTCGAGGGGCTAGTGCCGGCAATATCTCCAGATGCTTTCCTAAAACCGTAAAGGCCAAAGCGCCAACTATTTCATGGTCGAGCAGTCAAACACAGTGCAATTTCATTAAAACAGTCAGAGACTGGAACAGCCTAGAAGAAGCTATGTACAATGTGAGCGGATTCAGTTGAGGGCTTTGTTGCAGCCCTACATTCTAGTGACTAACAACATTATAAACTCCTCTCTCTCTCTCTCTCTCTCTCTCTCTCTCTCTCTCTAAAGATAAAGAAGCCTTATTTAACGTCGCTTATAATGTAACAGACAACATTAGCTCATGAGCTATTCTGCGACATAACAATTATATCTTTTAACATTTTCTTACCATTTTTCTTACGTCGGCACATCGTATTCTATTCTATTCTATTCTTACGAAATCGAAAGTATGTCATGTGACTCAAAGGTCATGTGATTTACTTCCTCATTTGACAAGATGGCGGGAATAGGGAACGTACTTCACAAAATAATATTTGTTTTATACTTACTATTGCAATTGTCAGCTACCGCCCAGGGATCAGATAGCGTTAAGTGTCTGTCAGCAAACGGAAAACCAACTGACTGGTAACAATAATTGGTTTAATCTACTCGCGTTTTACTATTTTAGTCCTTAGAATTCACTTCCTAGTTTTTTTTCTGTTGTGCTCCCATCAGCCCATTGGCCATGTAATTCGTTTAGCTGTTTATTTTAACATTCTGCTGAATGTCACCACAGAGACGTAGCCATTTATTCTTGGTTGGTGCGGCAGAAATTTAGCGCTGAATGCGGGAATGCGAGCGCTGTAGGCGCGAAGACATCGTAGGGGGGGTGCGGGGGGCATGCCCCCCGGAAAATTTTTGAACGAACAGTGAGATTACGTGCATTCTGGGATGATTTTAAGCAGTAATTTCGTTTTTTTTGGAGACATTTTTTGGTATTTTATCCTTTGATTTGGCAAGAAAACATTGTAATGGAAAGAAGAAAACTTTGTGATGGCACCGATGTGCTTCCATACATATTTTCCTGGACCACTTGTTTTTTGTTTTTGTGTGCGTGTTTTTTTCTTCTTCTTAGGTGTGTGGGGGTGTGGTAGGGGTGCGTTTTAAATAGTATACCGATACCAGATTTAATTAAGCATCAAAGAAATTATTCTAGTTAATGACTTGAGATATATTATTATTGTAAGCTCTCTCAGCCTCATGTAATGCCCATCAATTAGAAACATATTTTAAAAGCATCGACAATTTTACAGAGTCAGATCCTGAGAAGATAATGTTTCTTAAAATGTAAGAACAAATTGAAAAGAAGTAAATTTAAGTAACTTACCATTCCTATCTCGTACTAATACTCATGTAATTATAGCAGTAAAGGAGAAACGAATGTAATCAAAGGAAATCATCATGCAAACGCTTGGAAGCTTGGTCAATGGATTAATGACTGTCGGCTATGTATGGTGGATGAAAAGTACTATAATATTTCTTGTTTTGTTGTGTTTATTTGGGTTTTTTCCACTTACACATGTTGTTCACTTTTCTGCTTTGATAAGTAGCATTTATTGGTGTGGCAGCGTATCGCATCAGCAAATTTTACTGGTGCGGCATGTTGGATTGGTCGAAATTATTGGTGCGTCGAATGCTGAACCTGCCACACCCGTGTCTACACCCATGCACCATGCGCGGATCCAGAGGGGGTGGCAGGGATCCGGACCCCCTGGAAAATCACAAGTTATATGGGTTTCTATAGCGAACAAGCAATTGGACCGACACCCCCCCCCCCTGGGCACCCCCCCCCCCCTGGGAAAAGTTGGTCCCCCCCCCCCCACCTGGAAAAAATGGAAAATTAATATGCAGAAATAAACTGATAATTTAAGGTACCCTTTATTCAATGGTCATGTTACTTGGTTCACTCATACCCTCCGTGAGAAATTTTCGTCGGGTATTAGTGAAACCTTTTTATAGACTAATCGAACACCGCCAGGTAAAAGCGCAGAAGTGTTTTGGGTTAACAATTCAATTGGATAGTGGCCTTCATCAAAAAGCATGACAAACACACTACACATAAGGTGTTGATCACTAGGACCAAATTTCTGTTTCCTTATTGACACCATGGTTAAGAATTGTCAAATTTATTGACATTAAAAAATAAAGTCTTTTCTAAAAACTTAAAAAGTGAATAAGGAGATGGCTCACCCTAGATACTCAACAACGCATTGGGTTGAATGTTTTAAATGTCAAACAATAAGCTTCTATGCATTGGAAATTGGGATACAGAAATGGTTCACTAACTACCTATGGTTCACCCTCACCCGCTCTATAGTTATACCCCCGGTACGAAGTATATAGGGGGTAAATAGCTTTTGCCTTTTCTGTAATTATGTTTGTCTGTCTGTCTGTTTGTCTGTCTGTTTGTCTGTAAACTTTTTTTCCGTCAAAGATTTCTCAGCAACTACTTGAGTTAGGATTCTGAAATTTGGTACAAAGCTTGATAGTGATGAGTTGTATTGTGTTACAAAAGAACAACCACATATTGTTTATCCGTCCCTTTATTTGTTCATTTTTTCTTTCTATCCAATTGAAATTTCTTTCACAGATTTCTCAGCTCCTATTGGAGCCAGTGTTTTCAAATTTAGTGTACACCTTCAGGTAGGCTAAGTGTATTGTGTAAATGAAAATAAAGTTGCTAAAGCTCTTTTTGCCTTCTTTTTCAAATTTTCCTTCTGTCACTCTTATATAACACATATGGACGTTTTTTGTCAGAGTTTTCTCAGCAACTACTTGATTTAGGATTATGAAATTTTGTGTACACTTTCAGGTGGGCAAAGTGTATTGTGTAAATGAAAATTAAGGTGCTGATCCTCATTTTGCCTTCTTTTTTCAAATTTTCAATTTTTCCTTCTGTCACTCCTATATAACACATATGGACATTTTTCATCAAAGTTTTCACAGAAACTACTTGATTTAGGATTATGAAATCTTTGACAATTTTGTCTTTTCTCTGAAAGTGTTACAGCCTCTGATGGCTACCGCCGGGGGTATGTGAGCTTTGCTCACTTCTTGCTATATTTTTCTTTGAAGTATATTGGTAATCCTCTGTAAATAAGTAGAGAACTAAAAAAACAACGTCAGCTTTTTTTCTGTCAAATGAACCTGTACCCCCCTCTCCCCCCCCCCCCACCCCCCTGGCTGTACCCCCTTGCCCCCCAGTGAGCAGTGTGAGCAGTGAGATTACGTGCATTCTGGGATGATTTTAAGCAGTAATTTCGTTTCTTTTTGGAGACATTTTTTGGTATTTTATCCTTTGATTTGGCAAGAAAACATTGTAATGGAAAGAAGAAAACTTTGTGATGGCACCGATGTGCTTCCATACATATTTGTCTGGACCACTTGTTTTTTGTTTTTGTGTGCGTGTTTTTTTCTTCTTCTTAGGTGTACGGGGGTGTGGTAGGGGTGCGTTTTAAATAGTATACCGATACCAGATTTAATTAAGCATCAAAGAAATTATTCTAGTTAATGACTTGAGATATATTATTATTGTAAGCTCTCTCAGCCTCATGTAATGCCCATCAATTAGAAACATATTTTAAAAGCATCGACAATTTTACAGAGTCAGATCCTGAGAAGATAATGTTTCTTAAAATGTAAGAACAAATTGAAAAAAAGTAACTTTAAGTAACTTACCATTCCTATCTCGTACTAATACTCATCATGTAATTATAGCAGTAAAGGAGAAACGAAAGTAATCAAAGGAAATCATCATGCAAACGCTTGGAAGCTTGGTCAATGGATTAATGACTGTCGGCTATGTATGGTGGATGAAAAGTACTATAATATTTCTTGTTTTGTTGTGTTTATTTGGGTTTTTTCCACTTACACATGTTGTTCACTTTTCTGCTTTGATAAGTAGCATTTATTGGTGTGGCAGCGTATCGCATCAGCAAATTTTACTGGTGCGGCATGTTGGATTGGTCGAAATTATTGGTGCGTCGAATGCTGAACCTGCCACACCCGTGTCTACACCCATGCACCATGCGCGGATCCAGAGGGGGTGGCAGGGATCCGGACCCCCTGGAAAATCACAAGTTATATGGGTTTCTATAGCGAACAAGCATTTGGACCGACACCCCCCCCCCCCCCCCCCCCCTGGGCACCCCCCCCCCCCTGGGAAAAGTTGGTCCCCCCCCCACCTGGAAAAATGGAAAATTAATATGCAGAAATAAACTGTTAATTTAAGGTACCCTTTATTCAATGGTCATGTTACTTGGTTCACTCATACCCTCCGTGAGAAATTTTCGTCGGGTATTAGTGAAACCTTTTTATAGACTAATCGAACACCGCCAGGTAAAAGCGCAGAAGTGTTTTGGGTTAACAATTCAATTGGATAGTGGCCTTCATCAAAAAGCATGACAAACACACTACACATAAGGTGTTGATCACTAGGACCAAATTTCTGTTTCCTTATTGACACCATGGTTAAGAATTGTCAAATTTATTGACATTAAAAAATAAAGTCTTTTCTAAAAACTTAAAAAGTGAATAAGGAGATGGCTCACCCTAGATACTCAACAACGCATTGGGTTGAATGTTTTAAATGTCAAACAATAAGCTTCTATGCATTGGAAATTGGGATACAGAAATGGTTCACTAACTACCTATGGTTCACCCTCACCCGCTCTATAGTTATACCCCCGGTACGAAGTATATAGGGGGTATATAGCTTTTGCCTTTTCTGTAATTATGTTTGTCTGTCTGTCTGTTTGTCTGTAAACTTTTTTTCCGTCAAAGATTTCTCAGCAACTACTTGAGTTAGGATTCTGAAATTTGGTACAAAGCTTGATAGTGATGAGTTGTATTGTGTTACAAAAGAACAACCACATATTGTTTATCCGTCCCTTTATTTGTTCATTTTTTCTTTCTATCCAATTGAAATTTCTTTCACAGATTTCTCAGCTCCTATTGGAGCCAGTGTTTTCAAATTTAGTGTACACCTTCAGGTAGGCTAAGTGTATTGTGTAAATGAAAATAAAGTTGCTAAAGCTCTTTTTGCCTTCTTTTTCAAATTTTCCTTCTGTCACTCTTATATAACACATATGGACGTTTTTTGTCAGAGTTTTCTCAGCAACTACTTGATTTAGGATTATGAAATTTTGTGTACACTTTCAGGTGGGCAAAGTGTATTGTGTAAATGAAAATTAAGGTGCTGATCCTCATTTTGCCTTCTTTTTTCAAATTTTCAATTTTTCCTTCTGTCACTCCTATATAACACATATGGACATTTTTCATCAAAGTTTTCACAGAAACTACTTGATTTAGGATTATGAAATCTTTGACAATTTTGTCTTTTCTCTGAAAGTGTTTCAGCTTCTGATGGCTACCGCCGGGGGTATGTGAGCTTTGCTCACTTCTTGCTATACTTTTCTTTGAAGTAAATTGGTAATCCTCTGTAAATAAGTAGAGAACTAAAAAAACAACGTCAGCTTTTTTTCTGTCAAATGAACCTGTACCCCCCTCCCCCCCCACCCTGGCTGTACCCCCTTGCCCCCCAGTGAGCAGTGTTTTATTATACTATTATAGGCCATACACGGGCCGATCAACACCTACCACATCTTTTGATGAAACAATTTGATACTTTTCCTATACAATGAAGACACATTGATCATATGCATGAAGGAGTTTGGTTCAGAAAAAATAATTTTTGACAAAATGACAGCTGTGAGAACTTAGACAATTTTTCCCTAATAGGGCTTTTGTATATGCATAGATGGTGCCTTCATGGGCCGATCTACCCCTACCACAGCTTTTGATGGAGCAATTTGATACTTTGCCTATACAATGTAGACACATTGAACATATGCATGAAGGAGTTTGGTTTAGAAAAAATAATTTTTGACAAAATGACAGCTGTGAGAACTTAGACAATTTTTCCTTAAAAAGGCATTTGTATATGCATAGATGGTGCCTTCATGGGCCGATTCACTCCTGCCACAGCTTTTGATGGAGCAATTTGATACTTTGCCTATACAATGTAGACATATTGAACATATGCATGAAGGAGTTTGGTTCAGAAAAAAATAATTTTTGACAAAATGACAGCTGTGAGAACTTAGACAATTTTTCCCTAATAAGGCTTTTGTATATGCATAGATGGTGCCTTCATGATCAACTCCTACCACAGCTTTTAATGGAGCAATTTGATACTTTACATATACAATATAGACACATTGAACATATGCATGAAGGAGTTTGGATGAAAAATGATAATTTTTGACAAAATGACAGCTGTGAGAATTTACACAATTATTCCCTTATATGGCTTTTGTATATGCATGGATAGTGCCTTTTTGGGCCGATCAACTCCTACCACAGATTTTGATGGAGCAATTTGATACTTTGCCGATACAATATAGACACATTGAACATATGCATGAAGGAGTTTGGTTGAAAGAAATAATTTTTGACAAAATGACAGCTGTGAGAACTTAGACAATTATTCCCTTATATGGCTTTTGTATATGCATGGATAGTGCCTTTATGGGCCGATCAACTCCTACCACAGATTTTGATGGAGCAATTTGATACTTTGCCGATACAATGTAGACACATTGAACATATGCATGAAGGAGTATATAATTTTTGTTTGCACAGATTCTACTGAAATCTTTTCAAAACTAATGTCTGCTGGTTTGAACTATAACTTGCCAAGTTTTTTCACTGACTCTTACTGTGCGGGGGGTATCTAATAAGCATTGCTTATTGACTTTTCATTTTCATCTGAAATCAAATGAAAATGACCCCCTTTAAAATTTCCTAGATTGAAAACTGTTAAGACACCCTCATTTGAAAACAGTGTAGAGTAAGATCAGTAGGCTTTTTTTTTAAAAAAAAAAAAAAGACAGCTGATCAGGATCCACACTGCATTTTCACCAATATGCTGAGTACCTATATATATATATATATATTAATAATTAAATTGCACCACTGGATTGACTCGCTGATAATTAGATGTTCATACAGTCAGGACTTTTGTCAAGAGTACATAACTGGAAAATAATTTTCTTAATTCTCAACCAAAACATATGTTGTGGGTACTCAAAAGAACCGTCTAAATGAGACAGTTCTTTTGAGCACCCAAAACATCTGCTAAAACTATGGATAACAAAATATTTACAATTTTAGGCTGAAAATTTTTGCCTATCTAGACCTGTGTACATTGTAAACAATTAAGTTCTCAAGTACTCAGTGTACGTGTGCACTTCTTTGGATGATTATAGATTGGTTCATGTGCTTGCAGGTTTATTGTGATAAAACTTCCAGCTAAAACGATGGGTGCAAACCATTTCTACTACATGGATGACAGTAACCCAAGTTGGACATTGGCTGATAGCACTTTGGATCAGCCCAGTAATGCTGTCTACTACACCTTACAACAGGTTTATAACAAAGGCACACAGGAACCTGTAAGTTTTCATGCTGTTTGTTGTGTAGAAATTACCATATCAGACATAATAAATGCACTGTCTACTGACTGATTTAGGTTTCTAATAGTGGCAGACTGTAATAATCTGATAGAGATCATAGGGCCAGTTAAAGAAATAATTTGCGTAAAATTGCAATTATTTTCTTATCCATCAGTTTAAACATTTGTTTTGCGTGCTCAAAAGAACCGTCTCATCGAGACGGTTCTTTTGAGTACCCACAACATATGTTTTGGTTGAGAAATAATAAAAAAAAAATTCAGTCACACACTCTAATCTGGGGACCTGGAGATATACCATGACTGAGTGCACCACACTGTGGACCCAGATTTGAAAACCAGGGGCTATTTTTTATGAAAAGGGAATTTTTTACTTAAAGTCTTATATATTTTTTCTTTCTTTGTCTATATAAAAATATCCCCTTTTCATTAAAAATAAGTTGTTGTTTTATAATTGGAAGAGGGGAGGCAGTTTTATTATTTTTGGTGCGGATTCCATCAGTGTTGGCATTGTCATTGGCATGACACTTTCTTGTGTGCAAAGTATCATGAATTAGTGGGTTGATCAATTAGGGGATAACTATTCAATAATTTTCATTTGGGGAGGAAAACTTTGGACATACGCTCGGAAATTTAGTTTTACGGCGCTGCACGAGCGGAGCCATAAACCGTGATTTCCGACGGTATATTGAATTAATGATATACCTTCCCGAATGAAAATTTTGAATATGATTCCCCATTCTAATGCACGTCTGCAGTTTTGTCTCAAATTGAAGCGTTGCAAGCGGCATAAAGCTGCATGTCATCCAATAATATGTGACATAATTAATGACTTCAGATTATATTTCTGACAGTATATCGCAGGATAATATACTGTCACAAATTTTTGTCGCTATCCAATCAGAGGTCGTGTTACAAAAGCAAGTGCATTAAAATTGGTGCCAAATGTGCATGGATATAACATTGAGGCATGATGGGGACATCTTGCAGATTAGATTTTGTCGAACTTGCCCTAATTTTCAAGGTCAGAGCAGAGCTAAATAGATCAAATAAGAGTGTGGGTGGTGGTCGAAAACAATACTAGCTTGATTTGACGTAGGCTGTTTTCATAACTAGTACTTCATCAAATTCCCTTCAGAAATAGTGAAGATCCAGATCAGTTGGCTTCATGAGAAGCCAGCTGGTCAGGATCTACACTTTTTCGTCCACACTGAATTCCTCCATAGACAATCTTTGGATTGAGTGGAAATCAGAAGTACATTTAGCATAAACAGGTGGGACATGTAGATCCGTAACGGAATGCATTGTAACAACACAGGCTCGCGATGGTC
This sequence comes from Loripinus fragilis, assembly GCA_964019695.1. Lineage (NCBI taxonomy): Eukaryota > Metazoa > Mollusca > Bivalvia > Lucinida > Lucinidae > Loripinus > Loripinus fragilis. The sequence continues at coordinate 65,799,482 of OZ026529.1, forward strand.
ATATATGTCAAGTCAAAATGTTAATTATAAGGGAAAAAACGAATTGTCAATTTGAGGGAAATGAAACTGGATCATAGAAATTATCTGGACCTCAACGAGAAGACCTGTTTTCAGGCTTTCCGACCATGCAAGACTCAAACCAACCTACTCAGTTACAGAGATTAGCTAGAATGCTGAAATTTTGCGTGGAGCAAGTATATCAATTATACTTTCATGGGAGCGAACAACAAAGCCGCTGATCAGACTATGTGGATGTGTAGGCTGGTCTGCGCCTTTGATGTTCGCATGCAGCTACGTTCGGTTTTCTCTCGACACGCTCTATAGGTTAAGACCCCCTATTATGAAATTAATCAAGCGGTTGTCATAATAATTTTTCAATGTTTTCACACCTTGGCTAGGTCAATCTATAGATGACACATGCAGCGGGCGTATCAATAAATTGTGGCAGATTGAATAAAATCAGAGGTGAAATGTAAAATGAGCCGAAACGAGAAAAAAAGACACGGCGGTAAGCATACTCGGCCCAAAAAGTGGTCCGACACTCGCCGCCCTGCCGAACCGGCGACGATGGCCTTAACTTGTGTGATTATGTGCACCTATATGACCAAGTGCATCTAAGTGATCATGTGCCCTAATGTGATCATTGTACTAATGTGAGCATGTGCTTTAATGTAAGCATGTGCGCTTATGTAAACAAGTGCACTAATGTGATCATGTGCATCTAAGTGATCATGTGTACCAATGTGATCATGTGCACTAATGTGAGCATATACACTAATGTGATCATGTACATGAATGTGAGCATGTACACCTATATTTCCAAGTGCACCTTAGTGATCATGTGCACAAATATGAGCATGTGCACTAATTTGAGCATGTGCACTAATGTGATCATGTTCAGAAAATATTTACAATTTTACGCTCAAAAATAATGTTTATCTAAACTATGGTTTGATGCTTTATTAACAGAAGAAGTCCCAGGAGATGATGTATCTGATGTACAATGATGAGAAACCATTAGCAGACTGTGCTAGGAATAAATCTGCATCAACTACTCATGGTCACACTAAAGGTAAAACATTCAACTACCCATGGTCACACTAAAGGTTAACATTCTCAAAGAATGAATCTGCATCAACTACTCATGGTCACACTAAAGGTAAAACATTCTCAAGGAATAAATATGCTTCAACTACCCATGGTCGCACTAAAGGTAAAACATTCTAAAAGAATAAATATGCTTCAACTACCCATGGTCGCACTTAAGGTAAAACATTCTCAAAGAATAAATCTGCTTCAACTACCCATGGTCATACTAAAGGAAAACATTCTCAAAGAATTAATCTGCTTCAACTACCCATGGTCACACTAAAGGTAAAACATTCTCCAAGAATTTATCTGCTTCAATTACCCATGGTCACACTAAAGGTATAACATTCAACTACCCATGGTCACCCTAAAGGTAAAACATATAACTACCAATGGTCACACTAAAGGTAAAACGTTCTCAGAGAATAAATCTGCTTCCACTACCCATGGTCACACTAAAGGTAAAATATTCTCCAAGAACGAATCTGCATCAACTACTCATGGTCACACTAAAGGTAAAACATACAACTACCCATGGTCACATTAAAGGTAAAACATATAACTACCCATGGCCACACTAAAGGTAAAACATTCTCAAAGAATAAATCTGCTTCAACTACCCATGGTCACACTAAAGGTAAAACATTCTCAAAGAATAAATCTGCTTCAACTACCCATGGTCACACTAAAGGTAAAACATTCTCAAAGAATAAATCTGCTTCAACTACCCATGGTCACACTAAAGGTAAAACATTCTCAAAGAATAAATCTGCTACAAGTGTAATCCATGGTCACACCAAAGATAAAACATTCTCAAAGAATAAATCTGCTTCAACTACCCATAGTCACACTAAAGATAAAATATTCTCAAAGTGTAAAGCAGGTACAACTAACCATGGTCAGGGAAAAGGTCATATTGCTCTATAGCTGAGCAGGCTTGTTTGAGTATTAACTTGTTGTATATATTTGGAGACAAGTTTTTACACGTCAAGACACATATATGGGTCCACACATGAATTTTGGATTAGAATCAATTTCCAAACTGTGCAAAGAATAACTCTGTTAACCAACCATGGTCACACTCAAGGTAAAACATTCTCAAAGTGTAAAGCAGGTACAACTAACCATGGTCAGGGAAAAGGTCAGATTGCTCTATAGCTGAGCAGGCTTGTTTGAGTCTTAACTGGTTGTATATATTTGGAGACAGGTTTTTACGTGTCAAGACACATATATGGGTCCGCACATGAATTTTTGGTACTTTGCACTTACATGCCTGTACATCCCAGTAGTTCATAAAGGCTAGGTCAAGATAAACAAAAATTTGGGCTTAAAATCAGGGCTCCAGATAAGAGTGCGTATTGGAAAACTATTTTCTTTATTTCTCATCCTAAACATATGTTGTGGGTACTCAAAAGAACCGTCTCAATGAGACGGTTCTTTTAAGTACCCAAAACACATGTTTAAATTGATGGATAAGAAAATGTTAACAATTTTGCGCCAATAAAATTTCCTTATCTGGACCTATGTAAAATTGTGAATATTTTCCAATCTATTTTAAACATTTTGGGTCTGACACTTAACCTGGTCTTTTCCTTCTGATAGTCCAGTTTTGACAATTTCTCAAAGTTGGTAGGGAGTACTTATACGTATGTTTTTGCTGAGAAAATTAAAAGTTTAATTATGCACTTTTATCTAGGGACATGTGGACCTTTGATCTCTTCCAGGTGTGATTGCCTTTGATGAAAGTACAGGGTTCTGGTTGATACACAGCATGCCCAAGTACCCCCAGAGACAAGCCGATGGTTACCGGTGGTGTGATAATGTTGATAGAAATGCTCAGTCATTTCTGTGCATTTCAATGAGTACCAGCCAGTCACTGGATAAAATTGGTAAGAGCTTTAGGTCTGTAGCCAAGTACCCCCAGGGACAAGCAGATGGTTCCCTGTTGTGTGATAATGTTGATAGAAATGCTCAATCATTTCTGTGCATTTCAATGAGTACCAGCCAGTCACTGGATGAAATTGGTAAGAGCTTTAGGTCTGTAGCCAAGTACCCCCAGGGACAAGCAGATGGTTCCCTGTGGTGTGATAATGTTGATAGAAATGCTCAATCATTTCTGTGCATTTCAATGAGTACCAGTCAGTCTCTGGATAAAATTGGTAAGAGCTTTAGGTCTGTAGCCAAGTACCCCCAGGGACAAGCAGATGGTTCCCTGTGGTGTGATAATGTTGATAGAAATGCTCAATCATTTCTGTGCATTTCAATGAGTACCAGTCAGTCTCTGGATAAAATTGGTAAGAGCTTTAGGTCTGTAGCCAAGTACCCCCAGGGACAAGCGGATGGTTACCGGTGGTGTAATAATGATTAAATGTTGATAGATATACACAATCATCATCACATGTTTTATATAGGGTTATTTAGATTTTGAAACCACAAGACCTAGATCCTTGATATTTGGTATGTAGCATCACCTAGAGGTACTTTACCAAGTTTCTTCAAATATGGTTCTGTGGTCAAAAATGAATCACCCTAGGGGACACAGGTGCTTGTGAGTGATTTTAGCCATAGGGAAGTTTAAAGAGTGCATTGAGAAGGCGAAAGTCCCATAATTTAAAGTGTGTGTTCATGGTTTTGAAATCAGAAATAAATATTTTATAATGTACTTATATATTTTTCATAGATCATCCCCTCATCTGCTAATTTGATTATGGCAGTGTTCATTGCCTAAATCTAAACATCTGGGGGCTGCCATATTACAGTAATGGACATTAAAAGATGGACATTAGCCTCTATTTTAGGTCAGCTAAATGACTCATAGAATAACCTTGCTAGTGGTTCCATACATTGCTTCATTTCAATATTGGATAATTGATATTCTGTTTTGATAACAATTATCAGTCAGATTAATGCAAATTAGAATGTTACGACTATTAAAAGAAAAGTATTTTGTTTTTTAATAAGTTTCAGTTGCTTTTTGCTTTGTCTTATTGTACCCAAAATGAAGAAAGTTATTACAAAATATGTCGTCTGCTATAGTAATAATTAGCGCTTTAAGGGTTGAATTTTAGAAATAATTATCAAACCTTGGCCCATGTATCAAAATATAGTCATGTATACACTGCTTATAATATATTACTTTGAAACATTGTTGATTTTTGCCATTGTCAAGGATTTAAGACTTTGGTCTGGTAATGTGTAAGCAGGTCATAGTGATTCCAGTCCACTTGTTAGGAGCTCATTGGCCTGCAAATGGCCAGACCTCCAGTGCCGACTGAAAGTAATTAATTACAGGCTAATTGAAGAGATTTTACACACATTAAATGAATGATTGTTCCAATCATACTGTAAGCTCTATAATAAATGCATTTCAAAAAAGTGTGAATTTTCACTTTAAGGACATGAAAAAATGTTCAAATAGAGTAAAAGTAACATGTTATTTCTATGATTTCAGTTTGGTCAAAATTTTCATTCTTTTTTCTCAGGTCTGTTATTTTCTCAAATTTTTCAGTTTGGATTGAAAACAAGGTCCCTAAGCATCAGACAATGTAACAAATATTCATAAATTCAAGCACCTGTGCCTGGGGTCACATGTTTTACATTGACTTTATTCATAAATTCAAGCACCTGTACCTGGGGTCACATGTTTTACATTGACTTGTATATATAAATAATATAGTGAAAGCATAAAAAGAAATCCTCTTCTGATACCACTAGGCCTAGAGCCTTGATATTCGGTATGCAGCATTATCTATTTTGTTCGAACTATAGCCATCACATGTTATATATAGGTTTACTTAAAAATCTTCTTGTTTAAAACCACAAGGCCTAGAACCTTGATATTTGGCATGAAGCATTGCCGGAAGACTTCCAGTTTGGCGGTCCCCAGAAATTGAGAACATGACTGAAAAGCCCTTTAATACACCCCAACACCATCAAATATTGATAGTTTATTTATCGGGGTTATGAATTCTTTTTAATATTGGGGCTAGGGCCCCCACACCCCCGTCGAAATATTATTTTTGCTTTTTTTGGCCAGTAGACATGGGCAAAGGAATACTTCCCGGGATCGCTAAACTGGAAACTACCCGCATTACCTAGTGGTACTTTACCAAGTTTGTACAAATCCAATTGATGCCTATTATAAGAAGCTGAAACAAAACTCAGGTGAGTGATTCAGGGCCATTTGACATTCTTTTACTATTTTCATTGTTATTCCAGGGAGCCAGCTTCTCTATAACTATCCACAAATCTATGATTACTCTATGCCCTCTTCATTCACGACGAAATATCCTACAATGACCAAATCTGTTGCTGGGCAACGTGTTACAGAGTATCCATGGCAACAAGAGGTGAAACTTACGTCACTGGCTGGAGTTCCATTTATCAGTTTTGCCAAGTACTCCAAATTTGATGCAGGTAAAAAATCTATATAGAGGATCTTACAGGAGTGCTCAAGTTTGATTGAATTATTAAATGAGTTGGGGAAAAGAGATTAAATGGGAGGCTTGCCGAGCATTTTATCTCTTTTTCACAACGAGTTTAATAAATTCAATAATGCAAGAGCATGAATGTTAGATTCTATTTATCAATTGACATAAGATTACTTTGAAATCTCATTTCTGCAGTAAAACGTGATTAGTCATTATGTACACAACGTTGTTATGGACATCATGTAACGTTTCCCGAAAATCTGTAAACCACTTTTGGTTTATCTATTTCACTCCCAGAGACAATGTTATATGATAAATATACATAGCCTAGTTAAACCAATTTTTTACATGTAGCTGAAAATTGTGAATGTTTTCATATTCACCAATTTTAAGATGTGTTTGGGTGCTTACAAGATATGTCTGATAGACTTTTTTTAGAGTATCCACAACATATGTTTGGAGTAGAAATAAGAAAATTGATTTTTTGATTACCCACTCTTATCTTGGGCCTGAATAGGTTTTACATTTTGTTTGTATTTGCATTGAACCATTTTTATACCCCCCGCAAACTTTGTTTGTAGGGGGTATACTGTTTTCATGTTGTCCGTGCGTCCGTCCGTGCGTCCGTCCGTGTGTCCGTCCGTCGGTCCGTCCGTCCGTCCGTAACGCTTTGTTTCCTTAATAACTCGAAGAGTCATTGCTGGATTTTCATCAAACCTTGCAAACATGTTCATATATGCAAGACAAATACTTTAGACAAAAAAGTAAGGGCTAGGGGCCAATTCTATTAGAGTTATTTCCCTTTGTAGTTCTAAATGGCTTTTAACATAGTGCTTTTTCCTTAATAACTCGAAGAGTCATTGCTGGATTTTCATCAAACCTTGCAAACATGTTCATATATGCAAGACAAATACTTGAGACAAAAAAGTAAAGGCTAGGGGCCAATTCTATTAGAGTTATTTCCCTTTGTAGTTCTAAATGGCTTTTAATATAGTGCTTTGTGCTTATGCTATTATAGGCCATATACGGGCCAATCAACTCCTACCACAGCTTTCGATGGAACAATTTGATACTTTTCCTATACAATGTAGACACATTGAACATATGCATGAAGGAGTTTAGTTCAGAAATTATAATTTTTGACAAAATGACAGCTGTGAGAACTTAGACAATTTTTCCCTAATAAGGTGTTTGTATATGCATAGACAGTGCCTTTATGGGCCGATCAACTCCTACCACAGCTTTTTATGGAGCAATTTGATACTTTGCCTATACAATGTACACACATTTAACATATGCATGAAGAAGTTTGGTTTAGAAAAAATATTTTTTGACAAAATGACAGCTGTGAGAACTTAGACAATTCTCCCTAATAAGGCTTTTGTATATGCAAAGATGGTGCCTTCATGGGCCGATCAACTCCTACCACAGCTTTTGATGGAACAATTTGAGACTTTGCCTATACAATTTAAACACATTGAACATATGCATGAAGGAGTTTTGTTCAGAAAAAATAATTTTTGACGAAATGACAGCTGTGAGAACTTAGACAATTTTTCCCATATTAGGCTTTTGTATATGCATAGATGGTGCCTTCATGGGCTGATCAACTCCTACTACAGCTTTTGATGGAACAATTTGATACTTTGCCGATACAATGCAGACACATTGAACATATGCATGAAGGAGTTTGGTTCACAAAAAATAATTTTGACAAAATGACAACTGTGAGAACTTACACAATTATTCCCTTGTATGGCTTTTGTATATGCATGGATAGTGCCTTTATGGGCCGATCAACTCCTACTACAGCTTTTGATGGAGCAATTTGATACTTTGCGGATACAATGTAGACACATTGAACATATGCATGAAGGAGTTTATAATTTTTGTTTGCACAGATTCTACTGAAATCTTCTTATCAAAACTAAGGTCTTCTTGTTCGAACTATAACTTGCCAAGTTTTTTCACTGACTGTTACTGTGCGGGGGGTATCTAATAAGCATTGCTTATTGACTTTTTTCATTTTATCTGGCATGCTTAAGTCATCTTGTTACACTACCATAGGGCCAGTTAACAGGGTTGGCACAGGCTTGATAAGTACTTGAATTTAGAGGGTTCTCTTGAAAAGTCCTTGAAAATTAAATCTGCCTTGAAAAGTACTGGAAAATCACTCAAAAGCCTTGAAAAGTCCTTGAATTCTACTCTTTTCTGTAGGACTTAGCACTGTCCATATAGACCTAGAACAGTAAAAAAAAAATTGTGTCTTTATTTGGTGCAGCATATGCTGCACCAAATATAGACACAACAATTTTATACTAATTTTCCAGTACTAATGTCTCCATTATCTCAGTCTAGCATTTCAAAAGTTGAATTTTAACACTTAGATCAGTATTTTTCATCAACTTTTAGTCCTTGAAAACTGTAGGATAGTCTTTAGAAGTCCTTGAAAAGTCCTTGAATTTTATACAAACCTGCCTGTATGAACCCTGTTTGTTTGTTTTGTTGCTTTACGTCCCAAGTCAACAGCTATGGTCATTGCGGGACGGTCAGTTCACCTAACCACTCTTTTTCCTGGGCAGGCTTGAACAAGCGGTTAACGAGTAATTCGTGCACATACTTTCGCTTGTAACTGACAACAACCCTTCTTGAATTAATCAGCGGAAGGGAGGAGAATGACCGTAGAAATCATTTCATGATCAATCTCCACGAAAGTATGGAACCGGACGGGGATCGAACTCGTGACCCCTGGATCTGCAGTCAGACACGCATCTGTAGCCAGACACGTTACCGACTGCGCTATGCGGCCCGGCATGTATGAACCCTGGTTAAGCAAAACATGTCAGGGTGAAAGTGTGATTATTTTCTTATCCATCAGTTTAAACATGTGTTTTGGGTGCTCAAAAGTACTGTCTCGTTGAGACAATTCTTTTGAGTACCCACAACATATGTTTTGGTTGTGAAGTATGAAAATAGTTTTCAGTTACGCACTTTTATCTGGGGGCCTGACTACTACATGTATATAGATCAGATAAGCATAGTTCAGTATGTAAATTTTATCACTCTGATCAATATAGGTCTCCTCCGGGGGTCTCCTACATTTAAACAAAATATTATCAGTTGAATTGTGTTGAAATGTCAGACTGTGATTGGCCGGCTCCTTTATTTAATCAAATCTTATAGGTTGAAATAATGTGAAAAGTTTGATATTGATATATATTGTTTTATGTACCTCCCATCGTTTGTGGGGGTTCTTTGTTCGTCTTTGTTTTGGTATGCATAACTTTATGTCCTTTTTAGTTTTGCAATTATCTTGACAAGGAACCAGGAAAAGAGAGCTGGTTGCTTTGCTTTTATTGTCTTTGGATGTCTTGTTACTGTAAATGTCCTGTTACACAGTAGCTCTTCCTCACGGTGCCGTGGGTGGGTCTGCAGTTTGTGATTGTGATATTTCCTGATTATACTTACTTACTTATTGACAGTGAATGGCTTGCTCCTAAACCAAATCTTATTGGTTGAAATAATATGAAAGGCCCAACAGTGATTGGCTGCCCCCTACCAGTATTCTTAATCAAATCTTATTGGTTGAAATAATATGAAAGGCCTAACAGTGATTGGCTAGCTCCTACCAGTATTCTTAATCAAATCTTATTGGTTGAAATAATATGAAAGGCCTAACAGTGATTGGCTGGCTCCTACCAGTATTCTTAATCAAATCTTATTGGTTGAAATAATATGAAAGGCCTAACAATGATTGACTGGCTCCTACCAGTATTCTTAATCAAATCTTATTGGTTGAAATAATATGAAAGGCCTAACAGTGATTGGTTGGCCCCTACCAGAATTCTTAATCAAATTTTATTGGTTGAAATAATATGAAAGGCCTAACAGTGATTGGCTGGCTCCTACCAGTATTCTTAATCAAATCTTATTGGTTGAAAGTGGGTGATACCTCTGACAATGATGGTCCTATATTAATCAAATCTTATTGGTTGAAATAATATTAAAGGCTTAACAGTGATTGGCTGGCTCCTACCAGTATTCTTAATCAAATCTTATTGGTTGGAAGAGGTTGATACCTCTGACAATGATGGTCCTGTATTATTCAAACCTAGCTTATTGGTGAAATAGATAACATGTCTGCAGTAACCTGTGTTCTACAATTTCAGATCTTAACCCTTAAAGCGCCAATCACAACTGCAGCAGACGACAAATTTTGCGACATCTTTTCTAATTTTCGAAAAAATAAGGTATGATTTTTCATGAGAATCATCTGCCAGCAGGCGATTCTCATGAAATATCATGCCTTATTTGTTATTGTTGAAAAAGCAGCAAAATTTTAAATTGTCGGCTGCAAATTATAGGTGGTGCTTTAAGGGTTAACAGTGCCTGGCTTATGCATATTTTTAAAACTGATTTTCATTGGTTGAAATACTGGTAAATTAACTGCTTTATCAACAATTTTGCTCTTTCAGATCTTTACAGTGATTGGCTGGCTCCTAGATTCAAGCAAACTTTATTTGTTGAATCCTTTCAATGATTAGGGATCAAACTCTGCTCCAACTGTACTGGAGAATACAAGGTACCATAGGTTTAGATAAACAAAACTTTTTAGCGTAAAATTGTATATATATTCTTACCCATCAGTTTTAACGTATGTTTTGTGTGCTCAAAAGAACCGTCTCATTGAGACGGTTCTTTTGAGTACCCACAACATATGTTTTGGTTGAGAAATAAGAAAAATAATTTTTTGGTACGCAGTCTTAACTTAAGGCCTGAGGTACTATATAACCCATATTTAATCGACAAGCAAACAGTATTTTGCTCTCAAATTTCAGATCTGTACAGTGATTGGCTGGCTCCTAGGTTCAAGCAAACTTTATTAGTTGAAACCTGGCAAAATGGTCGGAGTAAACTTTGCTCAAACTGCACTGGAATATACAAGGTACCACACCACATACTTAATCAAATAAGCAAGGATGCTTGCTCTTAAAAGTAGATACTGAGTGTATTAACTTATGTATAGTTGATCCAATTCTGTTATTTCATTGTTTACCCTTATCCCGCCAGTCACGTCTTTTGTTGTCAGCTTCCCATCTGCTTATGTTCTTAGGTAGCCTATATTGTAAAACAATATGGACCCGAATCAAAGGGGAGCAGTCTGATAAGGTTTCATAGTGTTTTATTTCATGATTGAATCTATTCCGAAGTGTACTTTAATATATGCAGCAGGTGTTAAAAGCAGACATTTTCAAGACAAAAGATATTGGCGGGATTAGGGCTTATATGGATTCATTATGTGGATGTAAAATAGTGAGGATCCTTAATAGCTGTTTCAAACTGGTCAAGTCTTCAAGATCCATAGCTCCCATAGACTTATAATGGAATATTTTTTTTTAAATTCTTGAAACCATCAGCGTCACAACTTACATATTTTCATAAATGCCTTTTGCCAGGAATGGTAGATTCTTTTTTTGTTTCGAATCAGTCAACATTTTGTTCCTTAAGAGACCAGTCTCTCACGATTGATTTTATCCAGAAGATTAACTGTTTGTCTGAGGGAGCTCAGTGGTAGAGTGCTTGACTCGAGACCGAAGGGCAGTGGGTTCGAGCCTCAGCGGTTTCACTGCGGTGTGTCCTTGAGCAAGACACATTAATCATAGCTTAGTACTGGTTCAACCCAGGAAGACCCGCCACTTCATAACTGAAAGATTGTGGATGGGATGTAAAGAATCAAATCAATTAAACAATAAATGTTTGCCTGTGTGATTATTAAGTCTTTATTTTTGTTTATCTCATTATATTGACAGGTTTACAATGTTGAAGATGTTCATTTTCAAGAGGGTTATCACACCTATACAGAGACGACAGACCACTCTAAATGGGCAGTTACAAATAGTAGCAGTTCTCCATGGACATGTATTGGGGACTTATGTAAGGTCCTCTAATTATATTATTATATTGACAGGTTTACAATGTTGAAGATGTTCATTTTCAAGAGGGTTATCACACCTATACAGAGACGACAGACCACTCTAAATGGGCAGTTACAAATAGTAGCAGTTCTCCATGGACATGTATTGGAGACATCAACAGACAGGTACGGTAAACGTTCAAAAATTCGAACACTTGTTGCCTGCCAAAAAGGCCTAGACAAATTACGTAGACACAGATCAGCCTGCTTCTGAAGAAGCAATCTGATCAGAGTCTTCCCTGTTTGCTATTCTGACAAGCATTTTATGAATTCCAGCTTTGATAAGCAACATTTTATTTGAGAACAGAAAAAGAAAAGTGTTCAAAATTTTAGAACATTTACCGCTCATATTTACTTCCCTGTTTATCCAGTGACGTTGCTGTTTTTCAGTGCTTAACATCATGCTGTAAAAAGTGTTATCGTATGATGTCGCTGTTATTCATTGGATAAAGTCATGGAATAAATATGGTATGACGGCACATTATTTAACACTTTTGCAGGAATTGATAATGTCATGACAATTTTAACCTCCATGACAACAATGCATTTTTTATCTAAATAATGTCCACTTTGAAGGTGATAAAATCCCATTTTTAAGATTCTATTTAAAACAGAATCTTGCACTCGTAATCATTTCAAATGAAATTTATCAAACTCGTCAAAGGCACATTTATCACATGCTGATGTGCCATAGTGTGATATAATGTCATGTACCACTAGTGGTATACATATTTGAGTTGTTGCATGTGATTTCCAAAAATGTGGCATTTTGACAAGTGTAGACTCATACGAGCCTGTGCACCCTCCTTTAAACTTAGAAACTCCAAATGGTGTTCAGTTAGTAGCTTAACAATCATAGAATACTCAAACGACTAGAAAAAGCCTCTGATCAGACTGCGCGTATACGCAGGCTGATCTGAGGCATTGCTGGTCGCACATACCACATTGTTGGAAATCTCATGTCGCTGCTAGTTTAGTAATGTTATGTTATGATGGCCATAACAACATCACACATGGTTGAATTTTATGAATAAAAAGTTGAAATGTTCATGTTTTATAGACTTTTTATGTTCTGGCAAAATGCTGTGAGAAGTGGGAGAAAATTATCAATCATGACCCTGTCCATGTAGGACAGAGAAAACTTACCCTGGGGGTCAGAATATGACCAGTGATCGACCCGGCAAGCCTTGACCCTGATTGAATTCTGACCTCCTGGGTAGAATTTCTCTATGCGACATGGACACTCATGGATGATCTGAGCCAGTGCATGAGATATCCAACAATATATGTGCGACCAGCAAAGCCTCAGATCAGCCTGCACATATGCACAGTCTAATCAGAGCCTTTGCTAGTCGATTGAGTATTCTATGATTGTTAAGCTACTATCTGAACTTCATTTGGAGTTTCTAAGCTTAAAAGGAGGCTGCACAGACTCGTATGAGTCTACACATGTCAAAATGCCACATTGTTGGAAATCACGTGTCACTGCTCATTTTATATTCTTGCAGAAATCACAGCTGACACGCCCTGGAGGTACCGTCTGCTTCACGAATACCAAAGTTTGGCAGAGTTTCCACGGACTTGTACAGAAATACCATGATTGCAATCCTTATGGTGGATGTGTAAGGATTCAGTATAATAATACGTGATCTGCTAAGGCCAAATAAAAAAATACCTGTGTTTAGGGTAACCCAACCCTACCTAAATTTACTGGTGAAACCTAGAATTTTTTTCAGGTTTTCTGAAAAAAACTTTTAAATTTTATACATTTTGAAAGGTGAAATGCCTTTCAAAATGCTTTTTCCAGAAGATTTTTTTTAAAAAAATTGTTTGCCTACCATACCTAAAATTCTCAGACCCGTTACCCGAAACACACTTATTTTTTTATTAGGCCTTATTACATACGGCCAGATAAGCAAAATTTTTTTGGCGTAAAATTAAGATTATTTTCTTACCAATCAGTTTAAACATGTGTTTTGGGTGCCCAAAAGAACCGTCTCACTGAGACTGTTCTTTTGAGTACCCACAACATATGTTTTGGTTGAGAAATAAGAAATATAGTTTTCTTTTACGCACTCCTATCTGGGAGCCTGTTATTACGTCAGACTTGCTGCTCAAGCTAGGGGGAGACATGAGACAAATAGTCTCCCTAATCTGGCTCGCTTCTCCCTATTTTCAACTGAGGGAGAAGTTTTAATGTATAGATTTGCCTTATTACGTCAGACTTGGGGCTCAAGCTAGGGGGAGACTTGGGAGAAATAGTCTTCCTAATCTGACTCACTTCTCCCTATTTTCAACTGAGGGAGAAGTTTTAATATACATATTATATAGGCAAAATTAAGATTTAATCTAAAATTTTGATCTTTTAATTGTTTGCCTACCATACCTAAAATTCTCAGACCTGTTACCTGAAACACACTTATTTTTTTTATTTGGCCTTATTATGTCAGACTTGCGGCTCAAGCTAGAGGGAGAATTGAGAGAAATAGTCTCCCTAATCTTGCTCACTTCTCCCTATTTACAGCTGAGGGAGAAGTTTTAATATACAGATTATATAGGCAAAATTTGAATGTTCTTCTTAAAAGCAAGTGAATTTCTCCTTATCTTAGAGCTCTAACTTGAACACTGCATCTGCTGCTTATTTTCAGATGAACTGCAAAGAAGCAAACATCATTAACCCTGATCAGACTGCTCTTAAGAGAGCAGTCTGATCTGGGTTCATAGTGTTTGCAATATAGGCCACTAAAGTAAGTGTTCAGATGAGAAAGCAGACGACATTTTTCATGAATGGTGGGAAAATAGCTAGTAATAGTCTGCAAGTCTGTTTCAATATCACGGCTGACAATCTGTCGAATGCGAAACCGGCGGTTCAACAAAGACATCCAGGCGATTAATTTCCGGTTTCGCGAAGAGGATCCGCAAAAGGTAGACAAAGTGTACCTGTTCAAATTTTAATGATGGATATTTACTTATACAGAAAGTAAATCAAAAATCTCAGAATGCTATTTTGTCAGTTAATAATTAGTGTTTTGACACGCCAAAGTAATTTACTTGATTTCGTCAAGGCTTTCAAGGAATTTATTCCCTCCTCCGAAACTCATGTTTCAACACGGTCAAGGTCGCCAAAATACAAAGGAAAATAAAGCATTTTGCCATTATCAGTGAGTCTCGATGAAAAAAATCACTGTCTAATTGTTTGAATTATATTTTCGTAAGTCGGCGATTGCGCCCCAACTAACACAGCGTTAAGCATATATTAGATTATTGATTGAAAGGAAAGATTGTTCCTGGTTCGGCATGCTATCATTAAAATATGAAGGAATTATTTCAACCCTTATGGAACAATTACATGTGAAACCAAAAATTTGAGACCGAATTAGCCTACAAATCTGCAAAATGTAATACCCTACACCAATGTGGAGTTATTACAGACCCTCCCCCCCCCCCCCCCCCCCCCCCCCCCCCCCCCGCAGTATATACACACTCAGCATGGCGTCTTTTTAGTAGCCCACAAGGCATTTCATGTCAGAACTAGCAAAATATCGTCGTGTTTATCCCATATTTTCCTCATCTTAACAGGCGTTTCACGGGACGGAAGAAAAATCACAACAACGAGGAAACACCTAACCATATCCTTTTGTGCACGAAGAAACCGATATAAAACTGACAAAATAGCATTCTTTAATTTAAAAAATATTCATTTTTGTTCAAATTAACAGCTTTCAAACGCGAGCACTCGTTGTTTGTTTACGTTTGGCGGATCCTCTTTGCGAAACCGGAAATTAATCGCCCGGATGTCTTTGCTGAACCGCCGGTTTCGCATTCAACAGATTGTCAGCCGTGAATATTAGTTTATAATAATGACTAAATTGATGTTCCACCAAAGATGGATAGTGTATATAAAATGTATTTTTAGATCATTTAAAATATTTGGGGAAATTATGAGCTGTGCATTGAACAGGTTTGATGCTTTAACTGTACATACTGGGTAATTTTTCATGCTTCTTTGTCATCTGCAGACTTTTTTCAAAATAAACTTTTTTCAAAAAATTATTTCAGTAACATTTTCAGAGTGTCAAACGATTTGGATCCAGATCAAGACTGACATATTGTGGGTCCTGATCTGGATCCAAACCATCTGCAAAGGCTATTAGCAGATGACAAAAGTCACTGCTAGCAAGGAATGAGTTAAAACCTATGTAATGCACAGCTTCTCAATGCCCAGAAATATGAATTCATTTTAGTACATGTTCATTTTTTTCCATTTAATAATATTGTATTGTAGAATAAACTGCACTTCATTCTGCGTCAAAAAAGCTGTTTTAGTATATGTACAAACATTGTGATAATTCTATAGTAGTTGTGCAAACAGCCAGTTTTTATGATTAGCGGAATATAATGCAAATTGTTCTCTTCAATCAATGTTATAGTACAAAGTTGACTTTTAGAAAAGTCCTTGATATTCCAACATTCAGTGTTAACCCATAAAGTGCCACCTATAATTTGCAGCAGACAACAATTACAAATTTTGCTGATTTTCCAAAAATAACAAATAAGGTATGATATTTCATGAGAATCAGATTCAGATTCTCATGAAATATCATACCTTATTTTTTTCAAAAACTATGAAGGATGTCGCAAAATTTGTCATCTGCTTCAGTCATGATTGGTGCTCTATTAAGGGTTAAAAGATAATGGGAATTTTAGATAAGAATTTTCTTATTTCCAAACCATAACATAACATATGTTGTGGGCACTCAAAAGAACCATTTCATTGAGGCAGTTCTTTTGAGCGCCCCAAACAAATCTTTTGAGCGCCCCAAACAAATGTTTAAACTAAAGGATAAGAAAATATTGCTTTTTTGTTTGTTTTGTTTTTGATTTGATTCTTTATGTCCCATCAACAATCTTTCAGTTAAACAGGGACGGGTCTTCCTGGGCTGAACCAGTACTAAGCTAGGATAAATGTGTCTTGCTCAAGGACCACAACGCAGTGATGCCAGTGAGGCTCGAACCCGTGGCCTCTTGATCTCAAGTCAAGCACTCTACCACTGAGCCACTGTGTTTTGAGCACCCAAAACAAATGTTTAAACTAAAGGATAAGAAAATATTGCATGAGATGTGATAAGCACCATACCGGTAATCAAAGGAATTGTTCCAAATAGTGTTGATGATTATATGGTCTCGTTGCAAAGACTACTGATTTTGTTTCATGCATACGTCAAAGTTGCATATCAATCTGCTCATTCTGAGCAGTGTCATTTTTATTCATTCTCATAAAAGTATAATACAGTGAAACCTGTCCGAAGCGGCCACTCAAAAAAAGACAAAACAAAGGTCTTAAAGACAGGTGGTAGCTTTGTTCAGGTCGAAAGTATTGCAAAATGCTCCACAGGAGCATTCCTTTTGACCTGCACTAAGAGATTATCGGTCTTGAAAACATATCTGTAGGTCTTCTTTTGAGTGACTGCTTAAGACAGGTTTCACTGTAGCTAAACTTCCAGCATGCAAACCTTCAATATTCTAGCTAGTCTCTGTAGCTAAACAGGCTGATTTGAGCCTTACTTGTTCACAAACCCCTATGACACGTTTTCTCACGATGAGACTCAACTGATTTAAGAAATCAGAAAGCAAGTTATTCCAGCCTTAGTTTCCCCAAATTTAAGGGTGCTTGGACCCAAATTGTAAAAGATAAAAATAAACGCACAGTCGATGGTACACCATTGACAGCTTTTGACACGTCTTCAGGGCCCCTGGGGGTAGGGCCAAAAATAAATTTGCTCTGCATGACTCAAATTGTTAAGCAAATCACTCAACAATTTTGGTTGGATTTGGTATAGGGGTTTAGGAAGACATAGCATAACTAAACAACTGCGGAGGGACAGACAGAGGTACAGGGTTGGGTCAAATTTTGAATGCCATTTTTGTGAAGAAAAAAACAACAGGTGAATGTAATATTTTATGAACTTATGTATCCTTTCTGAGGTTATGTATATTCCCACGTCATCAGGCTCTGTCCTAAATATTTGTACAGATTAGCTAGACTGGAAAATGCTTTTATACATGTTTTTGTGCAATATATATATATATATATATATATATATATATATATATATATATATATATATATATATATATATATATATATATATATATATATATATATATATATATATATATATAAAGCATAGCTCTTTTTTCTAAAATCTTTTGCTTATGATAATGTATATTTTTGCTAGTCCTTTGACTGTTTGCAAATGAGCCGTGGCATGAGATTTCCAACAATGTGTATGTGCAACCAGCAAAGCCTCAGATCAGCCTGTGCATACGCACAGTCTGATCAGAGCCTTTGCTAGTCGTTTGAATATTCTATGAATATTAAGCTACTGACTGAACATCATTTGGAGTTTCTAAGCTTAAAAGGAGGCTGCAGAGGCTTGTCTGAGTCTACACTTGTCTAAATGCCACATTGTTGGAAATCTCATGTCATGGCTCAAATGTAAAATTTCTTTACTCTTGTTCTGCTGAATACTAGTACATGCGTAGAACCAGAATTTTTTGTGAGGGGAGTTCTGACATTGTTTGTTTTTTATTCACCAACTTATTTTAAAGAAGGGGTCCAATTCCTTCTCCAAAGGTTGCTTACCAGTATTCCCAAGGCATTCTATAGCCGCTTGTGATTTTCCAATGGGGTCAGGACCCCCCGTTCCCAGCTCTGGATCTGTGCATGCTAGTCTGAAT
This sequence comes from Loripinus fragilis, assembly GCA_964019695.1. NCBI lineage: Eukaryota > Metazoa > Mollusca > Bivalvia > Lucinida > Lucinidae > Loripinus > Loripinus fragilis. The sequence goes on from OZ026529.1 coordinate 65,817,716, forward strand.
TTATGAGAACAGGGTAGACAGGCCTCCAGTTAAAAGTGGGTAATGAAAGAATAATTTTCCTATTCTGAATAGAAACATATGTTTTGGGTACCATACTTATTTATTTTCAGTAGGACAAGTGTTTAGAAATCATATTGATTTTCTCTTTTATCAAAGAGAGTTCTCTTTAATTAAGTGTAATGTATATTTACCAAAAATGTGCCATTATTAATGAGCTTTTTTGAGACTTATAGATATTATGTTACCAGCACCCTAGATAAGCAGCATATTTGCGTATATATGCAATTAAGATCCTCAAAAAAGCAATTAAAATGAAATGTGTGCGTACCGAAAAGCAATTCTTACTATCGGTAAGCAATTACATGCGATGTCATTGAGTACCATTTGGTCCATTTCGTTTCCATTTGGGTAATAAACAAATGCCAGTTGGGTATTGATTGTTTTTCACTAGCGAGCGCTCAATATAACTCCAGTTTTATGAAAATATCGGTGCCCAGTCCAGTATTTCGCGGAAAAACACTATGATGAAAGTGAAACTTTTGCAAAGTGTACACTCTCGAATGTCAACAAGGGGATGAGATTTGCTTCAGGTACAATAAAATCAGCTAGTTTGATACTTTAGAAAGGCAGACGATGGGAGTGAATAAATATGCAAGCACATTCCCATGGCTTCATGCAATAAGAAAACGTGTAATCACAGGAAAAAAAAACATGGCGTAAAAAATAGGAAAATACGCAATTGTTTTTGCAAGTACGCAATTGAGGATAACCACGTTGCGTAAATACCCAATTGACCCAAAAGCTTATCTAGGGTCCTGTGTTACAATGAGAAGATTAGTGGTAGAGTGCAGGGATTGTTTTATCAATCCGAAGGGCATTTCAGCTTTGGATCTTGTGGACATTGAGCATTAAAAGGTTATTGTCAACAATTTTCTTTAAAAGGTTCCTAGAAATATATGTGCCATTTTATATCATTATATTTTTGCTTTATTATGAATTCAGGATATCAAAACTTTCAAAAAAAAGATAAGTCCTTGAGAATTACATGTCTACTTGAGGGAATGGATTATTGTAATTTTATGCCAGCTTCAGATTTAAAAGAATCAATAAAATCTGTCTTGACCAAGAACTGAAGGGAAAAGCAAAATTACATGCTTGAGACAGTACTTGTTGAATATGGGTAGAATTGTATGGAAATCTACATACACTAGATTGGTAAACATATCTCTTATCGGTCACTTGTCCTTCACACTTGTGGTTTATCCACTTGTACATGTGTGAGGGACATGCAAACAGAGATTGATAAACCTTTACCATTCTGGATGTATTAAGGTTCTTCATTTCTTCCAGTTTCTATCCAATTAACTAGAAGGATTCCCCTAGTTAATTCTTTACCTCATAGAGACGCCTTTTAACACTTTTGTAAACAGAGCAGACCCAGGGTATACTCTGTTTGCTTATGAAAATATGATTAGATATGATCCGACACTAGTGGAACTTATGCTATGTACAAACTTGAAAGTTTATTTATATTATTCATAGTGGATGGAGCTTAGCATAAATATTAATGAAAGAAAGGGTTAAACCTTCATCTACTTCCATGCTGCACAGCAGGTAGGTGGCGATCCTGAACAGAATTTTTTAAACAGAACGTTTACCATCGCCTAAAAGAAAGTTTTCATTTCAAAATTACACTTTTTGGCAATCGATACCATTATATTTGTGTTCTACAATCAGTAGTTTGACGATCGAAAAGTTTGTTTTTTGCAAATAGAAAATGAAGTGTGTTCAAGATTGCTGCCTACAGGGTGTGACTTTGTGAGCAGCAAGGGCTCTAGGGTGGCTACACAGATGCAAAAGCTCATCTGAGCCCTTGCTTTTCACCTATGCATTAACCCTATAAGGACTGGAAACCCCTAAATGGGTACTTTAGCAAACAGTGAAGACCCAGATGAAATGCTGCATGGTGTGGCATTTCATCAGTGTCTGCACTGTTTGCTAAGACAAAATCAATCATCAGAGAAAGAAATACCATGCGCGTAGCCAGGTGAAGGCCAGGAAGCCTGGGCTTCAACATCATATGGGCATAGACACGAGAAACCCTGACTTTTCTTGATTGTGAACAACAAAGGCGCAGATCAGCCTGCGCATCCACTCAGTCTGATCAGCGCTTTTATCATTCGCTATCTGAAAAGTAAGTAACAAGGTCAATTATCTCCTAATTCTCCAAATATTTTGGTGGGCTTCAACATGATAAAGCCTCTGGCTACGCTCCTGAACACAATATTTCTTTGGAAACTTTAACCTGTATAACCTCAATATATACAATGGACCATCCAGACTTAGCTGTATTAAACTTAATGGAAAATTCCATTGGTCTTAAAAGGGTTTAATATCAGAATCCAATGTGCTGGCTCCTTTTCTCCAGCAATTTTGTTCTGAACCATAAAGAGTTCAAAATTATTTCTCATGTTGACCCTTAACCTCATAGAGACGCCTTTTAGCGCTTTTGCAAACAGAGCAGACCCAGATCAGGCAGCTCTTGTAAGAGCTGCCTGATCTGGGTCAACTTTGTTTGCTTAGGAAAACAGGGTGGGTAGTCACATGTTCTTTTGTTTTGATACACTGTACGGATGTTAGAATACACTGTACGTTTATTCTGATCGAATGTAAGTAGATTTCTATGTTCTCTCATCTATACCCAGAAAGTTATACACCATTTTCCAGCCCATGTTTACACTACCAGGACATCCTCCTTAAGCTTCTTACTTTGATTACAAACTGTGTCACATAGAAAATAATTGTCATCCATACAGTTTATTTCTATAATTAAGGCTCAATCCTCCCCACTAAAAGTTTTGTGACAGAGTCTGTACTCAAAGCAAGAAGCTTTATGAGGTTATCCTGGCATCGTTAGATCGGGGGGAAATGTGGACTTGAAAATGGTGTATCACTTTCTGCGTAAGGATGAAAAACACAGAGAAATCTCAACTTACTTTTGCTTAAAACATCATTGTGGAAAAGAAGTCGTACATTATTCTATACAGTGTATCCAAACAAAAACCACTTGACTACCAACCCTGTGGAAATATGACTAGATATGATCTTACTCTACAGGGCCTGACAAGTAATATCTTTGTTCTATGTACAAACGTGAAAGTTTATTAATATAACTATTCATAGTGGGTGGAGCCTAGCATGAATATTCATGAAGGAAAGGGTTAACTTATAAGGAGTTTTATTGCAAAGATTTTCCTTTGTATGTATATAATTAGAACCTAGTGTTCAAGATTATTTCTCATGTTAACTTATAAGGAGTTATATCACAAAGATTTTTCTTTGTATATTTAGAACCTAGGGTTCATATCAACTTATAAGGAGTTTTATTATGAAGATTTTTCTTTGTATGTATACACTTAGATCTGACATAACAGCTAGCATTTTAACTCTAACAAGAAACAATTATTGCTTATTATGAAAATAGTTTGTCATATTTGTAAACTTTAACTCTTTGCCTGCTAGTTTCATCTGCTGGTAACCTTTGCAAACAATTTGGACCCAGATCAGGCCTGACAAAAGGTCAGGCCTGTTCTAGTTCCAAATTGTTTGACACTCAAATGGTATTCCTGACAGAATTTTTTTAAACATGTTAATTTTGAAAAGAATCAGCAGACGACAAAAATATTACCAAGCATGCAAAGAGTTGAAAGGAGATGTATACAACAGATTTTTCATTATTTTTTTTTCTTTTAACCACATAATAACCAGAAACAAGTATTGCTCATAAAGAGAGCATCAACCCTTTCCCTGAAAGTCACAACTTTTGTCATCTGCTCTCTCATCTGCTTATGTTTCTAGTTAGACAATAATTCAAGCAATATGGACCCAAATCAGACTGCTCCCAAGGGAGCAGTCTGATCAGGGTTCATATTGTTTGCTTCCATGATAAAGCCTAGTCTGAGGTGCACTTGAATATATGCAGCAGATGAAAAAAAAGTAGACAACATTTTCAGGACAAAATACTGGCAGGCTAAGGGTTGATAGGATTTCATTTTTTCATTTTGTATATTTAGATCTTGCAGAGTTTTGCCGCTTATAAAGTTAACCATTAAAACATCACCAAAATGCTGTGACAGTATTATTGCTGGCACTTTTATATTTTGTAGATGTATGCTGGGTACATTTTCCCGATTTTGTAGTTGTCTGCTTACTTTTTTCAAAGTTATTTTCCCCCAAAAAATTCTTTCAGGAACACTATCAGAGTGTCAAACGGTTTGCATCCAGATCAGGACCAACGTGCTTTTGGTCCTGATCTGGATCCAAACTGTTTGCAAAGGTTATCAGCAGATGACAAATGTCGCCGCTAGCAAACCTTAGGAAAGAGTTAAGAGAGAAAAAAAAGACTTGATATTTCATGTGAATCTTGTGCAGGCAGATGATTATTTACATGAAATGTCAAACCTTAATTTCTCCGAAAATCAAAGTAGAAATCACAAAATTTGCTGTCTGCTGCATATATAATTGGCATTTTTTGGTTAACTTTAATAAAGATTTTTTAATCAAGGATAACTTTTTTTAATTTGTTTATATATTTTAAGATCTAATATACATGTATAATCTAATATTTTCTGTTATCAGAAATTATTTCTCTTAAGGATATACAATTGTGAATATAGACTGGCATCAGTCCACTAAATAAATATAATTACATTTACAATTATATTTTAGCTATGAAAAAATCACCGTATAAAGTTTCTTTCGTCTCTGTTAGTCAATTTAGTGTCTAATCTCAGAGCCCAGAACAACTCCAAGTCAAATTTAAAAATTTGCTATCTTGGAGAGAATATCATTTTTACTAGAAAAATGACATTATGAGACTTGGACCAGTCTATTGTGAATATAGCGGCTTCTTGCAGAATAGAACAAAAAAAAATTAGATTATTTACATATACATATTTACATGTATAGTATATAACTCTTTACCTTCTGGCAGTGACTTTTGTCATCTGCTGATAAACTTTGCAAGCAGTTTGGACCCAGATCAGGCCTGACAAAATGCCAGGCCTGATCAGGATCCAAGCTATTTGACACTCTGATGTTATTCCTGAAAGAATATTCTAAAAAAAGTTATGATGAAAATTGTCTGCAGACGGCAATAAATCATGATAAATTACCCAGCATGCAAAGAGTTATGTGCTTCTTGATTTTCTTTGTTACTTGCATAATAGATTTCATCAGATTTTTTAATATTTATGTTATGTATGCTTTCATAATTAGTACTTCCTGTAATTGTACTAAAACTTTAAGCAATTTTCACTTACAGTAAAACCTGTCTAAAGGGGTCACTCAAAAATAGACAAAACAAATGTCTAATTGACAGATGGTAGCTTAATGCAGGTCAAAAGTATTGCAGAATGCTCCCTTGGGGCATTCTGCAATACTTTTGACCTGCATTATGGGATAATTGGTCTTGAAAACCAATTTTGTTCTTCTTTTGGGTGGTTGCATTAGACAGGTTTTAAACTGTATTGTTGTTAATTAATTTTTGTTGGAGTCTGACTCACTATGGTGCATGTAGTAATAAAAGCAAACAAGAACTGGATATGTTTGAGGTACACATGGGTGAAAGTTTTCAGGATTATTCCTAAATTCAGTATTTTGAGGCAGAAAGTCAGCCTCAAAATACAGAATTAGGCAGATTATATTATCTCCTCTGATTTATTTTCAGTTCATCTTAAGACGATTGACCATTTAAGCTTGAAATTAGTAATGATATGTAGGCATACTGCAAGTTTTAAGATTTGAATTTCAGGATTTTGGAAATTTTAAACTTTCACCCATGGGCACATGAAAATGTGTGCATGTTTCTAATGTGTCAGGAAATATCATTAATAAGGATTTAATCCATCAGCATGTTCATTGTCAAATGTAACTATCATGTTATTTCTAAAATATTTTTATTAAAATTTCTTACTTTTTACTAAATAGATTTATCTATCTTTTTATTTGACTATTTTGAAAAAAAATGGTCATAATTTGTTTTATCACATGGCATCGCTTCTGGGAGTGTTATAATGCCATGCAATAAAATTGATAAACCACTAGTGGTTTACAGATTTTTTAATGTTACGTAATGACCTCCTTTATAAAATTGCATAAAAGAGAGAAAAATCTTGAAGTTTTCGCTCCAAAAATGTGATTTTTCAGTAATTTTGATGTCCTGTGATAAATAGAATCTAACATGCATGCTCCTGTATTATTGAATTGCAAAAAAGAGAAAAAATGCTCAGCAAGCCTCACATTTTATCACTATTCCCCAACTCGTTTAATAAATTCAATGAAACATGAGCACTCATGTAAGATCCTCTATTGTGACGCTGGTCTGTCCGTAAATTGTTTGTTTACAGATATCTCCTCCTTCAGTGTTCATCAGATTGAGCTGAAATTTTGTGGATATTCACCATATCTACAGTAACTGTGGTTCCTCTGAGGGGCTACAGGTTAAAGACTCACTGGTGTAACTGGGTTGTGTCCTTGAGCAAGACACATTAATCCTAGCTTAGTACTGATTCAACCCAGGAAGACCCGTCCCTACATAACTGAAAGATTGTTGATGGGATCTATAGAATCAAATCAAACAAACAAAAATAATTGTGGTTCTCAGTTTACATGTGGTCAGCAATGGAAAAAAACAGGTAACCAGTACCCCATTACCTGTAATTACAATACTGACCACCTGTAGACCGGAAATCAGCAATTAATGAAAGAAAACTCGGTATGAAATTCGGCCATTCATAGAAACAATATAGCCGACCAGGGACCAGGGCATCAAATAAAAAGTTCACTGCTACTTGTCTAAACAAGACTGCCTGATAATTAATCATGTCATCTGAAAATTCTCAAAAGTTTCTACTATTCAAAATGGGTTACTAAAATAGTAACTATGTCATCCTATATGGGGCCCATCTGTATTCCATTTTAAGTGACTCTTGTAGTACTAGTGGCCTCAGAGGGCGAGTCAAGAGTGAAGTTTTTAGTTATGCTTCACTATCAAATTGAAGGGAATTAAAGGATGAACAGAATGGAAACAAATAAAGATATCTGTTTCCCCTTTTCATAAACTAGTCTCCCTTCTCAGAAGAAGTAAAGAAGAAGGCAAAGATCAGAAATTGATGCAATCAAATACCACACCTGACCCGGGACACCATATGAGAAAGTGACAAAAACACAAGAAAATATCACACACAAAGAGCCAAGAGGTCAGCCCCCTTTCCCAGCAGGTGATATCACAAGGCTGCAAGGAACAGACAGGACAGCATAACAAAGACCACCATGAAACATTAATATGAAACCAGAATTCCGAGAATCGTATGGCATAACCGAAGTCAAGCACTGCAAATACGTCAAATTCATATCCAGTGACGAAGGGTTATTTTAGACAAACGTGTAAATTACAAAATAAAGATACCATTTCTAGAATCCCTAAGTTTATTTTGGGTATTATACAGATCATAATTAAAAGCCTGTCAACTATTTTAGTGCTTTAATATTTCAATAAAAAAAATATATTTATCTGTACAAGTTCAATATCTGACCTTTCAACCCGGCCCAGAGGTCAGGGATGTGTGTAAGGTCAAAGTGATTGCTTGCATTGTTGGTCTATATTTCTTTCCCTTTAATTTGATAAATTATGCAACATGACCACATTCAAAAGCTTTGACCCGACCCCAAGGGTTGTGTGTGTGTGTGTGTGTAAGGACAGAATATATGTTTGCATGATGCTCTATGCTCCATTCCCTTTAGTTTGGTATGCAACATGACTACTTTCGGAAAAAATGTCTTGAACTTTTGATCTCACCTTACGAGCTGAGGGTGTGTGTAAGGACAGAATATGTGCTTTCATGGTGCTCTATGCTCCATTCCCTTTAATTTGATATGCAACATGACTTCTTTCAAAAAAATGTTATGACCTTTTCACCCCATCTCCGGGTGCGGCTACAG